>JAQPPZ010017151.1:18750000-20000000 GCA_028583015.1 Wollemia nobilis
TAACCATCTGCCAATGAGGTTGTAAATCAATAGGAAGACCAAGTTGCTCTTCACTTTTCAACTTCTAGTTGTGCATGATGGAGTTGAGAGATTTGAATTTATTGCCCTTTAGCCACTTCTAAAGAGGAGGCTCTATTTGAAGTCTATAATTTTCTAAAATCTTGTGAGAGAGAAAATTCTCTTCCAAATATGGGATTCCATGATAGTTCTTCAATAATGATGTCTTTGGCCTCTAGAATTCCTTTCTAGATTTTAAATGTCTTTAGAATTTTTGGATTGAAAAAGGTCTCTATTCTAGTTTTTCCATTGCAGTATTTGTGCACCAATGCTTGCACCCACCATTTTGAAGGTTGGGTGATCATTTCCCAAACCAATTTTACTTTTAAGGCCAGACTTTGCTTACTTATAGCTTTAATACCCAACCCTCCTTTACTCATTGGCTTAGTTATAATATCCCACTTGATAAGACTGTATTTTCTTTTACCATCTTGTTTACCCCCTACCCAAAGAAATCTTCTCATGATTTTCTCCATCTCAAGGAGCATGGATAATAGAGCATTGGTATATGGGAAATGCACTAATGATAACCTTTATTAGGGTCATTCTACCATGGTGAGTGAGCCAAACATTAGACCATATTTCAATTCTCTTCATTATTTTTTTGATAATCTCATTCCATTGATTACTCTTAATTTTGTTGAAGTCAATAGGAACTCCTAGATAGTTGAAAGTGGCATTAGTATTACTTTGGAAACCCAATATTATATCTATATTTTTTATTTATTTTTTATTTTTTTTAGAAAAATGAATAGTAGACTTGTTGAATTTTATCTTGTTTCTTGTTGCTTCTTGATAATTTTTGAGAGTTTTTATATTCTTACTATAGTTGTTTTAGTGGTTTTACACAATAGGATCAGGTTATCTACAAACTGAGCATTATTAATTCCTTGAACCTTCTCATGGATTGGAAGTCCTAGAAATATTTTTATATCTCTTTTTTGTTCTAGAAGATGAGATATACCTTCTATAGCTAGAATTAATAGATACAAGGAGAGGGATAACCTTGTTTAACTCTTCTAGAAGCCTAGAAGGAGGTGGATCTAGAATTAAGTAGGGGAGCAATACAATGTTAGGACCCTCCTAACATACCCTAATACTTATATTATTTATTAATTATATTTTAGGGTCACAACCCTTCACTCTTACAACTATTAGACTAGGTATTTAAATGCAATCCAAATATGATAATAAGGCATCATCGAACAAATATATTAATTAAGTCTATTGTGGGTTTTTCTACCTTACAATCAAAAAGTGATTCAATATAAAAATGATTCCTCCTTCCGCACTATTTAGTTTCATACCATATGGATCAGAGCTAGATCAAGGAGCAAATTCACCATTAAAAAAAATTTCCCACCGCACATTTCAGCCAGTCCACATTCACGAGGATGCAAACAGCATTCACGCTTCACGGATCCGTGTCATAATCCTCATAGAATATTAAACCTTCTCCTAAGGTACGAATTAAGTTGTCTTACACCCAAATTTCTTGACCTTTCACGTGGTGACTGGTGGCTATTTTGAAAAAGCTAAAATCTTCAATGCAGCATCAAGGTTTTCGACGTCCGAAATGCAAAGGAAAAAATTAAAAAAAATTAAGGACTAAAGTCCCACATTCACGGTGCTACGTCTTTGTAGCACTTTATAAGTGCCAAAAGGCACAAGGAAGAATGTGACTTCAGTCATGCCTCCACCTCGGTCGCCTACTGTCGCCCTGCCAGTCTGCCTTCCCACCTACTGCCCTATCAGTCAGCCTTCCGCCTGCCGCCCTGCCGACCGCTGTGCGCTCTCGACCCTGACGCCTCTACAATCTACCTGTTAAATAACAGAGAGCACCAAATTCAAAAAGTTGATAGGGCATTGCCCACCAAATTTTTTTTTTTTTTGCTCACCTATACCAAGTCATATTGATCGTTACCTACACCAACCGCAATGGCTAAAGGACGACGATCACTGGATTCCATTCATGAGAAACACGAAAGGCTCGTTGAAGAAGTTCAATAGGAAAGAGAGGATAATACCTGTAACACAAGAGAACTCTTCGAGAAAATATTTGCAATGGATGTTAAACTTGATGCCATCAGTCAAAATCAGGCAACACCACATGCAAATTCAACCAACAACGGGTCATCAAACCGAGCAATGTTAGGAGGTCCACAAACTTCCATTCTACCATGGACGACCAAATTAGACTTCCCAAAATTTGAAGGAGGAGACCCTACAAACTGGATCTACCGAGTAGAGCAATATTTCTCACTAAATCAAATTTTGGAAATGCAAAAAGTGCATATCGCCTCCTTCCACTTGGAAAATGATGCCATCCAATGGTACCAATGGTTCGATAAAACTAACGACACTCCGACGTGGTCAACCTTTACACATAATCTATTAGTGTGATTCGGCCCTAGCAAGTTTCAAAGCTTTACAGGGGCCCTCACTAAATTATGCCAAACCACTTCGGTAAGCGAATACCAAGCAAAATTTGAAAGGCTAGCTAATCGAACATTTGGATTAGACACTGCCTTCTTTCAATAATGTTTTGTCAGTGGATTAAAAGAAGAAATTCAAATAGAGGTGCAAATGTATAAACCTACAAACATGTTAGAGACCATCGGCTTGGCGAAATTAGCGGAGGACAAAATCAAGGCACGAAATCGATTCACAAAACCAACTTGGGGGAAACCATCAAACACTTATACCAACCCCAAACCAATGCAAAATGGACGAACCCAAAACTCCTACATAGCCCCCAAAATTAACCCCGCTCTACCAATTAAGCGTCTAAGTTTCGAGGAAATGAAGGAAAGACAAGCTAAGGGTCTTTGCTACCATTGTGATGAGAAATTTGACAGAAATCATAAATGTGCCTCACAAAAATTATATATTCTAGATGCCACAGAGGAAGGGAATTCTACTGAAGAGGAACCTGAACTTGAAGTAGAGGTATTATCCAACACACTTGAAAGTGACGAAGAAAATGCACCAAAGGTTTCTTTCAATGCCCTTGCCAGATTTTTTGCCCATCAAACAATGCGAGTTAAAGGGTATTTTAAGAAACAAAACCTTACGGTGCTCCTAGATTATGGTAGCACGCACAATTTTATCGATCCAAAGGTAGCTAAACAAGAAAATTGTTTTATATACCCTTGCAATAACTTCAAAGTGATGATTGAAAATGGCAGAAAAAGTACATGCAAAGGAAAATGCAAAAATATAAAACTAACTATGGGGGTTTATAACATGAAAGGCGACATGTACGTCCTACCCCTAGGTGGGTGTGATATTGTACTAGGCGTACAATGGTTACGAACCTTGGGCGTAGTCCAATGGGAATTTGATGAACTATGGATGAAATTCACAACAAAGAACCAAACCTATATTATCCAAGGCCTGAAATCAGGACCTTCCCAAATCGTCAACTCGCATAGAATGGAGAAAATTATCCGAAAAGGAAACAAAGGAATGGTCACCCAATTATTTTCAATTCAACCTAGTCACAAAGAAGACGAGACACCAGAGTTACAAAATATTTTAGACCACCATAATGCGGTATTCAATGAACCAAAAGGACTACCTCCACAACGAAGTCACGATCACACTATTCCACTATTTCCAGGGCATCAACCTCCTAATATTAGACCTTATCGTTATCCATACCTCCAAAATACCGAAATAGAGAAATTAGTACAAGAACTTCTTAAGGCATGAGTCATTAGACCTAGAAAAAGCCCTTACTCCTCTCCAATTATTTTAGTTAGAAAAAAGGATGTCTCATGGCATTTATGTATCGATTTTCGAGCGCTTAATAAAATGACCATCAAAGATAAATTTCCTATTCTGATCATAGACGAGCTATTAGATGAACTCCATGCGACAGCTTATTTTTCCAAGTTAGACTTACGGTCAGGCTACCACCAAGTACGAGTCAATGAAAAGGATATTCCTAAGACGGCCTTTCGCACTCACGAAGGGCACTACGAATTCTTGGTGATGCCATTTGGCTTGACCAACGCTCCTTCTACCTTTCAAAGTCTAATGAATAAGGTATTTCACCCTTTTCTTCGTAAATTTATATTAGTTTTCTTTGATGACATTTTGATTTATAGCAAAACATGGGAAGAACATTTGGACCATGTTACACAAGCGTTGCAAATCTTGAAGGAAAATCAACTTTACGCAAAAATATCAAAGTGTTCCTTTGGAAAACAAGAAATTGAATACTTAGGGCATATTGTCTCAAAGGAAGGAGTTATGGTAGATCCTTCCAAAATCGAGGAGGTGAAAAATTGGCCTATTCCAAAAACCTTAAAATCTCTACGTGGGTTTCTTGGACTAACGGGATATTATAGAAAATTTGTCCAAAATTATGGTAAAATCGTTGCTCCTCTAACAACATTACTTAAGAAAAATGCTTTCAAATGGTCGTCTAAAGTGGATGAGGCCTTTATCACCTTGAAAACTGCAATGTGTACCACCCCTTTTCTAGCCATGCCCAACTTTTCTAAACCGTTCGTCATTGAAAGTGATGCTTCAAGAATAGGAATGGGATCCGTACTCATGCAGGATGAAAAGCCTCTATCTTTTATAAGCAAAGCATTTTCTCCTAAGAATTTAGCTCGCTCTACGTATGAAAAAGAGATGTTGGTGATTTTCCATGCTATTCAACATTGGAGGCCTTACCTTATTGGCCAACATTTCATTATATGCACTGACCATCATAGCTTGAAGTATTTTTTGGAACAAAGGACTAATACCCCAGAACAACAAAAATGGGTTACTAAACTTCTTGGCTATGATTATGAAATTACATATAAAAAGGGAAAGGACAACATGGCAGCCGATGCACTTTCTAGAAAATTTGAATATATGCCTCAAGTCCATGCTCTTTCCTCCCTTATTCCTAAATGGGTAGATGAGGTGCATGAAGAATGGATAAATGATCCTACTATCCATGCCTTAATTCAACAACTTCAACATAATCCTAGTAGCAAACCTCCATACACTTGGAAGGACAATATATTAAGATACAAAGGGAGGATGGTCCTCACCCCCAATTCAACTTATCGTGAAAAACTTCTTCATGAGTTACATACCTCACCCACTACAGGCCACTGAGGGTTCTTAAAAACCTATAAAAAAGCCACTACCTCCTTCTATTGGGTAGGAATGAAAAATTACATCAAAAACTTTGTAAAAGAATGTGAAGTTTGCCAAAGACAAAATGGGGAGACCCTCGCTATTCCAGGATTACTTCAACCTCTTCCTATACCCACCAAAACATGGGCAGATATTTCTATGGACTTTATTGAAGGATTACCAAAATCAGGAGGAAAAACAATCATTTTCGTAGTCGTTGATCGTTTATCTAAATATGCCCATTTTTGTTCCGTGGCTCATCCTTATACCGCTAGCACTATAGCCCACCTCTTCCTAGATAACATCTTTAAATTACATGGTATGCCCTCCACAATTGTTAGTGACCGTGACCCAACTTTCACTAGCACCTTTTGGAAGGAATTGTTCAAATTACAAGGTACTCAACTTCGTATGAGCTCCGCTTACCATCCTCAAACCGATGGCCAAACAGAAGTTGTAAATAAATGCCTAGAAACATACCTTCGATTTTTTGTTTCCACTCAACCACTCCATTGGATAAAGTGGATTTCACTAGCGGAATGGTGGTATAACACTTCATGTCATACGTCCATCAAAATGACTCCTTATGAAGCACTATATGGTCAAACACCACCATCCCTCACTTCCTATATTCCACGGACTACAAAAGTCCATGCGATGGAAATGGAACTTGCTAATAGAGATGACATACTACGGATCCTAAAAGAGAACCTACACATCGCCCAGCATCGCATGAAGCAGCAAGCCGATCAACATAGAAGCGAACGTAGTTTCCATGAGGGTGATATGGTTTTCTTACGTCTCCAACCTTACCGTCAATCCTATCTTAAACAAAAAGGTTCTCAGAAGTTAGCACCCAAATTTTATAGGCCGTATAAAGTTCTCCAACGTATTGGGACCGTTGCTTACAAACTAGAGCTTCCTCCCTCTTCCAAACTTCACCCCGTATTTCATGTATCTTGCCTTAAGCTCACAGTTGGAGCCCATATCACGACACAAACCACTCTCCCTAAACTCTCCGATGATGGAGTACTTCTAGTCAAGCCAGAAGCTATCTTGGATTGTCGCTCTCGTCACCTTCGTACTCGCGATATCATGGAAGTTTTAATCCATTGGAAAGGTCTACCTTTAGAAGACGCAACGTGGGAAAATTTTCAAGATATCCAACAGCAATTTCCAAATTTCCAGCTTTGAGGACAAAGCTCCTTTAAGGGGGGTGGCATGTTAGGACCCTCCTAACATACCCTAATACTTATATTATTTATTAATTATATTTTAGGGTCACAACCCTTCACTCTTACAACTATTAGACTAGGTATTTAAATGCAATCCAAATATGATAATAAGGCATCATCGAACAAATATATTAATTAAGTCTATTGTGGGTTTTTCTACCTTACAATCAAAAAGCGATTCAATATAAAAATGATTCCTCCTTCCGCACTATTTAGTTTCATACCGGAACCATCCTTTTCTAGGGAGGGTATCAATTTTCTTTTTGGTTTCTCAATAGAATAGTTTCCTATTTCTGTTTCTATCATGGCATTAAAATTTTGTAGAGAAAACTCGTCCTCATCTTGGAGCTCTTCCAATGTTTCTTCCATTAGATCTTCTTCTATTGTTTCTTCAGTCATCATATTTACACGGTTAGTTTCACCAATCTTTTCTACATGAAACGTAGATGGTTTCTCATTAAAAATATTGACCCTTCTACCTTTGAAAGGTATCTCCAAATGATAATAATCTAAGGATAAGTATCCTCCTATCTTTGCTGTGAACTCTCTGGATAGACATACCAAAATAGGGCTCCAAGTCTACGATTACTACCTCTTGTATGACTGTCATCTGAGGCATTTTATGCAGTCGTATGGGAATATCCTTTATCACTCCTATAGTTTTTACTGGAGTACCATCTAACTGTAGGATGCCTATGTTGCTCCTAGTGTACTCCATTCCCATAATATCACATACTTGCTTTGGGTATCACGAGTGGTAGCGGCGCTCGAATCTATCATGCAGTTATGGACAACCCATCCTTCCATTTGAAGGGACAAATAAAATGGTGGTGGTCTGTTCTTACCAGTGGCAGACGTCAAGTTCATTAGAACCATTTTTGAAGATGATGCAGTCCCACCTCCATTTTTCATTATTCTTAGGGATTCCTATAGGAGATCGATTTGACCTGGGATTTGAAGAACATCATACATACTTGCCTTAGAAGGAGTCTTTTTCATTTCCTCTACTATACTGAATGTAGGTGAATCAACTATTATTTCTCTTTCTTTGGCAAAAGTTTCATATTTATTTTTGTATCCCTGGGTAGCTTCAGTTCTTTGCCTTTTTGTCAGCGAGGGGAATCTCAACCTTTCCCTAGCCTTTTCTTGGGTTTCATTTTCCCCCGAGGAATAAATTCTTTGTGTGTTTCTTGCCCTTGACTTTTGGATGGAAACTGATATTTTCTTTCCTGAGGGAGACTTCCCTTAGGAGTTTCTTTGGGGACTTCCTTGGGAGCAGGGGAAACATTCAATGGTTGAAGCTCTTTAGGGTCTACTTGCAATGGTTTCTTACCTGATCTTGTCAAAACTGAAACTTGTTCTACTGTAGGCATCATGAAGTTGTGGTCCTTCTCTCTAATTATATTTACATGGCCTTTCATTTTTTCTTTACTCTTTTCAATTGCTATACTTTGTACATAATGATGGTGTATCATACAAGAAATTTCCCCATGTGGATCGTTACATGTAGTACACCAAAAGTTAAAATCAGTGGAAGGCTCCTCGGCCTCCACTGTCTCATTTGTATATACCGTGCTCGGTCTCTCTTGTCCCCTATTGCTTGATTACGCTGCATCTCTTGTTACCTGAGGGAACCTCCTTGGCAGAAATTCCTTTCAGCCTCTCTCTTTTTAATTGATGTTATATCATTTGCTAGATTTTTCATGGTGTCTAGGATAAGAGTAAGTTGATTATCGGGGACTTTCTAAGGAGGTGGCGCAGGTAATGCAGGTATAGCGGAAATAGGAGGTAATGCCAAAGGAATTTTAGGTATTGGTATTGTAGGTACAGAGGGTGATCCATTCCATCTTGGAAGATCTATGAACTTCGATTCAATAGAGCTAGGAGAAGCAGCATGAGTAGCCTGGGGAATATCAGGAAAAATGGGCATTATTGCTTTGGGTGGATACCTTCCAGTGGCTATGAGATATCTCTCTGCTATATAAGCTTGTTGATAAATGGTAGGGAATGTGAATATTCTTGATTGTCGTATTATCATACTAATATCTGAATCAAAGGATCTCAGATAGTAATATATTACTTGCTCTTATGTTGGTTTCAATCCTTGAGGAACCCTTTCCCAGGTCCGACTAAAACGAATATTGAAGTCTACAATTTCTTCTTGAGGATGTTTCCTTATGATCGTGAACTGGTTCAATAAGGAAAACGGATCTACATGTTGATTGAATTCATCCACCAACTTTCCAGCGAGCTCTGCCCAGGTGGTAATTGATTGAGGAGGGAGTGCACGATACCAATAGAGCATTTTACCCTTCAGAGAGATAACTAGTAATCTGATCATCACATCCTCTTGTGTGATGTTATAGGTTGCAGCCATTGCTACTACATCTAAGCAATGTTCATATGTTGTTTTTCCTGTTCCATCATATGAAGGCAATGCCTTCAATGCTACGCCAGGAATTTGATTTTGGGCTGCTAAATTTAGTGGACCAGTGTGGTTCCATATAAGATAAGATGGTGGTGGAGGAGTGGCCATTGTAATTGCTATATTCGTCTAAACTATTGGGGTTGTAGTAACAGCTAGAGATGAACCAATGATAGAATATGGCAAAAGAGAGGGTATAATGGCGCTATTATTGGTAGCAGGTGGATTTGATCTTGCAGATAAAACTGGATTCACTCTTAAGCTACCAAGATGTAACTCTAAGAACTCAATGGGCTCTCTTGAGTTTTTTATTTGGATCTGGTTATCATATAAACATATACTAGCTTTAACCAGGTCTAAAAAGATAAGGTATTTTTTGGGTCTATACCTTCGGACGGAGTCACCAGGTGATTGGGTTTTTTATTCTAAATATCAGAGGAAAAACACCAAACTTTGTCAAAATAATGTGGGATTTAGGGTCCCATCGGGCGTGCCAAAAATTGTTGGAACAAAATCTACCTTGGGTTGTTTAGTTGCGCCTTAGATTTTGTCAACATTGAAAATACAAGAAGGTTTGAGACTTTTCGCCTGATCTCCAGGGGAAGGTTGGTTCCTTGAAGTTTTTTATGGGAAAATGGGAAGGAAGTAATACTGAAAGAGAGGGAAATATAGCCGAAGCTAGATCTAATATATGGTGCAGATTAGACAACAACGAAGATAGATTTACTTACTTCTATCCAAAGCATTTAAACACATTTCCATGCAGAAATTATATAGTTTCAGATATGATTTCTAATATTTCGTTTAACATGCGTATATATTAGATTCTCATTCCAACAATATGATTTATGTATTGTGAAAGTTCAGATATAAGAACAAACTCAATTTACAATTCAATATTGTAAGCAAAAATAAAGAACATTAATACATACACTTGCACGATATGAACCGGAAGCCAATGGGAGATGTGATTTTATTGCTTGTATTCAAAGTACATGCATTCAATCTTGTAAACGTCCAAGAGCCAAAGCTTTTTTTGGAGTCGCTCACCCCTATATATACCCTAAAAGAGTATCTTTTTCTAAGTACATCTTACTATTTTACAAGCAATCATCTGTAGTTTCTAATAATACACAAGTCTTCTATGAATTAGATATCTTCTCTACATATTAGATTCTAGATGAGCTTGTCATATTTTCAATCATCTAGCAAGCCTGCTCTATCCTAGATTTCTGATAATCATATCAGAAATCACTTCTTGGTGTCAGTGCATGCCTTTGATTGCCAAAAATACATTTTATTCCTTTACAGCTGGCATGTCGCGAAATCGTGACATTCTTTCCTTGCTTTGCTCTTTTGCCGCCTCCAACCGCAAAAATGAGACATGTCATGAAATCGTGACATTCGTCTCTTACTTTGCTCTTTTGCTGCCTCCCACCGTGAAAATGAGACATGTCACGAAATCACGATGTCTGTCTCTTGCTTTGCTCTTTTGTCGCTTCTAGCTTTGAAAATGAGAAATGTCATGAAATCGCGACATTCATCTCTTACTTTGCTCTTTTGCTGCCTCCCGCTGCAAAAATGAGACATGTCGCAAAATCGTGACGTTCGTCTCTTGCTTTGCTCTTCTGTTCTTCCAGCCGCAAAAATGAGACATGTCGCGAAATCATGACATTCGTCTCTTACTTTGCTCTTCTACCACTTCCAGCCGCGAAAATGAGACATGTCGCGAAGTCGTGACATTTGTCTCTTCCTTACTCTTTCTCTTTGCTTTTGCCTGCGAAAAGGCAACATGTCGCGATATCTTGACACTTATGCCTCTTTGTTCTCTTTTGTTGCTCTTAGCCGCAAAAATGCAACATGTCATGATATTGCGACACTTTTGCCTCCTTACTCCCTTTTGTTGCTCTTAGCCGCAAAATGCAACATGTCGCGATATCGCGACACTTTTGCCTCATTGCTCCCTTTTGTTGCTCTTAGCCGTGAAAATGCAAAATGTCGCGATATCGCGACACTTTTTCCTCCTTGCTCTTTCTCTTTGCTTTTGCCCGTGAAAATGCAACATGTCGCGATATTGCGACACTTTTTCCTCCTTGCTCTTTCTCTTATCTTTTGCTCATGAAAATGCAGCATGTCGCGATATCGCGACACTTTTGCCTCTTTGTTCTCTTTTATTGCTCTTAGCCGCGAAAATGCAACATGTCGCGATATCGTGACACTTTTGCCTCCTTGCTCCCTTTTGTTGCTCTTAGCCGCGAAAATGCAACATGTCATGATATCGCGACACTTTTTCCTCCTTGCTCTTTCTCTTTGATTTTGCTCGCAAAAATGCAACATGTCGCGATATCGCGACACTTTTACCTCGCGATATTTTGCTTTTTCTTTGATCTTTAGCATATGGGCCACTTCGGTCTTCTTGGAAAATATGCAAAAAGGTGCATTATCTGTTTTTCTGTAGTTAGTCACTTTTTGACTAACAGGCACCTATATCCCACACATAAGCAAAGGTGCCTACATCCATAAAATTTTGAAGGCGCCTATCCCCCATATACAACAGGCTAAAAAAAATAGATTTTTCCTGACTATTCAAAAAATATATATATTTATATCATCTTTTGCAACTGCCATTATCCAGAATGTCAGCATAAAAGCGCTTATATTCATAATAACAAATTGTGTCTATATCTAGTGAATTGAAGTAACGCACCTATATTCCAATAAAATAGTCGCCTGTATCCACAAAATAGAGAAGGGCGCCTGTCTACAAACCAAAAATGTGCTTGTATCTACAACATAGATAAAGGCACCTATCTTCCACACAAATAAGGGTGCTATGTATTCCAACATAGCAACGACTCCTATCTTTGACATCGAAGAAGCGAACGAAGCCATGATGGCACCAAAATCTATATTCGAACAAAGTCAAACTTGTTCACGGATCAAAGTTTAGAATGACCATTAGATAGAATTTATTGAGAAATTTTGATCCTATGATCTAATAGATTATCATCAACAAGGAATTGGTCCAATATCAATAAAGTTGGAGCCAAATATTTTGTTAGTCCAGGTGAATTTACCCCTTGTCAATTGTACATCCATAATATTGTGTTGTTGCATGAGATCTTCTACAAGTTCTCTATTTGGGTCTCTTATGTGGATCCACCTCTTTTTTTGTGGGTTTCAAAACTAGGTTGAAGTCTCCTCCAATTACCCAATTTTCTTACTTTGATTTTGAATACACATTAAGCAGTGCCCTCAAACACCAAATTTTTTCAACTAGGTTGTTAGGAGCATAGATGTTGGTTATGGTTTAAACTTGACCAAAAGGGGCTTTAAGCATTATTGTAAGCCAATGTTTAGTGGCCTCTACCAAAATTAACTCCCAATCTATTTTCCAAGCTGTTACAACTCCTCCCAAACTCCCTTTAGTTGATATGGCTAAATGTCTGCTTGAGGGCCAACAAAAACCCATTGTTCTATTGATTCTTTCTAGATCTAGTTTGGTTTCTTGGATCAACAACACATGTATTTTCTTGAATGATCAAGTTTTTAACTCCTAATTTCTTATTTTCATGTCCTAACCCTCTAATATTCTAGGTAATGAATTTCATCATTAACAAGGATAAAGGGCAAGATAGGAAATTACCTCTTCTTGGAAGTTTTCTTTGAAGTCATCTTTATTGAGTCCTCTATTGTAGTTTGCTTCCCTTTAACTACAATTTTTGAGGCTTCTCTATCTTTGAGTTCTATATTTGAAGTTCTTCCTACTATTGATTTGGTTTTGGTCTTTGGAGAAGTGACATTGTTCTCATTTTATAGGATGTTTGCTTTCTATTCTGGCAAAGGGATTTCTAAAGCTCTTTCTTCTCTTTCTTCCCCTTCTTTTGAACTTGAATGCATTGATTCCTCTTCTCCTTGTTCTTCTTCTGGGATTGCCATGTTTAGCAAGGGGTCCTATTGGAGGAGCTCATCGAGATGCTCAAAGGCAACTATTGTTGTTTCCTCCAAATCTTCATCCAAAATATTGAACTTGTTCTAAACTTGCATTTTCTCCTTAGGGATTTGTTTTTTTTTAACATAAACATTCTTTCCTCTTTTCCTTTGAACTTTATTAAATTCATCTTGCTATTGGACTTGAGCCATAGGATTTGTAGGGAGGTCCCTCTAGAGGTGCCCATTTTCATGACATCTAGAACACTTGAATGAAATATGATCATAGTCTAAGTTTTGTGTATGTTTTAGCCCTTTATATGAAAGTGTAATGGCATTTGACAACCCTTTCACCAATTCACTTTAACACATATTCTAGCCACCATGAAGTTTTGATATTTTTGACTCCGCTTTCATTCTATAGATGCCAAACTTATTTCCAATAGACTTTAGTGTTTCTTCCTTCTAGAAATGCAGTAGGAGAAAAGGGAGACAAACCCATACTAGAACTTTGAAAGGAGTCTCTTCCAAGGGGTCAAAGTGAGGATTCCACATGTTCATGTAAAGCCCACAAGGACCCATAAACTAGGGGCAAAATCTAAAAATCAAAATTTTCTCCTCCTTAGAGGTGAAAATAGCCACAAAGAAGCCTCTTCCACATAGTTTGATTTCTATTCCTCCTCTTACCAATGTTCTCCATTCTTTATCAATCCATCCTTTGATGGTTTTCCTTGAAGGCCATGAACCAGTAAATCTACAGATTAGAGCCAATGTCAATAGTCCATAAATTTCTTCTCTAATAGCTTCGTTAGTTATCTCTAAGGTGGGAACTTCTTCCCACATTTTCACCATTTTTAAATTATCCCTAGTTTCTAAGGGTTTTTTTCCCTAGCTTCTTCTAAAGGGGTGTTAATAGACCCATATGGGACTGAACCTTTTTTCTTGCGAGGATTTTTTTGAAGGAAGACATGGTTGTTGGGAGGAGTAGCAAGTAGAGGGAAGGAATCCCTAGAAGCTGGTTCTCTACAAGATCTTCACAAGCGCATGTCCTGCAAAATTTGAGCTCAATATTCAACTATCAAAATATATGATTTTGAATAAGTCAATATTACACAATGTACCAATTATTAAAACAAATTATTTGTTATAATTTTACTCTTTTTCATTAATGCCATAGTTATAAATGAATCAAAATTTGACTATAAGATATGTCTTGTTGAGATTTTTCATAATGAGATTACACTTCAATCTTATTTTCTATGTGAGGCTACTTATCCTAAGAGGGATTAAATATAATTGAGTTAATTAATATAAATATAATTTATGCATTTGATGTATGATGAAGTAAATATATAATCAATCATATTATTCCTTATTAGTTTAGATTGATAAGCAATTATTGTCACTTCTATAACAAAAATATGTAAAATAATATCAAGACAAAGAATAGATAAGTGTTCAAAATATTGAAGAACTAAATGTTTGGTCAGTTATTTTCAAAAAGGAAAAAATATAAGTAAAAAATGTCTATAAGATGACATTCATTTTAGATGATGTTATTAAGAGATCTAAAATTTGAGCAATTGACAAGATCTTGTTAACAAAATAATGCTATTCTCATAGGTTAAATAATTCTAGGATCATGAATTACATCAATAATCATGTATATATCAATTGAAAAATAATCTCACATAAATCTCATGGAAAGCTTTATTGCAACTACTAAAGCAAAGCTTCTTTGAGTTACATATTACATGGTATTTTCTTCAATATAAAGATACACGAGACTTTTCATATTACATGACTCTTGACCTCTTCATTATTTAAACTCACGAGAGAACTTAACTCTTCATATTCCTCTCTTACATAATAGATCTCACATATTACATAAAGACAAAGTCTCTCATGATTGCACATAACTCCCTACTTCTAAACTTGACACATCACACTCATAACTCTCACTTGCTAACAAGACACCTCACACACTTAATTACATGACACATACTTACTCCTAATAACTTGACACATACTTTATACACAAATATAAAACACACACCCTAATCTAAATATTTAGAATGGTGCCAAATAATGTAATACCTCCAACAGATCTTTATTGGAAAGGAAGGTGTATATAAAATATTATTATTACCTTATTGCCAATATGGATAACAATTAAATTTGTTTTTTTTCTTACTAACAACTTTTTCACAAAGGTTTATCAAAAGGATGTAAGATGCACAATTCTCAATGTCCATTTTTATATGAATTTGCTTGAAGTAGCCCATTATTCTTTTAGAGGATATTATTCTTAGATTGAGTAAAAGTTCTAAAACATTTCAATATGGATTGAAAATAGAACATTAGACATGCTATATAACAACATTAATTAATGATTTGCTATATGTGTTTTTTATACATATTATTTTCGTTAGAGGTATATGGCATGAATTTCAAGGATTGTGCTTATTAGTTTTACTTCATGGATGACTTGTTTGATATAGTTGATAATGGTAGCATGATTCTATATTGAATTCTTAAATCTTGAAAGATTTTAATATGATTGAATTGGACTTATATTGTTACTTTCTTCTAATTCAAGTTTACTTTGGAGTATACACTTTGGTTGAAAACATAAACTCAAATCAAGAAAAAATAAACATAGTTAGAATTGACCTATTTTCATAGCCTTATTTTGGGTTTAAATAACTTGATAATATATTAAATTTGAATATAAACTAATACTTGATGTTATAAGCAAGCATGCTAAAGTTTGTCATATTGAAATCATAAAATTTATCTTCAATATTATTACAAAAAATATTAAATTGATGTCATGTTAATAATATTAATTAATAAAAATAAAGTTATAAAATGCAAAACTATATTGGTTAAAGGTGGGTGACAAAGTCTCTATAGAATTTTTCAAGTGCCTTCGCCCACCTGCTCATACTACCCAATTCACTGCTCTGCAAGTTGATGGTCAAAGGTTCACATATCTTGATGATATTTCTGGAGCTTTTGTTAATCATTATCAAAGAGTGTTTGCTTCTCAGGGCCTTATCCATGATTGAGTGCAAGCTCTAGAATCATGTTGTCAAGTCATACCTACTAAGCTTACTCAAACTTAGCAGGATTTTTGTGATGCACCTTTAACCCTGGAGGATCTCAAACAGGCTCTGTCTCAGATGGCAAATGACAAAGCACCTAGATTAGATGGTTTCCCTTGTGAATTTTATAAAGAATATTGGGACTTGGTGAGTTTTGATTTGCTACAAGTGTATAAAGAGGCTATGCTTTCTGGGTCATTGGGGAATATCATCAACACAGGTAATGTTAAGTTCATTCCAAAAGGGGGAGAACCTGAAATTATTTCTAATTGACGGCCAATCACCTTGCTTAATGTCAGTTATAAGATAATTTCCAAGGCTTTAGCTCTTAAACTCAGACCTATTCTTCCTGAGATAATCAGGCCTGAGCAGAGATATATTTTGGATAATGTTATTGTTGTTTAGGAAGGGATGGAATGGGCTAGATCCTCTGGTCAAGATGTTATTTTCCTTAAGATTGATTTTGAGAAGGCTTATGATAGAATATAATGGTTCTTTATTACTTCTATGCTAAAGGCTCTAGGGTTTGACCCTTATTTTATCAGGATTGTACTTATGTTATTCAAATATGCCTCTACTGTGTTAAATCTGAACAAGAGACAATCTCAGAATATTCAATTAGCTCGTTATGTCAGACAAGGTTGTCCATTGGCACCTTCTTTGTTTATTCTTGCTGTTGAGGCCTTTGGTTATATTCTATCTCATAGATCTGCTCAAGTATTTATCAAGGGAATTTATCTCCCTTCCTCTCCCAAGCAGTTGATTAATGGTCATTTTGTAGATGATTCTTTCTTGACTATTGCAGAAGATGAGATCTCTATTACTCATGCTTTAGATTGTCTTCATACATTATGCTTAGCTTCTGGCTCTAATATTCAATGGAGAAAAACTTCTTGCTATAGACAGTCTAGAAAAAATATGCCTACCTGGTTAGCTGATAAGCCTTGGAAGTGGATTCAACATGGGGAACCCTTTAAATTTTTGGGTATTCCTTTTGCTTTTTTGGGTTCTCCTGCCCGTTTGTGGGATTATATTGTTCAAAATGTTGAGAAAAAGCTTCTGTATTGGTGTACCAAAAAATTATCCTTAGCTGGCAAGTTTCAAATTTGTTCCAAGGTATTGGCCTCTACTCATGTGTATTACTCTTCTTGCTAGGTCCCTTCCAAGACTTGTTATGCCAAATTGGAGAAGTTGCTTTGAGATTTTTTATGGTCCAATGTTGTTGGTAAGAAGGGATTTCATAGGGTGGCTTGGGATATTTGTTGTCTTCCTAAAAAAATTTGGAGGAATGGGATTGTTTGACTATCAGCGACAAGGCTTTTCCCTTTGTGCTAAATGGATTGTGAGAGCTTTACAAGGGGAGGAAGCTTGGAAACTTTTAATTCGTCACTGCCTCTCCATGGGGCTTCCTTTTGGTAAGAAGGTATGTAAAGGGCTTGATTTGTAAACCATTCTTACAACCCCTGTTCCAATAAATATTTATGGGTCCTTTGTTATGCAAATCATTTGGAAGGCGTAGGAGGCCATTAAACCATGTATTTCTTGGAAAGGTCATAAGGGGAAGCTGGGGGCTTCAATACCTTTGCTTAATGTCTGGTGGTCTTCGGCCATCACTTTGCAAGGGACTCCCCTTGCTCAAGTCCAGTGGATACATGCTCATAAATTTTATAAATGAGGTATTTCTCGGTTATCTGATTTCATGGATTTTCATTCAAGGTCTTGGATACCTTGGGAAATTTTTAAGATTTTTTTTGTTTATCTTCTGCTAATAAGACTACTTATGAGGCTGTTATTGATTCCACTCTTTTATCTGTTTGGGGTAAAGTTTTTCGATATTATCAAAAACCTTGATGGATTGATTGGTCTTGGCCCAAAGATGTTTCTCTCACCAAGTATAAACCTCATTTGGGATACTTTTGGCTTTCCCCTATTGTACCTATGGCTGAGAAACTTAATTCTAGGTGGGATGTAGTATCTCTTCAATCCATATGGAGTCTCAGATTTAATACACTCTGGGCAAAGTATCTTGAACCTAAGCAAGCCTTTTTTGCTTGGAGTTTATTGTTTCAAGGGCTTCCTATTGGTCAGTGGCTTAGATATTTGGGTGTGAATGATATTTCCTGCAGATCTTGTGGAGCAGAGGAGGATGTGCATCATCTGTTTTGGTCTTGTGTGAGAGCTCAAGAAGCTTGGCAGTGGATTTTCTCTTTTTTCAGACCATATATGATAGGTCCTTGTTCTTGGGTGAATATTTTGTTAGGGGATCCACTTGAGTTTTCTGAGAAGCTTGTTCTTGTGTGGCATATCTTTAGAGTGGGGATTCTTTTTCGTTTGTGGAAAACTCGCAATAGTGATTTTTAGCTAGCAGGAACCTTCTTCTACTTTTTCTCTTGCTGATAAGTATCAGGTTTTCTATGATTGTTGGTTGCAGATTTCAATGCAAGCAAAAAAAGTGAATATAGAGCTTCATCACTTATGGGACCTTATTGATCATTGGGGTAATGCTCCTTGTGTAGTGAATCTTATTCCTCCAACCCCTACACAACAATGATGCATAGTCTATTAGTTGTTTTTTTATGCAGTTCTCTGTTTGGTTTTCTTGTGAACTTTTGTAAGTTATTTTGGTAGCTTTGCTAGTTGTTTAGCACACAATTAGTGTGTTGGTTGTGTGCTCGGGGTGTGCTAATTCCACCCACCTTTTTTTGTATGATTAAGCCATTTTAATATAATGTTTTTTCATCCAAAAAATAATAATTATATATATAATATTATATATACATAAATCAACCTTATCAAATTTGTAATTGTCTAACATAATTATTTTTTAATATATTTTAATATTAAAATTGTTTTATCATATAATATCATTTATAACTATAATAAAGACTAAATATTAACCATAAAAAACCATCAAACTATAACTAGTTTTATATATTTTATAATAGACTAAAATCCTTCAATAATAATTAATATATATCTTATACTTGTACCTCACTTTTAATTATAGGTGCACAACTTTCCTTTTTCGGTTTAAAATATGTCTTTCCCGCATTGATTTGAAATCTTTGGTATTCAATGTAAGAATTGTTCTATGTGCCTAAATCTTATTTCCGTACAGTCTAAGATATGCTATTTGTCTAAATATATAGTATATATGTCTTCTTCATATTAGATTATTAAATAATATAGTATATATAATATATATTATTTATTTAAATATAAATAATATATTTATTTTTTTATATTAAATTAATTAATTTAAATATAAATAATATATTTCTCTTCTTTATATTAGATTATAAAACAACCATATAAGTTAAACAGATCGTAACCAACTCTATAGTAAGGAAGTTACTTATTGAACATCAAATCATAAATGTACCATGGAAGACATGAATACATTTAATTAATACCTAACCACTTTCAGTCGTCAACTTAAACCTGCCCAAACATTCCCCGTTCACCATATTTGCGGGTTCCATGAAATAGACGCCAGGAAAGAAAATCTAATAATAAATTACTTTAACTTGATGAATGCGCTAACGTTGAAGATTGGACCTGATGTACACGTGGAGGCCTCCTCTATCAATTGTTCCTAAATTTACCATGTCATTATAGTTTCTGTAAAAACTTACATGACACAAGCCTGAAAATTCCACAAATTGAATAAGAAGTAGATACGTAAAAAATTACTGGTCAGCAAACAAATCTTACATCACCAGACTTGGAGAGAACAAGTCAGAATTCAGAGCTTTAAAATTCAACTGCGAGAAGCAACAATGGCAAAATTATCCAGCAAAGTAGAGTGTTGCACCGGCTGTGTGAAAAGAAGACGCTATTTACCATTATTGTAACTCATTCGAAACATGCGTTGATTCAATTATAGGCACTCCTAGACACAAATGGAAGATCCCCAATGAATGTAATGCAATAAGGATCTAAACCTCCATTATATTCCGTATTGCATTATCCAAACATTAATTCGGACCAGAAACCTGAATTTGATTCGAATATCTTGCTTCAAGGCTTGCCAAGCATAAAATCATTACTTTTTATTTTTTTAGTTACAGTAACAGCCCAGCGGAGGGTTTAAACTATAGGGTTTTCTCCTAATAAACCTATCTATCGGGTCTTTTCCCAATAAACCTATTCATCTCGTTGTTGTGGGTTTCGGCCACGTACATAAACAGCTTGTATGGTTCAAACTATAGGGTTTTCTCCTAATAAACCTATCCATCGGTCTTTTCCCAATAAACCTATCCATCTCGTTGTTGTGGGTTTTGGCCACGTACATAAACAGCTTGTATGGGACAACATCACATAAACTGGTTAGAAAGTAAGAGGGCCAACTACCCCACACATGCCACGACTCCATGTTAATAGGGGTGTTAAACAGCTTGTATGGAGCGCCAACTACCCCCACACATGCCACGACTGGATGTTAATAGGGGTGGAGGGCCAACTACCCCACACATGCCACGACTGGATGTTAATAGGGGTGTGAGATAAACAGCTTGTATGGAACTTACTCGCATAAACTGGTTAGAAAGTAAGAGGGCCAACTACCCCAACACACATGTCACAACTGGATGTTAATAGGGGTGAGGAGTCTCACATAAGCGAGACTAAGGGCTTCCACCTTTAAGCCTGCTACCCCATTGGCAGAGAGTTTGACAAGTGTTGGGGCTCATAAACCACTCAGGTCCCACAACCGGGTCAATGTGGGATTGCGCATACACTACACTAACTAAGTGGAAGAGGTATTAAAGTGGAACGAAATTCCAACATAGGAATATGCCACTGGAAATAAACAGCTTGTATGGAACAGCATCACATAAACCGGTTAGAAAGCAAGAGGGCCAATTACCCTCACACATGGCGTAACTCAATGTTAATAGACTATTCAAGAACACACTACTACTTTTGCTAAATGGTACCACCAAAGTTTGAACCTAGATTTGGTAAGTGTCCAACCAATATCCAATCACATTAACACTTACCAATCCACTAGCCTTTGAGCTATGATTGCTTTTAGTGGAGAGAGATCATGGGGAATGAATGTTGTCGACAACATCACGAGGGCTGCCGACCTTGGGTTAAATTTGAAGAACAAGGGAACTGCTTTGCCGCAAGAATGCAGGAGGCGGCGGCTGAATGCCTAACGACGACGAAGAGGAGATTCTTTCGTCTCAATCTCTTGCAGCTTAATCCATATGGAGGTGGAGGACATGAAGTTTGAGTGGAGTTTACGCGGGTATTGAGTCTCTTTAATTAGGAATTTAATGGTCTACCGTGGCACTGATGGGTTGTTCAATCCGGCATTGCATTGACTTGTATGCAAAAATCACCTTACATATGCTTGAAGCATTCTCCTTCTTTGGACCAAATCGTCTAGCACACACAATCCACGGCCTATTATGTCAGGTTGGGATTGGGATTGGATTATAAAACGTTATAAATCCCCTCGTAATGAAGAAGCTCTCAATAGTTGTTGCTTGTTCTGATTTTTTAAATGAATATGGCTGCTACGAACATGACGTCGCCTAGAGGCCGAAGCCATGGAGCAATTTGGAGGATCCTAATGTTGTTTCTTATTCTACTTTTCTGTAGTATGTGTGTGGGACAGGAGTATCCGGCAGTTACTAAATGTATGGGTCCTCATGATTCGAGCCAAAACCTTTGTTCTGAGCCTGCAAATCAGTGTCCTGCAACTCCATCCGGGAATGTGATAAAAGAGCCTTTGGAATCTGATTATGAAGAAGAATCTACTACGTGTGGCGTTGATGAGGATGATGATGATGATAATTCCACAACCCATTTGGAGATGTTTTTTTCAGAGGAAGAAGATGATGAGGAGGATTTTGATGATTCATCTGACACAGGGAGAAAGAAAGTGGTAAGCGTTAGAGATTTTGGTGCCAAAGGGGATGGCCAGACCGACGACACAGAGGTAAAAAACAGGCGAAAGGAATCCTGATTTTTATTCATTGCATTACATTTAGCTTAATATGAACTGTATATCATGATTTCTTTATAGATCTTCAGAACTGACAATGAAGTTTTTGTGGGTAAGGCATTTGAGAATGCATGGAAAGAGGCCTGCTCCTCTGCTCCTTCAATCTTCCGGGTGCCCAAAGGAAAAGCCTACGTTGTGAAGCCCGTGAAATTTTCTGGTCCATGTCAATCTGCCCTAAGATTCCAGGTCATTACATTTAAACCAACTCCTTGTTTCTCAATACAATGATTTAGGTTTTGATTCTTTTTTGAGAAGTCCAATATCCAAACCATAACATAGGTAAGTGTGAGGGTGGGTGTTTCGGACTAATTAGATATGCCAACTTGAGTCTTCTGTGTCAATGTATTCAGGTTTCTGGGTCGATCCTGGCACCAGAGGATCCTGGTGTCTGGAAGGGGTTCAATTCGAGGTTATGGCTTCATTTCTATGGCGTGGACGATCTAACAGTTGATGGTGGAGGTACAGTTGATGGTCGTGGACACGCATGGTGGGCCAACTCCTGCAAAATCAACAAAACAAACGTAGAATGCATTTCTCTTACCTACACGAAACTCCTGAAATTAAATAATGAAAACTAATGTTTATTTATTTTTATGCATCCTAATACCCCTCTGTTTCTTCATGTTTCTTCATCTCTTTTGTGCAGCCATGTTCCTCCGCTCCAACGGTACGTAACTATAAACCCATTTTCATGTTCACGGATTGACCATGGCTAACAACATTTTTCCTGTGAATTCCATAATATTTTAACTTATATGAAATAATTTGTTAGGTTTCCAAAAGGGAGAAGTAATCCAAATGGATGCCATTAATGAAAGTTTCAAGCTTGTTTCAGGCTGTAACTTTCGATTCCATGAACAATCTACGTGTGAAAAACTTGGAAGTAAAAGACGCTCAGCAAATGCACGTGGTTTTTCAAAAATGTTCTGGTGTATTGGCGAGAAATCTGAAGGTGACTGCCCCCGGGCACAGTCCCAATACAGACGGCATTCATGTCACAGGTTCTAAGAATGTGGTCATCAGAAAAAGTATCATAGGAACTGGTGCGTACACTAACTATTTCTAAGAACTTACTTTCTTCTTTTTTTTATTAATACTATTTCTTATACACATTCACCATGGGATTGAACTTAAGTCACATTACTGATAATGTAAGTGATATCTTTGTCGACACCATACTCACAAAAATAATCATTAATCTATATTGTTAATGTTGAAAAATATTTTTTTTTTGTTTTTTTTTTGAAGGGGATGATTGTATATCCATTGTTAGCGGCTGTGTTAACATTAAAGCTCAGGATATTACCTGTGGACCTGGCCATGGAATCAGGTAAGGTGGTATATATATTTCTAGACAGGTGATAAATTAAAGAAAACATTGCGTTTCTGTGAGAAGATCATAGGATTAATTAGTATGTCATCGTAATAACAGCATTGGAAGCTTAGGCAAAGGGAACTCCCATGCCGAAGTATCGAATATCATGGTGGACGGTGCCAAATTGCATGATACTACCAACGGTGTCAGGATCAAAACATGGCAGGTAATGTGTATATTCTTCTAAGAGGTGCTTGCTATATATGAGAAAGGTATAAGTATTTGGTTTTATTTTATGGTGTTTTTCATTCTTATTAATATTGAGTTTGGATATGTGGGGCTGGCCCTCTTACTTTGTAACCAATTAATATGATGATGCAAGGATTCCTCATTCTTATTAACATCTAGAGCATGTGTATGGGGCTGGTCTTCTTACTTTCTAACCAATTAATATGATAATGCAAATCTAATAACATATTCTATAATTAAAATTTGATTCCACGTTAACTTATCTATAATAGATTATTTGGTGTGAATGAATTCAATAGATTATTCTCAGATTGTGTTAGGGTATTTTTTTCAGGGTGGCTCTGGCTTTGCTAGTCGCATCACATTCAAAAATATATACATGACAAATGTCTCGAATCCCATCATCGTCGATCAGAACTACTGCGACTCCGACAAACCTTGCCCGACACAGGTATTAATAATATCTACTCAAATTTCTCCCCTAATATCTACTCAAATTCCTCCCCTAACATGGTCATTATGATATGGAATAATGCAGGCATCGGCTGTGAAAATATTTGATGTGTACTACGCGAACATCAAAGGAATAACGGCTTCCAAAGAAGCTCTGAAATTTGATTGCAGTGAAGCTGCTCCTTGCCGAAACGTTGTTCTGGAGAACGTTAATTTGACGCTGAATTCTGGCCAAATGCCCACTTCCTATTGTGCTAATGCCCAAGGAACCACAAAGGGAACCGTCGTCCCTTTGGCATGTTTCTAAAATTCTTCTACTATCTTGCTCCCCTGTAGATTTAAACGAACCTCTACACCCATTGTAGCTTATTGTGGTAGAGGCTAAATAATGCAGGAAGATAGTGGCTAACCAATCGTATTATTGACTATTTTGTATAGATAACGTTGTTGTAAAAGTATATCCCACATTCAAAATAAAATTTTATTATTGACTGTTTCTGAATAATATATATAATACCATATGCAAGAATTAAACAATCGAAATAAGTTAGTTTTCAGTAGAGCCTCCACATCCATTAGAGGGTGCTGTGCACGCTGAGAATGTTTGTTTGTTTTTAGTTGGAATGTTGGTTAAAGAATTCTGGTTTGGTTTTAGTTGGAAACTTATAAATCTTAACCTTTTGTTTGTTTTTAGTTGGAAACTTTGTTTTTAATTGAAAACTTATAAATTTATTGATTAAAGCTGAAGTCAAAATAACATCTATATAAGCAATCCATTGGCAAGCTCTATGTGGGGCTATAATAATGGCTTTTGCATTAATTTAAGGGAGTCAAGTCAAAGTAGATGCAAGAAAAGGTAAATCAACGGAGAAGAAAAAAGTGAATGCCGCCCACAACCTTCCAGGAGTGAAGTGAAAGTAAAGCACGTTGCACTGGGGCATGCATACCCCAGAAACAATCACAACCGACAGAGAATACAGAAACAGTATGTTTAAGCAAGATGTTAATATAAAAACAATAAAGCTGTTATATGGAATTGTCTATCGAACAACGATTGATTTGCTTACTGCCACCTTGTTTGTTTTCGTGCCTCTTTTTAAAGGATGTGTCAGTCCTAAAAATGGAGTTTAGACTTTGATCCAATGCGTCTATACATTTTTAGACTTTGATCCAACGCGTCTATATATATTAATTAATTAATTAGAAAGATGTGTTTCAAACGAGAATTAGTGTTGCACTTAATCGTCAAGACATGAAAACCTTCAGGGAGGTTATTTAGAGGAAAAGAGTTAACAACGGTATGATTTAGTCTTGAAAATAAAAAATAAAGAATAAGTTACACTTCAACATAAGAAAACCTCTAATAATGTTTTGACTAGAAAAAACCATGACTAGAATGAAAACATATGAACGGTCATGCCAGGTTAAAGAATTTTTATACATGTAATTTTATATATATAAAACAGAACATTATGCACATATTTATATATAAAATAGAAATAAAAATTAGTTTATAAAAGTGACTGTAAAAATTGGATTATATATTTGTTAATTATAATAATTAAATACTAATATTTGTATTTGTTGGGGTAAAGTTAAAATTGATATAATAATATAATGAGTTGAGGAAAGTATATAGATCATGAACTAATGATTTCAAATGAAAATATAAGGTGTTATTTATATTTTTATGAATGGATGGTGAAGGTGAATTGTTTGAGGTAATTAGGATCTTATCTTTATGCTTGTTATCATAAGGACATGAATATAATTGTAGTAATCCTCTAGACATAACTATTAAGATCACATAAAAGGATGGATCAAAAGAAGGTATAGCAATAGAAGGAGCCAAATATTTAGATTTTATGAGTTGTGGGAACACCTCAGCATGGGGTAGGAAATCTTGCGTAAGCATTGCCAAGACAAAGCTTTTAGATAAATACAAATTGGGAAGCAAAAAATCATATTTGGGGTTTTTAGAGCAACACAAACACTTGGGAATTTTAAATAATGTTAATAATTGTTGGGGGCCTGAAACGATCCTTGTGCTCTAGGCATTGCAATCCCTCACAGTTGCAAATTGCTCTTTGTTTCTCTGAGTTGGTGCATCCAGTGCCTTACGTATTCTATGAAGTGCTAGACTTTGAAAGTTTGGGGAGCATGGGATGTGTCTCTCCCGGATGACCTTCAAGATTTTTTACCAAGGTTGACTCCTTGTTCTAATGTGATATAATGTGATCCTTAGTGCTCATCCTTTATTCCTATGCTAGCCTACTCTATCGGGTGTCTCTGCCATGGGGAGAACCTATAGGTAGTCCTGCAAGGTGGATGGTCAAGCTACTGTAATATGATGTGGAATTCAAAGCAGTTCGGATCATTAAAGGACAAGGTTTAGCAAAATATCTAGCAAATAAAGAAAAGGAAGACAAGAATAACACTATCATAGTTGATAAAATACATGAAATCTAAAGAATTGACAATGTTGAATGCAAATGGTATGACAACATTTTGTTGTATCTTCATACCTTGTCATTCCCAAGAGGTATATCTACAAATAAAATGAGATCAATGAAACAACAAACACAAAAATAAAGTTTCCAAGAAGGTAAACTTTACTGGAGGTATCCAAATGGAGTATTATTGCTTTGTTTGTTTGAAAAAGAGGTCTTGGATGTAATAAAAGAATACCATGAGGATTTTGTGGTGGTCACTTTGCACCAAAAGCCATTGTAAATAAAATCATGAGAGCAGGTTTTTACTAGCCTTCCTTGTTCAAATATGTTTATCGATATGTAAGAGGTTGTCATAATTACCAAGTTTTTGCAGGAAAGAAACATCTAGCAGCAATGCCCCTTAAGCTAGTAATTGTAGAAGCACCTTTCACATAGTGGGGAATTGACCTCATTGGTGAAATAAATCCCAGCTCCTCAAGTGGGCATAAATGGATTATTATAGCAACAGATTATCTTACAAAGTGGGTAGAAGCGACTCTTCTAAAAAAAATCAACAACCAAGGTAGTCGTAAAATTCTTAAAATAAAATATTCTGACAATATTTGGAATCCCAAAGAAATTGGTAACAGACAATGAAAAGTATTTCACCTCTTTCGAAATGATAGAATTATGTGCTAAATATAGTATAGAGCTTTTTCATGCTGCAAATTATTACCCCCAAGGCAATGGCCTAGTTGAATCATCAAATAAAAATTTTATAACAAGGATCAAAAGGTCACTAGGCAAAAATAAAAAGGGCTGAGACAATGAGTAAAAGGTTGCTTTATGGGAATATAGGTTGTCTGTCAAGAGAAATACAAGAAAAACCCCATATGAGATGGTATTTGGAGAAAAGGTCCGTTTACCTCCTCAGATAGAAAGAATATCCCTATCCTTGCTACTCCAAGATCATGAAAACTCAGATGTCCTACAAAGGATATTGGATCAAATTGCACTATTACAGTAAGAAAGAAGGGAAGCCCTGAACAAGATAACAGAGCAGACTCAAAAGATAGTGCAAATTTTCAACAAGAAAGCTAAAGGTACACCATTTTTTGAAGGAGATATCATCATTTATTGGGACTCCAAAAATGAGAAACATGGAGAGAAGGGTAAGCTTGAACCTAAATTGTTAGGCCCTTATCAAATAATCCAAATTGTTGGATAGTACACTTACAAGTTGTAGACCTTAGAAGGGGAACAAATGAAGATTCTAATAAATGGCCAACATCTAAAATTATACAATCCCTACTATGGGGTTAGAAGAGAATAAGTTACTTTTTTTGCATATCAATATATATATATATATATATATATATATATATATATATATATATATATATATATATATATATATATATATATATATATATATATATATATATATATATATATATATAATAAAGGTAACAACCATCTAGAAGTAAATAAAAAAAAAATCATTGCCCCTAAAGCATTCCAATTAGGTAAATTTTGATGTGTGTTATTTTCATTTCTTTCTTCAGTCACTATAGAGTGTTAGCCTTACATTGTGAGTTTTGTTGTTAATGTTTTGTTTTGTCCTTTCGTTATGATTTGTTCTTAATCATTTAAGAAAAAAGAAGAATTTGGATTAAATATATGACACTGACAAATAATAGGTCAGATTATTTAGTAGTTGTTCCATAGTCCTAGAGCTAAAATAGATGAAGTTGGAAATACTACAACATTATGCCAAAACCTCAAATCTATTGCAAATGTTAAGTTATTCCAGGATCACTAGAATGGAGTCATCATTGGTGGGATGTTTAGGTCCAAACATGTACATTACTTTCTTTAGACTCATAGATCCCTAACCCACTTTGCAATTCATCTTAATTCTTCTCAATCAAGACGAAAAAATATAATAATGCAAAATGGACAAGTGCTTGAGCTATCTAGATAACCTCTACCAGGGTTATAGATGCATGATTGGAAGTAAAGCAGGTCCATAGGTAATCAAGGTCATCTCTACCGGAGCTATAAACACTTGTCTAGAAGTGGAGCAATGCATAGGCAAATATATTTTAGAGTGAAATATTTAACAAGCCTAACTTCCATCAAAGTGATAAAATTTTGATTGATCAAGGAATAAGAATGAATACACAAATACACACTTCAAGCCAAGGCATAATGAAACAGTAACCTCTGACCAATTTTGTCTAACCCCACCTTAAAATATTGCTAGATAATCTGCATTTCATAAGCAAAAGCTCATTTGATTTTAAAATAAGTCCTTTATTGATTAAAAGTAATGGTAGTCCCTTTTACTGTTTTTTCAAATTGTAGATGATATTTTTGCAAAGTTGGTTCCTAGAATTGTTCTTAGCATAAGTCTTTGCAAATCATATTTTTGGTAACCAAAGATTCTAGGGTTCTCAAGCGTTTCAGGTTTTCATAACTTGTCCTAGTCAGAGCCTATGTTGGATCCATAAAATCCAACTTAAGGATGATTCCTAACTTTAAATTTTGAAAGGTCATTCAAAATCCTAGGTCTAGGTTATTTTTGTTCGAGTCAAAGAATAAAATTGGTCTCTAAAATTTGGTCCAAATAAGGTTAGTCCAACTGTTAAAGTTTTATTGTTTGTGGTTCAATCTTAAGGACTATGGTATTCATTTTTAAGAAGTCATTCTCAAAATTTCTTTGACCAAATATCTCTAAGGATTTAAAAGAGTAATGGTTTCTTGAAAAAATCTGCTTTCTAAGTCTACTCCATGAGTCAAAATACCTTAGGTCATTTCCATTTCTATCTATTATTTACCTTGAAAAGCTACTCCTTAGGCTATTCCATTTTTTTTATCCCTCATCCCAGAGGTTTACTTATCCAACATTTCCCTAGGCCTAATGCTTCCGTTTTCCGAAGGATCATATCTCAAATCGCACCTCATATAAAAAAGTCGAAACTTACTCAAGCGTAAATTTTTCCTAAGTCTATACCACCAACATACCCATATTATTATTTTCCTTGGCAAAAACCTTTGAAAATATTATGTAATATTTTACTGTCCAAATATTTCGATCAAAAGTAATATGGATGACCTGAAGCTAATCGGTTGATGAGAGATGGATGATCCGAAGTTAATCGACCAAAATGAATAACTGGCTTAAAACCATTCAACCAATATAAGATGTGTGGTTGAAATTAATAGGCTAAAAATCGATTGATGCCTCCGAAGGATCTGACCAAAGGTAAGATCAGTGTTGCAAATTGTATTGGCAAGATCAACAGTCTAGAAGCATTCAACTGATGGAAGATAGATGGTTGAAATTATTTGGTTGATTTGAGATGAGCGACCAAAATAATTTTGGGTGGTTATAAATGAGGGACTCGAGATTATATATTGAATTCAAATATATGGTCAAGAACATTTCGACCGAAACAAATGGATGACCTAGAATTATTCGACTAAAACCGAATGAATGATGCAGATTAATTCGATTGATGATGAATGAATGGTAGATATTGATTTGATCAAAACATAGTCAAACATCCCATTCAAAGGGGAGAACACTTAGGTAAAATTCATCATCAAGGTAATTGAAATAATTTTTCCTAATGATTTAAATGTTCAATTCACGCTAAAATCTATTCTCCTTTCATTTTTTCTAACATCATGTTTCTTATAAGTGCCTTAGCCTAAACTTAAAAGCAAAAGTTATTAAACCTTTAAAGATACCCCCATAAGCCTAAAGAGATGTTCGACTAAAAATAAAGTAGAATCTGGGTCAAAGGGTTTATGAGGTCACTTTCATGCCTAACCCTTTGGTCATACTCGGTTCTTCTAAATGTTTTTTTCACTTAGGTCATATACTCACAATAAAAACCTTCAACCTAAGTTCAAAATTCCCTAATCATATGAATCCATAAGGGTGCAATTGTGTTTACCCTTATTTTTATAATTCATCGTAGGTCCTCTTGATATTTTCTTAAGTTCAAAATGTATTAATCAATGCCTATCCCCAAGGTCATATTTTCCCAAAATATGAGATGTATGATGCACAACTTTCAGCTAAAAATGGATATGCAGCTAGATATTCTTTGTTCAAACAAAGATCTACGACCAAAATTCATTCGACTAAAACACAGTGGAGGACTGAGAGATCATGACTGAAACATGATGGATGGATGAAACTTCATCGACCAAACCCAGATGAGCGGTTGAAATGCATTTGATCGAATTTGAACCATGCTAGTAAAAACAGGGTGCTCCAATAAATGCAACCATCGAGGATGAGGTATATAATGCTTTTCCTATATTTTAAGGGTTTAATTCACAAAATAATTTTTCCCTTCTTATATTTTTACACTAACAATTTGTTCTTGATTGAGTGTTTTCGACCTAAGACTAAGGTATAAATTATTGTGCCATAAAACTTCCCCTCGTGAGCATGAAAATCATAAACCTAAATCATGTCCCTAGTAATAAATTCATAAGGGTCAGGAGATTTTGCAATGGTCCCTCTACGTTCTCCCCTTTCCAAAATACTTAGGTCAATTTAATTTTTCCAAAATTTTAAACCTAAGTCGTGTACACCTAGTCCGAATAGCTATGAATGAAACCCTTAGCCTAGGATCAAAATTATTTGATTGAAAAGGATCCTAAGATGTTAACCAATATTCATATTTTTAGCCCTATGTCTCCTAAGTTTCTGAAACATCCATAAAGATTATACCCCTCTTCACAAAAATATTGTGCGACTAGAAATTTTGCAACCAAACTAGAAACGAACAGTTGAGGTCTATTCAGCTTATTTGAGATTGACAATGGAAGATGTTTGATCAAAATATGATATATGACCCAAAAATGGTTGAGTATGTTCAATCGAAGAGATAAGCGATCAAGAAAGAATCAGTCGAAGTCAATTCAATGGATCAGATTCATTCAAAGGAAAAGGATAGAAAAATCATGGCAAATTGACCAGTGCAAGATGGATGACTAAGCATTAAACGAGAAAATATATATGTACGGTCCAAAATACTTCGACCAAAAAATAACTTATGCATGGAGTGGTGTCTCGTTAATAGAAAATATTTCATGGGTCCTTTCACCAAGAAAAGTTAGATGAAGTTATGGCACATGCTTTTATGAAGATCTCAGTGACTTAAATAGGGACCAATAAGAAGAGTTATAGGCACACAGGCCAAAGTATAGATTTTGTTTTCTTAGATATGGCAAGGTATGTGATTTAAGGTAACGTGTATAAACCAATGACCCATATTTAACAGATGCACAATCCAATGACCAACCACATAAACTAATCTAAAAAAGGCAAAAAGTTCATAATGAGTCAAACCTTTGTGGGACGTGAGGTGGAAAACTGAGAATGTAAAAATCACAACAATAATTGGTATAGTTTAATTGCACTTCGTACGGGAAGTTTTAAAACACACCAATAATTACAATTAGCACAATGAACTAAAAACAATCATGATAAGCATAGGAAGATAAAGAATCAAACCGAGTAAGAACCAAGAAATATTACAAAAAATTTATATTGATAGAGGGTAGAATGGCTTCTTCAAGTGCTACCGCCTCCAAGAGCAATACTAAAATATTCAAAAAAGAGCTTCCATTTTAGAAGTTGCCAAGAAAAAGTATGTTTGAGCAGCCATGGGGAGTAGAAAAAATCACCGAGTTTAGCTTTGAAGCAAGCTCAAAAAATTGGTAGTGTCATCTAACTTTGCTAAGAGGGCTTTTTCAAAGAGCATACAAGGACAAAAATAGTAATAGCCCATTCTGTAACGAATGGAAAGGAGACCTGGCCAAGCTAATTTACCCCAAGGTATACTTCTCTTGACCTCTAATCATTGGCTAACAATTTTATACGACTCAAAAACTAGAACAATAATGAATAGGAAGAACCAGGCCCTCTTTAGAATAACATCATATAATATTAACAAAGTTTTTCAATTGAAGAAAGTCACGTTGATTTACGATAAAAAGGTAATTGCTCTACAAGCCTAGCACATGATTGGAATATCCTTTATGCTAGATTATTTGATTATCATGAATGAGTATCTATCCACTTTCCAATTCATAAGTGCACATTGTGAAATTGGGCTAAATATTATGTGGATATAATCAATATATTGATGGGGGTTGAGGACTTGAATTGGGTTGAGAAGGAGGTCATGTTTTTAATAGCCCAATGTAATAAGGTCATGAAATTTTCTATATATAGGTGGGAGAATTTGATCAGTGATACCATGGACAAAGAATCTAAGTAATAACAGAGAGCCATAGATGAACATAGATAAATTATACCTCATTTTCACATTACTCTTTCCTTATCCACCTGATAGTGGGACACCTAGATCCAAAGACAATCACTGATTTAGGAGGTGTGCCTGAGGCATTAATATAAGAAATATTCCCTTGTATATAAGAAGGTACCTCTAGTTACTCCTAATTTTTAGTACATTTATTTTCGCCATATACCATTCACTTTGCAATAAGGTACCATACAGGATGAGCCCTGAAATTGTCAAATTCCTACATGAGAGAAATTTAGGGGACTGCTTCTTCACATAGAAGCTTACCTACATCTAAACATATGGGGCTAATGTGCCTCCCAAGCCCTTACCTAATTTCCATCCAAAATTAATAACTACTTTGAAAATCATGAGGCAGATTGTTGAGGAAACCAAAGTAAGAGTTGTAAAGAAATAAACTAGAATTTCATGGATCATCGTCTCTTGTAAGATAGGACACTATGTTTTCAAGGGATGCCCTAGCTTGTTGGTATCCTTACATAAGATGGATTTTTACAACTTTTCTAAGGTTACATGGTGACCTTATGACCCACATTAGTACTACAAAAATCATGCACTAGATAAAGAGCCCATGTCCAATCAAGGAGACCTTTTTGAAGACACCATCTAGGTGGTAATACAAAAATGATAGGATCTAGTTCCATATGAAATAAGAAAGGTCTATAAAGGCCACACTCTTAGATCGAGATGGTGGGAAATTACCTCACAGATTTAATATTATACAAGAATTTTATAGTTGATAAGGTTGCTCCCTGTATTCCAATTATACCTTCAAAGGCTTTTTTAGACCCCACCTTGGATATTATTACCCAAGAGCCTGAATAGATAGAGATATTGACATAAATAGCTTATCATATTGTTGTAAAAATATAGGACTCCCCCATTGCTCAGGGCACTCACAACATTGCAAACATTGGGAAAGGTAAAGAGATCGTTTCTGCTTCACCTTCTTCAGGCTAATTGGCTACTAAGGATTTGGCCAAAACACTAATGCTGCCACAACACTAGCAACAAATTACTATAGGTCTGCCAAAGGTAATACTCACTACTTTGAGGTGAATAACAAAGAAATAAAAATCTCTAAAATGCCATGGCAAAGAATATAAGAAGGTAGAGATTTTGGTAACCTCCTCAGAGATCATCAGATTAAAATCCAGAGCACCCCTGGTTCATCGACATAATAGATCCTGAATAGAGATGGGTCTTGCTACTCCTAAAAGTGTCACCTTGCCCAAAAGGGGAGAGGACAGTCAGTTCACACCTTCAGAGGAAGAGAAAATTCAAGCTATAATATAAGGGAGAGTGATTGAAACCCAACATGAAGACATGGAAGAAAGCTCAATCCCAACTTCAATAAAAATAGTAAGAATTCCTACAAAAAGTGTAGAATCACTCCAGATTGACCCTGCAATAGGGGATGTAGAGGTGATAACAAAATCAGTGGATATACTAAAATATGGTATCTTTGCACAAGCACAGACAACACTCGTTGTAGAAAAGGAGCCAACAAAATTCAAGGCCAAGGTGGTCTAGGGTGAGCAATTACATGTAGAGAATACAAGGTTGCAAGCTGAGAATACCAAGATGTAGTCTGAGATTAGTAGACTCGAGAAGAAAACACCTCAAGCCAACCCAAGTTTTGATGGTCACCTATTCACTCAAAAATTCAAAGAGAAAATCCTTACTAAAATAAAAGCTAACATAAATATGATTAGTCAAGTCTGCAAAGACTTGGGAGAAACCATGCACAAAATCAAGAGACTGAAGTCTCTCCTAGAATAAACAAATAAAAGAGTGACATCCATCATGCTAGTTTATGGAAAATATGCAAAAAAGTATGATAGAATCAATACCAAACAGGTAACTACAGAAGAATAATAGGTTCATGACTATAAGATAGAATTTTATAAGGTAACCACTTTTGTGAATGAAAGGCCTCGGCTCATACACATAATCCAATAATTTGAGACTTGGGAGTAAGGTATTAATAGAAAAAGAAAACAAACAGGGATTAGCCCAAAAGATCTATTCAAAGCAAAAGGTTTTGACAAACTGGTTATCAAGAAAATAGAAGAGACCAAGTATATTGACACTGATGAAGAAAAGTTGTCTAAAGAACTAATCACACTATTTAGGACAAGTCAAGAGATGATCAAGTTCTTCAAATATAATGAAGCAACAATAAAGGATCAAAAGAACAAAACCCTAAGGCTTATGGACATAGTCACTGTAACTAGTTCTTTTTTGTGATGAAGCCTAGATGCTAATAGCTGACTTAATTGGGGTAAGTCAAGCTGAGAAAGATAAAATCAGGGAATTCAAATCAAGTGCATCAAGGACATCTAGCAGTTTGGGGCCTAGTATAGAAATATATAAGGACATAGGGGTAGGCCAATAGTAAAATCTGAGTGATTGACAATTGTATTTAATTTTGAAAATTAAAATCTATAAATAGCCAATTACCAATTTTTGATAGCTAATATCAGGCTATAACACACCCAACCAGTTAAAGGTAGGGGATGATGACAAGTGGAGGGTCCATATGGAGGCATTTGTGATAGTTATAGGACTACCAAAACTATAAGAAGGGCAACCATGGTCAAGATCAGGATCAAGATTTTACATAGCATATTTTTGCTAGAGGTATACTTGAGTACCCCTTTGTTCTATCATTGTATTCCTTTGTGTCTTGTTTCTTGTCATCCCTCATTCCTCTCATTTCTGTGTAGGTTTTTATAGGGAAGCATTCATGAACTGATATTATTTCCAGCTAGTGAATCAAAAGTATGAAGACCTTACTATTACTAGATTGGAACAAATAGGCAAAGGATTCTTATCACATAATTTGGATGAGAATATTTATTGTATTAATCTGAAAGGACTTTATGGAAAGTTCATGTCAGATATCATTGTAAAAACTTATTGGTATTAATACAATTTTAGACTTCTTCCCTTATATTTTCTTGTCTCAATCTTGCATGTTATATTTATTATATGTTACATCATTTGAACGTATAATAAATGCTTTCTTTCATTGATCACTAGTTATGCTTGTTATGATATTCAAACGAACATAATTACATCAATTTTTCTTTCTTGTTTTTTCTATCACATTAAACTGTATTGAATTTTGCTACAATGGCCCAACAAATTAAGGCACCGATCATACATAAGGTATAATTGAACTTTTATAAGCAATATTGATCAAGAAAACATAATTTTTACATATTTTTATTTGGATGAGCATGGACTTTAAATGTTAAAATATTAATTCTACCTCAAGGGTATCCTTACCATACCTAGTCTATCTAGAATCATAAAATACTCTATTCCTAGGTTAAAGAGGTTGATTGAACAGAGTCAACAACACTGATTGTGAATCAGTGATTTTTTATGGTGTGACAACCCAATTCCTAAGGATGCAAAAAATCACCACAACAAGGCCTTTGTCCATTTGCTTCCAAAAAACCTCCTATATTCACTTAGCATCTACATTGCAACAAAAGAACCCAAATATGATGAATGGAGAAAGCTAACACGAGGTCCTTGTTGTCTATGGTTGCTCCATCACCCTAGAGTTTCATGAAGTGGAGTAATAGTAACCCCTTGTGGCCTCTAGTGCCATTGAAAGTATGGGATGATATTCCAACATCATTGTTTTAGGATATTCCATGGTACATTAGGGAATATATAGTGATCCCACTACAATATTTATGGTATATGGCTTGTGCAGAACTAACTTTTTGCACCCCTTTATTTTAGGCTAATGGATCCATGCCTGAAAGGGGGAGGAAAAATGATGTATCTACACCTCAGACGAGAAGCACTTGAGTTGTGCTCTCCTTGGTGTTTATCAACGAATTGGGTGAGGGTTCACCAGGAAACACTTTCTATGGCGGTTTCCACACCTAGGTAAGGTGGGTGTTTGTTGAATTCTTTTTATGTGCACACACCTAGGGTTTGGCAAAAATGCAACTATTGCCTAGCTATATGCATTTCAAATTTCAATGAAAATAAAGTAAACAAATTATAACTAGAAAGCTTTGTAAATCTAACTATGATGCAATGATTTTGTAGATATTAAAAAAGCAAAATATGATGTTTATGCTAGCGTATTATTTTTCTTTGCATTTTCATTTTGTGTTTTGTATTTTGTATTTTGTGTTTTTTAACTTAATGTACTTGATGCAAAAAATGATATAACTAGATCTATGTTTTACCTTTTGATTGATGTAAAATGGAGTAACTAAGTTTATATTTTGGTCTTTTGTGTTTTTCAGCTAGTATGAAAGAAATGCAACAAAATCTATGTTTTTGATCTTTTCTTTTAAGTTCTTCAACTAATGCAATTTAATATAAAGCAATGCAACTAAGTTTGTATTCTTTGATCTTTCTTTTAAGTTTTTCAACTAATATGATTAAATGCAAAATTTGATGTAATTAAATCTATGTTTTTTTATTCTTTTCTTTCTTTTGTCTCATGCAGATGCTTCCAAAATAGAATATTATAAAATTACAGTATGGAAAATTATAGAAAAAATACATGTTCAGATTCTTACCTAATCTGGATACGCATTCGGCTTTGTTAGGTAGACTCGAGTCAGTCAGATAAATTTGAATCTATATGAATTGAATTCAGACCAGTCTGAATCTATCATAAGGACTTGGATCCATCCAAATCCATCTAAAACCTGCAACTCCACAATAAGACACTAAAAATTACAGTTAGAGGTGGGAGATCTGCATAGGCCATAGTAGGTCCTAGCCTGCGATAATCAGATCCCCTCGGTTCTTTAGCCAACCGTAGAAAAAGTAATGGATTTATAGATCTAAATGCACAATGTATGAATTTCATGAAATAAAATACTAACAATAGTACATACAGTAAAATAATAAGATCTTAAAGAGGCTATAATACTAATATGCATTAGTATGAATAAACCTGCAATCACAATTTTACCCCCAACATAGATCTGTATATTTTTGGATATCAACTGCAAATTCGAATGGATCTAAATATGTTCAAACCTACAATGGTTTTATCTATGAATCTGCAACGTTTAGAATAGAATAATTTCAGACACATAATAAATTTGTACGGTTTCAAATTTATAAAAATATTGCAAAATAACAAATTTATGCTATAAACAAACAAGATTTGAATCAACAACAATCATGGTCATCTCTAGTAGTCTTCTGGAATGATGATCTGATGTCAAAGTCTCCACTAAAAAATACAACAAAGCACAAGAAAACCTCTTCTCCACTTAAATTTCCTTGTAAAATTACCATTAGGTCTATATAGGGGGAGTCTGCAGGATTTATTATCCAGGGTAGGTCGAGAAAAAAGGAAGGGCAACCAAGATAGGTTGAGCTTGTTAGAAAAAATTTGGCATTTTTCCAATTTGGACAAATTCGTACGAATCCGAATTTGTCAAAAATTTAGGTTTACCTAGATTAGGTGCAGAATCTAAACAGTGCACCTAAATTAGGAACAAGTGGAATTTGGATAAATTCGGACTGATCCAAATTTATCGAGACCTTTTGAATATCTCGAAAAAGGGAGGAATGTACAAATTTTTAGTATTGTTAGCATGAAAATCGAGGTAGAGAGCTGGAGGGTGGAAAGTACGTTGTTAGGGAGTAACAACATGTTGGCTAGGGAGTGGAAATTTTGTAATGTGTCAAAATTCCCTAGCTACATTTTCCCCCTCTTTGGTGCATTTATGAACAATAAATGCGTTAAAGAAAGATGTAGCAGAAAAAAAAAGGAGTTATGCTACAAAGAAATCAAAATTTTATTCAAATTTTCTTTTATTTTTATTGTCTAGGGTACCCCCTTCGAGTTTTGTAAAAAAATCAAAATTTATTACAAAACTCAAAATTTGAAGCAAAAAAAGGGGTATAAAATAGGAAATTAGGATAAAAACCCTAATTCATTTTTACCCTCACTATTCTTAGAAATTGAGCTTTGGAGAAAAATGGTGACTTTTGAGCATCGAGCGGACGCATTTCGAGTGGGAAGCAACAGATCTAGCGCCAGGATGCGGGTAAGCATTCTTATCACTTCAAATTTTGCATTTTTTTAGTCCAATTTTTAGATTTTTAGGAATTTAGAAGTGGCCTGCCATTACACAGCTACAGCAGCAAATTCAGATCAATCCAACAAATTTGTACATCTGAATTTGTCTGGAAAGACATCCGAATTTGTAAATTTGGATGATTTTCAACTATTTTGTACGTTTGAATTTGACTGGGAAAAGTTCAAATTCGAACGTGCAAAATGCAAATTTGATCACCCAAATATGTTTTTGTATGATTCCAAATTTACAAATTAGACCTAAATCTACAAATTGAGTCCAAATTTACAAATTGAGGACAAGTTTATAATTTATGATTCATTATTTTGTGATGTTTTTCTTTTTCAATTTTATGATATGATATATTACTAATTACTATTTTTATTTTTGGTTTTACAATGAGGTGCACTTAAGAACCACGAGTGGCAGTATAAGGGTTTTGATGACCATGTCAAAACCTTAAGTTTAGACAATAAAACAGTCCTAAAGGTGGTGGGCCTACAACACATGGTTGAGATGCCACTATAGAGGTAGACTACTATCTCTTGATAGCATTAGTAGAGCAGTGGTATCCAGGATCTTCAACCTCTCGACTATCAATAGGGGAGATGACCCTAACTCTAGAGGATGTATGGAAGATCCTCCGGGTGCCAATCAAGGGATAGTTTGTTTACCAAGCCATGATCCAGGATCAGGCCATGCAGTGATTGACAAGAGATCATTTATTTGTGATTGAGCAGAGCGGGGTCAATATTGAGGGATTGATTGTTGCACAGGGAGTTTCTCGCCTGATAAAGGTGCTAGTAGGTATAGTTGTAGGGCTATTATCATGCCACCAGAGTGGATGACATCTTCCATGGGGCTTAGCTGAGGTAGTGGTCGATATGAGGAACACTCACATACAATTTTCTTGGGGGTCGTACATACTCTACCACTTATACATGACCTTGTTTAAGGTCATGTATAAGAAGGGTCGTGACTTGGTCCTTACGATATTTCTGTAGGTCTAGTGTTGGGAGCACATTGTAGTGAGGAGGCTAGAGGGGCTTCCTCATTAGTAGATAGAGGATGGGTGGCCTGCTGCATTTTGTTGGGGTCCTAAAAGAGGTTGAGGGAGATGAATGAGTGGCCTAGAGGAGGCCAGGTGAGCGATCGATGATCTGCCCATAGCTCAAATTTATTGGTGACCATGGCAAGGATACGAAGGTTAAGAGGATGATAGGGTGGAGCTGGCTCACATACGATGAGTGTGATGGCTCTAGATGGAGAGGGGAGAGATAGAGTTACATCAAGGAGATCAAGTATTGTGGTAGTTTAGGATTGTTTAGAGGATTCCTAAGGTTCAATATTTTACATTCCAATGGGTGGTTTGAGACTCGATGACTACTAGTAGGGTACCTAATCTTAACTGGTTTTCTGAGGTAGACAAGGATGACCTAGAAGTTGCACTTGCCGAGGGGGATGATGTAGGAGTCACATGTGGGTACTGTGAGTGTTATGCCACTATCCTCACTATAAGGATTACATAGGAGAGAGGTGTGGCGAAGTAGGTACACCAAGCTTATAGGGAGGTAACCAAATTATGCTCTGCTAGATAGCCAAAGAGAGCGATAGAGGCCACCAAGGAGAGAGGAGCCTCAGATGAGAGGAGGAAGGCAAACATAGAGGTCCTCTCGATGGGAGAGGGTTCTCTGGATTGAGGGAGAGATTGGGTAGCGATAATAGGTAAGAGGTTCATAGTAGCAGGTACCCCTACCAGAGCGGGCTACCTTATCACTCCAATAGGAGGTGCCTTCAATTTCTTGATAGGATTCGCTTAGGAATGGCACTTCTATGGAGGTTTGGGAATCGAGCAGCATGGGAGATATGGCTACTTTACGATCAGAGAATATCGATCTTAGGAGTCAGATCGGTATTTAGGCAAGCTGTATTCATACTCTAGAGGTACAACTCATGCAGTCATAGGCTCGATCCATTAAGGAAGAAGATGAGGAGGGGACATGGATCATCATATCAAACACAATCATGATCACACCAAATTAGGAGTGGGGCTTCAGGCCAATCCTCAAGGAGTAGCACATTACAGAGTGCACTGATGGTGGCACATGCAGAGGCTATTTTAGCATCTCAATAGGTGATGTTCTATCAAACACTCTACTTTCAGGTGATGCCCGAGGATCAGAAGGATCCATTACCCCTAGAGTTAGCGACTTCGAGCCACTCTAGATTAATTTCTAGGTCAGTGTCTAGGACTCCTTAGTTTTAGGTACCCAAACGACCTCCATATGATGATACCCAGAGTTCTAGGGGTTCTAGGGGATGATATATTGAGGCTTGATTTTGTGGTATACCCCCTAGTGATTGAGTATTGCGGTTTTGATTGTGGCATACCAGTCAACCATTTTGTACCTTATGTTTATATATATATATATATATATATATATATATATATATATAAATATATATATATATATATATATATATATATGTGTGTGTGTGTGTGTGTGTGTGTGTGTGTGTGGCTACTATTGTTCTTTTTGGTATTTTATTTTTATGGTTGTGTGTAATGCAAGATATTATGATTGTTTTTGTGATGATCATTATAATCATGCTTATGGTTATGTTTGATTTGCTAATGTTGTTGTATCATGCTTTAATCAGAGTATTGTTGTAGAAATATGAAATATGATTTGATGTAGTTGATATTTTGTAATGTAGTATGATTGAATTGTTTGGAGAAGATAGATTGTTTGGAAAATGTACCCTTACAATTTTGATTAGTTAGCAATAAACCTCGAGGATGTGTGCTTGTATATGACAATTTATGGAGGATGCCCCTCGCGTTGATCATGAAGTGGATCTTGTGTGAGGTTTTTTCATATTACTAACATCGAAGGGTTGTGATCAACAAAAGTAATTTGAAATTTTGTTGATTAAAAGTGATAAGTTGATGATAAGTATTTTGTGGTTTTGAAGATTAATTTTGATTTAATCTTAAGAAAATTTTGATGTAATGAGGATGATTAAGCATGAAAAATTGGATAGAGGACTTGTGCTAGGCATAATATTCCTAGTGTGAAGTAAATAAAGAGATTTTATGAGGGTTGTCTCATGCCATCATTGCGAAGTCTATATGCAACTACATGACCAAGCAATTATATGTGATCAAATGCAAGTTTGTGTAAATGATAAGATGAACTGAATAAATTGTACTAGGTAATAAATATGAGATGCAAGATTAATTGGTATGATGGGCCAATTGCTTATGCAAATAGTCATACAAATCCATGAGAATATGGTGACTTCCACTAATCAAGACTCAAGGAGAATCTTGGTCATGCTAAGATGAAATTGAGTTTATCAAGAACCAATGTGTGATTTATGTATTCATTTTTTATCTTGAACTTAATTATGATACAAAATCTCTCAAGGATCAAATGTGTGTGCTTATGAAGTTCATTTACCAATTTTGAGTAAGGTAATGATGCAAACCATATTTTAAGAACCATGTGTGTGCAAATGATGAATTCATTTACCATGATTTTATGCATGTAGTTAGACTTAAATACTATGTAATGCAAGCTACCAAAAGCTAGTTGATCCACAAGCTAATATTGGTATGTACAAAAGAAGGTCGCTAATGTGACAGACATATCACCACATGTAAGACTACCCTATTATCAGGCGGGTTTCATTCAATCCATTACTGTAATAGGGATAACCCCATGGTTTTCAAATAAATGAGGAATTCTAAGGATTCAAGCTCATTACCCCCTTCTTTTCTTATGATTTAGGTAGGGATTCTTGTTTATTTTTTAACAAGGGGATTGGTTTACTTTGTAAAAATCTCTTCTTCTTTTTTCAAGGGATACTTGCTCAGATTATGTGAAGAGCAAGGGATTTTATTTGAGTAGGGGGGATCTTGTCCTTTTGTCATTTCTAAATATTCTAGACCATGCGCATAATAGGATAGCAAGGGAAACCTTTCACTTAAGAAGCTAGGACTACTATGTAGCATCATATTTCCTTGTGCAAGAATCATTTTAAGGTGTGTAAGTGTGTTCTGGTTCAAAAGAGTGGCAAAATCAGTTCCCAAAACTCAAAATTTCTTAATGTAGCAGTAGTGATTTTGGTTCAAGAGATATTTATAATCACTATCGAAAAATCAAGATTTTTATTTATATGTGAATTTGTGAATGGTTCAAGATAAATTTTGAATTTCATCAAAGAAAACCAAGATTAACTATGAATCTAGACAACATCAGTCTAATATTTAAGTACTATAATAATTGGATGTGACTATGTGTCTTATCCAATTGGACCAAATTTTATTAAGGATATAATATTGAATGCAACTAGATGAAATATGATGAGTGAATGTGATTATAAAATAGACTACATGCAAGAAATATTGTATGTACAAGATATATGACAACTATGTATAGTGGTAGGTCATAGCTTTATGCATTATATTCATTGGATTTTTAAGATATTTTTCATCTAAGATAGCCAAACGATATGCACCTGATCCAAATTTAGTAGTGATGATAAATGGTCCTAACCAGTTTGGTTGAAATTTTCCTTTAAGATCAGTTAGAGCATTTGTATTTTTTTGATTTTATTTAAGAACTAAATCACCAACCTCAAAATATCGAGTATGAAATTTCTTGGAGTATGATATTTTGAGTTTTTTTATAGGAGCAAAGGTTCTCTAAAGCATTTATGCACTTTTCTGTTGAGCAAGGTGCATCGACAATATTGTCACTGTTGTCAACACACTCGGATGGACAGGTTGATACAGTGGACATCTGTTCGAAGGTTGTTCGAAGTATGTATAGTGGTGTTCAATGCTTATGAGGATGATTTTGATGTTCGGGTGAAGTTATTACAGGTTGTTCGTGCAAATTTGCAAAAGTTGCAAAAATCGTCAGGAAGTTGTCAAAGTTGCAAAAGTTGTCAAAAAGGTGCGCTCCTTGCTTGCAGTGCATGGTCGGACAGGTCGGATCAGTGTTGAGCATGTTGGCATACTGGAAAACATGTTAGAATAGTGTTGGAGGTGTCAACTCGATGTTTGTATTGATCGTTTGCATCGTCGGTACTTGGTTGGACAATTTTGCACTTAGTTGGACAGTTGTAAAATCTACGTTAGAGGCCACTTTGAAGGAGGAATATTAAGGAATATGTGAGTAGTTAGACCTTGAAATATTTACTAGAGGTATTCTAATGTACAGAGAGCTTATGTTTTAAATTTCAGCCTGAACGGAGACCCGAGGAAGAAACGACAGCACTTTCAAAATGCCTTCGTAGCACTTTTTCCAGTTTATGTGACGTAAAATTTGTGTTAGAGGTCACTTTGAAGGAGGAATATTAAGCAATCTGTGAGGAATTGGACCTAAAATTTTTTACTGGAGGTAGCTGGATATACTAAGAGCTTAAGTGTTAAATTTCAGCCCAAACGGACTGCAGAGGAAGAAACGGTGAGAGTTGCAAAATGGCTCTGGAGCACTTTTTCCAGTTTGTGACGTGTAAAATCGATGTCAGAGGTCACTTTGTCGGAGGTAATGCGAATAATCCATGAAGACTTAAAATCTAAAATTTAAACTGAAGGTAGTCGGTTTATCCAAGAATATATGTTTCAATTTTTATCCCGTTTCGAAATTTGAGGAGGAAGTTATGACTGTTACAAAAAGCTCTGTCAGCTCTTTTTGGTAATTTTGGCAGTTTTTAAGAATATAACGGTTGAGTGGTACTTTTGTGTAACTGAAAAAAAGAGCTCTATTTTTTAATGTGGAGCATATATATGTTTTAAAATTAAAAAGGAGAAGTGGTTTTTTTAAGGAGAGGACTGTTGGTTAATGTTGTGTAGAATTTTTTCTTTGGCATTTTGATTGAAAAAAAAATGTGCAAGGTGTGATATAATCAACGTGTAGAGTTGAGATGATTAAAAAGTTAGACAGAAGAGTTTAGAGGAGCATATTTGTGAGCTAGACCACTCAGGGTCTTTTGATGAGATTTAAAACTTTTATTAGAGCTTTTTAAATTTGTCGGGTCGGTGCTTGGCAACAGGGGTTGGTGCTCCTTGTAGTTGGTGCTGCTAAAGTCCGGGTTGGTTGGTGTCATTCCCTGTAGTTGGTGCTACAAAAATATTGTAAAGACCAAACATTTTCAAGGTTGGATTTGGATGGGAGTCCAAACAGTCCATTGGCACAGTGGTTTTTTCACATCGGGTTTCCACTATAAATCTGGTGTTATGTGATGCATGTTTGTATGATTGCTTGTTTTTTATTTTATTTTGTAGTTGGATTAAATTTTTATTACACATTGATTCACCCCCCCTTTCATTGTCATGCTTAGTTCAACAATTAGTATCAGATCCAGGTTCCTGAACAAGTTTAATCAGCTAGGGTGATCTTGGAAGTGACACAATGACAAATGATGAAGGGTTCTCCTCAAACAAAGCACCGTTATTCGACAGAAGAAAATACGCTTTTGGATACTCATAATGTAGACATATCTTTGTGCTTTGGGATATGATATTTGGGAATCAGTAAATAGTGGATATGCAATACCCTCTACTACTCTGGTTGATGCTACGACAAAGAAACTATTTGAAAATGATTCAAAAACTAAGAATGCTATCATGTGTGGATTATCTAATAGTGAACTAGTAAAATTTATGGGATGCAATACCACCAAGGAAATTTGGGATAAGTTGAAGAGCATTCATGAAGAAGACGACAATATTAAGGAAGCTAAATTGCAGACACAGAGCATAATTTGAAGGGCTAAAAATGAATGAATATGAGAATATAGAGGTCTACCTGTTAAGAGTAAATGAAGTCATCAATGCTATTAGAGGACTTGGAGAGGAAATCAAAGACTCAGTAATCATCAAAAAGGTATTAAGATCTCTTCCTCAAATATTTGATTCTAAAGTTTTTGCAATAGAAGAGGCTAAGGATTTAAATGCTCTTACTATGGATGAGATGCATGGTTCTTTAACCGCTATAAAATAAGAATAGAAAAAGCTAAATCTACAGATAAAGAAGCTGCCTTCAAAGCTCAAAAAAATGCAAAAATGAAACTAGAGTCAGATGAAGATGAAATGTTAGATGAAATGGAAGCTAACTTCGTGAGAAAACTGAAAAAGGGAAAAGGGAAATACAAAGGAAAGTTACTGTTTAAATGTTTCAATTGTAGAGGCGTTGGGCATTTCGTAGCTAAATGTCCACTTAATGAGAAGAACAGAAGTGATGAAGGATCACACGGAGAAAGAAGTGAATGGAAGAAAAAATCAAATTTCAAAAAAGGCAACTTCAATAAGAAAAGTTTCGTCTTCAAGAATGTTAGTTCATCAGAAGACAACTCCAGTGAGGATTCTGAAAAAGAAACAGGTGAAGCTCTTTTCATGGCATTCGAAGAAGAAAAACCAGAAAAATAACAAGAATGTGATGAAGAAGAAATTGACGTAGAAGTGAATTTGGAAGAGGAACTAATTGCAGCTCTAGATGAATTGAAGATAGAAAGAAAAAGGAATAAGAAAATTTCAAGAAAGCTTGAGGATGCAAATGAAATCATAACAAGTTTGAAAGTGTAGATAGAAGAATCCAAGAAAATCTCCGAAGATCTCGAAGTACAAATAACCATGAAAATATATTATTGCAGCAAGTTAGAAGAAGATATTATTGGTTTAAGGATGCAGCTAGAAGAGATGAATTAAAAAAATAGCCTTTATCACAAACATGACGAGATTTCTATGAAGCTGGAAGATCATAAAGAACCAGAATACTACAGGCATCAAATTTGGTTTGGGTTTTGATGAAGGAGAATCATCAAATGGATCAAAGGCCACAAATGAATAATCCACAAAGAATGAAGAAAAGATACAGGTTAATGAAGCAAAAACAAATCATGCAAAGGAAATCAATAATGCAAGGCACGAAAGGAGAATTGACAATGATGGTTTCACCAATGTCACACATCAAAGAAGAATAAGATTTATGGCTCCTACAACAATATGGCAAAGACCACCACCCAGGTTCAATCATCCCTTTTCTGGTTACTATTTTAAATGCAATGGTTTTGGACATAAGATTTCAGATTGCAAGTATAATGTAGGACCAAGGAAGTTTACCAATAGAAATGCTTTTTCACCTTTGATGGATTATGCAGTAGAATGTTATAACTTTCATAACTTTGGGCATATTGCAAGAAAGGTATGGTGGATGGTAATTTGTATGTCAAAATAGAAAATGGTCATCATATTGTTGTTGTTGTATACGTAGATGATATCATATTTGGCAGCAAAAAATATGAGTCGTGTAAAGATTTTGCAAATAATATGCAGAAAGAGTTTGAAATATCAATGATTGGTGAACTTTTGTATTTTCTCAGATTGTAAGTTAATCAAAATGAGAAGGGTATATTTATTTCTCAAATAAAATATGTGAAACAGATGTTGAAAAAGTTCACAATGGAGGATTACAATCCAAGTACCACTCCCATGACGACAGGTTGCAAGTTGAGGAAGGATGACAAATATCCACTTGTTGATCAAACTATGTACAAATCCATGATTGGGAGCTTACTGTACTTAACAGCTACGAGATCGGACATTTTGCAGGTAGTATGCATGGTAGCACAATTTTAGGCTAGTCCTTAGGAGAATCATGTGACAGAAGTGAAGAGGATTTTTCGGTACCTCAAGGATACTATGGAGTATGGGTTATGGTATCTAAAATATAAGGACTTCACCCTTATTGCGTATTCATATGCAAATTGGGCAAGATGTGTAGATGATAGGAAGAGTACCAGTGGAGGTGCATTCTATATTGGTGATAATATTATTGCGTGGTATAGCAAAAATCAGGAGTCAGTCTCATTATCCACAGCAAAGGCAGAGTATATTACAGCAACATCATGTTGTACACAAGTACTTTGGATGAAATAAACTTTGAAGGATCTTGGAATAAATTTCAGTAAGCCCATCTCAATCATGTGTAACAATACAAGTGCAATCAATATCTCAAAGAATCTGGTTATGCATTCTCGCACAAAACATATTGCTATCTGATACCATTTTTTGAAGGAGAAAGTTATGGAAGATGAGGTTAAGTTGGATTTTGTTCCAACAACAGAGCAAGTAGCGGATATTTTCACCAACCCATTGCCCAAGGAAGTCTTTGAGTACCTTCACAATAAATTGGGAGTGGTCACACTTTCCAAGCATTGACTAGCTATCGGGACCACATTCTCAGGGGGAGCATTTTTGTCTTTGTTTATCTTTTTGCTCATGTTTATGATTCTTGCTAAGTGTAATAATTTTTGCCTGAGAATATTATGCATGGACTCAGGGGGAGTTTGCAACAACCCTTTGGTCTTGTTGTCAAAGGGGAGAAAAGTTACATAAAATTGTGCGTGTGTTGCCAACAATTCCAAAGGGAGATATTGTTGAGCAAGGTGCAACGACAATATTGTCATTGTTGTCAACACACTCAGATGGACAGGTTGACGCAGTGGACAGTTGTTCGGAGGTTGTTCGGAGTATGTACAGTGGTGTTCAATGCTTATGAGGATGTTTTTGATGTTCGGGTGAAGTTTTTACAGGTTGCTCGTGCAAATTTGCAAAAGTTGCAAAAATCGTCAAGAAGTCAAAGTTGCAAAAGTTGTCAAAAAGGTGCGCTCCTTGCTTGCAGTGCATGGTCGGACAAGTCGAATCAGTGTTGAGCATGTTGGCATGTTGGGAAACATATTAGAATAGTGTTGGAGGTGTCATCTTGATGTTTATATTGATCATTTGCATCGCCGGTACTTGGTTGGACAATTTTGCACTTAGTTGGACAGTTGTAAAATTTGCATTAGAGGCCACTTTGCAGGAGGAATATTAATGAATCTGTGAGGAGTTAGACCTTGAAAATTTTATTGGAGGTATTCTGATGTACATAGAGATTATATTTTAAATTTTAGCCTAAACGAAGACCCGAGGAAGAAACGACAGCAGTTGCAAAATGCCTCTGTAGCACTTTTTTCAGTTTATGTGATAGGTGTAAAATCTGCGTTAGAGGTCACTTTGCAGGAGGAATATTAAGAAATATATGATGAATTGGACCTCAAATTTTTTATTGGAGGTATCTGGATATACTGAGAGCTTAAGTTTTAGATTTCAACCCAAACAGACTCCGAAGGAAGAAACGGTGAGCGTTGCAAAATGGATCTAGAGTCCTTTTTCCAGTTTATGTGATAGGTGTAAAATCAGCGTCAGAGGCCACTTTGTCGGAGGTACTGCGAATAATCCATGAAGATTTAAAATATGAAATTTAAATTAAAGGTAGTCAATTTATCCAAGAATATATATTTCAATTTTTAGCCCGTTTGGAAATTTGAGGAGGAAGTTATGACTGTTACAAAAAGCCCTGTCAGCTCTTTTTGGCAATTTTGGCAGTTTTTAAGAATATAACGGTTGAGTGGTACTTTTGTGTAACTGAAAAAAAAGAGCTACGTTTTTTAATGTGGAGCATATATATGTTTTAAAATGAAAAGACAATGGTTTTCCCACATCGGGTTTCCACTATAAATCTGGTGTTATGTGATGCATGTTTGTGTGATTGCTTATTTTGATTTGATTTCGTAGTTGGATTAAATTTTTATTACACACTGATTCACCCCCCTCTCAGTGTCACACTTAGTTCAACAATTTCATCTAGTAATTCCAATTGTCTTAGTCATCTAGCATGATATTCATATCCTACTTCAGCATCTTGAAGTAAGAGACCTAAAGAAGGTACTTCAAGCTCAAAAGGAAATATGACTTTGGTGCTATATACCAAGATAAAGGGAGAAGCTCCAGTAGGGGTTCAAACACTAGTTTGATAAGCCCATAAGGCAGGATATAGTTGAGTATGCCAATCTCGTCCTCATTTATTAACCAATATTTTTAGGATTTTAATTAAATTTATATTGGATACTTCAGCTTGGTCATTTCCTTGTAAATAGTAAGGAGTAGACCATCTATGCTGGATTTTGTACTTGGCACAAAGTTTTTGTATGTATTTATTTTTGAAGCACGTTCCATTATCAGAAACAAGTGTAGATTAAATCCTAAATCTATAGATGATTTGGTTAAAAATAAATTTAGAGACTTGGGTTCCTATGTATGAAGCCAATAGCATGGCTTCTACCCATTTTTTAAAATACTCAGTTGCTTTTATGATGAATTTATGACCATCTGATGAAACTAGATTAATCTTCCCTATAATTTCTAGGCCCTATTTTTAAAAAGGCCAAGGGGAAGAGATAACTTGAAGCTCTTGGGTAGGAGAATGGACTAAATTTGTGTGTCACTAACATTTATCACATCAACGTACACAGTCATTGGCATATTTTTCCATGGAGGGCCAAAAATATCCCATTCGTAGGAGCTTTTTGGTTATGGCACCACCACTAAAATGGCCTCCGCAAGATCCATTGTGCACTTCACTTAGTGCATTTTTGGATTCATCTAGGTTGAGTCATCTTAGAAGGATACCTTCGAAAGATCTTTTATACCAGGTACTTTCGATGATTACAAAATGAACGGCTCATTTACATAATAGTCTACATTGATTCCTATCTATACCATCTGGTAATGACCCATTTTGGAGAAAGTTGAAGATATCTCCATACCATGATCATGAGGATATTTCTTCGATTGTGAAGACATCTAAGGGTGCTAGGCAATACTCTAATGAAGTGGGTTCCCTAAGTTGGTGAATGATGATAATATCATGATCATCATCCAACTCTAAAGGAATAAGAGAAGCATCTGCTACCATAGCATCCATAGAATGGTTACTAGCACAAGAGATAGCTTCGATAGTAACTTTATTGAATAAAGACATAAGTTTTAATACATACTCTTTATAAGGGTAAAGTTTCTCATCTTGATTCTGATAAATGTTATTGATCGGATTTACCACGAGTTGTGAGCCTTCAAAAATTAATAAAATTTTAATATTCAAGGATAAAGTTGCTCGTAGCCCAAGAATCAAGGCTTCATACTCTGTTGTGTTATTTGTACAGGCAAATTCAAGTTTAAAATATAATGAGATAAGTTATTTTTGTGGAGACACTAATATAGTGCCTGCACCTGTGCCACTCATGCAATGGACTTCATCAAAAAATAGAGTCCAAGAATCTAAATGTTCATCTTCTAGATTAAGGTATTCATCTGGAAACTCTATCATCAAAGGGTGAGTAGATTCAAGAGGAGCAACGATGAGTTGATCGGTGATGACTTACCCTTTAATGGATTTTTGAACAATAAAGGTTAGATCAAACTCACTCAGAGCGAGAACCCATTTTGTTGCATGTCTTGATAAATAAGGTCTACTCATCAAGTATCATAATGGATCAAATTTTGCTATGATGAAATTTTTTTGACTAAGCATATAATGGCACAATTTTTGTGTAGAAAATACAATAGCTAAGTAGAGTTTTTATAAAGGAGTATAACGAGTTTCATAACTTATCAAAGTTATGCTTATGTAATAATAGCTCTTTCTTTCTTATCCTAATCATGTTGCACAAGCATTGCTCCTAATGCAAGTTCTGAGGTAGAAATATATAAAATAAAAGGATACTCGAACCTAGGAGGAAAAGCACTAGCGGTGTAATAAAATATGTTTTAAGAGCTTTGAAGGCTTCTTGGCATTCCTCATCCCATTTAAAAAAGGTATATTTCTTAAGTAACTTAAGAAAGGGTTGACATTTATCTACCAATTTGTCAATGAAACGATGGATAGATTGGACCTTACCTTGTAAGCTTCTGAGTTCTGTCAAATTTTTTGGTGGTGGTATATCGATGATTGCCTTGATTTTGATAGGATCTATTTCTATCCCTTGCATAGATATAATAAATCCCAATAATTTACCTGATATCACTTCAAACATACGTTTGTCTAGGTTTAAGAAGAGTTTATACTCGTGGAGTCTATTAAAGACTCGTCGTAGGTTCGGGTTTTTTTTCAAGGGATACTTGCTCAGATTAGGCAAAGAGCAAGGTATTTTACTTGGGTAGGGATAGCTTGTCCTTTTATCATTTCCCAACATTCTAGACCATGCGCATAATAGGTTAGCAAGGAGAATCTTTCGCTTAAGAAGCTAGGACTACTATGTAACATCATCTTTCCTTATGCAATAATCATTTTAAGGTATGTAAGAGTGGCAAAATCAGTTTTCAAAACTCAAAATTTCTTAATGTAGCAGTAGTGATTTTGGTTCAGGAGAGATTTATAATCACTATCGAAAAATCAAGATTTTTATTTATATGTAAATTTGTGAATGGTTCAGGATAAATTATGAATTTCATCAAAGAAAAATCAAGATTAACTATGAATCTAGACAACAACAGTCTAATATTTAAGTACTATAATAACTGGATGTGACCATGTGTCCTATGCAATTGGACCAAATTTTATTAAGGATATAAGATTGAATGCAACTAGATGAAAGATGATGAGTGAATGTGATTATAAAATAGACTAATGCAAGAAATATTGTATGTACAAGATATATGACAACTATGTATAGTGGTAGGTCATAGCTTTATGCATAATATCATTTTAGGTGCATTATATTCATTGGCTCTTTAAGATATTTTTCATCTAAGGTAGCCAAATGATATGCACCTGATCCAAATTTAGCAATGATGATAAATGGTCCTAACTAGTTTGGTTGAAATTTTCCTTTAACATCAGTTCGAGCATTTGTATTTTTTTTATATTATTTAAGAACTAAATCACCAACCTCAAAAGATCAAGTATGAAATTTCTTGGAGTATGATCTTTTAAATATGTTTTGATAGGAGCAAAGGTGCTCTAAAGCATTTATGCGCTTTTCATCTAGTAATTCCAATTGTCTTAGTCATCTAGCATGATATTCATATCCTACTTCAGCAGCTTGAATTAAGAGACCTAAAGAAGGTACTTCAAGATCAAAAGGAAATACGACTTTGGTGCCATATACCAAGATAAAGGGAGAAGTGCCAGTAGGGGTTCGAACACTAGTTTGATAAGCCCATAAGGCAGGATATAGTCGAGTATGTCAATCTCATCATGATTTATTAACCAATATTTTTAGAATTTTAATTAATTTTTTATTGGATGCTTCATTTTGGTCATTTCCTTGTGAATAGTGAGTAGACCATCTATGCTGGATTTTGTACTTGGCATAAAGTCTTTGTATGTCTTTATTTTTGAAGCACACTTCATTATAAAAAACAAGTGTATATGAAATCCTAAATCTACAGATGATCTGGTTAAAAATAAATTTAGAGACTTGGGTTCCTGTGCAAGAAGCCAATGGTATGGCTTCTACCCATTTTATAAAATACTCAGTTGCTATTATGATGAATTTATGACCATCTGATGAAACTGGATTAATATTCCATATAATGTCTAGGCCCTATTTTTAAAAATGCCAAGGGGAAGAGATAGCTTGAAGCTCTTTGATAGGAGAATGGACTAAATTTGTGTATCACTAACATTTATCACATCGATGTACACAGTCATTGGCATATTTTTCCATGGAGGGCCAAAAATATCCCATTCGTAGGAGCTTTTTGGTTATGGCACCACCACTAAAATGGCCTTCGCAAGATCCATCGTGCACTTCGCTTAGTGCACTTTTGGATTCATCTAGGTTGAGTCATATTAGAAGGATACCTTCGAAAGATTTTTTATACAAGGTACTTTCAATGATTACAAAACGACGGTTCGTTTACATAATAGTCTACGTTGATTCCTATCTAGGCCATCTGGTAATGACCCATTTTGGATAAAGTTGAAGATATCTCCATACCATGATCCTGAGGATGTTTCTTTATGAAGACATCTAAGGGTGCTAGGCAAGACTCTAATGAAGTGGGTTCCCTAAGTTGGTGAATGATGATAATAGCATGATCATCATCCAAATCTAAAGAAATAAGAGAAGCAGTTGCTACCATAGCATCCATAGAATGGTTACTAGTACGAGGGATAGCTTCGATAGTAACTTTATTGAATAAAGACATAAGTTTTAAAACATACTCTTTATAAGGGCAAATTTTCTCATCTCGAGTCTGATAAATGTTATTTATTTGATTTACCACGAGTTGCGAGTCTCAAAAAATTGAAAAAAAATTAATATTCAAGGATAAAGTTGCTTGTAGCCCAAGAATCAAGGCTTCATACTTTGTTGTGTTATTTGTACAGGCAAATTCGAGTTTAAAATATAATGGGATAAGTTGTTTTTGTGGAGACACTAATATAATGCTTGCACCTGTGCCACTCATGCAATGGGATCCATCAAAAAATAGAGTCCAAGAATCTAAATGTTCACCTTCTAGATTAAGGCATTCATCTAGAAACTCTATCATCAAAGGGTGAGTAGATTCAAGAGGAGCAACGGTGAGTTGATCGATGATGACTTACCCTTTAATGGATTTTTGACCAATAAATGTTAGATCAAACTCACTCAGAGTGAGAACCCATTTTGTTGCATGTCCTAATAAATAAGGTCTACTCATCAAGTATCATAATGAATCAAATTTTGCTATGATGAAAGTTTTTGACTAAGCATATAATGGCACAATTTCTGTGTAGAAAATACAATAGCTAAGTAGAGTTTTTATAAAGTTGTATAACAAGTTTCATAACTTATCAAAGTTTTGCTTATGTAATAATAGTTATTTCTTTCTTATCCTCATCATGTTGCGCAAGCATTGCTCCTAACGCAAGTTCTGAGGCAAAAATATATATAATAAAAGGATACTCGAACCTAGGAGGAACAAGCACTAGCGGTGTAAGCAAATATGTCTTAAGAGCTTCGTAGGCTTCTTGACATTCCTCATCCTATTTGAAAAAGTTATATTTCTTAAGTAACTTAAAAAAGGGTTGACATTTATCTTCCAATTTGTCAAAGAAACGATGGATAGATTGGACCTTACCTTGTAAGCCTCTGAGTTATATAAAAGTTTTTGGTGGCAGTATATCAAAGACTACCTTGATTTTGATAGTATCTATTTCTATCCCTTGCATAGATATAATTGTTGGAAATTTGAGCAAGTTTTGTTGTCATTGATGTCAAGAGGTTGATGTCCAAGTTTCATCGTCATTAATGTCATCAGGTTGTTTTTCCAAAAGGCAAGAAAGTGATTAAAAGAAATAGGATATAATATTTATTTTAAATATTATATGCCTAAAAGAGGCCTAAAATATTGAAGACCCAAGGAAGGAGGAGCAGGTTTAAAAAGAAATAATAATATTATAATATTTCGGGCAAAAGGATGAGGTGAAGAAAACGAGGTCCAAGGAATCATTAAAATAATATTTCCTTGAAAAAAACCCATTAAGCAATTTTTAAAGGATTTAATTTAATTTATTTAAATTTAAATAATTTTAACCTATGGTTAAAATTTTAATTTAAATAAACCAAAGGCGCCAAAGTTCTAAAAGGTTTTAAATTTAAATTTAAATTCAAAATTCGAAATTCGAATTTGGGCCAACGAGTTAAGTGCAAAGGAAAACGTGTATAAAAAGGGGAAAACAATTTTTATTTTATCCCCTTACCTATGCGATCGAATGCCATGCTATGCTAATGACGTGATTTTTTGTGCGTTGCTTTGCTAAGTGAGAAAGGAGATTTCGTGCTTCGCAAAGGGAAAACATGGAGTAGGTTGTGAAAATCGTGGAAGTCAAAAAGAGGTTCCACCGACATCATTAGTGCAAGTGGCAGTTGAGGCAAAGCTAGGGCATTGTGAGGGCAAGATCGTGGGTTCGATTCACGCGATTGTGTTTTGCAAAGGGAAAATCATTTTCGTTCATGCTAAGTGTGAGAAGAGACAAGGAACAAAAGGGGGTTCGTGCACTCTTTGATTTCGTGTGGGTGTGTAGCCCAACTGGTGGCCTAGCTTTGGGCTAGGGTGTTGGAAAGGCGAGGTCGTGTGTTCGAATTTTGCCAGAAACAAATTTTGGGGTAGAATTAAAATAAAAGGTATTCATTTCACCATTTAATTTTCAAAAGGTTTTTTATATTCGAAAATCTGCATTAAAGGGTTTCATGAGATTTTAAAAGGTTGTTTGTAAGTTTTTTAAGGGAGATATAAGGTATAAGAAAATTAAAATATTTTGTTTTAATTTTTTGGTGTTTAGAATTTATTTTATAAGGTAGGAGTGATAAGGTATGCAAGGAAAATTATATTTTGTATTTTGAAATAAAGCTACATTGTGATAATTATTTTGAGAGGAGAAATAAGGTGCATAAAGGAAATTATTGTGTATGTTTTGCTATAATGAAATTGTTGATTTATGTTTTGAAAGTGAGGAGATAAAAGGTGTAAAAGATATTTTTGATATTTGTAATTCTTGTATTATAAAAGGAAAAGTTATTGCATTGAAGGTGTAAGGAGATTATAAGGTGTACTTGAGATTTGATATTTTTGTATGGTGAACTAATTATTGGGGAGAATATTTGTGTGGAGATTTTGAGATAGGTTGTTGCTATCTAACCTTGAAATTGACAAAGAATATTTGATTGTAATTAAGACATGTTTTGAAGAATTATCTCCATCAAAACAAAAGGTATGGGCACATCATCCTTATGAGTGAAATATTGTTGTATTGAATGTTGTGAAATGCAAAGTTGGAGTGAAAACGATTTTTTGATAAGCATTGTTGGAAATGTTTGAGTGAGTGTTCATGTGCATGAGTTGTGGATGTTGAAAGAACATGAGTATCATTGTTATGTGAAATTGAGAACTATATTGAACTAGGGTTTGTTATGTGAGATTGAGAACTATCTTGAGCTAGGGTTTGTGAAAGAACATGAGTATTATTTTTATGTGAGATTGAGAACTATATTGAACTAGGGTTTGTGAAAGAACATGAGTATCATTGTTATGTGAGATTGAGAACTATATTGAACTAGGGTTTGTGAAAGAACATGAGTATCATTGTTATGTGACATTGGAATCATCTTGAGTCAAGGTTTGAGTTCCATAAGTGTGAGTTGTTGGAAGTATAGTGAAACACTTGGTTAAGGTTTGTAAGCAAGTTGTGTTTCATTGAGTGGATGTTTGAGTGAGGTTGATTGAGCATTATTGATTGAAATTTGGAGTGATAGTTCAAGTTTTGTGAAACAAATTATACTTTATTTCTAAATTGATTTGAAAAAGAGTTTGAAAATGATAGAGTTTTTTTTTAGTACAAAATATTATGAGTGTGAAGCATATTGAGCCTTTAATAATTCTCTATATGTTTCTATGGTTAAACAATATTCTGAGTGAAATTTGTTTGTGTATTGAAGAGGTTTTCTAAAAGAGATTAAATTGAGTTATGTATGCAAGTTTTACAGTGATTTGAATAAGCTTTTGTGAAAGCTTAAGGATAGAATTGAGTAAGCTTTTGTGAAAGCTTAAGGATAGAATTGAGTAAGCTTTTGTGAAAGCTTAAGGATAGATTTGTGTGAGCTTTTGTGAAATCTTGTAAGTAGATTTGAGTAAGTCCTAGAGGTTACTTAAAAATAGATTTGATTAAGTCCTAGAGGGGACTTAAGGACAGAATTGAGTAAGCTTTTATGAAAGCTTAAGGACAGATTTGTGTGAGCTTTTGTGAAAGCTTACAAGAAGATTTGAGGTAAGTCTTGGTGAAGACTTGTTGAGCAGATTGGACAAGTTCTAGGGAGGACTTGTTGGACAGATTTAAGGTAAGTCTTGGTGAAGACTTGCTGAGCATATTGAGCAAGTTCTTGAGTGGACTTATTGGATAGATTTAAGGCAAGTCTTGGTGAAGACTTGTTGAGCATATTGAGAAAATTCTTGAGTGGACTTATTGGATAGATTTAAGGTAAGTCTTGGTGAATACTTGTAGAGTAGATTTGAGGTAAGTCTTGGTGAAGACTTGTTAAGCATATTGGACAAGTTCTAGAGAGGACTTGAGGATATATTTGAGATAATTCTTTGCAAAGACTTGAGAGCAGAGTTGATTGATTTATTTGTTCAAGCTTTGAGTTAAGGCTTGAGGCAGATCTAAGCAGAGTTGATTTGTGATTGGACCAAGCTGCGTGTTAAGGCTTAAGTATAGATTTGAGGATAGATTTTGGTGCATATTTGAGGGTGGATTTGTGCCAGACCATATTCAGACTTATGAGCAGATTTATGCTAGATAGAGGATAGTGTTTAGTGCAGATTTGAGACAGAGATTGAACAGAGATAAGAGCAAGATTTGGAGGTGATAGAGCAGAGGATAGTAGTATCCAATAGAGATCCATTAGCTATGGCAGTGAGGATAGAGATCTTCTGAGTGAGGATAGATATCTTTAGTGGAGAGAGATCCACAAGCCAGTGTAATGGAGGTAGTAGTCTTCTAGAAAATCACCAACTAGAGCAGAGGAGAAAGAGTTCTCCTATGGATACAAATACATAGACCAGTAGAGGGGAAAGAGTTCTCCTATGGATTGGTGTCCACAAACTTGATTAGGGGATTGGTGTATCCTTTGGATAGAGGTCCATAAACATTGTAATAGGGAAGGATTCCCAAGAGATTTTTTGAGAAAAATTTAGTGAAATATTTTCTTCGTGGAGTAGCCCACATTGGGTGAACCACGTTAAATTGGTGTCTCTATTGTGTGTGATAATTTATGCATTTCTTTGATTATTGTTATTGATATTGCCATTGATTATATTAGATAATATTACTTGAGAAAAAAAAGTAAAAGTTGATCTTATACTATTCACCCCCCCACTCTCAGTATAAGCATGTGTTCTTCAATAATAAATCCCAATAATTTACTTGATATCACTCCAAACACACATTTGTCCAGGTTTAAGTGGAATTTGTACTCATGGAGTCTATTAAAGACTCATCGCAGTTCAAGAATATGATCTTCTTCCTTAATGGATTGAGATCTGATGTCATCTACATAATCATGTAAGATATCATACATCATATCATGAAACACGTAGGTCATAGCTCATTGATAAGTTGCTCTGGCATTTCTTAAACCAAAGGGTATTACTTTCCAATAAAAAGTCCCCCAAGGTGTAATAAAAGCAGTTTTAGGTTGATCTTCTAGTGATATACATATCTTGAAAATCCATCCATAAGGGATAACATTTTGCTTCTAATTGTGAAATCTATAATCTAATCCATATTATGCAAGGGAAAGTCATATTTGGGACATGCAGCATTGATGTTCCTAAAATCAGTACATACTCTGATTTTAGTAGCCTCTTTTTTGGTTACTAGGATGACATTATATATCCAATCAGAATAATTAATGGCTTGAATGAAATCAACATCTAACAATTTTTGCAACTCGTATTTAACTAGCAAGGCTACTTTAGGATGCATTTTCCTAAGTTTTTGTTTCACAAGTTTAGCGTTAGGATGAACCACTAGGTGATGCATGATGACAAAAGGATCTAAGCTAGGCATATCCACATAAGTCCATGCAAAGATATCAGGGCATTCTACAATAAGTTATGTGTATTTCATTTGTTCTTATTTACTCAAGGTAGCTCCAATTTTAACCATGTGAGGATTAATTTTTGTCCCAATATTGATTTTTAAAATATCTTCTACCAAAATATTTAAGTCTCTTTCAAAATTAGGAGGGGCGGGTGACACACCCATTTCCTTAAGTTCTTCTAGGGATAGTTTTTCTAACTCTTATTGTGTATTAGTTGTTGTGTGAACATGGGTTGTACATGGGATAGACCCATCAAAGAAGAAACTAGTCCTCATAAGTTCTTCAAGGGGGATTTCAAAAATATTTCTCCTTCCATACACTCATTTGGAGTGGCAATAATTTCCAGATTGACTATTGAAATCATATTACAAGAAAATAAATGAGTTTGCATTCTCTTCTTATTATTCATTAAATATTTTTTATTTTCTAAATATTCACCATATGTGATTAGGTAATCATCATCATTAAATGGAAAATATTGATATTTCATAGTAATATAGCCTATACCACATCGTGCAGGCCATTCCTCAACCTCAAAGGATTCACATATGCCATTTTTAAAATGAACCAAACCTTTACCTCTATAACCCATATCACACATTATTTGCTTTGATTTTATATATCGATTGGAGAAGTAACATTGAGCAAAACTGTTCTCATAAAATGTAAAGCTCATTTGCTTGATGTTGATTTTGTCGGGTGAACACCCTACAAAAATAGAAGTACAGCTTCCAACATGATATATATTTCCCTGTTGCAAGGTATACCTATTGTTCGCAGAGATGGCGGTAATTGGGACAAGACAATGTAATCTTGTACAACAAAATTAGCATACTCTGTAGGTGCTAGTATGGCGGATAAATCTGGTAAAGTCTCATCTATGAGGGGAATGATGTAGAAGGATTACCAGTTTTAGAAGGACCATGTGAAGGAAACGTAGGCCAAAATAATGTTGGATTATTGATTACCTTAACTTTATAAAATCATTTGAAGATTTATATTGTGCAAGCAAAAAATATAGTCCCCATTGAAGCTATTGGAAGAGCATGGGTTGATTGAGTTGCACTAGTTATAGGAGGCAAAACCTAAGGAAGAAAAGGTTCTAGCATAAGGCATCTTTGAGAAAGTCTTTAAGGCCAAAGGAAAGGAAGCTTGCAAATCAAGCTCATAGTACCATGAGTAGAGGTTATTATGAAAGACAAAAATAAAAGAGAGTAGTAGAAAGTTGCTCAAATTGGAAGACATCAAGAAGAATTAGAGAGGGAGCTGCTAAGAGCTTCCCAAGTTGTGAGATAACCATAATTGAGAGGGAGACATTAAGAGCTACCCAAGTTGTGAGATATCTAGTAGAGAAGCATGGGTACATAGAAGGGATCCACTGAAGCATCTCATGTCTACCTATTGAAGAAGATATAAAGAAGGCAAAAGCCCTATGATTGAGATAGAGTTGAGAGCATCTATCATATAGAACATAGAGTCGAAGGAGGATGAGATCCATCCTAAGATAAATATTGAGTGACTAAGTGCCATTGCATTCATCTAAGTGCCATTACATAGTAGTAGAAGTAGTTGAAGGTTGAAGCACTAGAGAAGACTGAATGCTAGAAATATTGAGTGTCTAATCGATATTGCATTACAATAGTAGCTAAAAGTTGAAGCAACAAAATATTGAGTGTTGGAACAAATTGAGTGTCTAAGTACCATTGTGTTGTAGAAGCAATTGATAGATTAAAATACTAGATAAGACTAAGCATAGGAATAAATTAAGCACCTTATCATCATTGAGTAGTAGTAGAACCAATTGTAAGTTGGAGTGCTAGAGAAAACTAAGCATTGGAATAGATTGATCATCTAAGCACCATTGTGTTGTGGAAGTAATTGATAGATTGAAGCACTAGAGAGATTTGAGCTCTAAAAAAATATTAAGTGCCAAAGTTATTTGAGTGTCATTGTAAAACCTACAAGCACCCTAAGAAAAATTGAGACATTAGCACCTGAGATATTTATAATATTTTTGGAGTAATTGAAACATCTCAAGTTTTATTTAAAGTTGGTAGAATGCTGAAGATAATTGGGTGATGGTAATCAGAGAGCACCCTAGCAATTTAGTCACCATTTGACGATGTCTAAAGAATTTGGTGTAGGTTTCGTAAGGTATGATTTAAAATACTTCTATTTTGGGTGAGCACTTAAGTGAAATTTAAATTGCATTGAGTTTTTTAATAAAGGGAGAGCAATAAGGTTTTATAAAGTTTTCAAAAAATATTTTTTTAATTGAAGTGATTTCAAAATTTTGATTTTTGAAAAATTGAAAATTTTGAAAAGTTAAAATTAGGGAGTTAAAAGGAATTCTACATTTGATAGAATTTGTTTATTTCAAAAACTTGATTTTTGAAAAAATTGAAATTGATTAAAGTTTAGAGAGATAAGGAAGTCTACTCCAAACGAAAATTTAAAAGTTTTGATTGATTAAAATTTTGCAAATTAGAATTATGTATTTGAAATTTGGGAGCCTTAAGGTTTCCAACTCCAAAGGAATTGATTTTGTGAAATTTGAAGATTTCTTTAAATTTTTTACATTGGAGAATTTGATTTGCAAAATAAAAATTTTGAAATTTGGAGTAATAAGGACTTCTACTCCAAAGGTATTTATTTTTTTTAAGAAACAAATAAATTTCAAAGAAGAATGAATGCTCATGAAAAAGGAAAAGTTTCTAAGAGTCAAGAATTAACAAAGCATATTCAATTTATTAAAAATAAAGCTAAAAATATCATTTTTATGATTCCTAAGCAATGTATTGAAGATGTTCATAATGAAGATAAAACAAGTTATGAATCTACTATGATATCAAAAAGAACTACAAAACCAAGAAATTAGTTTTATATTCCCATCAAAGTTTATCCAAAAATAAACTTTAAACAAAACAATAAGTTTAGAAATAAGCCTAAAGATTGTTCAAGATAGGTTCATTGTCTAAATTTGTTGGAATATATTACATTATTTGGTACATGCCAATGTACCACCTTGGGTACATCTCTAGATTAGGAGTTTGATTAGTATTTACTTTATGCAATGTAATAAATGCACAAGTGTTGTTAGAATGTGCAAAGTACTTGATGATGTAAATGTGCATGTAGTCCATGTGTACATGAGTCATAGAATAGGAAGATGAAGAGTCATAGGTAGGTGAAAGGCCAAGAGATATATCTCATTATATATAGGCCTTTGATAGATAAGAGAGAGAAGCATAGAGGATAGTAGAGAATAGATAGGAGAGTAGAATACAAGTTAGACACAATGTAGAACTTGTATGAAGCATGGAGCATTTGAGATCTCCACATTTTGTATGAACATCCTATTTTCATGAGCTTTCATTAATGGTAGTTTTATGAGTTATTGCAGAAGTTTATTATGAGTTTTTCCTACTTAGTATATTGTCATTATCATATATTTAATATTGCATGCTCATTTTAGTTCTTATGGTTGCATTTCCTTAAATATATAGCATCAAAAGCTAACAGTGGTATCAGAGCACAAGGTAGATTGATAGGAGATAGAGAGAGCCACAAGAGAGATTGAGAGGAGATAGGGAGATTTTATTTCTAGAATTTTTAGAATTGCTATTTGGCTAGAGTCTTTCCACAGGGTTGTAGGAAAACTCGTGAAGACTAGGACTCAACAAAGATCTTTTTTCCACTAGATTGAAGGAACTAGTGATGTTTATTAACTTATAGAGATCTAGATATTTGCATGGATTTACTTGCTACTATCTAATTTTTTCTATATAAAATTAGTTCTCTGAAGTTGAGAAGCTTCCTACAATGGATAGAGAAGAATTTCATCTTTAATTACCTCAAATTCTATGTGCTTTCCTTGTGCAAGGATTAGTTCTTTGTTGCAGAAAAGGTAGATGTTGAAGATTAATAAGAAAGAGGCCAAAATAGCCCCATAGAATATTGGATATTGGAGATCAAGGAGACCCAAGAAGGAGGTCCCCATAGAATATTGAAGACTATAGATTCAAAAGGAGGAGACCCAAGAAAGAGGTCCCATTGAAGAACTTCCAGATTTGGAAGATAGAAGATTGAAGATTGAAGATAGAGAAGGACTAGGAAAAGTCCTATTGAATATTTGAGAAGTTATAGAATTTGAAGACCCAAAAGAAGAGATCTCAAACAAACTTAGAAGGAGAAAGAAGAAGGCTAGAGAAGTCCTATTGAAGAAATTGAAGAAGTGGCCATTGGAGGATATTTGAAGAAAGCTCAAGAAAGAAGAAGAAAGCAAGGAGAAGCTCCTAATAAAGAAGAATTTAGGACAATTATCACCATCCGACAACAAGCCCAAAAGGAAAAAGGATTTGGTAAGAAGTTTACCAAATTTTGGAAAAGATTCTAGAAGACCTCAAGACATTCAGATTCTTGAGAAGGAGGCCAAAAAATAGGTCTAATTTGAAGTCAAAATTTGACAAGGATATTGGAGGAGAAAGAAGCTAGAAGAGGCTACCAGATTTGAGAGTTTTGAGGATAGTCATAAAATATTTGAAGGCTGATTTATGAAGGAGAAGAGTGTTGGTTTTTACAGCAAAAATTGAAGAGTCACATGACAACAAATTGAAGGTGACATAAATCTATGATTTGTAGAATATTTGGGCAGATTTTGGAGTGCCCTTGAACAACCAATTAAAGGAAGGCTTGACAACAAAAGAAGGCAGCAATCAGAGCTACAAGATTGACAAGTTTAGGGCAACAAAGCACAAGGAATTGAAGCTACAAAATTGATAAGGTTGAGGTAGCAATTGAGTAGAAAGGAGAGCTACAAAGTCTACAGATTCAGGGCAACAAAAAGGTAAACCAAATCACCTAGAAGACTAGCTACAAAAAGGAGGCGAATAGGTATGCAATATTGGTGCTATAAAAGTTCATTATTCGAACATTCACATTAGTCTATTATAAAGTTTTTTAAAGCATCATATTAGAGTTATTAAAGGTAGCATAAATATTTTAAGTTAAAGGTCTTCAAGCCAAGAAAGGAGGTAGCATTTTCATCTCAGAACCTACAAAATACAAACAACAAAAGATAGAGTTAAAATATTGCTTGAAATAGGAGTAATAAGGAGAAGTTATATAGTGAATGTTTTTTTTGTAAGCTAATGGAGTGTAGTATTATTAAAGCAAAAGGAGACAAGAGCAAGTCTTGGAAATAAGATAAGCACAAGGATAGCTATAAATTTGAGAAGTTTGAACAACAAGTTCGAATAACAAAAAGACAAGAAGGCAAGCTACAAAAGGAGACAAAAAGGTCTCAAAATATTTGGTGCAATAAAGGTATTTTATCTAAGTTAAAATATATTCATTTCTAGTTTTAAAAGCACCACATTTGAGTTTTTTAAAAGTAGCAAAAATAAAGGCAAGAGTTAAAGTGTCTAAAGACACCAAGTAAGGGACTAAAACTCCAAGAAGGTAGCGCCCACATTGGATTAAAACCTACAACAAAAGAAAGAAGTTAAGGATAGAGCCAAAGCAATGATAAAGGTGTAAGTATTATGGAAGAGAAATAAAGTAAGAAGTAAAGTGTTTATCTAAGTAAAGAGACTTGTATATCTGGCAGAACATCATTGAGAAGCTATCGAGCAAAGTGGTAAAATAGCCACCAAGGAGGAAGTGTTGAAGCACCACCAAAGGAGGAGCCACCAACATAGAAGAGGAGCATCCATTGAAGGAGAAGAGTCATCACCAAATTTTAGAAATCAAGAAGCACTAACAAGCATTGAAGAACGAATACCAAGCATCTTGCAATTGCAAAAGGAAGACCAAACAACATCCATTGAAAGAAAGAAGTATTGGCAATAGATATTAAGAACGTTAAGGAAAGGAAAGCAATATTGAGTTCCAAATAAAGGTGAAGTATTACATGCAAGTATTGAGAGGAGTGGAGCCACCACTTGTCATGTTAGTTAAAGAACTCATATGCCACTTGGAACAGAAGAAAAGAGCACCAACAATCATTGAAAATGCTTCAAACTAGCACTCATTGAGAAAGGAGAACACATGTCATAAAGTAACACCTACTTTGTCATAACACCACCTAACTTGGCAGAGCAACAAGAAGTAATATCCAAAGAATATATTGAGTGTCATGTGGCACGTAAGAAAAATAATATAGTCAAGTTTGAAGAGCCTAAACTATCAACAACATACATTCAAGGTCAGAGAATGTAGAGGAAGAATGAGGAGGATAGTCAAAGTTGAATAAAGCACTATACACAAGGAAGAGCAATAAATGTAGTGAAAGAACATCATGTAAGCATTGAATAATGAGAGGAGAACAATGCCTAATTAGAGTGCAAGTTGTAGTCAAAGGAGTAGTAGACCAATACGTAGAGCCTCACCTCCAAGAAGGTATATTAATATTTAAATACTATTTGCATTTCATAAAGGTCAAGGAGGCATAAGGTTTATCAATACTAAGGTTAAGTTTAGTTAATTAAATGAATGGAGATATAAGGAAATAAATTGGTAAATTACAACCTTAGATGATTTATCGATTGATTTGAAAGACTATTGAAGTAAGGGGGATTTAACTTGAGAACCTTTTAAAATTGCATAATTTGAAATTCAAGTATTGAAATATTTGCAAATAATTTAACTAGGAGGAATAAGGTTTTCTACATTGAAATTGAAACATTAAATTTGCAAATATCCTTTATTTTCTAAATTTCTAATTAAGGAGTTATAAGGAGTTCAACACCAATTTAGGTTTTTGAAATTTAGAAACCTTACTATTAAAAATTGAAGCACTACATAAAGTTGTTGAAAAGTTGGAAATTACATTTGAAATTAGTCTCTTGCTCAAATTAATGAGACATAAGGAATCCAACTTTAAAGTCTTGAAGATAGAGATTTTTATCAATTGAAAGTGCATCAAAATTATCTTTAGCTTTCTATTCACAAATAGGGAGAAATAAAGTGAAGAATAGAAGTTGAATATTAGGGAGATAAAAGGGATTCAACTCAAAGGAAAAACTAAGAAAGCTAAGCACTTTATCAAGATCATAGTATATTCAAAACACTTGGGAGATACAAAGTATTCTACAAAACTTAAGAATTGGAAAGATCTTATCAAATTTGATCATATACTCAAAACTAGGGAGATATAAGGTAGTCTACAAGTGTTATTATGGAAACAAATAAATTCATACTTTTAGAATCCCAACTTCTTAAAGGACCTAATTACACTTCATGGAAAAACAAAGTGAGGTCAATATTGATAGTTAAAAAGCTTTGGGATATTGTTAAAGGAGCAGAAACTAAACCTACTACAAAGGCTAGAGAGATTTAGAAGTTTGAAGAAGATGAAGCAAAAGCACTGATGATAATAACATTTGCAATTATAGATGAAATACAACCACACATTAGTTCAATAGCAACTTCTATAGAAGCTTGGAAAACTTTAGCCAAGATATTTGAAGGAAGGAATAGAGCCACTATCTTGAATCTTCAAACTCAATTGCATTCTCTAAAAGTTAATAGTAGTGAAAGTATAGAACTATTCCTAAGGAAAGTAGCAAATATAAAAGGAAAATTGTTAACCTTAGGAGAACAAGTAGAAGTTTCTTGTTCAAGTAACCCTAAGAGCACTTTCAAAAAGCTACAAGCATCTAGTTACATCTTTACAAATTCTAACTAAAGACACATCATTTGATGAGTTAGTCAATATACTACAAGAATATGAGGTATAAAATTCAGTGAAAGATGAAATAACTAACAATGACTTAGTCTCAAAATATAATCCACAAGAAAATGTTACCTCATTCTCAAAGGGTAGATCAAGATGGAATAATAGATATTGTCAAGTATGCAGAAAGAAAGGACATAGTACCAATTATTGTAGATTCAATCCAAGAAATCAATATCAAGGAAATCAAACAAATTTTGGAAGCCAATCAAATAGGCCATTCCAACCAAGATAATATTAGAATCAATATAATTCACATCAGTAATAATTTTAGTATCCATATACTTCTCAAAATCAATACAATCATCCTCAACTTCAATATAGAGAAGGGAAAAAAAGGACATTTAGTTCAAGAGATTCAAGAAATTCAAGAACTGGAAGAACCTACAGATGAACATGAAGTTAAAGCTCTTTTAGCTAAAATAGTATTTCATGAAGATACTAATTATTTACTTTATCAGGATACAGACAAAGAGTACAATGAAGAAAGCAAAAAGAAGAGCTCAAGTTCCAAAACCAGTATGAAGACCATATTGAAGACTAAAGTCTTCAATAACCAAATAATGTAATACAGGGGGTGTTGGAATATATTACATTATTTGGTACATGCCAATGTACCACCTTGGGTACATCTCTAGATTAGGAGTTTGATTAGTATTTACTTTATGCAATGTAATAAATGCACAAGTGTTGTTAGAATGTGCAAAGTACTTGATGATGTAAATGTGCATGTAGTCCATGTGTACATGAGTCATAGAATAGGAAGATGAAGAGTCATAAGTAGGTGAAAGACCAAGAGATATATCTCATTATATATAGGCCTTTGATAGATAAGAGAGAGAAGCATAGAGGATAGTAGAGAATAGATAGGAGAGTAGAATACAAGTTAGACACAATGTAGAACTTGTATGAAGCATAGAGCATTTGAGATCTCCACATTTTGTATGAACATCCTATTTTCATGAGCTTTCATTAATGGTAGTTTTATGAGTTATTGCAAAAGTTTATTATGAGTTTTTCTTGCTTAGTATATTGCCATTATCATATATTTAATATTGCATGCTCATTTTAGTTCTTGTGGTTGCATTTCCTTAAATATATAGCATCAAAAGCTAACAAAATTGTGGGAGTCATAATCATACAAAAAAAACATGTTGGTATAAAACGAATGATGTCAATGAATGGAATATTATGAAGGAAATTTTACTAATGGCATTGGATGAGGTACTCAAAAATTTTATTATTAAAGCAAAGCTTAAAATCATTAGAATTATAGAAAATACAGTACCAACAATGATATAGGAGATAAAATTGGATTAGTACTAGAATCACATGCAATGCCAAAACTAGTGGAAAAAGAAAGTACGGGATAAAGATAATGATTGAAGACTAAATTTCTTCAATAACCAAATAATGTAATAGAGGGGGTGTTGGAGAATATTACATTATTTGGTACATGCTAATGTACCCCCATGGTACCTATGGTACAAATATAAATATTAGAATAGGATTTGATTCTATAGTTTAGGAGCATGATTTATATTTCCCTCATGTATGTGTATATGTGTGAGATGTGTACAAGTGTCATGTATTTATGTGTGTAAGTGTGAAGAGTGAGAAAGTGCATGTGTCATGTAGTAAAGTGTGCAAGTATCATAGAATAAAGTGTGCAAGAGTAAATAGAGAGTCAAGAGTCATGTATACAAGTGGTAATATGAGAAGCCAAGTGGCATGAGAGGTTTATCTTATGCATGGAATAGGAAAGGTTTCATCTATTGGATATGTGAGGAGAGAAATAGTTATAGATTCCAAGAGTCACCTTTCTAAGGTTATATAGTGAAAGGAGTAGTGGATATTGAAGCTTGTATATAGTTTGAGCAATTTTATTATAAGTTTTCTTCATGTTATTTGCATAAATGATATTGACCATTTTAATTCATATTATTGTTATTTACATGAATGTTATGTTCATTGATATTGGCCATTTATATTAAAATGCTCTAATATTTGAGACTACTCAAGATCTTGATATTGGGACCTGTGATAATCTAGAAAACCTCGTAAATATTATCCTTGTAATATTCAAGCAACTCACTCACTTGCTTTGGCATTGTCACTTGCCTTATGTGTTGTATTATCCTTCATTCATTTGGAAATTATGACATGACATTATACTTCTTTTTTATTATCCTTCATAACTCTTTGCTTGTCATTAAAAGAACTTTGTTATTTTGGACCAATCTATCTTATTTTTCCTTCAAATGAACCAAGGTGTATTTCCTACCACTCTTATCAATCATTATAATACTTTATCTTCTATCATAAATAGCCTTTATATAATATTGTCATGGTCTTCCCAACAAGACATGTCAAACATCCATGGTAACTACATCATACAAAATTTCATACCTAGTCTAAAAATCACCTAGACATTAATTCATGATCAACTAATGACTATTATGAATCCATGACATCTTCTAAGGACTAGGATACACTATCAGTTCCAGGCCAAATTTCTCTATCATTTCACTTAACACCAAATTATTAGTATAACCACTATTTATAATTACTTTACAACGCTCCCACTACTTGTAAATGGTTAGAAATTAACTTTTTACTTGCAAAAAAAGAAATCAAACTCAATTTTTTCTAGAAGGATTGAAAAGCAAAAATGACATCTAAATTATTTTGGTTGGAAAAATGTTGAAAAGTAAATTTTAACGACAAGAGCTTATTTTTTCAGAAGCTTCAGGGGAAATTGGAAACAACATTTGAATTGCTTTTCTTTGGTTTCAAGAAAGATGAAATTGGCCATTGGAGAGATCATATTATAAAGCTTTTTCTTATTTTCCCCCTCTTGTATTATCTGCAAATAAATCTTTTGGTTTCACTAGTTCCTCCATAAGTTTGGTCCTCACTCAAAAATTTGGTACAAAACATGAAGATATGCTTCAAGCTTCAAATATTTGTACACCTACGATCATTTCTTGAGTTATGAACAAGTGGAATGACACCCTCAATCACCTTAATAAATTACACATGGAGAGTGAGGTCATGCCCATCTTGGAGCTTAGTTGTGATGCCATATGCTCCCTTCTCCAACTTTGTTTTCTCTACTACTTTGAAAAAAAAAAAAAAAAAAAAAAAAAAAGAGCCAGGGGCGGGCCCGAGGCCGCGCCCCCCCCCATTATTGCCGACGGCCCGCCGAGGCAGCCGGCCCGGGCCCCCCCCCAGCGCCCCCCCCAACGGCAGGGCCCCGCGCACAGCTCCCGCGCCCTCTGCTCAGTAAATCTACCCAAACCTCTCAGGCTACACAACTCGGACCACACCCAAACGGGCGGCTCGAGCCCAGAGGAGCCTTCAGGGCAACAGATCCCAGATCTCCCAACACCTCGACAGCATGGGATGTGGCACCCTCCGAGAGTTCAGGCCCCTCCCAACCGCGGCCCCTCCCACCATCTCCGGCATCTACCACCGCCGTGACACCCATCCCATGCTCCAACCCCGAAGCTTCGTAAAAACGGTCCCCCTCAAACTGAAACCTGGGCATTCAACCCCCTTTCGAAGGACCCAAATCCTTTCATGATATTCGACCCCCAAACACATAGGAATAGCCCATCCTAGATAGGACCCCTGGAAAGCTCCCCTTTGGCAAACCTTCCTACCCATACAAACAAATATCTCTCACCCTATCTCCATCATCGCATCTACCCTCGTGCTTCCGTAAAAGGACTAGAGGCCAATCTCTTCTAAAGGCATTCAACCCTAACGCCTCCGTAAAATCACAATCCTAGCATCACTTTCCTCCCTGGAAAAAAATTATAAGTTCTGCTCTGGGGTCCCCCTCCCCCGCCACTGGGTTCTCACATACGGGAAGCTCCCATTTTGCCCTTGCTCTGCACGTGCTGCTCTTCTTCCCCTCGATCGCCCTGGGATCAGTGCACTCCAGCTTCCGCTCCTGGCTTCGTCGCTAGACTTGAGCTAAAAGCCCTCTTACTCCTTAATTTAATTGATGCATTGTGTGCTTTAATTTATTTAATTACAATTAAATAAATCTCATCAGGGCACATTCGGAACGGCCAACCGGGTAAACCATTCATCTGCTATCTGGTTTAACTAAAACCTATTGGCCTGGTTTCCAAACCAAACCAGCTTCAAACAAAGCTAAAGAACGAAAACCAAGGATCAGGACACAAGAAGAAAAAAAAAAAAACCCAAAAACACTCTGCTCTCCTCCAAGATAAGAAAACCAATTCATTGATATTCATACTCTAAATTTTGTGGCCTTTAATATCTAGGTTCTAGGATCACAAGGTTTACATCTTTCAAATATTTTATGTAAAATTACAACAATGCTTAAGATGTCTTGGGAACTATGCTCCATAAATCAATGGCCTAATGGATGAAGGTCTCTATAATCTATGTCTTAAGGATCTAAGATCTAGTGCTTTGGAGGTCCAAGGCATCCAAGGGCAAAGTCTATAATTAGGTTATAGTTAGGGCAATGTTTATAGTTTGAATATGTTAGGCAATTTAGCTCGGTTATGACTAGTAGGAAGTATATTATTCTATGCTTGTGAGTGTATTTATTCATCTCTTATCTTCATCATAGAAATACCAACAACTTACCCTTGAATGTCTTATCCAAAACTGAAAATCATATTGGACCCAAGAATCTAGTGGTTATCTCCCTTCTTTACCTTACACAAGACCAATGAGATTAATTTCTTAGCTTCCATCAACATCTTATTTAAGATGAATGAGTTGATCTTTTACAACTCTTTTCCATGTTCATATAATATTGGGAATAGGGTTTATTCAATTACGATATAAGATGAATGAGTATAGTTTATTAACTCCCTTCAATGTGTTGTTAAAACCTAGTGAATTTAGTTTGTTCAACACCATTTTACTTTTGATTCTAGACTAGCAATTTTAATATCTAACTCTTTTCAATGTTTGTTCAAGACCCATGAGTTGGTTTGTTCAACTCCTATGTTAGATAAAATACCAACAAGTAACTAACTTTACCCCCTCTAACATCTTGTTCTAAACCAATGAGTTTATTTGTTTAACTCCCTTCTATGTATGATACAAGACTAGTGAAATTTGATTTACTAATTCTCTTTAATGTCTCATTGAAGACCAATTAGTTTGGATTATAAACTCCCTTTTGTGTATTATTATAAAACTAGCAAGTTATTATGTTAATACCCTTCAATATCTTATTCTAGTCTAACGATACATGTCATTAAAAATTAACTAGACATTACTAATTCATGACCAATTGATGTCCATTATTAAGCCATGACATCTTCTAAGGATTAGGATACACTATCATTTTCAGCCCAATTTTCTCTATCATTTCACTTAACACCAAATTATTATTATAACCACTATCTATAATTACTTTGCAACACTCCAACTACTTGTAAATGGTTGAAAATTAACTTTTTATTTGTGAAAAAAATCAAATTCAAATTGTTTTTGGAAGGAACAAAAAGCGAAAACAACATCTAAATTATTTTGGCTGGAAAAATGGTGAAAAGTAAAACTTAATGGTAAAAGTTTTTTTTTCCAAAAGCTTTGGGGAAGATTGAGAACAAAATTTGAATTGATTTGCTTTGGATGCAAAAAAGAAGAAATTGGTCATTGGAGAGATCGGATTATAAAGATTTTCCTTATTTTTCTCCTCGTGTATTGTATGCAAAGAAATATCTTTGTTTCACTAGTTCCTCCATAAGCTTCATCCTCACTCAACAATTTGGTACAAAACATGAAGATATGCTTCAAGCTTTAAATATTTGTACACCTGTGATCATTTCTTAAACTATGAACAAGTGGAATGACACCCTCGATCACCTTAATAAATTACACATGGAGAACGAGATCATGCCCATATTGGACCTTAGCTATGATGCCATACACTCCCCTCTCCAACTATGTTTTCTCTACTGCTCTACTTTCCTCCAAGACAAGAAAATCAATTCATTTAGATTCATACTCTAAATATTGTAGCCTTTAATATCTAGGTTCTAGGATCTCCGGGTTTACATATTTCAAATATTTGATGTAAAATTACAACAATGCTTAAGATGTCCTAGGAACTATGCTCCATAATCAATGGCCTAATGGATGAAGGTCTCTATAATCTAAGTTCTAAGGATCTAAGATCTAATGATTTGGAGGTCCAAGGCATCCAAGGGCAAAGTCTATAATCAAATATTTTAACCCAATTGGCAACTTGAACAAGTCATCCTATTTTGTTATGATTTTGGTCCATCTGGTTCTACTATGCAAAGTCTATGATAGATGTAACAATGTTCTTCCTGCTTTGTGACTTGATCATCAATAGACTAAACTTTATTATTTTGGCTATCATCTTCCTGTATTGTTTAGCACTAATTAAGGAAATAGAGGTAGGAGAAGATACCTATGGTATCTGAAAGCACAAACCATCACTAGTGAGGATGACACTTTGGGATGCAAACTCATCAACACCATGCCTCCTCCATATAAATGGTTAGCCTAAAATCACATCATAGACATCCGAGGGTACATCATACACAATTTTATCTTTTAAAGGCTTTTGAATAGGTAATAAAGCTTTCAAGAGTATAAAAGTTATTTTCTCATTGTAGATGGATCAAAACAAAATTCCAAGTACAAAGTTATGACCCTAAGAATGTGGTTAGGATAAAAATAGGTTTTTGGACATAGAGCCATGTCCCAAAAATGTCACATTCCTATATTATAATCTTAAGTTAATCAAGACTCTACATGACCTTACTATATTTTAAAATATTTTAACCTTTAAAGTCATCTTCATTAAAATGCTCTTAAAATCAAATGTGTATTTAAAAGTTGATTACTATCTTCAAAACATGCATCTCCTTAAGAACAAATCATTATTTAAAAATAACTTAGTTATTAGATCCTTGTTTGTCCCTGTATGACATAATTTAAAAAAGAAAATAAATGAGGGATAAAAAGGAAGGAATAAAACATATATTTTTCAAGTACTATGGTTAAGTTGAGTACGTAAAAACAATTTCTACTCCTAAGACAAGGCAACACTAAAATTAAATGATAGAGAGTCCTCCTGAGTCCCTACCAACTACCGATTACCTCCACCCACCAACAATGACATCAAATCGTATTCCAAACATATTCATTTTCTGAGTGTTAAAGATTTAATTCTATATTTCTTTCTCTACCTAACAATTAAATGCCTTTTTATGTAAATGACAATAATTCCTAATAATATTAGTATTTATTATTTAAAACATTACATATTCGTATATATTATCTTATTCAAAATGATCCTTTGCTAATGATATCGATACATATAATGTTGATATTGAATTTTCGAGTAGTCACCTTTGGATGTCCTATATATTGTGGTCCCCAAACAATCTTGAAAAAATGTGCGAAATAGGGACCATTTTCATTGAACCCACCTCCCAATTGATCATTTATAGTCTAAAAGCATATGTAACTCATATTTGGCTATGGATGAGTTACATGGAATTATCTTGGAATTAGTCTATATTTAGCTATTATTGTCTAACCCTTTGTTATAGAAAATTAGCCATTGAAGATTAAGGAGGTCTAAGAAAGAAGACCTCGTTGAATATTAAGGAGGTATAAGAAATAAGGTCCAATTGAATATTGAGGAGAACCAAGAAGGAAGTCCTCATAATCTATGATAATTCCACGCAACTCATCCATAGTCAACTTTTCAATATCTCTCATCTCTTCTATAGCTAAAACTTTTCCATCATACTTCATAAGAAGTGACCTTAATACTTTATGAGCAACACTGAAGTCTTCAATTTCGAATACAAGTCCACACATGGTAAGATGTATTCCTTTAAGGGAAATTCAAAATCAAATGTGATTGCCCCAAGTTTGGGGTGATTCGATGTTGTTGAATGATAAACTCTCCATCCAAAGTTCGCTTCAAAAAAAGTCAACTCTCTTTCTCAAGGTCACTTTTAACATCATACAAAAGTTATTATAGTATGCTCCAACACATGACCCATGTTTTTACTTAGAATCCTAAATAAATGCGACTCCTATGACCATGCAGCTCCTTTGCACGACCAACATGCCCATCAACAAGGCTATCAACAAAGAAAATTAGTCTACATAGCCAAATTTGAGTTTTATGGGTCTTTTTTTTTTGAACCCACCTCCCTTGATCATTATAGTCTAAAAGCATATGCATAAAATTCTATCAATTCACGAATTAATTAGAACTCCTCATTAGAAACAAATAAATAAATAAAAAGCTAAAACTTTCTTGTTTATGGTTGCTTGGGAAACTTTTATAATCCCTAACATGTGGGATAAAGATAAAGTTAACAAACCCCAGCCCAAAGCAGTCCACTAGCAAGCACTTGGCCGCTACCAAATGACCTATCCCTTTCTAGGCAAAAAAAACAAAATGTTAAGCATACTAGAGTTTAAATTTGGATCTTCTAAATGAAAACCTAAAAACTTAACATTATAATATAATCAAAATTATTGTTAATCCATATTGAATTGTGTGTGATCCTACAAAGATAATTATAAATAAAAAATAAAAATTAAAAAAATACAAAGAGTGTCCAGTTTGACATGCCGGAAATTAATAGGTTAATAGAGTCATTGCTTTATCATAACATAGAAAGACATAATTGTAGGCTTGATGTTAAGCGAGGAAAGGCATTATTATAGGGTTTCGTCACTTCGTGCAGGGCTGAGACGATACTTGATGGTCCATCAACCATTTAAGAAAAATCGTTAACCTATCAACCCTTTGGTAAGTTCAATTGTTCCATCGTGATTTAGGAAAAGTTGTTCCATCGCTAACAAACGGGACATCATCGTTAATCTTTAACCTGTCAACTCTTAGGTAAGTTCAATTGTTCCATGGTGATTTAGGAAGGTAAACAAAAGTAATGATACCTTTGATTTAACATCTAATTTTATAAAATTTAATATAATAATTAAATATTTTAAATAAAAAAATAATATATTAAATTATTAAATTTTATTTATAACTTAAAATATATATTAGTATTTGTGACTTAAACTATTGAAGACGACGAGAAATAAGTGGTACCTTGTCTCACACTAGCAGTCATTACATCTAACTCCTAAAATATTATTATGTTCAAGGGGGCAAATCTACATATTAGCGGGATTGCAACGTTGGAGCCTTTCCCCATAAGAGATATATTGTCAATAGACATCTTGCAAGTGAATGCACGCAATTCAATGTTGCATGTCTCTCACTCCCTTTGTTTTGTTTAACAATGGGTCGAATTGATAGGTCGTGAGAAGAGATAAAGTGGCATTGGAGAATGAGAAAATGAGAAAACTAGGCTAGGTGAGAGTGAATGTAGGATTAGATCATACTTTTGGATTTATCATTCGTCATGGGAGAGAGTACAATTTATTGGCTATTACATTATATTGATAATGATGCACATGTATTCGGTGGTCGTCGGTGGATAGGCAAACATTCTCACCAACTGAGAACGGAGAATGAAAACGAACAAGCCGTCAAACACTTACGGTGTCCACTTGGCAGCCACCCATTAATATTTTATTAATCAGGGATATTCAGTATCAAAATCGTTTTAACCGGTAAAAGCTGTTTTTGTTTTTTCATTTTAGAAATTTGAATTTGCTGTTGGCCACAAGGATCAACAATCGCATTTGGGTTTCTTGGTTTTGGTACTTGGCCAAAAAAAAAATGCAGCGGAGACGGAGACGGACACCATGGTCGTGGGCGCAGACTCTTACTTCCGGGAACGGCACCTTTAGCCTTGGCTTCTTCAACCTCAAAGGCACCCGCAACTCGTCTCTGAAGGAGATTTATATCTGTAAGCAGCGTAGTTTAGCCCGACTCTCATTTTGATTCGTAGTTTACATGGATTTTAGGCGGTATCTTGTTCGCCTGGATTGCCAACAGAGAAGACCCGCTCAAGAACAACTTTATTCCGTGTAATTGGACATTTACGTTGGTGCACAGAATCTGTTAATGTTTGTTTTTTTTAATCATTTTAAGGTTTTGAGAACCCCAAATTGATACAAATTAAACAAAAAGGATTACATCATGCTTAAACGTGTTGATCATCGGCGTTTTATTGAACCTTTGCCTTCTCCTGTAATGTTCCTTTGTAATCCATGTCATGCGAGATCTAGAACAGAAATGGTTTCTTCGCAGACAAATTTTTAAGTGTGTTTTAATGTTCAGTTGTTATTTTTTTACTAAAGTTTTTAAAAAAGCAGCTTATTAATGTTTAACACCAATTCTCACATTTCAACCTTTTTATTTTATAATTTAAAAGTTACAATTCAATACAAATTATGAAGGTACACTACATCAAGCTATTAGTCACGTTAATATGGATATGACGTATGAAGTACACTACATCAAGCTATTAGCCACGTTGATATGGATATGACGCATTTACCATTTGAATATGGTTAATTACAAACCATTTATTAGAGTACATCGCACGGAAAGCTTATGCCAAGTTAAGTATTGGACATGTTCAATGACTAATAACCACAATTTATTGGGATAAGTTTGGTTAACAAGTTCACTAAGGTACTTGATCACTAACCATTTGTTACATTCATTGAGTTACCTAGTTAATGGCAACATGTGACTATTGGACACATTTAATAAATTACTTGTGTCTATTAACCCCATCTAGAGGTCACCACAATAAGCATAGCGGCCGCAATTCCGAGGATTCCAGAGACGAAGTTCCGCATAATTGGGTGCAGAGATTGCCAAAAGCGAGGGCAGGGGATGCTTTTGGATTATTTTAATTACAAAAATTTCAATTATTAATATAATATATATATATATATTTTTTTTTTCTTGTTTCATGCAACACATTTTCGTTTGTGTATACATTTAGGAAAATCTAAGCCTACATCGATAAACAATTGTTAGAAATGTGAGAATGACTAGCAAGAGGTGAAGCACAAGGTATTACCCGGTCTAAAGTACTATCGTTTTTGACAGGCAATGACTAGCAAGAGTTGAAGCACAAGGTATTACCCGGTCTAAAGTACTATCGTTTTTGACAGGCAACCAACATTATTCTGACTCAATCTTTTCCCTCCTTCATAATATTATTTTTTTTGAGTGAAAAGTTAAAAATTTGTATTAAAAAAAACACTTATTACATTATTTTCCTGGTAACCTGCCTCTCTTGGCCAGTGCCAGGATACAAATCAGCTTCTGCTTTCTGTCTCTGCAAATCCTCCTGATCATGGTGATCATAAGGGGTTTTCCCCAATTCTTGCTCTGCCTCTCCTTTATCTCCCTTAGGCTTCTCTGTTGCTTCAAATTTGTCTTTCTCTGCACTATGTAACCCATAAATAGATACATGTAATAGCTCACAGTTATTCTTCTCATCCACCTCTGGTACAATTTGTTTTTCTTCATCTTCCTGTACTTCTTGTGCTGTCCCTGTCCTGAGTTGTCCCCATCCTCAATTTTTCCCAAATTTCTTCCTCCTCTGTGTGTATTTGAGAGGCCTCCATATTTCTTGCATCAATAGTTTCAAGCACCTTTCTTGCTATAGTGCTCCATATGCTCTCTGTCGGTTTGAATTCCTCCTTAAAAGTTCTTCCATTTCGTTCTAGCCAGATTTGCCAGCAAATAAATCCTAAACCCAAATCCCATGCAGTTTTTATCCTCTTTGTTCTGAATTTGTTGGCTTTCCAATAATCCCAAAAAGTATCCATGGTTGGAATTTGGACCTCCACTTGGTTAAAAGTAATATACCATTCCTTCCACACTGTTTGGGCAAAAGTGCATTCAAAAAGGAGATGAGAAATTGTTTCCTCATATTGGTTGCACATTATACACCTATTAGGCCCAATAAATCCTCTTCTGCGCAAATTGTCTTGGGTCAAGATACTATTGTGGGCCATCTGCCAAGAGAAACAATTTATCTTTATCCATCCCTTAGGTTACCACAACTTTGACCAAGGGGGTTGTTGTATTGGGTGGTTGGGAGAAGTTATAAATTTATAGCCCTCCTTCACTGAATAATTTCCCATAGTTCCATGACCCCATGCTATCTTATCTGGTTCATTCCTTTTTAAACACTGTCTGTTTTCCAAAATATTTTGTAGCTCACTTTTCTCTGCTTCCCACTCTTCACTCGGCCATTCCTCCTTAGGTTTCCACTGCTTGGCTCTAGGTCCTTCTGGATGTGGAGGTTTGATATAGTGGAATACCTGATACCATCCATGGCTGTGCAAATCCAATTTGAGGCCTACTAGATGAGGGTGAGTATTATCTATTGGTGGGTGCTGCTCCCATGAGTCCTCCCATAATCTTGCATTTTTCCCATCCCCAATTTTCTAGAATAGACCCTGCTTAATGATTGGGGCTCCTTTTTTCAGTGCTTTCCAGATCTCTGAACCTTCCCCCATGACTGGAAGACGGGGAATTTCTTCTGCTGGGTGGGTTGGGTAGTATTTTGAAGATAATACTTGGCACCACATTTGGTCCTGATTGGATATCCATCTCCAGTATAATTTGGCAGTGAGAGCCTGATTATTTGTTTCTGCTGCTCTAATTCCCAGGCCTCCTTGGTTCTTTGGTTTGCATACTTTGTCCCAGCTGACTAGGGCCATTTTTTGATCTCCCTTTGCCCTTGACCATAAGAATTTCTGCATGATTTTATCAAGATCCTTCAACACACTCTTCGGGGCAGCCAAGATAGAGAACTGATACACAAGCATTGCTTGAAGGACAGATTTAAGGAGAGTTACCCTACCTCCAAAACTCAGCCATCTGTTTGTCCAATGAGCTAGTTTTGAATGGATTTTATCCTTAATAGTTTTCCAATATTTGCTTTTTAACCTCTTTGTTGAAAGGGGGATCCCTAAGTATTCTAGGGGCATATGGGCTTCCTAGAATCTGAGAATATGGGATATCCTTTCTCTTACTCTTTTAGCTACATTGAAGAAGACCACTTTGGATTTTTTTTCATTTACCAATTGGCCTGTCGCTGCTATATAGCAATCCAAGAGATCACGGATGTTGATTGCTTCTTGTAGTGATGCTTCACCCCACATTCCTGTGTCATCCACAAATTGAATATGGGTAAGGTCCACCTCATTGCAGATACTGATTCCTGTAATGCTTCGTTCCATTTTCCTTTTTCTTATTAGTCTTCCCAATCCTTCTGCATAGAGAATGAATAGATATGGTGAAAGAGGATCACCTTGTCTGATACCTCTGGATGCCTGGAAAGGTTGGGAGGGGATTCCATTTATGAGCACTGAGAAGGAAGCCGAGGATATACATTCCATCACCCATGATATCCATTCTTCTTTGAAGCCAAATTTTCTTAGAATTTGTGCCAAGAACTTCCAACTGACCCTGTCATAGGCTTTGGATAAATCCAGCTTGAGAAACATCCCCTTCTTCCCTTTTTGGTTAAGAGTATGGAAGGATTCCTGGGCCACCACTATTCCATCTAGAATCTGCCGACCCTGCACAAAACCTCCCTGTTCTGGTGATATTATATCTGGTAAGATATTTTTTAACCTTTCTGCCATCAACTTGGTCATGAGCTTGTAGGCCACATTACAGAGTGCTATTGGTCTGTAGTTGGCAATGTCCTCCACCTCTCCTCCTTTTGGGATAAGGGCTAAATGGGTGTGGTTGGTGGCTTTGAGGATTCTTCTATTGATTCTGACTTCCTCCACTACTTTAGTTAGATCCTTCGCTATTATGTCCCAAAAAGCTCTGTAAAATTCTACTGGGAGCCCATCCGGTCCTGGGGACTTTCCTGTCTGCAAAGCAAGGATAGTACTTTTGACTTCTTCCTCTGTTATTTCTTTTAGGAGTTCCTCATTCTGATTTTGAGATATCATCTCAGGAATACTAGCTAGAATTTCCTGCTGATGATGGACAAAAATATTTGGATCTGCAGAAAATAAGGAGCTAAAATAAGAATTTGCTACATCTTGCATACCTGGGATGGTTGTTTGCCTATTCTCTGGGCCATTTGATAAGGCATCCATCCTATTATGAAGGCTTCGAGCAGTAGTTGTATGGTGAAAGAATTTAGTGTTTCTATCTCCTTCCTTTAGCCATGTCACCCTTGCCCGTTGTTTCCAGTATGCCTCCTCTTTCTTATCTATCTCCTCCTATTTCATCAATGTTTCTTCCTTCTGTAGAAGTTCTTCTGAGATAATTCCAAGTCGAATCTGAGCTGCCACTTGTTCCATACTTGTTGAGATCACTACTCTCTATTTTTGGAAGTCAGTTCTCTGCAGTTTGCTCCATTTTTTCAAGCTTTGTCTAACAAATTTTAATTGCCAGAAGAGTTGGTACTGAGTTGTTCCATATGCGGGTTTACCTTGTTGCCACCATTGTTGTACCAAACCATAGAGATCCTCATTTTGCAGCCAAAAGTTCTCAAATCTAAAGGGTTTTCTTGTAGTCGGACTTCTTTTTGCTATGGAAAGGCTTACTGGGAAAATGGTCTGAAGCCAACCGATTTAGGGTCTCAGATTGACATTGCCATAGAGTGAAAGCTTTTTCCCCTACTAAAAACCTATCTAATCTGGATTTTATTGTTTGCCTCTCTTTCCTTTTATTTGTCCATGTGTTGTTGCAACCTGGTGGGGGTATATCAATCAGCTCTAAATAGTCAGATTGGGCTATGAGGAGCCTATCCTTTTCGTTGAGTTGTGCTATACCTCCTTCTTGGTCATTTACTGACATCTTGGCATTCAGGTCCCCTCCCACCATCCAGAGGTCTTCGGGGTAGGCTTCCCTGATTGCTTGGACTGCTTTCCATTGGATTTTTTGTTCTCGTACTCCTTGCATTCCATACATATTAATGATCATCCATACATTCCCTGAGTTTCTATCTCTTAATCTAGTCATCAACACTCCTCGAGTAGCTGTTGAACTCAGTAACTGAAAGGTGTCCCTATTCCACATTATTGTCATCCCTCCTGAGTAGCCCTGAGAGGCTTGGGCCACATAATCACTTTACCTCCAACATATTTTTGAAATAGTTTGCATTATTTCAAGAGATGTTCTAGTTTCCTGTAATAGCACCACATCTGGGTTTATTTCTGAGATCATTCTCTTAACAACCAATTGTCTAGGGCGGTCGTTTAATCCCCTTACATTCCAGGTATTTATAATCATTGGGGTTCTATGTTGTAGAAGTTGGCTATGGATTTAACCATACCTGACTCTCTCAACTGTTCCCCTGCTATTGCACTCTTTCTCTATTTGATCTTCTTCCTGCTCCATGAGAACTAGCATTTTTATGTCGTTTCTCCGTTTGACTAATTCCTAGAATTGGTTTTTCTTTATTTTTCTCTGCTAATCCCATGATGACATCCTTAGTTGGTTCTTGTTCCTGATTAAAAACTATCATTGCACCTCCTGTCTCTAGTTGTTGATGCCCCTGTAGCTCCCCTTGTTTTTCTTGATCTGGATGAGATTGTTTTGGAGAGTTTTGGCTTCCCTGTTGGTCCTCCAATCCTTTTAAGGGATTATGGTCTCCCTTGTCTGTAGATTGATGGATTTGATTTTCCTCTTCTGTAGACATATCTTGATTCTTGGCCTGTTCTTCAAACGGGGTTTCTTCTCCTTCCATTGGTTCATCTAGCCTGAGAAGCTCATATTTGTTAGATGTTGCCCTCCATTCCTGGTGGTGGTTCATGTTTCCTCCTCTGAATTGACTCCTACCCCTTGTCTGGATATTATTTCTCGCTCTTCTTCTTGTTATTGTTTGAAAACCCATTGTAGTCTCTTTAAGTGAAGATTGATCCTTTGGGTTTTGAACTATTTGTGGTATCTCCTCTTGAGTGATCTTGGGGTAGTTTCGAAACAAATGTCTATACTCATGGCATGCTCTACAATGGAACGGGACTGATTCATAATCCAACTATTGTTTCCATATGTTGCCTCCCAATCTAAGCTCCATTTTTGTTGGTAGTGGCTTGCTCAGGTCCATCTCCACACAAATTCGAACCACATAACTTGATCCCCCTCCCACTGATTCTCGTGATCTGCCTAGGTATATGCCCAACAAATTTCCAATCAATTCCAGAACTTCATCTTTCCAGAATTCCAAAGGAAGGGCATATAATTTCAGCCAAATCGGTGTTGCTGATGGTTCAACATGGGGATCAAAAGTCGGTCGCCATGGTTGCATGAATAGCCCTGCTGCCCCGATGTTATAGGGTCCTCCCTCAAAAGCCTTATCCTTATCAGAAATTAGAGTAAATTCTGCTACAAAGTATCCATTTGGAAGTGTTATGATGTCCACTTCCCCTTGAGGGTTCCAATGGTTTCTTGCCCATGAGTATAGGAAGCGAGGAGAAGGTCTAAGACCTACAAACCTACAAATCAGGGCATGCGTGGATCTGTAAACAATGTCATCTGCTACCAATTCCTCTGCTATTTCCAAGACTGGGATTGAATCCATCTTAGGTAGGCAACCATTTCTTCTTGCTTGATCTGCCTCTTTCTCTTTTCTCTTTTCTAAATTCTGCAAAAATTTTCGGGCTTGACCTTCTATATTTTCTTTGTTGGGTTTATTGCCTTTCACTGCATCCGCAAAAGGTTGCATGTGAGGATTTTTAGGATCATGTTTGGTCCCCGATGGCATCCCTTTGGTTAAACCCCCTCCAGATGATCCCTCCATTATTGCCCTCTCTTCGACTCTCAATTTGTTTCCCACAGCTCCATAAATAATATATATTATTCCCCTTCATAATATTATTCTGACTAATCTTTTCCCCATTAGTTTCACAGCAATGATTGTGCCCAAAAATATGACACTTTCTGGATTCGAAAATATTGAATAGTACAAGCCATGCGATTGACAGACGCATAATCACATTGGACCCAGTATACAAACATTATGTACTCAGGATGCAAATATACGTGGTTTAAACTTTTAATTTCTTAACCACTACCCTATCTTAAATTTAACATTTTATCTAAACATGATGTTTATTTCTTATTTTTACACATTAATATTTAAAAAGAAGACACTTTCTTTTCATATGTTAATAATGCTGCCTATACTATGATTTTAAAAGAAAAACTCCCTAGCCTGCATGAAACATAAAACTAACCTACGATGTTCCAGCCAAGACTTGCACCTAGGCTTACAATTATAAATTTAAATGGGCATTTTTCGGTTTTTAAATGATTTTTTTGTTTTGGATATCTGGCACATTCTTCATAAATTCAATTTAATATATGGATGGATAGAGAAGATTTCAATTTATTATTTTGTCTCATATAACTTAATGGGCCGCGGTGGCTGCAGTGCTGGTGGTGGGAGGGGTCTTCTTGCTTTTTTTTTTGGAGGCGGCAACAGGGTGCGCACAAGTCGTGGGACTACGCCGTCGAATCGTTGGTCGTGTTTAGCTACCGGGAGCTGCAGGTGGCCACCAAGAACTTTTCGTAGTGGTTGGGCGGTGGCAGGCAAGGAATACCTGGTGCCGAATGCAAAGACAGGGCCTGCTCGAGATTGTCGCCGAATACACCCTCAGACTTCTTCGAACAAGAATCCCACCTGCTCTTCCTAACATCATGGTATGTCTACTATCTTCCTTCACACTCCATTCCTTTCCCTTCCTTCACAAGTTAAACATTTATATATATATTTTTATATATAAACTAAATATATATATTTTTATATATAAACTGAATTTAAAGTTTAAATTATTTATTATAATAATATGTTTTTAAATTTAATGGTATTAGTTCAAGGTGGAAATTTAGGTTTAAATTTTGTGTACATAATTATTAAGTTGTTATAATACCATTATTTTAAATTTTGTGTACATAATTATTAAGTTGTTATAATACCATTATTTTTTTGGTTACATAGGAGAGTTGGTCACAACCACATGGATGGGGTCTTTTCAATCCTATATATAAATAAATACTTTTTAATTTTTACTTTTATAGCTATAATAATTATAATATATATTTTATAGACCTGTTGTAGGTAGTTGAAGGGGCAATCCTCCAGGGTCCCCCCCTACAAAGCTGTACCAAAATCAATTGATAAGTGTCGGAAGAGGTGCCCGGTGCTCAGCCCCCGCCTGACCCCAAAAAAAAAATTCGGTGCTTAATAACCGTCTGCATTAGGGTAATAACCTATTAGGCTAATAACCTCTTGCAGGATCGGGTGTAAGTCCCGACCGCTGAACTAGGGGAAGTACTTGGGCCAACATCTGCCCTAAAACTCATTGTGAGGAGTACCCTAGGATTTTTTTTTTTATTTATTTTTTATATTATTATTTAATTATTTATAATGATAAATTTTATAATGTTTAATATTATTATTTTATTATATTATGACATTATTTTTATTTTTTAAAATTTGTTATGTGGGATTGATATGATCCCAATTGTATTATCTTATGACCACATAGTGATAGTACAACAACTTGGCTATTATACATTAGAACCTCCATCCTAACATCCTATTAATTTGTAATGATGTCATATGTAGATGTTAATAGTTAGTACTAATCAGGGTAGGATTATATAATGTACTACCTTCTCAAGTGGGAGGCATTTTGAATCTTAAATTAGAGTTTCACTCTTAAAAGAGGAAGCCCCTCGAAATGGCCCGCGATATTGTAAGTTTTTTTTATGATTTATATAAATTGTGTTTTCTCTATTACTTGCATATTGTCATCTCTATTGCTTGCATGTTCTAGTACTGCTATCTAATTGCATTCGAGTTCTTAACATCTTGTATCAGAGTGATGACTGCATAAGTGTTGGCCCTTAAACCCTATCATTCTATCTCATTGTTGGGAACCTCACCACTATGCTACACAAAGTTGGTTTTATAGGAGATTGGAGATTGTGGTAGTTGAAGGTGGAAAATGAATTAGGCAAATTGGTGCATTGGGCTTGTGATGATGAGCGAATGAAGAAACTTGCTAAGATTCATCAAACACAACCATGGGAGTTGGAGACTGGCAGTGTTAAGTTGATGTTGGGATTGAAGAACCTTCTAGAAGGAATTCAAGTACTCTTGTAGCATAGTGGTGAGTATTCCAATAGTGGAGGAACAAAATGATAGATTTAGAGACCAAACAAGACTGCAATCAATGCTATCTCACACTAGATTAACATACTATATATAGCAATCAAGGAATAATATGAGATCTTGTATTAACAGTGGCCTGTATGGTTAACTACATACATCATCTTCTTATCTATACAGTGCAATATCTGTGTGGAATATCTCCTTCCAACACCTACGCACTTTAGCCAACAACCACTGGCCAGCCTCTCAATAACAACCAGACACTTCGACCTTCCACCACTTCGGCCTTCGACACAATTCCAACCATACGAATGAATGAGGGAAGGGTCTTATTTATACAACTAGGAAGTAGTTGCATCCTCCAACTACCCGACACTTCATCATTGTTTTAATTACATTTGACATGCATTTGACTTACATTGACATTTCATTTCATGAGTCACTTTATGGCGTAACCCTACATAACATTACACATTATCATATGAAATATTACATTATGACTTTATTTATTATACATACGCAGATTTTGTCAAACACATTGCATATGAACTACAAAAATAAGACAAAATGACAAAACTTATTCACTAATTACGTAGACATCAATTTGCCTGCCTACATCTATCTCCTCCTCTAAACTTGTCGGTGTTCATGACAACACATGAGCTGAACACTAGGGATAGAAGCACTAAACAACATACTGGAATCTCTTGTCATGCTCCTTCCACTTTCTTCTATTCCATACATCTTCTGTAGCTGGTATCACTTCAAGTTGTTGCTCGTAACACATTGTTCTCCAATTGCTCACTCCACTTTTTGCAATCAATCGTATCATTAGCTTGGTCAACATGACCAACATGAGGGGCAACACTCATCACCATCTGTGTTGGGGGTCAAGGGGCAGCGCCCTTTGCATGTATGGCTCCAATTTAAACAACTTCCCTTGCATTTTGGTAGACTTCACTCGACCCACTTAAACAACTTCCCCTCGGCTTCAATTTGCTTCTTTCTAGCTCCAAATGACTGTTTCTTGACCTTTGACGGCCCTGCCTTAGCCTTTGATAGGCATCCCTCTCCTTGTATGGCACCTCCTTGTACGACAGGTCCTTGTACGACACCTCCTTGAATGGCAGGTCCTTATACGACATCTCCTTGTAGGACAGGTCCTTGTATGGCACCTCCTTTTACAGAAGGTCCTTGAAGGGCAAGTCCTTGTAGAGCACTTCACTTGTACGACACTTGCTTGTATGACAAGGACTTGTACGACACTCACTTATATGACGATCACTTTTTTGGCTATCGTTTGTACGACACTCACTTGTACGACCATCATTTGTATAGCAACACTCACTTGTGTGGCAACTCTCATTGGCACTCCTTGATGACACTCCCCATACGACACTCTTGGACGACACTCCTCATCAGCACTCCTTGTCAGCACTTCTTAATGGCACTCCTTGTATGACAATCTTCGTCGACAACCTTCGTACCACTATTCATTGGCAATCTTCGTACTATTCTCTTTTTATGACAACACTTTGTACGGTAACTCGCCATATGGCGTTGGCATTTTTGCAACTTTTTCCTGTGCAACTTCAACTTGTTAAATCTGAATATGACATTGATACTAAATGAAGAGAGCTAAACATAACAAGGAGCAACAAAATAAAGATGCAAACACAAAACAAGAGAATAACAAGGAAAACCCCCCTTGGGGGATGTCTAGACATACCACTTTTTTCCATTAGCAATCTCAAATAAATACTACATTGCATCTTCTACAAGGCAAACCCTAGCATCTGTCGTTGCCAACTCACATGTGCATGCAAGGTGACACCTCATCCTTACATACACATTGACACCTCATCCTTGGACTTTGATCCATATTACAAATGTGTGATTACATAGGCATTTAATGCCAACATTCCCCCTTAATGACATATTTGTAATTCTACAGTACAAACAAGTATTTTTGACACAACCCTTCATGGGCACAAGCTAAAACTAGTCCTTCCGAAGACAAGTAGCCTTAACCCGGTTACTACCAGCCTCTAGGCCTATAACTTCCACCAACTATATCCAGTTGTTCCAAGACCTAGCCACCCTACAAGCTACCTCCAACCTTCTAAACACATTAGCTTCACCTGTTACCCTCAGCCATATACCAACAAGGTAACAAAAAATTCCAAAAAACCACTTTTAAAACATTACAAATATTATTGGAGCTAACTCTGAGAACATTACACTAGGCAACCACCACTAGCATCCACACCAGTCTCTTTTGGGCACAACTACACCAGTTACAGTAGCATTAATAGCCCTACAAGCTACACCAGTTATAGTAGCCAATAATCCAACTACACCAGTTACAGTAGCTTCTTTAGGTACAAGCTACACCAGCTACAATAATTAATACTTGCCCCAAACTTGTGGTACAACCAATAAACCATCTTAGACATTCTTCAACAACTTTGCAAAACACAAATCTAAGGTTTCAGATTTGCACAACACACTAAAACAGGAAGAATACTAGTTGCAAAATGAAACCTCATGCATGGACACCTCTGCAACTTGCATAATAAAACCACTAGAATAGGCATTTCCAGCCTTAAACTCCAACACCTATTCAAAAAATAAACATTTGAATACAGATAGAACACAGTGCTACTGTCGAAGCTCACTAGGTCTACTGATGCTGGAGTTCACCAAGTCTGCCATTGCCAAAGCTTACCAAATCTGCCACTGCCGAAGCTCACCAGATCTACCGTTGCCAAAGCTCACCAGATCTAGCTGTTGTCAAAGCTCACTACCGAAGCTCACCAGATTTGTTGTCGTCGAAGCTCACCAAGATTTGAATATCAAACCCTAGCATGAACAATTCTTAATCCAAATTTGCCGCTGCCGAAGCTCACCAAATCTGCCGTTGTCGAAGCTCACCAGATCTGCTGCTGTCAAAGCTCACCAGATTTGCTGTTGTCGAAGCTCACCAGATCTACCGCAAGCCATAAACCCTTGCATCTCTTTATACAATGCCATAAACTGCCTAGGTTCAAAACAATAGGCTTTGATACCAAATGTTAAATCTGAACATGACATTGATACTAAATGAAGAGAGCTAAACATAACAAGGAGCAACAAAATAAATATGCAAACACAAAACAAGAGAATAACAAGGGAAAACCCCCCTTGGGGGATGTCCAGACATTCCACTTTTTTCCATTAGCAATCTCAAATAAATACTACATTGCATCTTCTACAAGGCAAACCCTAGCATCTGTTGTTGCCAACTCACATGTGCATGCAAGGTGACACCTCATCCTTACATACACATTGAAACCTCATCCTTGGACTTTGACCCATATTACAAATGTGTGATTACATAGGCATTTAATGCCAACACAACTACCTGTTGGATTTCTACCTCCTCAATTGAAATCAAGTTCACCTCCTCTGCTTCCTGGAGAGGGCTATAACTCTTCTCTGGCTCTTCAAACTCTCTACGCATCACTGGTTCATTTCAACTTGCAACACTTTGACATTCATGTGCAAAAGGCCCCCAAAAATGGCATTTCCAACATTGCATAATGGGTCTGTCATCAATATCGTATCGCTCCAAATTTTTCGCACCCTTACCTTCAGGCTATAGGATCCGTGCTCGGAAGGGGGATGTGAAAAGGATGGGACAATACCTCGGACTGAGAGGCCCTTTGAAGGTCCCGCCTCTGGGGGAGGTGTATAAGGGTGAATTTTCGACGGATGGTGGGTTCACCAGGAAAATTTTGAATGGCAGTTTCCATGCCTAGGTTGATAGTGTGTTTGATGTGTTCATTTTTATGCTTGATCATTCAATTCCTAGGTTTGGCCAAATGAATCTAAGCTGTCCTATATGAAATGCAAATTAAATGAGTACAAAAACAGAATTAAATGTGAAATGCAGAGAATATTCTAGATGAGAAAAACCATACCTAATTCCGGATGTCTGATGGAGGTTCTGATTTTTGAAGCAGTCCAAATCGCCTCTGATATGACAGGATCGTCTGATATCAGACAAGATCGTCGAGATCGCGAATTCGTCGAGAGACACGCAATCGGAGAAATAGACACAGAATACAAAAGAGCTATAAGGAAAAGTAGATGATATAATATTAGAACAAAAAAAGATAAAGGATAATGTTAATCAATGTGACTTTATTATGAATTTAGCTACATGGGTGACTCAGATGGAATAATAAGGAATAAGAACTTAATTAAATGCGAATAAAAAAGAAAGAGTGAAGAGGGAACTGGCATTGATTGCCCCAATGTTGGCTGCGTGAGACTGCGAACGAAATCGTCTCGAATTTGGCGTGATCGTCCAAGATCGGGATCGTTGCACGATCGAGCTTGCTCCGGCTGAAAATAATGAGGTTCGCAACACTTGGAAAAGAAGGCAAATAGTAATTAAGATGTTCTAATGCAAATAAAACTCGTGTTAGGAAAATTTCAGCCGGGGTATGTCAAGGGAGGGCCTAAGATTAAATAGGCATAGGAAGGAGGTTGGAGGTTGAGATCATCCCAATTTGGGAGATCTCAACGGGAAGTCTCTAACCGCACGGACAGCTTTGCCCGGTTGAGCGTCGTTGAAACGGCTAATTAGAAAACGGTTTGGGACGAAATCGTCGGCGTTCTTCTCCGACGAATTCGTCGATCGCACGATATCGTCGATCGGCGACGATATCGTCATGACGAATGCCAAGGTCACAAAAACTAAAAAGGCACGAAAAAAAGGGAGGGTTTAAGGTTAGTGGATAAAATTCAAAAATTAATGCAATGAATTTTAGGGTGCTACAATATCATACTCAATTTTACGTCTTCTAGTTCTCTGGTGGTTGTCATAGACTATATTACTGGTGGTATCCCCCTTGGTACGACCTCCCTTTGTGTTGCATATTCTTGTAGTGATGACCTTATGCTCTTTGAGACACACTCATCCTTGGAGTCATCATTCTTCTCTTCGGAGTCACTTCCTTCACTAACATCTCAACCCCAACACTTGAATGATGAATTACTCTCATGCCCAAAATCATCACTCTCACTGTCAGAGTCACTCTCCACATCAGAATCACTTTCATCCTTAGGGTCAATCTCATTGACATTAACATGACCCCAACACTTTAGTGATGTCTTTGCATCACTTACCAATTTCAAGGCTCGCTCCAAGGCCTCTTAATATGATGTCGGAGGGACCATCCTGATATTTTTCTGATACATAGGAAGAAGTCAGTCCACGCATCACCTCTTCTTCAGTGCGTTTGATGGATCTTCCTCCAAATGGGTAAACCCACTCAACCTCCAGTTGTACGATCGAACAGGCTCTTTCTCACCTTGTTGCATTCTACAAATTTCAGCAATGATTGCATTGTCATTGTGGAACAATCAAAATTCCTTCACAAATGCATCATGCAATCATGGTACTCGCCCTTTGGCAATCTCATGTACCAATCCATTATGACTCCATGAAATGTGGTAGGGAATAACTTCCTTCAATTTGTGTCATTATCCTCCCCAATCGCTTTCCACATCATGAGGCAAAATTTCCAATGCCTGACTTGGTCTTCTATTGCTCCTCCATGAAACATTGGACACTTACACGATATGCCCAAATTGGCCTTTGTTGTGATAGGTTGACTTAACCTTGGTAGTGGTTGTTCATGTATCTCTCCTTTATCTCGTACATCATTGGGCACACCACTCACAATTTCTCTTGTGTTGGACTCATCTCGTGCACCATGAAACTTGCCATCCTTCAATTGCTCTGATGTCGGATTCTTGCCCTGCTCATCATCGAGTATACCAACCTGTAGTTGCTTCGATGTCAGACTCTATCCCGCTCACCATCGAGCACACCAACTTGCAGTTGCTCTAATGCTAAACTCCTGTCTCATGCACTATCTGACACACCATCTCACATTTGCACTGATGTCAAACTCCCGTCCCGCTCACCATCGAGCATATCAACTTGCAATTGCTCCGACGCCAAACATTCTTCATTTTCATGCAATTCCTCATTGACACCTTTTGACAACTCCTGTTGAACCTTGCTTGTACGACCCTTTAGCTTATTTGGATGGTGTTCTACTATCTTCTGTACACACCCTCTACTTGTATGGTGATGTGTCATACACACCATTGTCTTATATAGTGTCTTGTTGTCTGACGCTGCACATTTGTACGATGATGTGTCGTACATGTTGTGTTTGTACAACGGTTTGTTATACAAGCCTCCTAACTTGTATGGCAACTTGCACTTGTACGACATGCCTCATTTGTGCTGTAGTCTATCGTACAAGTTCCATTTATACGATAGTGCCTTTCATTTGCACGACATTCTGCACACAAGTTCCATTTGTACACTGACTTATTGTTTGTCCTTCCCTTATATGGCAATTTGCCCTGCCTCCTCCCTTTTGTGCACTTGCCATATGCGTCCCACTATGTGGCCCTTCGTTAGCGTCAACAAACAAGTCTGCTTCTTCATCTGCATCTTTGGTTGCATTCAATAGTTGTCATTGTGCACCTTCCCAAGTGATTTGCTTCTCATAACTCTATGTCACCGAGCTTGATCCTACTTCATACAAGAAACGATGCCAGGATGTAGAAATGGAATACAACATACTTTCCCACATCCTCACGGTAAATTATCTATCATCCACCTCTCCAAGTTTCATGCAATGCTAGTTTGAACTTAACCGACAACGGTAAGGGCGCCAAATGTAGCATGGGTCAACCCAACTTCGAATAGGCAATGACACCAAATGTAGCATGATGGGAGTATTCCACACTTGGAGGAACAATTTGAATAACAAATTTTATTATCAGCCAACTTGTACTAAAATCACAACTCCTTGTATGGCAATATCTCTTGAATGGAAGCATCACTTGTTTTGCGACTTTCACCCTGCATCCAAAACTTGAAAGGAACAATACAAAACCTATCTACTGCAGCAATCAACAATGACAACACATGCAGTATACATACAATAACAATAGCAGATGATAAATGAATATGAGCAGATCTTGTATTAACAATGGTTTGTACGGTTAACTACATACATCTTAAATATACATTGCAATGTCTGTGTGGAATATCTCCTTCCAACACCTACATGCTTTAGCCAACAACCACCGACCAACCTCCTGACAACAAGCACTCTCTTCAGCCTTCCACCACTTTGGCCTTCGACACAATTCCAACCATACGAATGAATGAGGGAAGGGTTTTATTTATACAACTAAGAGGTAGTTGCATCCTCCAACTACCCGACACCTCATCATTTTCTTAAATTACATTTGACATGCATTTGACTTACATTTACATTTCATTTCGTGAGTCACTTTATGACTTAGTTGTACATAACATTACATATTATCATATGAAATATTACATTGACTTTATTAATTATACATATGCACATTTTGTGAAACACTTTGCATACGAACTACAAAATAACATAAAATGACAAAACTTATTGACTAATTACGCAGACATATCAATTTGTTTGCCTACACAAGTCACTGTCATACAAGTGAAGTGTCAAGCAACTACCATACAAGTGAAGTGTCAACAACTGCCATACAAATGGGGGTTACTAATGATTGTAGTTTTGGTTGACTCTTGAAATCTATCATATCAAATTGTTCCTTCAAATGTTGGAGTACTCACCACCCTGCTACAATCATCAAAGCTCCAGTGCTTGTGAATCCAGACATCTCCAAGGATTTCAAACTATATTTGGGACATACGTTAGTATAATTGTAGTTCTCACATAGAAATATGACAAAAGGGATGAGCATCCTATATCTTTCATGAGCCATACCTTTCATAACTATGAGGAGAGGTACCACTAACATTGAAAAGCAGATGTTTGCAATAATGAAAGCCCTACGTTCGTTCAAATATTACCTCTCACAGAGCAGAACCACTGTATTTGTGGTGCATCTTGACGTTAGATCTGCCATCCTGCAAGGAGAATAAGGAGAAAAGTGAGCTGGTTGGATCAACAAGATTTAGGAATTTGACATTGAGATAAGCCAACTAAACTAATTAAGGGCTGAGATCTATGCACGAATTTGGTATGATCTTGTGCAGAGGAATAGGCAGCATTTATAGATGAGCTTGAACAACCGAAGGGGCATACAACCATGGGACAAAGATCGAGATGGATGCGTGATCTTAAGGAGTACCTCAAAACGAGCACAATCCCAAGTTAGAAGACAAGAATTGAAAGGAAACGTTTTAGGAGACAGGCAATGAGCTACTTTGTGGTGAATGGCATCCTCTTCTAGAGAGGGTATGATTGAGTCCTCTTAAGATGCATTGAAAAGGATAAAATAGATGACTTGCTTAGAGCTTACCATAAAGAAAGGGGACATTACTCAGCATATACCTTTGCCCACAAAAGGGGCAAGGTATTACTGGTTCACAATCGTAAAAAATAATTTTCAATGGGTGAAAGGCTTTAAGTCATGTAATTTGTTAGTGGAGAAGAGAAAGGCCCCAATGCCCTTGTAGCCCATCATAGTCTTAGAGCCATTTCAACAATGGGGTTTAGACTTCATAGGTAAGATCAACCCCCTCTCCAGTGAACTCCATGGGTGGCTTCTTATAGCCACATATTATTTCACCAAGTGGGTAGAGGTAGTCCCAGTTAAAGAAGCTAACCAAGAAATGGTGATATAACTATTGGAAGACATCATAACTCACTTTGGGGTACCTTATGTGGTCATCACCGATAATGCATCAATTTTCACTGGGGGAAGATGATTCAGTTTGTGCTTCAACACAGTTTCTTGTTGAGAACATCTTCAAACTATTATTCGCAAGGGAATGGCCAAGCTAAAGCTACCAACAAAAATCTAAACAAGATCTTAAAAAGAACGATCGCATAATCCCAAAGAAATTGGCACACACAGTTATGAAAGGCATTATGGGAAGACAAGGTAACCCCGAAAGCATCCACTGGACATTTGCCATACAAACTGGTGTATGGCAAAGAGGCTAATCTACCCATTAACTTGGAACTCCTGTCTTTGTAGCACTTGTAGCAACTCAAACTGGAGGATGCAAATATGACACCCTTACAAACCAGGCTGAACAAATTGCTTTTCCTCAAAGAAGAAAGAGAAAAAGCATTCACAAAGTGAATGAAGCACCAAGCTGGAGTGAAGAGATGGTTTGACAGGAAAGCGACGCCACTTGACATCAAGGAAGAGGACCTGGTCTGGAAGTGGGATGAAGATCAAGCCAAGCCTAGTCAACATACGAAGTTTGATTCTCTGTGGTATGGGCCTTATCAAGTCACCCAAATGAAGAATGCCAACGCTTTCAAATTGGCAACTTTGGAAGGATGCCCACTACCCATCTCAATTAACGGGCAACATCTGAGGCGCCTCTAGGCTGACTGCATGGCCTCTTTATATATAAAAGAAAAAATTCGAAGTGTCCCGCTTCGAGGGCGCCTTTCCCTCTAAACAGAGGGCCCGCTCCCCATTTTTCCTTTTAGAAAATAACCTCGCTCCAAGGGCACCCCACCTTGGATCATTGTTGCCAAAATATAATTTAAAAAAAAAATCAGAACATCCCTCTCCGAGGGCACCCCACCTTGGAACACGAGACCACGCTCTAAGGGAACCTTGCCCCAAAGAGTGGTTGAAGAAGAAGAAGAAAAAATATCAAGTTATGGAGTGCCCCACACTGAGGGTAGGGGGGACAAACACTTTTACCCCCCATCCCTAATATTAAAAATAAAAAGAGTAGCAAACACAGGGGGTGGAGTGCTTCACTCTAAGGGCTTAGGGGCTGCTTCCCTCCCCCGAGAAAAGAAAGAAAAAGAAATTGAAGTACTGCTCCATGCAGAGCACGCCATCCTATAGGCGCCCCACCCTGGTAGAGTGCCTCGGGCTTAGGGTGGCCCGTTCCAAAGCACCCTGCTTTTGGCGATGTGTCCCACGCTATGGGTACCTTGTTTTGGAGCACCTTGTTTTTGTGATTTTCTTGGCAAGAGGAAAACCCTTTGTTTTCTTGCCGATTCAAAAAATTCATGAGAAAAACAAGTTCTCACGAGAACTTTACAATTTTTCCTTTACTGCTGTAATCAACCCTCATTCCAGGCCATGTACCTATAATGGTCATTTAAACTCGGTAGTCATTCAAATAAACACCTGCTGCAGTTTTCAACATACATTGAGACTCAAAATCTGCCATATTTCCTAGGAAGTAATATATAACAGTCATAATTCTTCATACAATAGATTACAAATCTACAAGTCCTGTTCATGCTTTTATATATCTGTGGCCTATTTTATGACAGATTCTACCTATATAAATTTGAAAATTGGTTTATCACAACATCATAATCAAGCATAGTTGGATAATATTTTCTCACAAGTTGGAGATAAAGTATAACTCAACAGAGGTACAACAGTAACAAGTCTATCATACAGAAACACAAAACAAAGTTTGAAGCAAGGTTTATCCTGTGAGAACCAAATTGATTGCAAGGAGTCCATGTTAGGGACAGGGTTCTTCACCAATCTCAAACGGGTTAGGTTCTAACATAACCCTAGCAGAACCGCTACATACCCTTATCCATTATTGCAATCTAAGGCTCACGCTCAGGTTCGAATCCAGAAGACTAGCTATCTTATCAGCAAAACCCTCTAATTTATTGTCCTGGTTGAAAATCCCTTGAAACAAAACCTCTGAAAAAGGATACAAACATGCAGGCACAGAATAAAGAGACAGGTTCTTTGCTTTGTTCCAACAAAGAGGCAGAGTTTTGCATTATTCCCTATTCCAAGAGAAATCACAGGAAGTTAAAAAGAGCCATTAGTTTTTGATATTAATTTCCAGAGGACAACAAAACCCACAATATTATTCTTAAATTTCAGAAAACAATGAAACCCAAAATAATTTCCCTTATAAAAGTATGGTTTGCATGAATAATCCAAAGCAAAAATAAACATGGAATGGTAAAAAGCCAAAAAATTCACAGAATGGACTTGGTTTAAGTATTCCGACTGGTCTTGATGCCCAAGTACCATCTCACCAACTCAAACTGGTTTCTCAACATTTCACATTGGTCTAAATGCCCTAGCTCAACAAAGTTTCTCCTTTCACCCATTTAGCATATCACCCAATATCTCAAGGATACCCATTTAAAAAACCCTCGACGAAGCTTTCCGAGCACCAAACTTGCCTTCAAATCTGACGGCTATAGATTAGACAGGTCAGATTCAGGAGTGGGAAATGAATGCAGTAAGATTAACTGGTGCACATTGGCTTGGCATGCCCACCATCCAGGCAGAGCCATTATTTTCCCTTTTACATGCCAAATGCGTAGAATGCAAAGCGCGAACGCTTCCCTCTTTTTTCTCCTGAACCTTAACCCAAATGAGGGGTTAACTTTTAAATATGATTTTTACATCTTCGGTGAAGCTTGACTTTAACCCTAGTTAGGGTGTTAACCCAACTCATAACCACTTCCCTCATAAACTACTACACTCTTTACCACATCAAAGGCAAAAAGTTCTAGAATTTGATAAGCTATTCATATATTTTAATCTGATTTATTTAGTTCTTTTTTGTATGAATCCAAAATATTTGCAGTTATGGCTTGAATGTGTATCTATTTAGTATATTTTTGGGTAAAAAATGTTTTTGAACTAGCATGGTGAAGCACTATAATTTACAGTCATCAACAATTTTGTTGATTACAGACTTGCTTCAAGAAGACTGGCTTGCCTTCAATGGACCTTTCCTTGCAATAGAGAATCTCCACGCTATAAGTTATTCTTCTTTTTTTTTTCCATCTAAATATAGCTGGTTGAATCTGAAGGTCACAATCGTCATATTCATGTACACCATCAAACTTTATACCTTGCAATAGAATATCTCCATTCTCTAAGTTGTTTTTTTCATTTAACTGTTGCCACTTGAACTTAAACAGTCACCTTCTTTATCTGTATTAATTCATGAGTACACCAAAGGACCTTACATCTAGCATGTTGAGCTATTCATTTTCAGGGTTGGGTATTAATACCAACATTAAGAAATTTCTGTTACAAAAGCTAAAGTATATACTTTGAAGTTTGAAGGGAAAGCTGATCATGTTTGTTTAGAATGAGTCCATAGAGGCTGCATGTCCAAATGCCTACAAGATGGAAGGCTTAGCAGATACCTCAGTTCAGGAGAACCAGGTCCAAGGAAAAGAAAGAAAACACATTAAGAAACTAAAAATAATGATCCCTAGCCAAACAAAACACCTTGACAGATAAGTTCATTTTCTTTTACATGTAAATTGGTGAACATCCACACTCACCTTTTGAATGCATGAGAGTAATCCACTAACAAGCTGAGAATGTGAACTTGTGCCCAGCCTCATCCAGGTTGACTCAAAATATTACAGTTACATTAACACAAAGATCATGTCCAAAGGTTCTTCTGCCCGAGCTATCATCATGGCAATTCCTTTGAAAGTAACATAAATGAGCTAACAAGACAAGATCTATTTACTTTATGATATATCAATAATGGTTGATGAGATACATAGCCTGTGAAGCCCTTGTTGTTTACTGAATGTGGAACATCCTGTCATATAGGAGCTGCCCTTGAGAGTGAATGGTGCAGATGCCAGGCAACTCTTGGTGGTGGTGATGACAATGAATTTGCTTCTCCTTTAAATCCCACTACAGATTAGTGTTTGTGCTTGGATTCACTGGAGCTCTTTTCTATCTATTTTTTACCTTCACTGCTAGCTCTCTCTTCATCATTACTTTTAGCATTTTAAGGTTTGCTCGTTTTGGGTCCAACCGTCGAAGCTGTAAGTTAATGACATACAGATGTTCCACTTTAGTGTAGTTTATGGTAGTTTCTTTACCCTAGCTTCGCTTATTTTTGCAGAACTTTCTGGTTACTACACTGCATTGCAACACTCTTTTTGACAAGTCCCATTGGCCTACTTTGTTCATCCATAGACATTACTAACATTATCTTATCCTATAGAAATATCAAGGAGTTTTCAAATGATTTAATTACCTTGATTGACAAGCATACAAAGCATTGTAGCACAGCAGTGGTATTCCATGATTAAAGGAACATAGAGGAGTAAATGACAGGAAATATCAGCAATAAACAACATTTAACAAGTACGAGAAGGAAATATTCAGAACTGAAATGGAACAGAACTGCACTTTGTCATTTGCATAATGTATGAACATAAATGTACATTCATTTACAATAGCAATACAATCACTCATAGTCACATGCAATGTCTATACATACACAGATATGCACCTAGGCACACACAACTAGATGGCTAAATGAATGATATTTGATTCTCTATGTATTTGGAAATGTGAGGAGTCTACTTATACTTTTCCTGGGAAAGGGCAGGTAGTTGCCAACTTTCGCAACTTTCTTGTACCTAACCCTAACTATCCCAACATCACACTTCAAATTACAAGACATTCTAATTACATGTACATCCAAAATACATGAACATTCAAATTACATGAACATCCAAATTACATGTACATTCTAATTACAAGTACACTAATAATCATTTCGTCAAATACTTAGCATACAATTACAAACTACATAATGACACAAAATGACAAAACTGTATGTACAATCAAAATTGCCTTTGTGTACCTAGCTCCGTACATGCTCCATTAGGCTTGAGATGGTGCTTGAGGTGGTGTCACATCAGAACTCACTATTACATCTGCCCTCCCCTCTAGATTGGTCAACATCCTTGTCGACAACTATTGCTACTCCTGAGGGCTTTGAATCTGTTGGGGGTGGGGAATGGACTGGATCTGAATGGATATAGCTCCCAACTACTGTACTTACATCTTGAGGGCATCAGTTTCATCCTTAGGCACTTGGCATAGAATCAATTATCTCACACACTGAAAGCCATAATGTTGTGACTTTTGCTCAATATTTGTGAGCTTTGCATGCAACACCATTTCCCTCTTTTTTGTTTTCGCAAGTTGTTTATCCTTCTCAACAATCAGTTGATCACAGATAGCTACCTCTTGCATCATGGCTTCAAGAGCCTGCTCTCTCATCATGCACTCCAACTTCAATAGTCGGATCAATTGATTTTGTTCTTCTTGTTCTTTCTTCAGCTGATCCACTTTCTGCTGCAACTTTGTGAGTCCTATTTCAGCCTCCTACTTCACTTGCCAAAGCTTCTCCTTTGTCTTCTACAATTGGATTGATTGTTCTTTTTGCAACATAAGGCTATCTATTGTCTTACGGAATGTTTCCAATCCAACTGCCAACCATTGTATCAGGTAGGCCAAGAAATTCATTTTGGTGTATGCCAACTACAACTCCGATGCCAGTTTGATTCTTTATGGCCTTTCATTCAAGATAGTCATTGAACCTATCCTCGCCAACATATATCGCAGGTGGATGCCTATACAATACTGTAGTCCCCTCCGATAGCATTGTCACTCCAATCATTGTTTGCATGGTGTTGGCCGCACCAAGCTCCCATTGTTGGATTTGGTGAATTTCCTCAAATCTCTTCATGCACTCTTCATCTTGGGCCCAACTAATTAGTCTGCCCAACTCCACATCCACTCACAACTTCCATAGTTGCCATTCTCCAGGGGCATTGACTTGGCCAATTACTCATTTTGGTGCCATAGACTTGGGGCTGCCGCAAATTTGGCACATCAATGAAGCAGTGCTCACTTGTGTCACTCTCCTTCCTAGGGTCATCATCTTTAGTGGTCGTTTCTTACTTCTCCCCACTAAGTCTTTCTATGGCGATCTTCCCTTTGTCGGCCTTGCCCTTCTAAATTTGTGGCTCTAAATATTTCTCTACATCAACCGTAGCTTCATCTCCTTTCGTGGTTGGTTGATTGCTTTGGCCCTTCTACCACAAAACATGCTCTGATATAGGTTGTTTCCCTTTATACTGTGGCACCAAAAGTGTTTGTGCCATTGTCTGTGTAGTGGTAGATGCAATCTCAATCGGCTCCTCATCTTGCCTAATAGATGTTTTTTTTCTTTTTCTTTTCTTCTCCTCTTATCTTCTCTTCTCCTCCTCTCTCACACCCTCGTTGTGCGTCTGTGCGACTGTGGCCCCTTGCGCCCTCCCGTTCTCCTCCCTCGTGCCCTCCCATTCTCCTCCCCTTGTGCCCTCCCGTTCTTTTTCTCTCCCCCTCCCCCATGCTTTTCCTGTGCATCTGCATGGCCAGGCGCGTTCATGCAGCTGCAGGGTCCTCGCGCTCTCCCTGTGCATTTGTGTGGCCCTGTGCGTTCGTGTGTCTACACGTTCGCGTGGCCTTGCGCATCTGCATGGTTGCAGGGCACTCTTTCTACGCGTCCGAGCGGTTGCGGGCCCCCGTGCCTCTGCACGCCCACGAGGTTGGAGGCCCTTGCGTCTCTTTGCGAGCCCTCGCATAGCCCTGCTCAGTGCCCTCATGCCCCGACACGATCTTGTCTGCACCCTTGTGCAACCCCGATTAAAGCCCTCGCACCTAGCGCAACCCTGTCTGCGCCCCCGCACTGTCTCACTCAAACCCCCCGCGATCTTGCGTGGCCCTGACTGCGCCCCCGTGGCCTTGCTTGTGTGCCTCAGAGACCCCGTGCCCTAGCCCCCCATGCGTCCCTGCCTCCCTATGCTTTTGGATTCCTATGTTTTCTTTTCCCATATTGTTTGTTATGGGGATTCTCGATGGTGGAGGGATCGAGGAAACACGAGCTTCTCCTCAAAAATCTGTCCAACATTTTCATTCAACAACCTCATACCATCTCTCTAAACAAATAACTTCTCTCCAAAAATAGTTGGATACATAGGATAGCATCATACTCTCTTTGCAAGATCAAGTGAAAGATGGCAGTCGCATTATCACGGATCTCCAGAGTAAGCTTCAGGATCAGCAAGCCACTATTACTCAATTACAGACTATACACACCGAACAGTCTCCTCAAGATTCTTCGAATTTTCACTCCAAAATTTTAAAGATCCGAGAAGCTGAACAAGAACATCTCAAGGAAGCATCAACTGAACAGAGTCAGAAATTAGCTAACCAACAAGGGTTCACAATGTTGTCCGAGCTAAATTTGAAGAAGAAAGGGTTTGCAATGCTAAAGCCCTCAATCTCAGGGTCCTTGGAGTGCCCAAATCAACAGATCCGCTTCAAGCCGACCACACCTTCATTCATAACACTCTCGAGTTAACAAACATCACCCTCGAGAAAGCATGGGTCTCTCCTGATTCCACATTTGTCATACGCTTCAAGAATGTGGAAGAATGTATGAAGGCCTTGAGGGCCAAATGGAAGTTATTTAATCTCCAGGACAAGATCTTTTTTGATGAGGACCTTATGCGACTCCAGGTTGATGAATTGAAGAAAGCCAGAGAACAGGTAGCCACAGCCAAAAAAGCCAACAAATGGGTAGTTATCCATAATCTGCGTGCAGTGATCAGGGACTCCCCCCCACCAAGGTGGTCCAAACCCTTACCTACTAAATGACTCCTTCGAAACGAAAAGGGGGGACTGATAAGCTTGTTGTAGCTTGCTGGAATTGTAATGGTATGGCATGGTTTGCCCCAAGGTCCCTTGTTGATATGATTAGTGGACACGATATCATTCTCATTTGTGAGACACATGAGAGTCTTGAGTGGGCCCTACCAACTATTATTGGTTACTTTTGGTGGTCTAGTTGTCGGCAACTTACTCGACGTTTTGGGGGGGTTTGAGGGTCAGGAGGTGTTGCTGCTCTCATCAGGGATAGACTCCAAGGTTTTGTGACCCTGGTTTCCTCAGATCCCCACTCCAGATTTCTATGGATTAAAATTTGTCGTCACCCACCTCTTCGGGATATCTTCATTGCCACTTGTTACTTCTCCCCCACCACGTCCAATTTTGCTATACACACGGATGGGGACCCTTTTTAGGACCTTTATGAGGATATTACTAGGTACTCATCTTCAGGGGAGGTGCTTTTGCTAGGAGACTTCAATGCTTGGACCGGACCTATGTAGGTTTCTCTCCACGACCTCACAACAGATGAGATGCAGACTCAAGAATTGGATCCTAAGGACCTTGGTTTTGCTCGAACCTCCATCGACACATAGGTTACTACTTACGGAAAGCATCTTCTTGAGTTGGGTGAATCCAACAGGCTCATTATTCTCAACGGTGTATCTCGTTTCCTAGATTCTAGTGGGTTCACTTGTTTTCCTCACAACGATGGTGCTAGTGTTGTGGACTATGCTCTTTTCTCCACCACCCTCATCCCATTCATCTCTCGGTTCAGCATATCTGCTAACTCTCCCCCCTTACTGATCACTCCATTTTTTCTCTCACTTTCTTCATTGTTTCCCTTCCTATTATTCCTCCACCCCTTCCTCCACTCCTGCCCCTCGAGTTTCTATAGACTTTGACTATTACTACTCCTTTACCTACATGGACCGTTTGTGTCAGGTTCTTCCAAGAGCGATGGTGCTAGTGTTGTGGACTATGCTCTTTTCTCCACCACCCTCATCCCATTCATCTCTCGGTTCAACATTTCTGCTAACTCTCCCCTCTTACTGATCACTCCATTTTTTCTCTCACTTTCTCCGCTATTTCCCTTCCTATTATTCCTCCACCCCCTTCCTCCACTCCTGCCCCTCGAGTTTCTATAGACTTTGACTATTACTACTCCTTTACCTACATGGACCGTTTGTGTCAGGTTCTTCCAAGGCTGTCCTCTCTCCCCGCTGCTACTGATCCTTCTGTTTTCTTGGTCCAAGCTATTTGGAGGGCAACGTTGGACTCTTACCCCCACACCATCCGCCCCCTCCTCGCCCTCGTCCTCCTGGTCATTGCCCCATGAACATCTGGTACGACAAGGTCTGTAATTCTGCCCACAGAAGGTTGAAACATGCCATTTAGTACTCTCCCCAACTCAATGCCATCTCCCACAGAGATTACAAGTTGCTCCTCCGGAGGAAGAAACGTCTCTTCCTCTCTTAGCGTAGACTGGATCTTATTCACTCCCTTCATCATTCTCCTAAATCCTTCTTGCGCTTTATCCTCCCATGTGACCAAGTCAATCATGGGATCAATATTTCCTCTTGGACCACTCATGCCTCATCCCTCTATACCATCCCAAATCAACCTCCTATTACGGTTCCTTCCCCTCCTTGCCACCTCTTCTCTATTGGGTTTATTAAGCGGGCTATTTGAAAGTTGTGTACAAGCAAAGCAACAAATTTAGATGGGTTACAGGCAGAATTTCTGAAGCATGGCATCGACCCTCTTGTTGGGTCCCTCATTGATATCTTCAACCTTTTGGACTCTTGGACTCGACATATCATCCACCCCATCCATAAGGTAGGAGATCCCCACGAACCCAACAATTACAGGACTATCATAATTGGGCATGTCTTTGCCAAGCTTTATGCCATAGCATTAGATGTGCTTCTTTCACAAAGGTTGGAGGAGGAGGGTCATAAGGCCATGGGCCAAGCTGGTTTTCAGCAAGACCACCAAACCACAAATCATATCCTAGTCCTTAGAGCTATTATTGAGGAGGCGCGTTCCAGGTCCTCGAGAGTCTATTGTTGCTTTGTAGACTTTAGGAAAGCTTTTGACACAGTGCATCGACATTTACTTCTTGAGACTTTGGTTAGTTGGCATCTCTGGACAACTTATGATAGTAGTTTCGTGGTTGTATGACACTATGAAGGGATGGTTTTGCTCTCCACAGGGGCTTTCAACCAACATTCTTAGCACCATAGGAGCGAAACAAGGTTGCCCCATTTCTTCGACACTTTTTGGGATCTTCATTGATGAGCTTGAGTCATTTATCCGAGAGAACACACATGCAGAGGACGGTTGCCTTCTCCACCATGTGCTGATTTCTATCCTCCTCTTTGCTGATGACATTGTCCTTTTAGCTTCATCCCTGAGGGGCTTCAACGTCATTTGCATACTTTAGCCACTTTTTGTAACTTGAGACAGTTGACAATGAACCTTTCTAAGACCAAGGTTATGGTGTTCAATACTATCAAAGAGGCTCTATCTCATCTCCACTTCTTTCTTCAAGGGTAGGAGGTTGAGATCACCACCTCGTATGTGTACTTGGGGGTTCTCTTCACTAGACCCACCTTTGGTATGAAACCCGTCGCCCAGGCCCGAGTGTGTAAGGGGTATGTAGCTTTGTCTTTGCTTGAGAGGAATTGCTTCAGAGCACATTTCCAGGATATTCCTATAAAGAGGAGGATCTTTGATGCCTTGGTCAAGCCAACTATTACATATGGGTCAGTGGTTTGGGGTCCTAGTCTTGGCCTAATTGAATGGTCTCATGTTGAACGAGTACAAATAGTTTTTCTTCGAAGATTCATTCGTTGCAAGGTCACGGTCCTATTGGTTACAAATCTGCCATGAGGAAAGGATTTGTTGTCGTTGCGCCCTCGATTCGCCCAACAGCTTGAAAGGCCGGAAGGAAGGAATGCCTTCCGCGCCAATCTCCGGAGGAGGCCGGCTTCCTATGTAACTTTTCGGTTTCAAGATAAGAGAACTGGAAAGAAATAAAAGAGATAAGGGATAGAAACGGTGGTATTCAGCTTTGGGAAAGAACAAGCAACACAGTCACTAACTAGCAACTAAACCAACAACAATCAAAACATGTAACAGAAACCAGCTGTGAAATTCTTCCCTATGTATCCTTAAACATGCATTCCAGGCTCAGATAATTGCCAATGCTGCGATCCAAAGTTCAGAATGACAGCAATCAGAAAAATAAATGAGTAAATGCAGAAATGACACGAATAAGGCAGCATAAAAGAAAGAGGCACAATTGGAGCCAAAGTATGGATTGTATTGAAGCAAACAGTCTTAGTTACAACAACTTTCTTTAGCAATATGTTCCCCCCCTATTACAATAAAATGAACTGCTATTTATAGCAGAAATTCCCCCCAGATTACAATGTGGGCACGAAAACCCAAACCTGCAAAAACCCATAAAAAGCGATCATTTTTTATGCTTGTTGGCCGTAGCTGTACTTGCAGCATGGTTCTCCCTAATTCTGGTATGGCCTCTGACAGATTTGGTAGCTGGGAGGGTATGGCCCATTACTGCGGTGGATGTGGCGGTATGGCTTTGGGCTGTACTTTCATGGACCCTAATCTCAAAAAATCTTGACCTCTCTGCTCTGCTTGACTGGTGAGATTTGGGAGGGAAATAATGCCAAAAATGCTCAAAAGGATCACTGCTGACCTGGGACTGCACGGCTGCCAACACCTTTGAAATTTTAACAAGTGTCAAAATGTCGCCCTGGAGTGCTCCATAGATGAGAATCTGCCCTCTAGTGCTGCCCAACAGCAGCGCTCTAGGGCGCTTTTTGTTCCTTTACCAAAATTGCACCTTTTTCTTTTTTTTTTTTTTACTAAGTGTCCGAAAATAACCCTAAAGCGCTCAACCTCAGGATTTTTACCCTGGAGCGCTCCAAATTGGAGCGCTCTGGGGTTCCTTTTTTACACTTAGAATATTTCAGGCTTTCTTGCTTCCTCTTAGGCAGCGGCAAAATTGCCCTAAAGCGCACCAAAAACCAAAATTTGCTCGGAAGCGCTCCAAACTTCGGCGACATAGGGCACTTTTTGGTACTTAGACAAAACACTCTCCTTTTTATTCCTGCAGCCTGGCCAAAAATTGCCCCATAGCGCTCTGGGAGGGAAATCTACCCTGGAGCGCTCAAGATTGAAAAATATGCCCTGGAGCGCTCCAAACTGGAGCGCTTTGGGGCGAAATTACACTTAGAATATTTTTGGGCCTCCTTCCACCCTTCTCTTCTTACTGCTCGAAATGAGCTCCAAAGCGCTCAATGCTGGAAAAAATACCCCAAATCGCTCCAAACTGCAGCGCTTTGGGGAGAATTTTACACTTAGGCAAAAAAAACAAACAAACAAACATCAATTTTTAAAACCCTCCCAGATTTGCTCTACAACGCCCTAAACCGGAAGGTCTGCTTCAAATCGCTGCTTAGCTGCTGCGATTTAGGGCCTGTTGGTTACAAATCTGCCATGAGGAAAGGATTTGTTTTCGTTGCGCCCTCGATTTGCCCAACAACTTGAAAGGCCGGAAAGAAGGAATGCCTTCCGTGCCAATATCTGGAGGAGACCGGCTTTCTATGTAACTTTTCAGTTTTAAGATAAGAGAACTGGATAGAAATAAGAGGGATAAGGGATAGAAACGGTGGTATTCAGCGTTTGGGAAAGAACAAGCAACACAGTCACTAACTAGCAACTAAACCAACAACAATCAAAACAATACATGTAACAGAAGCCATCTATGAAATTCTTCCCTATGTATTCTTAAACATGCATTCTAGGCTCAGATAATTGCCAATGCTGTGATCCAGAGTTCAGAATGACAGCAATCAGAAAAATAAATGAGTAAATGCAGAAATGACACGAATAAGGCAGCATAAAAGAAAGAGACACAATTGGAGCCAAAGTATGGATTGTATTGAAGCAAACGATCTTAGCTACAACAGCTTTCTTTAGCAATATGTTCCCCCCTTTTACAATAGAATGAGCTGCTATTTATAGCAAAATTTCCCCCTAGATTACAATGTAGGCACAGATACCCAAGTCTGCAAAAGCTGCAAAAAGCGGCCAGGTTTGATCCTTGTCGACTGTATCTGTATCTGTAGTATGCTTTTCCTCGATTCCGGTATGGCCTCTGACAGTTTGGGTAGCTGGGAGGAGACAACTCATCAACGCGGTGGGTGTAGCGGTACTTTGCCTCAAATGCCTGCTATTGTTCGTCTTCAATGGTCACTCACTTCGCTGCTGAAGTATGGCCTTGGCTGTACTTAGGTGAGCCCTTGTTCGAAAAACTTGACTTTGACCTTCGGAGACGTCAGCAGCTTAGCAACCCCCTTGGAGATGGCTGGCTGCCCCAAAACTGGACAAGGAAAAGATGCCCTGAAGCGCTCCAGGGAGAGTGATTTGCCTTCTAGCGCTGCCAAACAGCAGCGCTCTAGGGCGCTTTTTGTTCCTTTACCAAAATTGCACCTTTTTTTTCCCCTTTTTTACTGTGTTCGAAAATAACCCTAAAGCGCTCGACCTCAGGATTTTTACCCTGGAGCGCTCTAGGGTTCTTTTTTTAACACTTAGAATATTTTTGGGTTTTCTTGCTTCCTCTTAGGCAGCGGCAAAATTGCCCTAAAGCGCACCAAAAACTAAAATTTGCTCGGAAGTGCTCCAAACTTCGACGACATAGGGCACTTTTTGGTATTTAAACAAAATACTCTCATTTTTATTCCTGCAGCCTGGCCAAAAATTGCCCCATAGCACTCTGGGAGGGAAATCTACCTTGGAGCGCTCAAGATTGAAAAATATACCCTGGATTGCTCCAAACTAGAGCGCTTTGGGGCGAAATTACACTTAGAATATTTTTGGGCCTCCTTCCACCCTTCTCTTCTTACAGCTCGAATTGAGCTCCAAAGCGCTCAATGCTGGAAAAAATACCCCAAATCGCTCCAAACTGCAGCGCTTTGGGGAGAATTTTATACTTAGACAAAAAAACAAACAAACAAACATCAATTTTTAAAACCCTTCCAAATTTCTTCTGCAGCGCCCTAAACCGGAAGATTCACTTTTGATTGCTGCCCAACTGCTGCGATTTAGGGACGAATCTGGGAGATAACTGATTTTTCAGAAAAGAAATAAAATTTTGCACCCCTTGAAAAATGGCAACATTCTTGGCGGCTCGCGGGGTATCGAGCTCGCCTCGATGCCAGGACCCAGGCCTTCATTCATTGGGCCACGGAGTCACCCCCGGTCCTTGCTTGATCTGGCTGCTGGCCTTGCCCTGGTAGGACTTCTTCTTCTGCGCTCTCCTCGGCGCGCTCTTCTTCAGTGCCTTCTTCCTTCTCTTCCTCTCCATCTTGCTTCTGCTCGGCCGTGGCAAGGCATTCCTGAATCTCATCGAACGCAGACTGGACCTGAATCCAGGCCTCTTCAAGGATTGGCTTGAAAGTGCTAATGTCCTCCACAAGGCACCTGAACATTTCAACCTGGAGCGTATCAATTTGCTCAACCTTCAAGCCCAAAGCGGTGAAGTAGGAGCGAATCTGACAGAACCTGGCCGAGAGCTGCGTCACCTGAGCCTCCTGGATTGGATCAACCCATGCATCAATATTTGCTGTATTAGTCTCAAAGGTGTCCCATTCCGGCTGCAGCTCCTCCTCTATGAGGACGTTCCCGTTAGCATCAAAGAAGCTAGGGAACCCATGTGACTGTAGTGTTTTGAAAGAAGCCAGGCAAAAGTCCTTTTCCTTTTCTAACATATCCAGGATAGACTTGGCCTTACGAATCTTTTCTATTTTTTCAAAGTAAAAATGCAAGGTTGTCCTTGCAGCTGCCCAATCATGAGCAAGAGGATCTGTTGGGGAAATTCAGAGACCGCGACGCTCAAGGTTCCCAGCCTTGAGCGCTAAATCGAGCCAACCCTCTGTCTGGCGTTCGGCCTCCTCTACCACTGGCTTTCCTAGGGCAGATACATCTTGAATCTTCTCCACAAAAGCAAGGACGAACAATGACTTAGAAGCCCGGGACCTAAAGTTCTTCAAAATTCGGAGCCTCATTTCCTTTACCCCTTCTTTGGTGAATGTTTTTACTTTGGAGGCCTGTTCTTCCAACTGCTGTTGCGTCTGCTGTAACAGGCCTTGAAGTTTGACGTTTTGGGCCTGTATTTCCTCCTTTTCCTTTTTTGCTACTTCTAACTTCTACCACAACTGCTGGCACTGGTCTTCGATGTCGTTCACCTTGGCCTTCAACTTTGCCAATTCTCCTTCCAGCTCGGATTTTTCATTTTCTAGCTCGTAGTATTGGCCCTGCAGTTGGTAATGATTTGCAAGCATTGAGTCAGCCTTTTCCCGGATTCCAACTGCCGTGTTCTCCCAGTTGAGGTTACTGATGTTCTTCTCCTTCGAAATGTACTTGTAGTCATCGTCGGTCATGTCCTTCTTCGGCTTCTGCACCTTCGAGACCCGTTTTTCCTTATAGGCAATCATTTTATCGGGGTCAATCCTGAAGCGCTTCTCGACCTGAGCGAGCTCTTCACCCTTCCTCTTCTTCAGGCTCTTCATCCACTTGTTGCATCCATGACTGCCCTGAGTCATCAGGGGCTGCTCGTCCATGATTCTGATTAGGTCCATGACGCTATAACCCCAAGACGTACGCCCCTCGACAGACGGGTGAGGAGAAATGGGTCGTTGGGACGCGGGCTCTTCTAGGGGCGGGCACTTTGGAGTTTGGACTAGGGTTTCGACCAGGTGGTCAGCTGCGGGTGAGGGTTGCGGGGATTGCGCGGATTCGGGGGTAGCGGTGACTGACCAGTCCTGGGTTAGGGTTTGAGGAGAACGGACAAAGGCTGGGTGACGAGACTGGATTTTGGCGGGGGGCTGGTCCTCTGGGAGGAGAGTTGCAGCGACACTAGAATAGGCGGTTGTTGTTCCGTTAGCCAAAGAAATGGCCGCGGGGACAGGTCCAGCAACAGAGGATGAGGGTGCAGCAGCTCGGGACTTAATAGTCTCTAGGATAGAAGAATGCGTACCTGCAAGCCCGATGGAGGCTAGAGAGGAAATGATCTGGGTCACCCACTGTTTTGCGTCCTCACCGTGCGAAGGGGTGTTTTCTTGCAAGCTGATAATTTTAGAGGGCGTGCGGTGTGGCTTCCTTCGTAGGCGTATCCCTTGCCTCCTTAGGCTTCTCCGTTCTCTTCTTTCTTTGAAGAGGAACTTCCTCCTCTCGGGTGGCACTTGAAGGGGCCCCCTTCTGAACGAAAGATATCTTTGGCTTTTTCTTTGGAGGCTCTTTAGTAGGAGCTTGCAAGACAACGACAGTTGTTGCACTTTTAGATGGGCCTTTCTATGGTGGAGTCCTTTCAGCCGGTCGCTTTTTGGGAGTCGGCCATACCATTGGCGCTGTTGATTGACTTTTCTCTTTTTCCTGACCTTTCTCCACACCACTCTTTGACCCTTCTAATGCAAGTGGTCGTTGAGGTGGGTCCTGGCCCTTATATAGCCGTTGAATGCGTTTGGGCATGATGTCCCGGAAAATGATGGGCCGCCACGTGGCATGGTGTGCATCGTAAAACGTGGAGAACTCTTTGTCGTTGTCTAGGTCCTTTCTTGATTTTTACTCTTCAAGACAAGATCTACCTTGATGAGGACCTTACGCGACTCCAGGTTGAAGAATTGAAGAAAGCTAGGGAACAAGTAGCCGCAGCCAGGAAAGCTAACAAATGGGCAGTTATTTGTAATTTGCGTGCAGTGATTAGGGACTCTCCCCCACCTGGGTGGTCCAAACCCTTGCCTAACAAATGACTCCATCGACACGGAAGGGGGGTGGCAGATAAGCTAGCTATAGCTTGTTGGAACTGCAATGGTATGATGTGGTCTGCCCCAGGGTCCCTTCTTGATGTGATTGGTAGACATGACATCATTCTTATCTGTGAGACGCACGAGAGTCCCGAGCGGGCCCTTCCAGTTATCTCTGGTTACTTTTGGTGGTCCAGTTGTCGGCAACTCACTCGACGCTCTAGAGGGGTTAGAGGATCAGGAGGTGTTGCTGCTCTTATCAAGGATAAGCTCCAGGGTTCGGTTTCCTTGGTTTCGACTGACCCCCACTCCAGGTTTTTATGGATTAAAATCCATCGTCACCCACCTCTTTGGGATATCTACATTGCCACCTGTTACTTTCCCCCCACCACGTCCAATTTTGTTATTCACACGGACGGGGACCCTTTCCAGGATCTCTATGAGGACATTACTAGATACTCGGCTTCAGGGGAGATACTTCTGTTGGGAGATTTCAATGCTCGGACCGGACCTATGCAGGTTTCTCTTCATGACCTCACAACCGATGAGATGCAGACTCGGGAATTGGATCTTGAGGACCTTGGTTTTGCTCGAACCTCCAGCGACACACAGGTGACTGCTTATGGTAAGCATCTTATTGAGTTGGGTGAATCCAACAGGCTAGTTCTTCTCAATGGTATATCTTGTTTTCCAGATTCTAGTGGGTTTACTTGCTTTCCTCATAGTGGTGGAGCCAATGTCGTCGACTATGCTATTTCCTCTACCACCCTCATTCCATTCATTTCCCGATTCAACGTCTCTCGATCACCCTCCTCCCCTTACCGATCATTCAGTTCTTTCTCTTACGTTATCCACCGTTTCCCTTCCTGTTACTCCTCCCCCTCCTCCCTCCCCTTCAGTCCCTCGAGTCACTATAGACTTTGACTATTATTATTCCTTTACCTACATGGACCGGTTGCGTCATGTTCTCCCCAAGGTGTCTTCTCTTTCCGATGTTTCCGATCGTTCTGCTTGCTTGGTCCAAACTATTTGGAAGGCTGCTTTGGAATCATACCCCCACACTATTCGTCCTCCCCCTCGTCCTCGTCCCCCTGGTCATTGCCCCATGAACATCTGGTATGATGAGGAATGTAAGTCTGCCCACCGAAGGTTGAAATATGCCATTCGAAATCCTTCCCAGCCCCATGCCATTTCTCACAAAGACTATAGGATGCTTCTTCGAAAGAAGAAGCGTCTCTTCCTCTCTCGGCATCGACTTGATCTTATCCACTCCCTTCAAAAATCTCCTAAATCCTTCTGGCGCCTTATCCTCCCCCGTGATCGGATTACTCATGGGATCGATCTTTCCTCTTGGACCATCCATGCCTCTTCCCTTTATACCATCCCAAATCAGCCTCGTATTTCTGTTCCCTCCCCCCTCTTCGTGCCACCTCTTTTCTACCGGTCTTGTTAGGCAGGCTATCCGGAAACTCCGTACAAGCAAAGCAGCAGATTTGGATGGGTTACAGGCGGAATTTTTGAAGCATGGTATTGACCCTCTTGTTGGGCCCCTTGCTGATCTCTTTAATCTTGTTGTCTGTTCTGGGTTTCCTGAGTCCTGGACTCAGCATATCATTCACCCCATTCATAAGGCAGGTGATCCCCATGAACCCAATAACTACAAGACTATCATGATTGGGCATATCTTTGCCAAGCTCTATGCCACAACATTGGATGTGCTTCTCTCTCGAAGGTTGGAGGAGGGGGGTTTCAGGGCTCTTGGCCAAGCTGGTTTTCGGCAAGATCATCAGACCACATATCACATTCTAGTCCTCGGAGCTATTATTGAGGAGGCGTGTTCCAGGTCCTCGAAGGTTTATTGTTGCTTTGTAGACTTCAAGAAAGCTTTCGACACGGTGCCTCGACATTTACTTCTTGAGAGGCTTCGATCAATTGGCATCTCTGGGCAGCTTTTGACAACGGTTACACGGTTATATGAGACTGTGAAAGGTCGGTTTCGCTCCCCTCAAGGGCTTTCAGCCAATATTCTTAGCACCATAGGAGTGAAACAAGGATGCCCCCTTTCGCCGACACTTTTTGGGATCTTTATCGACGAGCTTGAGACTTTTATCAGGGAGAACGCTCACCCATAGGATGGTTGCCTTCTTCACCATGTGTTGATTTCTATTCTCCTCTTTGCTGATGATGTTGTTCTTTTGGCCTCATCCCCTGAGGGGCTTCAGCGTCATCTGGACACACTTGCCGCTTTTTGTGACTCGAGACAGTTGACGGTGAATCTTTCTAAGACCAAGGTTATGGTATTCAATACTACCAAAGAGGCTCTATCCCATCTCCACTTCCTTTTCCAGGGCCAGGAGGTCGAAATCACCACCTCTTATGTGTATTTGGGGGTTCTTTTCACTGGTCCCACTTTTGGTATGAAACCCGCCGCCCAGGTCCGGGTGTGTAAGGGGTATGCAGCTCTGTCTTTGCTAGAGAGGAATTGCTTCAAAGCACATTTTCAGGATATACCTGTGAAGATGAGGATCTTTGACGCTTTGGTCAAGCCAACTATTACTTATGGGTCAGTGGTTTGGGGCCCTAGTCTTGGCCCGACTGAGTGGTCACGGGTTGAACGAGTGCGTACACTCTTTCTTCGACGATTCATTCGTTGCAAGGGCACAATCCCTCGTTCTATTATTCTCGCGCAGTTTGGGGCTTCTCCTCTCCAGCCTTGAGATTATCTTCCCGATTATCGGTTATCTTCACAGGATCCGTACTTTCGAGATACCCCTAAGGGTTGCAGGCAGTACCCTTACCTCGCCCTTCGCTCCTCAATGGAACTCTCTCCGAGTTCTCGGGGAGGCTGGAGGAGCCGGTATTTTCAGGTTTCTACTCTCCCGGCCAGCATTCGGATACGTATAGACAAAGCTGCCCCCTTATTCTTTGGGGGTTCTCCCCCCTCTCGGCTTACTAAGGAGAAGATGCTCCACGAGATTCGGAAGGATGTTAGTCTCCAATACACCGTATGCACATGGATCTCTCCTGTTGCCCCTCTTTCCCCCAAGCCGTCTTTCTACCATGAGCACTTCTTACGAATACAGGAGGGCAGAATAGTTCCTCCACAATACCTTCAACAACACACAATGCATAGTCTTCGGATCACTATTGGGCAACTCAGGGTGTGTTCTCACCAACTCCGGATTGAGTCAGATCACCATCTTCCGATGGAGGAGCGGATTTGCTTGTTTTGCTCCTTGGGTGAAGTTGAGACCCTGCATCACTTCATTTTTTGTTGTCCCATTTATTATGAGATCCGGGGTAGGTTCCATTGCCTTTTCAGGGACAACTCTCGATGTGTTTCTACCTTCTTCGTATACTCCGGACCAGCGTTGTCTCGCACTCTTTCTTAGGGAGATAACTCAGCTTCGACGACATAAAAGTTCTCCAAATGGATCTCACCCTCCTCAACATCGGCTCATCACAACATACTTCACCAACTCCGACGGACCAGGTGACTTCGACCGGAAACGCCCCACACCATCCAATTTGAATAGAAGCAGGGTCACTAGACAACGCACCAACAGTTTGTCAGGGTTCCGAACTAGCAATGGGCAGAGACATATCATGGACTTCTTCAGCTCCGGTACTTCGGCCTCGACTGTTAGGAGAGATTAGTTTTTGGGGGATTCTCGGAGCTTGCCCCTCCTGGGCTGCTCCCTCCCCCTCCTCTCTCTCTCCGTTCTTCTTGGCATGCACTTCTCTCTCGTTGGACTGCAGCCCTCCCCCTCTCGCTCTCCCTTTTCTTTTCTTTTCCCTTTCTCTTTGGCCCGTTTGTCGGGTTTGATCTTGTATTTTTCTTAGTTCTTTTCTTTGTTGGGCTTTTTAGCCTGCTAGCTGGCAGTCATTATTGTACTTCTTATAGTCCCTTGGGTCTTATTTTGGCCCACCGCGGACATTAATAATATTTCATTTCATTTCCTCGTCTGACAACGCATTATCCACCATTCCGATATCTTGCCAGCTGTCCACCCTTGCTTTCTCAGCTTCCTTTGCCATTTTTTGAAGTCATGAGCTTCCGCCCCATGGTCCGCATTTCTGCCGGGATCATACTCTGCCTCTATCTCATAAAAGTCATGCCATGGCGGAAATGATTGCATATCCTCTATATGCCATTCCAGGTCTCGCCCTTCGGGGTTGTTGCATCCGACCACTATATCTTCTCTAGGGCATACATGGAACTCCTGGACACCCTTAAATTTTCTGATAATGTCCAGGGGATCAAATTTCCACCGCTACGGTAGTTGAATCAGCCCGAAACTTGAAAGTACGACGGTGAAAAACTGATGCTGTCCATTGACGCCGATTTTAACCTCTCCCCATTGGATTGGGTAATTGAATATATGCCCCTTCTTGCCCTGGCCATATTTTTCGTCAGTGTAATCCATCTGGTGCGCTGCCTCGAGCGCAAATAAGTATTTTGAGGGGTAGTAGGGTAGCAGAAAGGGCTTGTCTGTGAACCCGAAAACTCTAAGCACCAAACCTTGCATCAGCCGGAAAGTGTCTACGAAAGGTATCTCCCCGGTGATGAAGTGCTCATTCATCATGCGCAGAACCCGTGAGCAACCGCCTTGAACGACACTTAGGGCGTGGCTCAGAAAATACTTGTTGAACCTATAATAAGATTCTTCTTTATACAACACTCGGGTCCATTCATACACCGGACGAGGCGCACCATGCTCATCCCCACGTTGCACTGGAATTGACTTCATCTTGTCGTGAAAGTGAAACAGAAACAACCAGGCTAAGAATGAACAGAACCTGAAAGTGCCCGAATTTTTCTCCTTTCAATTACAGAGGGCGAGATGAAGTGCGCGGGCCAAATAATCAGCCCAGTCGAAAAACTCATGCTGGAGGCGCTCTGCGATAGCAATCTGGTAGGGGTGGACCAATGAGTTTGACCCGCAACCCAGAACCCAAGCTAGCATGGTGTAAATATCAGGGCTTTTGAAAGCTGCTAAGGGCTAAGGCTTCTGCGACCATTGCCCGGGCGGAGGTGGCCTATGCAACTCAGTATGCAGAAACTGCCACATTAGTTGAGTGTTCGTGAACCTGCTTGCCTGCTGCTTGAGGTTAACCTTTCTGACCACACTCTTTCCATCTAGTGGATGACCTGGCGCGAAAGCTGCCTCAATAGTCTCCGAATCAATGGAAAATAGGGGTGCGCCCTTATAATCACAAACTTGCCTGGTATCCGGATTGTAATATTCTGCCACCACTGCTACTAATTTGGGGCAATGGTGCACCTGACTGCATAGAAACCAGCACAGGCGCGACCGATGCTGTAGCGAGTGGGTGATATTTGGGGACTCTGTCCTTACACGCTTTGATGGTGTTCCGCAAGTCGTTCAGGTTCTGTGAATAGTGTCCATCCCGGAGCCTATTCCAGTTGTCGAGGGGTGGCAGGGGAGGTTGCTTTGGCTGTTTCGGCTGAGCTCTCTTTCTAGATTTTGCCTCAGATGACCGCGCTTTACCCTTATCTTTTCTCTGCATGTCCCGTGCGCTTTCGGGTGCTCTCGAAGCTGTCTGTCCGGCTGTGGCACTTTGCTCACCGACTCCCTTCTTCTCCATGGCGGAAATTGCAATTCAAGCTGCTGCTCTGTATGTGTAAATTTTGAATTTACCTTTTACCGGAGCTCGAAGGACTTTGAATTTCGCCTGGTAAATTTTTGGCAACAGCTGATTTTATAGTGCTGAGCTCGGACTAGGCTTGTCTTAATGGCGAATGTCCGACTTTAATTATTCGCACGAAGTTGGTGGATGTCGCTCTATTTTCTTAGGGTGGCCATGCATAAAATTTGTGGGATGGGACTTTTAAAATCTTTGCAGAGTGTACTTTATACCCTTTTAAACATAAATCCGCCTTAAACCTTGTGCAACCGTCTTCATTTATTGCACGTTTCTTGGCAAATGTGCCTTGCGCGGTTTTTGAGGTCAGCCAACAAGGAAGGGGGCGCTTCCACTTTTCCCTTTTGCTTTATCAAAAAGAACATGATTTTGACCCTAGAACGCTCGACAAACGAGCGCTCCCGAGTCTCTTTCGCCGTGGGGAGCGATATGGGGCATATAGGGGCACGAGCCGAGCGGGCCCTTGGGAAGTTTTAACAGTTAGAAAAATTCCCTTTTGGACGGTGCCCTGGATCGCCCTCGTATGGAGCGCTTTGTGGCATTTTCTGCTTCGGGCGAGCGCCAAAGGGCATATTGACATGTAGAAAATTTTTGTTGATTTTGGCACCAAACTTTGTCTCCCGCAAATCTTGCCCCAGATCGCCGAAGAGAAGGGCGCTTCAGGGTCTTTTTGCTTTGGACGAGCGCTTCAGGGAAACTTCGGAACTTAGGAATTTTTTGACCTTCGGCACTAAGCCTTGGCTAGCCAAATTTTGCCCTGGATCGCCGAAAAGGAGAGCGCTTTGAGGCTTCTTTGCTTTGGACGAGCACCGGAGGGAAGATTCGACCCTTTGAAGTTTTCAAAAAGTTTTTGGAGGTGCCGGCCTCTTTGCTCCATATCGTTGTAGAGTTGGGCGCTTTGGGGCAGGGAAGCCTCTGGTGGGCGCTGAAGGGCCGAGAACACTTAGAAATATTCGAAGAAATCTGCCGCTTCTATTTTCATTCAAACGGGCACCTCGCTCCGCCTTTTTTCTTGCTGCAAATCGCTCAACCTGGTGGCAATTCGACGCACTTTCGCGTAAACTGGAGCGATGGAGGGCTGAAGTTCGATACTTAGAATATTTTGAAACTTTGGCCGAGGATTCGCCTTCTCTCTTTTCTGCCCAAAATCGCTGAAAAATGCCGGCGACTTGGGGTTTTTACCTTGAAGGCGGGCGACGGAGGGAAACCTCCAGCACTTGGAGATTTTTTCCTTACTCAAACCCTTTCAAGTCCGGAGGAGAGACCGACCTCACTTGGCTAAACAACCCAAAATTTAAGAACTTTACAAAAGAGATATTTACATGCAGGAAATGAATGAATTGAAATAAAATATATACAGACCGAACCTCCAGGTACTTCTTTCTTCAATGGTGGTAGGCCTTCAGATGAAAGTTGTTAACCGGGATTGGGAGGATATGACCTTCCATATCCTTCAACACGAAGGCATTGAACTGATTTACCCGAGCAATATCGAATGGGCCGTCCCAGAATGAATCGAATTTGTCGTGGTTGTCAGGCTTGGTTTTCCAGACGTCCCACTTGAGCACTAGGTCTCCGACCTTGAAAACCCTTGCTATGGACCCTCTCGAGAACCATTTTCTGGTAGAGCCTGCGTGCTTCGTAAAATCCTCATAGGCCTTTTCTCTTTCTTCTTCAAGTTGTATCAGTTGAGCAAGTTTGGCGTCCAGGGGATCTAGATCGCCCCTGTCTTCGTCTAGCATCCATAGTGCGGGCATCTCAATGTGAGTGGGCAGGACGACGTCTTTTCCGTATACGAGGGCATATGGAGACGTCTCGATAGATTTTTTGACTGATATACGGTATGCCCATAGCGCTCGGTCTAGTAACAGGTGCCAGGTCCTCTTGTTTCTTTCCACCGTCTTCTTTATGATATTCATGAGGTTCTTGTTGGTGGATTCGGCCAGGATGTTCCCCTGTGGGTAATAGTTAGAAGACATCTTATGATAAATCCTGTACCTGCAGGTGAACTCGGTGAGTATAGCGCCTGTGAAACCTAGACCATTGTCTGTCACTATAGCTTCTGGAATCCCGAAGCACTTTCTAGAAAATTGGCAACCGTCTCCTGGTCAGCATGCTTAGTGGGTATTGCCTCAACCCATCTGGTGAAATAATCGGTGGTTGTCAGAATAAACTTATGGCCCGCTGAAGAATTTGGGGTTATAGTCCCAATGAAGTCCAGGCCCCACTTTTGAAAGAGAGCCTCTACCCGAATCGCTTGGAGGGGCATTGGAGCATTCCGACAAACCTCTGGCATTTCTCACATTTCTGAGAGACTGCGTGTGTATCGGCGAAGAGGGTGGGCCAGTAATAACCCACTTTGATGATTTTTAAGGCCGTCGGTCTTCCTGAAAGGTGTCCTTCAGACATTCCAGAGTGGAATTCCATGAGGACCTCTTTTTTTGTTCCCTTGATGCATCGCAAGAGAACACCGTCAATATTTGCATAAAACAGCCCCTCGGGGCGTAGTACAAACTTCAGAGCCTTGAGTCTGAACCTCCTTTGTAAGGCATCAAGATTATCAGGGTATTGCCCAGTATTGAAGTACCACACTAGGTCGTCGGTCTAGTCCCTGGCTCCTTCTGAAGAGTTGGCTAAATCTGCCTCCGTCATGAGATCTTCCCACTGGCAGGTGGTCACTTCTGCGGGTACGCTTATGGCTAGTTCTTGACAAAGGGCCCGACCTCTGATAAGCTTGGTGGGCCGAACCTCTATGTCGAATTCTTGAATCTTGGTAATCCAGCCAGCTCTTTTATGACCCGGTTCCCCTTGAATAATGAAATTTCTGACATCGGGGTGGATGTCAAACACGGTAATCTGGCTCTAGGAGACAAAGTGCTTGAATTTCTTCAGAGACCTCATGACTGCATGCACTTGCCGCTTGATAAAATTATACCGCTCTTCATGCGGCTGGATTACCTGGCTCAAGAAAGCAATAGGTCGTTCTTTGCCGTCATCTCCCTTCTGGGTCAAAACCGTGACAGAGCTCTCTGGCTCTCCGACCGCGTATAGGATGAAATCCTTGGAGTAGTTCGGGTTAACCAGCGCAGGGGCCTGAGCAATCCTGGCTTTTATTTCTTCAAAATCCTTTTTTCTCTCCTCAGTCCACATGAATTCGGCATCCTTTTTCAATAGCTCGGACATTGGTTTTATTATTTGGGCGAAGTCTGGCACAAACTTCCTCACGAAGTTGATTTGGCCGAAGAAGGATTGAAGACCCTTCTTGTTCACTGGCATGGAGAGCTTCATCAGAGCCTCTGCCCTGTTGGGATCAACTGCTAAGCCCTTTTCGGAGATGACATGACCCAGTAACTTTCCTTCTCTCACTGCGAAGACTGATTTCTTTGGATTAATAGATATGCCGAACTCCCGTTACCTCTCAAATACTTCTTCCAGGTGAGAGTCGTGTTATTACCTCTTGTGAGAGAACACTGTCATGTCATCCAGATAAATTACAATTATTTTATTCAGCAGTTCCCGGAATGCGATATCCATGGCTCTCTAGAACGTGGCTCCTGCATTGGACAGGCCAAAGGGCATCCGCTGATAGGCAAACGTTCCCCATTTGGTGGTGAACGCCGTCTTGTGCTAGTCTTCTTCTTTCACCCAAATTTGGTTGTATCCCAAGAACCCGTCTAGGAGGGAGAACCGTTGTGCTCCTACGACCACATGGAGAATTTGGTCGCTCTACGGGAGCGGGTAGTGGTCTTTGAGGGAGGCCTGGTTCAGGTTGTGGAAATCCACGCAAAGGCGGATATCTCCATTCTTCTTTCTAATAGGAACTAGATTTGCGACCCAAGAAGAATGCTTGATGGGATATATTATTTTTGCTTCGAGCATCTTCAAGAGTTTGGCTTTCATCAAGACTTCAATCTTCGGGTTCATTGGCCTCTGCTTTTGCCTACAGGGTTTAACCCCTTCCTCAAGTTCAATTGTATGCTGGATGACCTCTCTCGGTCGTACCCATTTAAGTCTCGATAACTCCAAGCCACAATATCAGGATATCTTCTGCAGAGGGCCTGAATCCGGTCCATCTCTTCTGGAGTGCTGTCGGTTTCGACTTTAATAGACTTGCTTGTCTCAAGCTCCAGGTCTCTGTACTGCTTGGAATCCACCTTGATCCTATGCGATATTGCTCGGTCATTTTGATCAAAGAGACTCTCTAGGGTAATTAGTCCTTTGGGGACATGGTTGTTTTTTAACTGTATCAACCCCTCATATTCCTCGTCATCAGGGTCTCTACCTTCGATTGTGCTAGCTTCATGAATAAAAAAATTGATGATTTGCTCATCGAAATCGAACACTTGCTAGTGGGTGTCTTTATCAGGCATAGAAGGCCTGTAAATGGTTCTTACCGCCTTAGGCTTCGCATTAAATCATCGATCGGGGAGTATCCGGCTCCGATAGACGCTAAGATGTCTCTGCGTGCCTATTTTTCTCTCGGGGAATAGCTCGGACATTGAGGGCCTCAAACGACTCCATCGGGTCCCGGACCCGATTACGGTATGCCTTAAGATAATGCTTCTTGGAGGTACACTCGTTAGTAATCCGGTTGCGGACTAGCTCCGAATCTCCGAAAATTTGCAGTTGTTTGATTTCCAACCTCTCTGCTTTCTTCAGTCCTAAGCATAAGGCCTCATACTCTGCACCGTTATTGGTGCAACTCCAAGCCAACCGGTAGCAGTAAGCTTTCTCCTCTCCAGTAGGTGAGATAAGTAAAAACCCTGCCCTGACACCGTTTTTGCATCGGGCACCATCAAAGTACAACTTCCATAGTTCATTAGGGGCAGGGTTTACATCTTCTTTCGCCGTCTCTTTCTGCCTTTTAGGCTGACTAATGGAATAGCAGCCAATCTCAGACTCAATCATGGCATTGAAGTCCAACAAGGAGAATTCATCCTCCGCTTGTAGCTCTTTTATAGTTTCACCCACTATGTCCACTTCGTCAACTTCTTCTGTTACTAGGTGCACTGCCTCATCTTGTTGTCCCTCTTTTGGCAACTTTTCGACCAAGAAGGTGGAAGGCTTGTCATTATAAATCTTCACTCGCCTTCCTCTGAAAGGGACTTCCATGTGGGAGTAGTCCAAAGAAAAAGATACCCTGAAGCGCTCCAGGGAGAGTGATTTGCCCTCTAGCGCTGCCCAACAGCAGCGCTCTAGGGCGCTTTTTGTTCCTTTACCAAAATTGCACCTTTTTTCCCTTTTTTACTAAGTGTCCGAAAATAACCCTAAAGCGCTCGACCTCAGGATTTTTACCCTGGAGCGCTCCAAATTGGAGCGCTCTGGGGTTCCTTTTTTACACTTAGAATTGGAGCGCTCCAGGGTTCTTTTTTTACACTTAGAATATTTTTGGGTTTTCTTGCTTCTTCTTAGGCAGTGGCAAAATTGCCCTAAAGCACACCAAAAACCAAAATTTGCTCGGAAGTGCTCCAAACTTCGATGACATAGGGCACTTTTTGGTACTTAAACAAAATACTCTCATTTTTATTCCTGTAGCTTGGCCAAAAATTGCCCCATAGCGCTCTGGGAGGGAAATCTACCCTGGAGCGCTCAAGATTGAAAAATATACCCTGGAGCGCTCCAAACTGGAGCGCTTTGGGGCGAAATTACACTTAGAATATTTTTGGGCCTCCTTCCACCCTTCTCTTCTTACTGCTCGAAATGAGCTCCAAAGCGCTCAATGCTGGAAAAAATACCCCAAATCGCTCCAAACTGCAGCGCTTTAGGGAGAAATTTACACTTAGACAAAAACAAACAAACAAACATCAACTTTTAAAACCCTTCCAGATTTGCTCTACAACGCCCTAAACCGGAAGATTCACTTCTGATTGCCGCCCAGCTGCTGTGATTTAGGGACGAATCTGGGAGATAACCGATTTTTCAGAAAAGAAATAAAATTATGCACCCCTTGAAAAATGGCAACAGGGCCAAATCTGGAAGACAACAGAATTTTCAGAAATTTTTCAAATTTTACCCTCTTGCAAAATATGGCAACATTCTGGCGGCTTGCGGGGTATTGAGCTCGCCTCGAGGCCTTCATTCATTCGGCCACGGAGTCACCCCCGGTCCCTGCTTGAACTCGCGTTTGGCCTTGCCCTGGCAGGACTTCTTCATCAACGCTTTCCTCAGCGCGCTCTTCTTCTGTACCTCCTTCCTTTTCTTCTTCTCCTTGTGGACTGGTCTCCCTGGACTTCTTCTCCAATATGCTCTTGCTCAGCCGGGACGAGGCGTTCTTGTATCTCATCGAACGCGGACTGAACCTGAGCCCAGGCCTCATCTGGAATCTGCTTGAAAGTGCTAATGTCCTCCACCAGGCGCCTGAAAAACTCAACTTGGAGCGTATCAATTTGCTCCACCTTCAGGTCCAAAGTGACAAAGCAGGAGCGAATCTGACAAAACCTGGCTGAGAGCTGTGTCACCTGAGACTCCTGGATTGGATCAGTCAATGCGTCAATGTCTGCGGTGTTAGCCTCAAAGGCATCCCATTTCGGTTGCAGCTCTTCCTCGGAGAGGACGTTTCCGTTAGCGTCAGAGAAGCTAGGGAACCCATGGGACGCTAGGGTTTTGAAGGAAGCCAGGCAAAAGTCCTCTTTTTCCAATTTATCCAGGATAGACCTGGCCTTACGAATCTTTTCTATTTTTTCAAAATAAAAGTGCAAGGTTGCCCTTGTGGCTGCCCAATCATCGGCAACAGGATCTGTTGGGGAAACTTGGAGACCGCGACGCTCAAGGTTCCCAGCCTTGAGCGCTAAATCGAGCCAGTCCTCTGTCTGGCATTCAACCTCCTCTACCACTGGCTTTCCCAGGGCAGATACTTCTTGAATCTTCGCCACAAAAGCAAGGACGAACAGGGACTTAGAAGCCCGGGGCTTAAAGTTCTTCAACAGCCGGACCCGCATTTCCTTCACCCCTTCCTTGGTGAACGTTTTTACCTTGGTGGTCTGCTCTTCTAACTGCTGTTGCGTCTGCTGCAACAGGCCCTGAAGTTTAACGTTTTGGGCCTGTTCTTCTTCCTTTTCTCTCTCTGCTGCTTCCAGCCGCTGCTGCAGTAGCTGGCACTGCTTCTCAGTTTCGTTCACCTTGGCGCGCAACTTTGCCATGTCTTCTTCCAGCTTATTTTTCTCATTTTCAAGCTCATAATATTGCCCCTGCAGTTGGTAGTGATTTGCAAGCATAGACTCAGTTCTATCCTGAATCCCAACTGTTGTGTTTTCCCAGTTAAGGTTGTTGATGTCCTTCTCCTTCGAGATGTACTCATAGTCATCATTAGTCATGTCATCAAATGGAAAAACTTTTGAAGAAATCGTCTCAAGGGGTAGTGGCCCAATTGTTTGCATGTCAGGCCCTAACATTCACTGATACAATTCAGTTAGCGGTATTATAGGGAATTGTGGAAAAATATGCATCTGTATTTGTAGAACCATATGGGTTACCACCATGACATGCCCACAATCATGCCATCGAGCTTGTTCCTCGAAGCTTACCACCCAACATTCATCCCTACTAGTACCCATATGTGCAAAAGACTGAGATTGAAAAGATGGTGTAGGAGTTATTAGCAACAGGGGTTATTTGGCCAAGTGTCAGCCCATATTCCTCTAAGATGGGTCTTGGTGGTTATGTGTGGATTTTAGTGAACTAAAAAAAATCACCTTTAAGGACAAATTCCCATTCCCGTCATTGATGAGTTGTTAGATGAACTCCATGGTGCTTGCTTCTTCTCAAATTTGGATCTGCATTCAAGTTATCATTAGATCATATTGTAGACAAAATATATTCCAAAGACAATATTCCATACTCATGAAGCCCATTATGAATTTCTTGTCATGTCTTTTGGTCTTACCAACGCACCTTCCACCTTTTAGAGCCTCATAAATGCAATCTTTTGGCCTTTTTTGTGCAAATTTATTTTGGTCTTCTTTGACGATATTTTGATTTACAGCCACATATGGGTGGAACATTTACAATATGTGGATCAAACCCTACAACTCTTGACTTATAATCAACTGTGTGGAAAATAGTCCAATTATTCTTTAAAAATGCAGGGAGTGGAATACTTCGGCCACCTAGTCTCAAGGGAAGGGGTCAAGGTGGATACCAAAAATATTACTCTCATACAAGAATGGATCAATCCACACACTCTCAAAAGTCTTCAAGGGTTCCTAGGCCTCACTTGCTATTATCGAAGATTTTTGTATGATTATGGAAATATTGCATCTCCCTTGATGGTTATGTTGAAAAAGAACTCATTCTATGGTCATAACCCATCAAACATGCCTTTTTGCAACTTAAACAAGTTATGCTCTCTATGCTTGTGTTGGCAGTGCCCAATTTCTCCAAGCCTTTTGTGGTTGAAATTAATGCTTCTAGAAGTGAAATTGGCCCAATACTTACACAATAAGGGCAGCCATTGGCTTTCACTAGTAAAGCACTTTTAGGCAAATTCCTAGGAAAATCGATCTATGAGAAGGAGATGATGGTGATCTTACACGTTGTCAACCACTGCAAGCCTTATCTTATTGGGTGATATTTTTCCATCAAAACAAATCACCACAATCTTAAATACTTTCTTGAGCAATGTGTCTCCATACCTGAACAACAAAAATGGGTGACCAAACTACTAGGGTATGACTATGAAACAATTTATAAGAAGGGCAAGGAAAATATCATTGTTGATGCACTATCCCGTCAATATGAGGACCAGGTTATGTTGTGTGCCATCTGTACTCCACTTCCTCAATGGACCCATCAACTTCAAGATGAAGTAACCCATGATGCCATCTTGCAATCCTCAATTCAACAACTCCAAACTGATCTTGACTCTCGCATAGGATATACATGGGATGGGCACCATCTAAGGTATCGAGGCTGCCTTGTTATCCTTGAAAATTCAACAATTTGTGAATCTATACTGTAGGAAATGTATTCTTCCCTGATTGCAAGACATTTTGGCTTCTTAATGACATATGAACAGGTTAAAATCACATTTTATTGGGTAGGAATGAAAAAGGATATTAAGACCTTTGTTGCAGAATGTGATACTTGTTAGTGTATGAAGAGGGAAATTATTCGCATACCAGGTACACTTCAACCTATTCGTATTCCAAACATCGTTCTGAAGGACATTTCTATGGGTTTTATGTAAGGGCTCCCAAAGTCAGGAGGCAAAACAATCATTCTTGTGGTGGTGGATTGTCTAAGTATGCTCACTTTTGTCCTCTAACCCACCCTTACAAGGCCTCAATGGTTTCCCAAATATTCCTTGATTCCATTTTTTGCCTTCATGGCATGCCCCAATCCATCGTCTCTGATCGTAACTCCACATTCACTAGTCATTTTTGGTAGGAACTATTCAAGCTACATGACACACAACTCTAGATGAGCTCGGTGTAACATCCCTAAAATGATGGGCAAACTGAAATTGTTAACAAATGCTTGGAAACTTATCTCCATTGCTTTGCCTCTGAGCAATCAACTCATTGGGTCAAGTGGCTTCTGTTGGTTGGATGGTGGTATAATACTTCTTATCACTCCAAGATGACACCATATTAAGCAATCTATGGACACCCTCCACCATCACTTTTGTCATGCATTGGGGTAGTTGCAAGGTTCAAGCAGTGGATTCCACTCTCAGAGAGCATGCACAACTGCTCCAACATCTCAAGGATAATCTTGCTATGGCACATAACCATATGTGACAAGTTGATCAACACTGTTTAGAACGCAGTTTTAACATTGAAGGCATGGTTTTCCTACTCTTGCATCCCCACAAGCAATCATCAGTGAAACTCCGTGGCAATCAAAAGCAGGCATCAAAATTCTATGGACCATATCAAGTGCTCTAGTACAAGCTAGAGTTGCTGCCCTCCTCTAAAATACATCTAGTTTTCCATATCTCCTTTTTCAAGGTGGTCCTTGGAAACCATGTAAAGATTCAATCTACCCTACCCCAGTTGGATGCATAAAGCTTAGTCATCTTAGAACTTGAGAATATTTTGGACCGGCATACATGCACACTTTGCAACCACACACTCACAAATGTTTTAGTATAGTGGCAAGGATTGCAGTTAGAAGACACCACCTGAGAGCTACTTCATCAACTTCAACAACAATTTCCTCAACTCAATCTTTGAGGACAAAGCATTTTGAAGGAGAAGGGCATGTTAGGACCCTATCCTAACACAATCATGATTATGTAATTGTCTAGCATTGGTTTACATTGCACCTTGGGCACCTAGTGCATATTGGCCCATTATGATGTAAATGTTCCTTTTATTGTAATCATGAGTTAGTCATGATGTAATTGTTACTTTTATTGTAAGCAAGAGTTAGTAGCTTGGGTCCCCTCTTGCATGTGGATTGATCCTTGAGCATTAGGGTTAGGGTAAATAAGAGTCTATATAAGGGCATGCAAGGGAATAGAATGTATATCATATCTTTCTCATATGGTATCAGAGCTTTGCTTCCAAGGGGGTTGCCCCCTCGAAGAGGCCTACGATTTTTGTTCCTCCTGATTAATACAAATTTGTTGTATTTCCAATCAATTATTTTTTTAAGAACTTATGTTATTTCATTTTCACATTTCCATTATATCTTGCATTGCTATTGTGGTCATGCTTATTTTTATCTGAAGGTTCCTAACACAGGAATTGAGTGGGTGAGTTCACCATCATGGTGTTTGAAGCATAGCAGTGAGGTTCCCAACAATGAGATAGAATGACAGGGTTTAGGGGGCCAACACGTCTGTAGTTAGCACTCTGGAACAAAGTTATATTCATCATATGCTCATACATACATCAAATTATGGGTTGGATCTCATATAGCAAAGAATGCAAGAACAAACGCAATAGTTGGAAGAAGTATATGAGATCTTGTGGGCAAACAATGAGAGATTTAGAGAGCAAATAATCCAGGTTTTGGACGATACCATACAAAGAATTGAATATTTCCAAGTTGCAAGAAGACGAGCTTGAACAACAAGAAGAAGTAGAAGAGGGTGTAGTACAAGAATGAGAGGTAGAGCCTGAATAACGAGATGGAGATGAAGAGGATGAAATACAAGAAGAAATACCTCATGGAGAATTGGTAGGTCCATCACCATTTCAGATTACCAGAGAAGAGGCTACTAAGATATTGTGGAGAGACATTGAGGAAGTTACTACATCACCAGAGGTGGCAAGAAGGAATTGGGTAACAGATTCCAGTGATGATGGTGTTGCCCTAGTTCAAAGACATAGTAACAGTTCAAGTGGTAGTTCTAACCTCTTGAGAATGTACTGGGAACCACAGGTTCGTCTTGAGGTAGAGGACTATGTAGAAGCATGCATACAACTGAGAAGGCAAAGGAGAGAAGTAAAAAGGCTTCAAAGATGTCTAGAAACAACACTTGGATGTTCCCTACAACAAGAAGGCAATAGGAATAATTCAAGCACTGATTTTGACTTCTCAGCATAATAGAGTGAAGCGTTAGTAGATTTTGAAACACAAAGACGTTTTGAGGAAACTAGATGGAGGAGACGATTACTACGGGCAGATTGGAGACTAAGATCTTTATTGCAGTTGTCGTCGAGAACTCAGAATCGATAAGGGCAATTGAAAGGGATACAACTTTTAGAAGTGCCTTCTAGAAATTGGGAAAGAGGAGAGTCGAGCAAAGAGCAAGAACAACAACAACAACGAGGTGGATTGGGCATTCTTGGGAGAGGCCTAAGACAACCTGGCCAAAGGAAGAGTTTGATTGATCTCCCTCTCGGTGGCTTGAGGGGAAGAAATTTCCTTCTTACTACCCCTAGGCTGTTGGGCCGGTGTAATGAGCCGTAAGGATTATTCGCTGATCTAACAAGAAACAATCACGTTGGGTGTGCCCTTTGGGGTGGACCATTTGGACAACTTCGAGGATCATGTTCGAACCAAGGAAGTAATTTACAACAATTGAGGGATAGGATGAGTCTTGGGCAGCCAAGAGTTGGAATAGGACAGCCTCAAGATAGGGAGATTTGTCCAATGAACAAAGGAAGAACCATGGCATGAATGTGAGGCAGAGGAAGAATTGCTCAAGTAAGTGGAAGAGAGCAAGTTTGTCAAAGGCAACCATGAGCTCAACAAGTTGGTGAAGGAGTTAGAATTAGGAGAACTCGTTCACCAAGATTGGAGGTAGACATAGTTCGGGGGGATCAAAGTAGATGTCGCCCATATGAAGAGGACCATACGACAATGGATCGTACAAGTCAGTAGTGAAGAGATGGTACAACCAAACATTTTACAAGTTGGAACAAGACAATTGTACGCCAAGACATCATACAAGTCAAACAAATGAAAATGATCATACAACTGTCGATTGTACAACTTAGTATAGAGCATATTGTACAACTGGGGATCGTATGGTGTAGGAAGGAACAGATTGTATGACCACGAATTGTATGACATAGAAGGAATAGATCGTATGACGTAGAAGGAACAAATTGTATGACTGGGGATTGTATGATGTAGGAAGGAACAAATCATACAACGCAAGAGCAAAGAGACTGTACGACTGACAAAGGAGAAGATGATCATATGATAGGGGACCATACGAAGGATGAAGTAGAAGGAGGTCATGCAACATTTGTTGTGGAAGAACCCCCGAAATAATAGAACACCGCGTTGGTAGGGGACGTCATACAAGTGCAATATAATGTCGCTATACAATGACCTTGACACGTCAGCAAGTCACCGACATGTACAAAATGTATAGTAAGTAAAAAAAAGAAGAAAAGAAAAAGCAAAAAGGAGAAAAGCGCATGCAATGCTGAGGTGGCGACCAAGCAACTGCATGCATAGCCAAGGTGGCATTCGAACAATTATAACCGGGTTTTCAAAGACAAGGTTATAAATAGAGCGTGCAAGCTAATTTAAAAGGGTATAATGTTTTTAAAAGGAAACATTGCATCTGAGAGCGGGGAAATTTGGAGAGCGCAAAGGGGACCCTAAAGGTGGCCGCCATTGCAGACGTATGAGAAGCAAATTTTATAACAAATGGAGAATAAAACTTTGGATAATGCTTTAGCCCCATAAAACTTTGCAAGAGAACAGGTATTTTCTGCAAGAGGAGGAAAGATAGAATTTGGAGGCAAGGGCCTGTGTAGCAAAGCACAAAAAAATTACAAGTTTAAAATGGAGAAGGGTAAAACGAGTACACAGAGTTTTCCTAGAATCCCCGTGTAAAATTTGCATAGAAGGGCACCTACAGTACAAAACTCTTTTAGGAATGGTATCTATAGGATTGAGTAGGGAGAAGAGAAATTCGTTGTAAGGGCGCACTACACGTGGGAGGAAAGTTAGTCAATAGGAAAGTCACCATACAAGGATGCGAAGAAACTACAAGCTTGCAAGATTGACGAAGTTGTAGAAAGAATTGTTTAAATTGCTAAGTGTGGTTGTCATACGTCTTATGGAGTAATTGAAATGTCGTACAAAAAGAATTACTGAAGATCGTCGTACAACACAAGGGGGAGCAATTGTACCAATGAACAGAAGGAAAAAAATCAGTGTATAGTTGTACAATTGGCAAGAGACTTATACGATCAGGAGCAGTATTGTGCAGTTGTTGGAAGAGTCGTACAATTGCAGGGAGGATCATACGATCGAAGCCAATCGTATAGATGCAAAGGCAGAGGTCGTACAGTTTCGGTTGGAAGAGATCGTACAGTTGCAGGTGGAATCGTATGATTAGTTGTACAATACAAGCATTGAGTCATATGACAAATAAGCAAAATGAATGCCAATGAATTAAGTGGGAGAAGAGACTTTTGGGAGCATATACAAAATATTGCAGGACGACAAATTGCACGTTCACTTGGTCCATTGCATCAGAGGGAGTATTGGCCAAGAAAAGAACCATGATTTAAAAGGAGATCAGAACCAGCCTAGTACTCATATAGGCAAGGGCATGGTTATGGGCCTTGGCGAGGACGTGGTTTTACCCATAATTGAGAAAATCAGAATCGACATCTTTAAGAATCAGCAAAAATAGGGAATCAACAAAAAATCGGGGAAAGAATCGACAAAAAAAAATCCGAAGAAAACGAAACTTCTCATTGAAAAAAAGTTTTTTTCATGCATATTACAATGAATTAACATTTTACAAATCAAATATTGCAATAAAAGCAATAATCCATGTCAAGACATCATACAAGGCTCAAACATTAAGTACACATGAAAGTGACAAAACACATCTTGTATTGCTTATAATATGAAAAGGTACAAAGTTACAAGTAACAAAAAGGAAAAAAATGTTTCATTTTTTATATGTCTACACATTGAAACAAGTAACTGTTGGTTACGAATCTGCCACTAGGATAGGATTTAGTGTAATGCGCCCTAGATTCGCCCAGCAGATTGAAAGGCCGGAAGGAAGGAATGCCTTCCGTGCCAATCTCCGGAGGAGGCCGGCTTCCTATGTTTTCTCAGTTGTCTATCAGCTCAGAGTGCAGGAAAGAAATTATAAATGCAGAAAGAAATATAAATGTATTTGTATTGGGTGGGGAGGATAAGCAAGACAACAACTATCAATCACCACTACTAACAACAACTAAACACAGAATACATTACAGAAACTACCAATGTCATTCATTCTATGTATCCTCTAACTATGCATTCCAGGAATACTTAACTATCAAATACCGATATCCAGATAGCAGAATAACAGTAAGCAATAACATAAGCAACATGAGGCAGAAATGCTAAATAGAGGCAGCATAAAGAACAAGAACAGTCAATAGAGCCAAGTGTATTTTGTATTCAGAAGCAAATGCACAACTACAATGGTTCCCTAGCAATATATCCCCCTTCCACCCCTTTACAATGATATGGCGCAGCTATTTATAGCGCAATTTTCCCCCCAATTACAACTTTGGGCACAGGATCCCAGACCTGACAATAGCTGACAAAGCTGACAAAAGCGGCAAAAAAGCGGCTGATGTTGACCTCTGCAGATATGGACTGTACTTGCAGCAAGGTCCACCTGAAAACTTGGCAGCTACGTGGCAGTGCGGTAGATGAAACTTCGAGTCAGCTTGAATGAGGGTAGTTGCGGTACAATAATTCGGTTCACGCTTGCACACCACCCGTCACATCTCTGACTCGAATCCCGAGGCTGGACACCTGTCAAAATCTGATAAGGGACAAATCTGCCTTGGAATCTCGTCTCTCTTTCATGCCCGACTTCGCTCGGAATTGGAGCGCAATTAGACAGCGCAAGGGGGAAGTAGCGCAGTTGGGGAGGCCTCCGTGCCTTAGACAATTTTCGGGCTGCCTTCAACATTCTGCCCGAGTGCGCACAAGTAAGCGGGCGCAGCCCGACTTCGCTGCGAAGTCGGGTTGCGCACCCAACACTTAGCCAATTTTGGTCATACCGCTCCGACTGCGCATGAAGATGAGAGCGCACCCCGACTTCGCTGCGAAGTCGGGTTGCGCACTCAATACTTAGAAATTTCAGGGGTCCGCTGATTCCCAGGTGCGCACAGAAATGAGAGCGCACCCCGACTTCGCTGCGAAGTCGGGTTGCGCTCTTATACTTAGCAAAATTTTGATCATCTCTCCGCACTTCGGCTCCCCAAGTGCGCTCAAACTCAAGGGCGCAGCCCGACTTCGCTGCGAAGTCGGGTTGCGCTCTTATACTTAGAATTTTTAGGGGCCTTTTGCTCTTTTGGGGAAATTGACAAAAAAAAGTAAAAGAGGAAAGGGGGGGAAATGAAGGGAATGAAACTGATGGAAGGGAAGAAAGGGGATAGTGGAGAAAGGGAAAGGAGGAGGAGGGAAGGGAGAGCAACATCCTTACAAGAAAAATGAAGACATGGCACCCCGTGCAAAATGTGGCAACATTCCTGGCGGCTCGCGGGGTGTCGAGCTCGCCTCGACGCAACGAACCAGGCCTTTATCCTTTGGGCGCAGAGGAACTCCCTTCCCCTGCATCCCGCTGCTCCTGCTGCTGAGTCCCCTTCTTGGGTAACTGCTCTTCTTCGGATTCACTCTCAGCAGTCTCTTCTTCTGATTCTCCTCCTCTTTCTGAATCCGAATGCTCACCACTGTCGCCTTCTCGCTCGGCAGGTTGCTCCCGCTCGCGAACGTGATTGTACGCAGTCTTGGCCTGGTCCCAAGCTGCTGCCTGGAAGGGCCCTAAATCGCTGACATCCTTCAGCGCTGCTCTGAATGCCGCAACCATGTGTACATCGATGGTGTCATATCTCTCTCCCAACTCCTGAAGGGAGGTGTTGATCTTGCAATATCTTGACACCATTTGGGTTACCTGTGTCTCCTGGATTGGCTCGGCCCAGCTGTCAATTTCTGATGTATCTGCCTCGAAAGACAGCCAATCCAGCTTTACTTGTTCAAGGGGCAGAAACTCCCCATCCTTGACGAAGCTCGGGCATCCGAGCTCAGAAAGAGTGTTGAAGGGGGCCAGGCAAATATTCATTTCATGGTTCAATGCGTCCAACATCTTCCTGGCGGCCCTTGTTTTTTCTATTTTTTCAAAGTAATTATGCAAGGTTACCCTTGCATCTGCCCAATCTAGGGCAATTCGGGACATGGGGGAAATCGGAGGCCCTTGCGCGCGAACTCTTCAATTTTTATTGCCAAGTCCAGCCACTGCTTCGCTTGGCGTTCGGCCTCCTCTACCACAGGCTTTCCCTGGGCAGATACTTCTTGGATCCTGGATGCGAAATCCAGGACGGACAGGGACCTGACCACATTAGCCCTGCATCCTTGCAGCAAACCAGCCCGCATCTCCTTGATCTTGTTTTTCGAAAAGGCCGCCGCCTGGGACGCCTTCTCCTTCAGCTGAGATTGGGCCTGCCTCAACAAATCCTGCAGCTGAGATACATGTTCCAGTGCCGCCCTCTTCTCTTCCGACAGCTGTTCGGCCGTCTTTCTTTGTGTTGTAGCCTCCTGCTGAGAGGCGGCGAGCTGAGCTTTCAAGTCCTCAATCTCCTTTTGGGCAGACTCCAACCGCGTGGTGGCCTTGGCCAGATCTTCCTCCAGCTGTCTCGAGTTATTCTGAAGCTGAAACAACTTCTCTTGATTCTCGAGTCGCTTAACAAGGAGATTGTCAGTTCTGCGGCGAATACCGTTGATTTCGTATTCTTCGCTTATGTCATCAAAATTCTTCTCCTTGATCCGGTGTTCATAGTCAGCCTCGGTCATTTCCCGGAGAGGCTTCTTTACTTTAGGGATCAATTTTTCAGTTCGCAGCACTCTCCTGTCCAAGTCGAACTTGGTGCGCTTCACCGGGGCAGCTATCTCCTCGGCTCTTCTTCGTTTGACGCCCTGGAGGAAAGAGGCGGAACACCCTACGGCCTTCGCTGCCAGAGGCTGATCATCTGTAATCTGCAGCTGCTCCCCCATGAAGTCAAGTTCTGCCAGCATAGGATACGCCGAGGCTAAATCTTGCTGCGGCATCCTTCCTGCAAACAATGAAGCAGGAGATATCCCAGAAGGTGTGGTTGCTTTCAAGGGCGACTGGGTCCTAGGGGAAACGGGCGGCTGAGTGGGAGGTGAAGGCGGGGTCTTGAATAATGAAGGTGAGCGGCGCGGCGATGTAGGTACGGCTTCGGCACTGGCCGCGGATGAGGGGTCTAGGGTTTGACCCGGGGTTTGGAAAACGTTCGGGTCCCGGGCAAACTGTTCGAAAGAATGGGGACTCTGGAAGGATTGGGAGATAGGCGATAAGGAAGATGCAACTAAGGCTTGCCCCGATACGAGAGGGGACGGTGTTACGGCGGGGCCAACCGGGATTTGGGGAACCGGGGAAGAGGACGTACCCGCGGGCTCCGCTCGAGCCGCTGATTGGAGGACGCCTGCTGCCCAGACTTCCGCTTCTTTCCCTGGGCTGTCCAGAGAGATGATTTCCGGCGCGGCTGTCTCTGTTCGTGCTGCAGCCGTTTGCTGCGCAGACTCCTTAGGCCGCTTGGTCTTTTCGCTCCTTTTTCTCTTCTTTTCTCCCGGAGCTGCAGTTTGCTCGAAGGAGGCGGAGGAGGTTGGCGCGGCTGGCAGTGGTGTTCCCACGGTGAATTTGTACCTGGGTTTTGACGGAGGGATGTTTGCTGCCGAAGGCCCACCGGTTGACCCTTCTGGCGCCTTTTCCTTTTGAGGCACCGCTTCACTAGTTGACTTTTCTAGCTCCTGTTCTTTTTGAGGTGACGCTTCGGGAGCTGGAGGCAACATCGGGCCCACCTGACTGCTTGTTGGCGTCCTGTTGGGAGGTTTTTGAATGGGTAATTGCTGGGATGGGGGCTTCCTTTTATATCTCTTTCTGGCGCCTAGGGGAACGCAATCTCGAAACGCGAACGGCTCCCATTTGCCGGCGTATTTATCATATAAGGCCGAAAACTCATCATCTACGGCCAATGTCTTTCGGTTAGACTTATCGTGTTGCGTGCGACACCTCATTTTCCAACATTCAATGATTTTGTCCTTTTCCCAGCTGAGGGGCGTCACCTTTGAGAGGAATTTTTTGAAGCCCGCCGAGTCTAACCTGTGATCTGGATTGCGCTCCGGATCATACTCCACCTCCTCACAGTAAAAGTCCTGCCATGGTGGCCATGATTGCATCCGCTCGATGTGCCATTCCAGGTCTGCGCCTGTTTTATTGCACCTCTCCTCCATGATTTCTGCTCGGGGGCAAATATGTACAAATTTTCCCCTGACCCCAATCGGGTCGTATTTCCAGCGCTGAGGTAGCTGTATCAGGCCCATGTTGAGGAGTTCTTGTTCGAGGTAGATATGCTGCCCAATCTCATGCACTTGAATGTTCGCCCAGGTAATAGGATACTTGAAAATATGGCCCCTCTTCTTTCCCTGGCCGAATTCCTCTTCTACATAGTCCATTTGGCGCGATATCTCTATACCGAACTGATGCTCAGTGCAAAAATAGGGCAGCAAGAACGGCTTCCCTTTGAATCCGTAGATTCTGATCACAATGCCCTGAGTCAACCGGAAGGTATCTCCGCATTTGTACTTCCTCAGGTAGTTCGTCATGGCCAGTGGAGGGCGAGATGCTTTGCCATTGAACAGCGCCAGGGTCATACCTAGAAATTTGAAGTTGAAATCGTAGTAAGACCCTCTCCTATACAGGGCTTCTGTCCACTCATACACAGGCAGCGGCGCTCCCTTCTCATTTACCTTTTTTAGATCAGGCACTTTAATCCGGTAGTGCGTATGGTACAGGCACAACCATGTGAGGAATGAGCAGTGCCGGAACTCCGTTGTCTGCTTCTGCTGTATCCTGACCAGATTCGAATGTATGGCGTACGCCACCCAATCCGCCCAATCAAAGAAAATCGGGCGTCTTCCGCTCCTTTGCGCAGTGGAGTCATAAAACTCTCCATGCAAGATGCATTCCGCGAGCGCCAGCTGGTACGGGTGCACCATTCTATCCGTGCCGCAGCCGAGTACCCATGCCAGGATAATATATATATATTTGTTTTCGAACCTCTCCAGGGGTATAGGGCCTGTTGGCCACTGTCCTGCTGGCAGCGGGGTCTTCAGTTCTGAATCGAGAAACTCTCTCATCCTTCTGCTCTGAGCGAATCTGCCCGCCTGCTCATCCAAGTTAATTCTTTTGACAATGGCGTTGGGGTCGTACTGGAGCCCCGGGGCGAAGGCTGGCTGGACGCTTTCTTTGAAGAGGGTGAACAACACCCTTCCTTGGTTGTCGCAGACTTGCCGGGTAGCTGGTTTGTAATATGTCACAATAGACTCAACCAGCTCCGGGCAATGGTGGACGGGAGGGCACAAGAACCAGTACAGGTTCGACTTGTATGCAGCTCCGACATGGTGCGAGGGCGAGACTTTGCCTGCCCACTTTGCAATATTTGGCCGCAGCTTGGTGAGGCTAATGGAGTACTCGCCATCCTTATACCCGGCCAGGCGATTGATGGGCGGCGGCGGAGCTTGCCCTTTGCTTCTCTTTGACCTGGATTTCCTTGTCTGCTCCTGTGGCACTTCGCTCTCATGAGCGCTGGATTCTGTGTGTTCCTCAGCCTCCTGCTCTGTATCGCTGGACTGCGGCTGCATTGGCGCTTTTCCCTTGTCCATTTTCTGTTTTCTGCTCGTGGTGGCAGAGACGGGAATTCTGGTCACTAGTCTTCAATTCTGCGCCTTGCAGCTCAGACTTAGCTTGATAATTCGAATGTTCTGAGTATGCCAGGGCCCCTTTTCTAGGAATTAAAACGCAGCATTAATGGCGCGAGGGGGGGGTTTAAAGTGATTTGCCCGAAGTAGGTAGAAAACGTCGTTATTCCTTGGCGGCCGCGCGTGGGCTTTTTCCTTGGAAGGCGCACCTTGGTTGCGGTTGGTCCTAATGCGCTTGCTTCTTTAATGACATCTGCTTCGAAAGACGCGCAATCATTCTTTAAAAATTTGAACCTCGTGCTTCCAATGACGTCACAGCCGCCGCTTGGGCACACACTTCGAGGGAGACTTTGGCCCAGGGTTCAAGAAGGGACGCAGCCTAACTTCGCGCTATACACATTGCGCCGCCTGGGCCCACACTTAGAAATTTTTCGTCACTATGCCCCTTGTTCTCCCTGACAAGTCGTTCAAAGTGCGCTCGAAATCAAGAGCGCACTCGGACTTCGCTCAAAAAACGTGCGCAATCCGACTTCGCCCGGAAAATGTTGCGCAGTAGGGATTCCACACTTAGCCAATTTTTGCTTCCTCTGCTGCCCGACTGCGCTCCCAAGATGGTGCGCAGCCCGACTTCGCTGCGAAGTCGGGTTGCGCACCCAGCACTTAGAAATTTTCTGAGGCTTCTTGTTTGCTCTTTTCTCCCAAACTCCCGACATCGCACAATTCATGAAGCGATGCCTGACTTCGCTGCGAAGTCGGGGTTCGCTCTATGCTTGGTCGGATTTTTAAGCAGCGCAAAATTTTGCTCCTTTTCTCACACTTAGCCCACTTCGGCTTTGAAAACTGAAAACTGAATAACTGAAAGAAATATTTACATTCTGACATAAACTGAAATGCAGGAAAAAATATGTACAAGGAAGGACCTCTTGGGCACCTTCAGTGGTGATAGGTTTTTAGGTGGAAACCGTTGACAGGAATAGGGAGAAGTTGTCCCTCCATGTCCCTGAGCACGAACGCGTTGAATTGGTTTACCCGAGCGATCTGATAGGGGCCTTCCCAGAGGGCATCAAATTTGTCATGGTTGCCCGGCTTTGCTTTGAGTGAGTCCCACTTGAGCACTAGGTCCCCGATTTTGAAAACCCGGGTGGTGGTGCCTTTTGCAAACCAGCTCTGGGTTACCTCGGCATGTTTGGTAAAGGCCTGGTATGCCTTCTCCCTTTCCTCTTCTAACCGCAATAGTTGACAAAGTCTGGCATCCACTGGATCCCCGTCGCCTTTTTCTTCATCTAACAACCGGAGTGCGGGCATTTCTATGTGGGTAGGCAGAACTGCCTCCTTGCCATATACAAGCGCGTAGGGGGATGTCTTGATAGATTTCTTGAAAGATATGCGATCCGCCCATAACGCCCGGTTCAGAAGTAGGTGCCACGTCCTCTTGTTCCTTTCTACTGTTTTTTTTACAATCTTCAGCAGATTCTTGTTAGTGGACTCGGCCAGGCCATTCCCCTGCGGGTAGTAGTTTGAGGACATCTTGTGATAGATGCCGTATTTGCTGGTGAACTCCGTGAGTACAGCACCTGCGAACCCCGGACCGTTGTCTGTAACTATTGCCTCTGGGACCCCGAAACGGGTGATGAGGCTCTCAAGGAACCCAATGACCGTTTCTTGGTCTGCATGCTTAGTGGGGATCGCCTCCGCCCACCGAGTGAAATAATCGGTGGCTGTAAGGATGAACTTATGTCCCGTTGCAGAGTTAGGCGTGATGGTTCCGACGAAGTCCAGACCCCACTGCTGAAACGGAGTCTCGGCTTGAATTGGTTGGAGGGGCAAGGGTGCCTTCCTATTCCTGCCGGCGAACCTCTCGGCATTTTTCACATTTTACACGGACTGCATGTGCGTCTGTGAAGAGGGTGGGCCAATAATACCCGGCTCTGATAATCTTTAAGGCCGTAGGCCTCCCTGAATGATGTCCTCCAGGCATCCCGGAGTGGAATTCTCCGAGGACCTTTGGTTTATCTGATTCCCTGACGCATCGCAACAGGATGCCGTCAATATTTTTGAAATACAGCCCCTCGGGGCGCAGTACATATCTCAAGGCATTCAGCCTAAACCTCCTTCTTTGTGAGGCATTGAGATGATCTGGACATCTCCCTGTGCTAAAATACCGCACCAGGTCATTCGTCCAATCACTCTCCTCTGATAAGGAGTTGGCAAGGTTAATTTCCGCCATTGGATCTTCCCACTGGCAGGCAGAGATTTCAGCTGCAGCACTTCGGGCCAGCTCTTGGCACAGGGCTCGGCCTCTGATCAGCTTCGTTGGACGTACCTCGATGTCAAATTCTTGGATTTTGGCTATCCATCCTGCCCTCTTGTGACCTGGCTCCCCTTGTACAATGAAATTCCTGACGTCCGGATGTATCACGAAGATAGTTATCCGGCTCTGGGAGACGAAGTGCCTGAACTTCCCGAGGGATCTCATGATCGCGTGCACTTGCCGCTCAATAAAATTATACTTTTCTTCATGCGGCTGAATCACCTGGCTTAAGAACGCTATGGGGCGCTCTTCGCCATCATCTCCCTTCTGAGTCAGGACTGCGGCGTAGCTCTCGGGCTCTCCCACCGCGTACAGGATGAAATCCTTGGAATAATCTGGATTTATCAATACCGGAGCTTGCGCGATTCTGGCCTTGATCTCTTCGAAGGCCTCGCTTCCTTTCGTCGATCCACAAGAATTCGGCATTCTTTTTTAGGAGTTCGGCCATGGGCTTAATTACTTGTGCGAAGTCCGGTATGAACTTCCTCACGAAGTTGATTTGGCCAAAAAATGATTGTAGCCCCTTCTTGTCAACTGGGATGGGTAAGCGAAGAAGGGCTTCTGCTCTGTCAAGATCCACTGCAAGGCCTTTCTCGTAAATGACATGTCCTAGCAGCTTACCTTCCTTTACCGCGAAGACTGACTTCTTCGGGTTGATGGAAATGCCGAATTCACGACATCTCTCAAATATTTGCCGCAAGTGGGAAGCATGGTCCTCTCTCTTATGTGAAAATACAGTCATATCGTCCAAATAGATGACAATGACCTTGTTGAGCAGCTCCTAGAACGCCAAGTCCATAGCTCTTTGAAATGTAGCGCCGGCGTTAGACAAGCCGAAGGGCATGCGCTGATATGCAAACGTTCCCCATTTGGTGGTGAACGTTGTCTTGTGCTGATCTTCGTCCTTTACCCATATTTGGTTGTATCCAGAGAATCCGTCCAAGAGAGAGAACCTCTCGTGCTCCAACAACTATGTGGAGGATTTGATCAATTTGGGGGAGCGGATAATGATCCTTCAGTGAAGCTTGATTGAGGTTTCTGAAATCCACGCAGAGGCGGATGTCTCCATTCTTTTTCCTCACAGGGACCAGATTCGCGACCCAAGATGAGTGCTTGATGGGGTAGATGATTTTGGCCTCCAGCATCTTTAAGAGCTCTGCTTTCATCATAGCTTCAATTTTTGGGTTCACTGCCCTTTGCTTCTGCCGGAAAGGTCTTGCATTATCTTCCAGCTCTATAGTATGCTGGATCATCTCTCTGTCATACCCCTTCAAGTCCTGGTAGCACCAGGCCACAATATCAGGGAACTCTCCGCATAAAGATCTGATCTGCTCCAGTTCCTTTTCAGTGCAGTCTGTCCCGACCTTGATCGTTTTTCCAGGTTCCAGTTCCAGGTCCATGTACTGCTTGGGGTCCACTTTGATTCTGTGGGATATTGCCCTATCGTTCTGATCAAAGAGACTTTCTAGGGTAATCAGTCCTTTCGGGACATGATTGTTTTTTAACTGTATCAACCCCTCGTATTGCTCGTCATCAAGGTCTCTACCTTCTATCGTACTTGCTTCGTTTATCAAAAAGTGACGATATCCTCGTCACAGTCGAACACCTGCCAGTGGGTGTCTTTATCAGGCACAGAAGGCCTGTAGATGGTACGAACCGGCTTCGGCTTCTGGACAGTGTCATCAGCCGGGACGTACCTGGCTCCAACAGACGCCGGAATGTCAGCATGCTTATTCTTCTCACGTGATATGGCTTTGACATTCAAAGAGTCGAATGACTCCATCAGGTCCCAGACACGGTTACGGTACGCCTTGAGGTAATGCTTCTTGGAGGCGCACTTATTCGTAATCTGGTTGCACACCAGCTTTGAGTCGCCAAAGATCTGCAAATGTCTCACCCCCAGCCTCTCTGCCTTTCTCAAACCCAAGCACAAAGCTTCATACTCCGCCGCATTGTTAGTGCAGCTCCAAGCCAGCCTGTAAGTGTAGTCCTTCTGGACTCCGGACGGGGAAACCAGAAGTACACCTGCACCGGCGCCATTTTTGCATCGGGCGCCATCAAAGAACAACTTCCATAGCTTTTCTGGTGCGGGTCCAACCTCCTTTCTTGCTGACTGGTCAAGTCTTTCAGGCTGGGTGACGGAGTAACAACCTTGCTCGGTCTCAATCATGGCGTTGAAGTCTAGCAAGGAGAACTCATCCTCCACTTGTAACAGCTCAAGGGCCTCTTCTGTCATATCCACCTCTACCAGTTCTTCAGTTGTCAACTGAACCATGCCATTCTGTGGCTCTTCTCCGGGTATCTTCTCTACTAGAAATGTGGAAGGCTTTTCATTATAGATCTTTAATCTCCTTCCTTTGAAGGGCACTTCCATATGTGAGTAATCCAGAGACAGATATCCACCCAGCTTCGCAGTGAACTCCCTAGAGAGACACATGCCGAAGTAGGGTTCCAAGTCGACCACAACGACTTCCTGGATGACCACTATGTCGAGGGCTTTATGCAGTCGGATCGGGATATCCTTGATGACACCAACTGTCTTGACAGGGGTGCCGTCTAGCTGCAACACACCTTGGCTGCTCCTTGTATATTCCATACCGATCTCCTCGCAGACGGCTCTCGGCATGACAGTAGTGGAAGCACCAGAATCCACCATGCAGTTGTGTACTATATAGCCTTCCATCCGCAATGACAGATAGAAAGGAGGTGGCCTGTTTTTCCCGGTAGCAGAAACTGTCAAGGGCTGAGCTAACACAGCAGGCTGCGTCGGCTTTCCATATTTTACGCTTTTCAAGGATTCCTGCAACAGATCAACTTGCCCTGGGAGCAGAAGAGCCTCGTACATACTTATCTTTGCCGGGGTCCTTTTTAGCTCATCAACTATATTGTAGGTTGAAGTGTCGGCTCCCTCTATCTCTTTCGTTGGCTCATACCTGGTCCGGTATTGCTGCGTGGCTTCGACTCTCTGTCTCTTCGTCAACGACGGATACCTCAGCTTCTCTTGAGCTTGTTCTTTTGTTTCGGCTAGAGGTTGGGCTGCGGGAGCCTTCATCGCGGGAGCCTTGAGCGTAGGGAACCTTTCTTTGGCTGTAGGGGGCCAAGGTGACTTGTCAGGTGGTAGCCCAGCAGGCTGCGCCTTCTCTCTTCTGGCGTATACCTTCAACGGCTTTGCTTGGGCCGTGGCAGCCTCAATGGGCCTTCTGCCTTCCTTGGTCAAGAGCAACGCAGGATCTTCTTCTGGGACTGCAAAGTTGCCTTCATCGTCCAGGATCATGTATGCTTCGTCCTCCATGGCGCTGCCCGCAAGGGTCTGAAGATAATGTTGATGCAGCGTGCAACTCTCCTCTGAGTGTGGATCGTTGCATGTGGAGCACCAGTTAACCTGGTCAGAAGTGCCAGGTTGAACCTCATTGGCAGCATTCCTTGCCGGGGGGTGTCTTTGAGCTTGTGTAGCTTGATCTTTTGTTAGCGCCGGGGGAGGATATGGTCTCCTTGGAAGGAACTCCATCTGGGCTTGCTTCTTCTTCATTATTGTCATATCGTTGGAAATAGTATGATACCCAGAGGCCAGAGCCCGTACCTCCTGAAGGATTTTATTCTGAATATCGTTATCAGCAGGCGCCGGCCGGGCCGGCGGAGGTATTGCAGCTAATGGCGGAGGTGCAGAATACGCCGCGTAATGAGGGGGAGCTGGGAGTGCGGGATACTGCGGAGGTGGAGGTGGCGGATTAGGATAATGGATCTGAGGCTGACCGTAGGGGTTTATAATCGGTGCTGGATTCCATGGCTGCTGGGGGTGCTGATTTGAGGAGGATGGCATTACACCAGACGCCGATGGATATTGGGACTGAGGAAAATCAGGATAAATGGGAGGCTGCATTCTATGCGGAAGTCTGCCTATAGAGATTATGTCTAATTCTGCTTGTTGGGCAGCTTCGTATAGGGCAGGGAAAGTATCGACCCGGGCTATCTTGAGAAGTAGGCAAATATCCGAATTGAAAGACCTCAGGTAATAGTGTGCAGCTTGACCCGCCGAAGGTCGCAGTTCGCGAGGTACTCTTTTCCAGGACCTCGCAAACCTTATGTTGAAGTCTGATATCTCCTCTTGTGGGTGGCGTTGGATACTCTGAAACTGATGCAACAATGAAGAGGGGTCGGCAGACTCGTTGCATCCTTTTACGAGCCTGCCTGCCAACTGAGGCCACCCCGTGATAGATCCTTCTGGCAAAGATCTCCACCAGTAGAGAAGCTTCCCCCTCAGAGAAAGAGCCAATAGACGGGTCTTGACACTCTCATTCGTAATAGAGTGTAGCGCAGCCAAGGCCAGAATGTCTTGGATGTGCTCATATGCCGTTTTGCCGTAGCCATCGTAAGTAGGGATGGATTTCAAGGCAGCGGGGGGCACAGCCTCTTGTCCGACTAGAGCCAAGGGCCCTGTGGAGTCAACCGCTGGGAAGAGGTCGTCATCATTTTGCTGGGCAGCCATGTCTTCTTCCCCTCCGGTCGTGTACTCGGTATCGGTGTTGTCCGAAGTTGTAGGTTGCTCTTCAACTTCGGCCTCTTCGACTTCGGTTTCGGATTCGTCTATGTGAGCTTGGTAGTCAGCCAGCCTTACGCGCTCTCCAGGAGCGTTGATGTCAATTTCGTAGAGATCAGGCTGGTTTCCCGGATTCCTTGCTCTCCACCTTCTTGTATGCATGAAGGCGCTTGGACCGGTCTCACGGACTCAGAGGATATTCAGGTACTTGCAGAGTCGCCAGGTGTTCTGATTTAACAGCAATGAAGCGAACACCAATGCTTCGATTCTGTTTTGGGTGGGAAACTTTCGTGTCCCACCGGGCGTGCCAGAGAAACTGTTGGTTACGAATCTGCCACTAGGATAGGATTTAGTGTAATGCGCCCTAGATTCGCCCAACAGATTGAAAGGCCGGAAGGAAGGAATGCCTTCCGTGCCAATCTCCGGAGGAGGCCGGCTTCCTATGTTTTCTCAGTTGTCTATCACCTCGAGTGCGAGGAAAGAAATTATAAATGCAGAAAGAAATATAAATGTATTTGTATTGGGTGGGGAGGATAAGCAAGACAACAACTATCAATCACCACTACTAACAACAACTAAACACAGTAATACATTACAGAAACTACCAATGTCATTCATTCTATGTATCCTCTAACTATGCATTCCAGGAATACTTAACTATCAAATACCGATATCCAGATAGCAGAATAACAGTAAGCAATAACATAAGCAACATGAGGCAGAAATGCTAAATAGAGGCAGCATACAGAACAAGAACAGTCAATAGAGCCAAGTGTATTTTGTATTCAGAAGCAAATGCACAGCTACAATGGTTCCCTAGCAATATATCCCCCTTCCACCCCTTTACAATGATATGGCGCAGCTATTTATAGCGCAATTTTCCCCCCAATTACAACTTTGGGCACAGGATCCCAGACCTGACAATAGCTGACAAAGCTGACAAAAGCGGCAAAAAAGCGGCTGATGTTGACCTCTGCGGATATGGACTGTACTTGCAGCAAGGTCCACCTGAAAACTTGGCAGCTACGTGGCCGTGCGGTAGATGAAACTTCGAGTCAGCTTGAATGAGGGTAGTTGCGGTACAATAATTCGGTTCACGCTTGCACACCACCCGTCACATCTCTGACTCGAATCCCGAGGCTGGACACCTGTCAAAATCTGATAAGGGACAAATCTGCCTTGGGATCTCGTCTCTCTTTCTTGCCCGACTTCGCTCGGAATTGGAGCGCAATCAGACAGCGCAAGGGGGAAGTAGCGCAGTTGGGGAGGCCTCCGTGCCTTAGACAATTTTCGGGCTGCCTTCAACATTCTGCCCGAGTGCGCACAAGTAAGCGGGCGCAGCCCGACTTCGCTGCGAAGTCGGGTTGCGCACCCAACACTTAGCCAATTTTGGTCATACCGCCCCAACTGCGCATGAAGATGAGAGCGCACCCCGACTTCACTGCGAAGTCGGGTTGCGCACTCAATACTTAGAAATTTCAGGGCTCCACTGATTCCCAGGTGCGCACAGAAATGAGAGCGCACCCCGACTTCGCTGCGAAGTCGGGTTGCGCTCTTATACTTAGCAAAATTTTGATCATCTCTCCGCACTTCGGCTCCCCAAGTGCGCTCAAACTCAAGGCGCAGCCCGACTTCGCTGCGAAGTCGGGTTGCGCTCTTATACTTAGAATTTTTAGGGGCCTTTTGCTCTTTTGGGGAAATTGACAGAAAAAAGTAAAAGAGGAAAGGGGGGGAAATGAAGGGAATGAAACTGATGGAAGGGAAGAAAGGGGATAGTGGAGAAAGGGAAAGGAGGAGGAGGGAAGGGAGAGCAGCATCCTTACAAGAAAAATGAAGACATGGCACCCCGTGCAAAATGTGGCAACAGTAACAACAAAGTTATAATCACTTGAAAAAAAGGAAAAAAACCTAAACCTTAAACCAAAAGGCTAGGGTTTAGGGTTTAGAATTGAAACATTGACAACTGAAAAAATGGCTTGCATACATAGTTATCAAACAACAATATTTACTTAAAAAGGGGAGGAAAAAAAACCCTAAACCTAAAACCCTAGGGCTTAGACTAGGGTTTAGGGTTTTAAACTTCAAATTCAAAGTTCAAAGTTTCAAATTCAAACATTAACAGGTGAAAAATGGGCTTGCATACATAGTTTTTTTTTTTGATATCAGGGGAATTGGTAACATCCTTTCATCTTTAACAACTGGGCACGAGGGTCAAACATTCTCCTTGAGGTTTCTGCCTCCGAACACAGGTCAAATCATTGAAGTTGTCTCTATAACCCCTGCCTCTCCTTAGTAAACATGGCCCGAAGTGAGGGAGACCCCCGGTGGCTCAAGGTTGGTACCGCCATCGTCAAGCTGGCACGCACTCAGTGGACTCAAGTCAGACTACTACCTTTGCCCTTATTGGGCATGCCCCCAAGGTTTGAACCTAGGTCTCCTCTTGGTAAGTGCCCAAAGTCTTACCAATCCACCTAGCCCTTGGGGACGGCTTGCATACATAGTTACTAGGCAACAATATTTACTTAAAAAGAGGGAAAAAAATAAACCCTAAACCCAAAACCCTAGGGCCTAGGGTTTAAACTTCAAAGTTTCAAACATTAACAACTGAAAATGGGCTTACGTACATAGTTATCAGGCAACAATATTTACTTAAAAAGAGGAGGAAAAAAAAACCCGAAACCCTAGACTAGGGTTTTGGGTTTAGGGTTTAAACTTTAAACTTTGAAGTTCAAACATTAATAGCTGAAAAATGGGCTTGCATAAAAAAACCCTAAATCGACCGCAACCTAAAAACAAAACAAAAAATTGCAGTTTTTTTGAAAAAAATCGGCAAAAAATCGGCGATGCTAATTTTTCAAAAAATCTTCAAAAAATCTTTGCATCGCCATTTGCAGATTGCATCGGCTTTTTAAAAAATTGGAAAAAAATCGTGATTTTGCAGATTTTTTGCAATTTTCCCCAACTATGGTTTTATCCATTAACGAGGACGCGGTTATAGGATGGTAGAGCAAAATCAGCCTCCCAAAGAACATCATAATGAACCTCCCACAGAACATTAGAGGGAACTTCAAAGTGAATTACATAAAGGAAAGACGCCAAAAGAACAGAATGAATTTTTTCAAGGATTGTGATTTGAAAAAGATTTTTTCAAGGACTACTTCTTGCAGATGATTCAATCTTATAATGAGAAGGAGAGTGCAATTTTTGTTCAAATTGGGAATCAACACCTCAAGGTGGTATTCTTAGTAGAAAATTTTCGACGAATGTTTGGGTTGCTGCAAGGAGGAAGGGAAGTAAAGAAAGGACACGTAGATGCAATTGAGTGTGGTCAGTTAATTTGGAAATTGAAACCTATTAAGCTTGATGAAGATGCTACTAAGCCTTTTGGCTTAGGAAGACGTGGAATTAAACAAAGCCAACCGAGGGTTGATGAAATGTGGTGTGTTATGAATATTGTTATGGCGAAGTTATTAGGAGAAGCAAGATCCTCAGAGATGTCGGTATGGTTGGTACAGTACATGGAAGGCATCATGCAAGGGGTGCAATATGATTGGGGAACGTACTTGTCACAAAGAATTCAGAATTTTCTAAAGCGGGAAACAAAGAACTTCTCCATGACACTTCATGCTATTAGGATTATGCTTGATGTCGTATCTCCTACTGGTATTCCATTTTATGGGCTGATTGTTCCAAGAGATTTGCCAAAAGATCAACCTTCGATTTTGAGATGGGCAAAATCAGTACCAATCACGAAGTCCACTTCAGTGAAGCGAAAGATCAAGAAGACTACAAAGAAAGCAAAAATGGTCATAGTAGAAGAGAACGAGGCTTCGAAGGAGGAGGTACACCATAGACGCAAGAGAAGGTTGATAGAAGATTTGGAACAAGAAACTGAAAGAACAACCCGAGAATTGCTGCCGGAGCAACAAATTCAGCAAAGAGGGAAGGAAGAAGGACCACCAACAAGTCTTGTTCAAACGAGGAGACAACGGGAATAGGAGAAGACAGTGCTGCAAGAGCAACAACTTTCTAGACCAATTATGCAACAACAAATATTGGATAGAGAACCAGCTGTGGAAGCTGGAAAAGGATCAAAAGAGGAAAATATTGTGGAATTAGATCTTCCAGGATTTATGGAAGGGCCACAACAAAAGAGAATTTGTGGGTCACTACCTTTGGTTAGGATGGATGAGCTTGAAATATTGGACAGAAAACAAGTATGGATTGAAGATATAGAGACACCACCAAAAACAAGGGTGGAAAGTCCAAAAAGGAATAAGGAGGTGGAGATTGCACCTGAAGAACCACAAAAAAAGAAAAAGAAACTGACATTCAAATTCGTTAGAAAAGGCAGCAATAGCCAAAGATTAGCTAGTGAGAAGAGCTTGACAGAAAGGCAAAATGAGGAACAACGTGACCAATTGGAAGGATCAAAGGAACGAAACAATGAACAACTTGATCAATTGGAAGGATCACAAGAGCAAAATGTTGAACAACGTGATCTGTTGGAAGGATCACAAGAGCAAAATGCTAAACAGTGAAAACACTCAGAAGATGAATAGGAAAGAATTGTAGAACGAACAGATCAATTGGAAAGAACTGTAGAACGAATGGACTAGAAGGAAAGAACTATAGAATGAATGGACCAAGAAGGAGGAAATGAAGAAAAACATTTGGGAGAAAATTATAGAAACACATCCAGTTGACAACAAGAGCAGAACGTAGAACAGCAAGAAGGAACCAATCAAGGGTTGCAGACACATTTTATGACTGAAATACCCACTTTTGGGTTAACTAAAGAAGAAGGAGAAGAAACTGATGATTAGTTGGATGAGTTCTTAGGAAAATTAATGGACATGTTGGATAATACACATTGCAGTTTTGGATGGGCTATGTAGGGTAGCTATGACGATGGAAAGACAAGGCATATAATAAAATGGATAAAGTAATGCAGTGGATGAGGTATGAAGGATAAGGATACTCACTGAAATCTATGAGAAACAACCTTGGAAATTACCAATTGGTGAAGTAACTAGTATGATCGGAATGAAGGAGTTACTAGAAGGAACACAAATTAATTATAGAGTACCTCTGAAAGCGTATATGGATATAGGTCACTCACGACATTGTCCATTGGACACAGCAGAGGTGGAATACAGGAGAGCATCACCGGAACTGGCACTATTACTAAGTAAATATAATTTTTTGACACATTGGATAGACTGGTTAACAGTAGAATTGGAAAGGATTCACCAATCCAAGGAAGAAGAAGTTAATAAGCAACAAAAACGAAAATTGCAAGAAAAGAAATGGAAGCCATGGAGGACGAAATGGAGACGGTAAAAAGGGGAGAAGAATCAATGTGAAAAGAATCTGAGATAGAAATCGCCAGCCTAAAGCACAATTATGAAGAGCAGCTAAAAGTCACAAAAGAGCGGCTGACAAACAAAGAAGATTAGTTGAGGGTCACAAAGAAGCAGATGATGGATAAAGACGAGCAACTAAAGGACATAACTGATCAGTAGAAGGTAAAAAATGATTAGTTAGAAGGAAAAGACAAATAGTTGAAGGATAAGGATGAACAACTAAAAGGCTAGGATGATCAACGGAAGGCTAAAGATAAGCAGATTGTGGAATTAAAGAGAGATGCACAAAAATATAATGAGATGGTCATAAATTATAAGGCAATGCTGGAAGTAATGGAAGAGCAACAGCATCTCATGAAAAACAGTTAGAGCATAGGGATTAGCTTATTGCTGAAAAGAATGAAGACATGGTTATTGCAGCCAAGACTGAGGCTGGATTGAAAGAGAAAATTTGGAAGGGAGCCTCATAACGAGAAAAGCAACTAATAAAGGAATTAGCTGAAGTAGAAAAGAAACCAAATCAATATGATAGTGCATCATTTACAACCGCCACCCCGCAACCTCCAATCATGCGCTCATTAATGTTTTCTAAGGTTCTAACTTTGATTTTTATCAAATCTAATTTCATGCTAATTTCACCAAATTTCATTTCATTTTAACTTTAATTTTGAAGAGATGGCCATTGCAGCCAGGACTGAGGCTTGAAAGAGAAAATTCGAAAAGGAGCCTCAGAATGAGAAAAGCAACTAATAAAGGAATTAGCTGAAGTAGAAAAGAAAGCAAATCAATATGACAGTGCATCATTTACAACCGCCACCCCGCAACCTCCAATCATGCGCTCATTAATGTTTTCTAAGGTTCTAACTTTGATTTTTATCAAATCTAATTTCATGCTAATTTCACTAAATTTCATTTCATTTCAACTTTAACTACATTTTACTCTGATTTCATCTAATTTTATGCGCATTTCATGTCACATCTTACTTTTCCAGAATTACAATTAAAAACTTAAATTTACTGCCTACATTTGATAGTGCTCCTATGTTGATCATGTGATTCCAAAACTGCCCATATAGAGTGTTCCTGTTCCTCCAAGAAATTTCAAATGAGCTTCTTGACATCCTAGGGATTGGTCTTTGTTGAAGATAACTTGCCGATATTGTATATTTATTTGAGTGCAGCATTCTTCAAAGTCCTTGGGTACAGAACCTTGTTTGATGCCCTTCTTTTAATACCACAAGCATGTTCGGGTAGACATTCAATGATGGAGTATATTGGAGGATCTATTGTTGGAAAGAACCACTGTAAACAAATGAAAACAAGATGCAAAATATTATAATGAGAAACCAAAACCAATTGATTTGTATCATGGGGCCCAAAATGGTGGTGCAGAGGACAGTTCCCTTGAACCAGCTTGTCGTGTCAAGTGAGTTATGAGTCAAAGTTGTGCAGTAAAACAGGGCACAAGTACTTTCTCTCCAAGTAATGAGGGAGCTTTATTTACAGTGAACTACAAAATACAAGACTCATATAGCAGAATTGGCAACAATACTTTGCATTATATGAGGTGTGGCATGTGCAAGGCACTCATACACTTAGTTTTTATGTAGTGAAAGAAGTAGCAAAACAAAAGCATAGAGGAAGGTCTGCAGGAAGGGGGAGAGAGAGAGAGAGAGGTCCTAAACTATAGTCCTAGGCTATACATATAATGTATGGTAGTTACAAAACAATTGGAATACGAAATGGTTTAGCTTTCAATTGATCAAAAAGCAGTTTCAAAAAATAGTTACAAAACCGTCCATTTGCTTCTTTAGAGTTGGTTCCAATTAGCATAGTGCTTGGTGGCAAGACTTGGTAGTTGTAGCTTTTTATCTAACACCTGATACTGGAAAGATCCTCTATGCAGATTTTAGCACCAATTGATGACACGAGGCATCAACACCATAGGCGTTAGTGCCAAGGTGGGATGATGCTATAGTAGGCATGATGCTGAAGCTAGTATTATAACCATAAGCAAGAGTGGTGCCATAAGTTGCTATGACATTAGCCTGCATAGTCAAAAGTCTAGATGAGTGCCAAGGTTTGATGGTTAGCATTGTTTTGGCATCATGACCTTTGATGACTTGAGCAGCCCTTGCTTTGCTCAAATCATACATAACTACCAATCAACATATATTAAGGTTAGGGTATAGAGTTAACTTTGCAAAGTTAACTATGGCATGTAGGCTTACAATGAAGCCCATGTCACATTATAGAATGTTAGTTCATAGCCTTGCATACAATTACATTATAAAATGTCGGCCTTGGCCATGAGGAAAGATCACACTCAACAAATCTTAGCACAACCATAGACCTCTCACCTTTCCTCACTAGCAGTGGTGACTTCCATCAACCATGTCCTTAATTGAGGGGGTTGAAGGTAGTTCTCCAAGTTTAGTAACAACTCAAAAATGGAGGTCTTCCTACCAATTGCTATTATCAACATTCACTGAGAATGACAAAAACAACACAAGCACACATCATCACATATGTGTGAATGGCAGGGAACTATTTGTGATTATAGGCAAGGTTCAAGTTCTTCTAGATGATACTTGAAGAGTTATAAAGGCATCAAAGCCTAACACAAGGTTGCAACACGGTGGGATAATTAAGATGAAGGAGAACAACATACTATACAATATGAAGTGCCCTTGTTTATCATTCTTGTAAACCAACATATCAGTAAAAAAATGTACTGAGACAACCATTATATTCTCATTGAGAATCTGGCTTGCATGGTTTACTAAGCATGTGCAAATGTTGTACAATCATTTTGAAAGCAAGAGAAGTAACGGATAATTTACATGTTTATGTAATCATGTTATAGATTATATTCCTAATTCACCCAAGCAATGTGTTGATCTACGATATTGTGCATCCATGAGATCATAATTCAACATAGGAAGAAAGGGTTTTTATCCTTTCAGCCTCCAGATTCAAGTTGACTCCCCATTAATCTAGCGCAAACAAAATAGATCCGAGGGAAAAGGGATACAAAGGGATAAAATAAATGTAGGAAAACAAATACAGTCGGGTGACCGTAGCAAGATTAGTGTTGATCCAATGGGATTCTTCAAAAGTGACCAAATAATTTTAGTGTGATTAGATTCGCAAATAACTTGAAATAACAAAGAAAAAGGACTAATTAAAGATGGGAGGGTGGAGTCACAAGCATCATACGACCATAAATCAAGAGGTCAAAGGCCAAAGTTGATCCACAGAAGTCATGCACAAACTTTCTATCAATTGTAGTTTATTATCAATGGACAATTTTTCATCATGAAGAGTAGCTCTATATTCCAAAAATGGCCAAAGAATCATTACAATAAGAATTAAGCTCCTATTTATAGAAAGTATGATTAACCCTACTCCTAATTGTGGTGAAGTCGCTTTAGCTTTAGTTAAAGCTAATTTGGTGGAATCTTTTATCCAAAACATGCCTTGCAAATCAAATTTGGCACTAAAACATGCACTAAGCCCTTTAGAGTATTACTAGAAGTCACCTGGAGGCAAAGCCTCACTATCAAGATAGTTTCCTTAAGAATCGTGCCTCAAATTCCACAGCCATGGCTCCCTGTTTGCCAATTTGCTTGGTGCTCCGACAAATTGCTTGTGTGTAGACAATTCACTGACATGCAGGTGATTCACTTGATTAGGCTGACAGGTTGCTGGATCTAGAACTTGTTCAAATTTCCCTACAATTCTCTTGTCTTCAACCTTCATTTAACAAAACTGGCCCCAAACAACATGCTCCAAGTATTCTAACAAACTATTTGGTTTTCTCCAACCACTTCTTGTCAAGGACTGCTCCAATCTACTATGCCAATGCTTCCTAACACTACTGAATTTTAGTTTTGAAGTGCAATAGTAGTATCCTGGTACTACACAAAGCCAACGCATTATGCAAAAGCACGTTACTATTTAGACACACTCAATACATATAGAAGTTATTTTTGTGGACCCATGACACAATTGTGGGTCCAGGCCAACAAGCCCATTGAAGACACCAGAACATTCTAATATTCATAAAACAAAGACTCTCTTTCAAACATGAAGCCACAATCTTGTTGAAGTATGTGTAATATGATCTTACTAGGTCAAGGCCAAAATTGTGGAAGAGTGCTTATGAACACTACTAATGTAGCCTACAGGTGAGTGTATATGTAAGCCTATGGGCATCACTTATGTAAGCCTTTGGGCATCATTTATGTAAAGCCTACGGGCATGTTCATGTAAGCCTAATGGAACCCTTCATGTGATTGCCCTTAGTGATATTGGTTAATCCTCCTTTATGGATAACCTTGATTAGAGGGTGTGATATATTTACTATATTGTAATTTAACCTTCAAGTCATGTCGGCTTGAGGTTAACATCTAATTAAGAATTTGGTATCACTATAAAAACCCCCAATGACGGATCCATTGCATTAATGTGTGATATAAATGAAAAGTGTGGGCTCCCTATGGGCACCCACCCCTTATTCCTTTTGTGTTTTTTTATCTTTTTTCCTCTATTTTGTTTATCAATGCTATCTTCGATAGCTTTTGTGCCTTTTTTGAATATGATTGTGGTGAATGTATGTTTCGAAACATATTTGGAAAATATTGTGAATTCCAACATGGTATCAGAGTGAAGAACAAAGTTGCATCACTTAGAAACAAAAAATATCTTTCATCCTTCAATGCGATAGAAGTAGCTTTCAAGGTAATCGAGGGAACCGTTTGCTTGGGCCTTGTCTTTTTGAATTTCTAAATTTTCAAAATTTGAAAATTGGGTCTTGTCTTGTTTGTTCTATACTTGACGCATCTTGTTTTGTGTGGATCTCCAATGCACTCAAAGGCAAAGCACAACGGTAGGCACTCTTGATCGCTCCTACACATTTCAAGTTTGAATCCCGCTGGTATTCCTTTTAGTATTCTCCTCTCATCGTTACCTCCTCTATCATTGGAACTATATCCCCTACATCTAAGAGAGTAGTGTGGTGGTATTGCGCTTCATTACCAGACAAACAGTTGTAGGTTCATATCTCAGGGGGGCAATTCTTTTGATGTATGGTCTTTGAGAGGGCATCTCCTATGGGTGACACACGAGCTAGCATAAGCACCCTCCTTGACCCTCGAGATGATGATTGCTTGGATCAAGAAATCAAAGCAAAGCTACAACACGGTGGTTGGTATTGTGCTTTGATCACTAGAGTTTGCTGGTTTGAAACCTAGGAACTTCTTTTATTGTAACATCTTTAGCAGGTACATTATTCAATTTTTGGCTTATTCTTCCTTCTAGCTCCAAATTGTCCATATGGTGCAACGGTTGGTAGCCTTGCTTGTGGTGAGGACGCTGGTTTCAATCCTTCGAAGGTCCCTTTTTGGAAGAAAAATCAAGGCATAAATGCATTCCCATGGGCCATGAAGCCACAATTGAATGGATTGTGACTTTTTGACTATTGAAGATAAGATTTTCCTCTCTACAACCTCAACCAAGCAACATGGCATAGGGGTTGGAGCTCTCATTTGAAGCTGACAGGAAAGGGGTTCAAGTCCCAACATAGTCCTGTTGGTTACGAATCTGCCACTAAGGAAAGGATTTTAATCTATTGCGCCCTAGATTCGCCCAACAGATTGAAAAGCCAGAAGGAAGGAATGCCTTCCGTGCCAATCTCCGGAGAAGGCCGGCTTCCTATACTAATCTACTTGATTTTTCAGATAAGGGAACAGAAAAGAGATTGTAAATGACTGAAAGAAATGTAAATGTCATGTGCTAGGGGTGAGGAAGAACAAGCAGCACAATTACTAGCTAGTACACAAACCAACAACAACAGAAACTATTACTATTACTTGTCCTTATGTATCCTTCAGTTTCATACTCCAGACTCGTATAATTGCCAATGCTCTAATTCAGATTCAGAATTATAGCAATCAGAAAAATAAATGAACATAAAGCAGAAATATTTGCAGAAGGCAGCATAAAAGAACAAGACAAGTAATAGAGCCAAGGATGCTTTAAATTAGAAGCAAGTGTCCGATACGACAAAAGCTCTCTAGAAATATGTCCCTCTTCCCCCCTTTACAATGAAAGCATACTGCTATTTATAGCAGGAATTCCCCCCCCAAATTACATTTAGGCACAAAATCCCAGCCCTGACAAAAGCTGCAAAAGCTGTTGAGATTTGACTTTTGTGGGCCATGAGCGTACCTGCAACAAGGTCTACCTGGAAATGGGACAGCTCCTGTGTGGATCTGGTAGGTGAGCAGTTAGGTCTAGTTAATGCGGTAGGCATGGTATGGTTGATTCTTGAATGTTCATCTACCTTGTACTTGGGTGGCACACCTTCTGTCACATCTTGACACACATCCCAAAACTGCACGTTTGACCCTGATCTGAAGTCCGCTGATAAAAAGGGGGGAGATGATCGAAGTCACCTGCTGATGTTTGCTGACAAAGGGGGGAGGCGACAATGGGCGCCTACAGAAGACAGCGACGACGGGCGGCTCCCGACTTAGAAACTTTCTGTCCTTTCTTTCCTTCCTTCCGCCCAACGGCGCACAAAAGTGGAGCGACGTCGGATGGTGCAGCGAAATCGGGCGACGGCGGGCGGCTCCACACTTAGCATTTTTCTCTTGACCTTTTCCATCTTCATCCACCCAATGTCGCTGGAAAAGGTGCACGACGTCAGACGGCGCAGTGCACTTGGGCGACGTCGGACAGCGTAAGGCGGCCAACACTTAGCCAATTTCACGATTTCTTCGTCTTCCGCCCAGTGGCGCACAAAAACAAGCGCGCCGTCGGACGATGCAACGAAATTGCGCGATGTTGGACGATGCAACCTTGACACTTAGAAACTTTTCTCTTCATTTTTCTTATTGTCCGCCCAATGTCGCACGGAACAATGTGCGCCTCCCGACGTCGCTGCGACTTCGGGCGGGCTCAACACTTAGAATTTTTTGTTCATTGTTCTCTTTGCCCGCCCAATGTCGCATGAAACAAGGTGCGCCTCCCGGCGGCGCAGCAAAATGGAGCGCCTTCGGGAGGACTTCAACACTTAGAATTTTTTGGGGCCTCTTGCCCACTTGCTGAAACTTGCTAGAAAAACTGAAACAACAAAGATGCAGAAAGAAAATAGACAGCTGAAAAGCGTAAAGAGCATGAAGAAGATCGGAAGGGAAGAGAGAAGTAGCCGCAACCTTTTACAAAATTTTCAGAATTGGTACCCCTCTGCAAAATGTGACAAGTCCTTTTCTTCTTCATTCAAGACAGGGTATGTTGATAATGTGGATAGTCATTGATATCTCAAAGCATGCGCATGGCACATTGGCAAGCTTGCCCATTTGCTTGGGCAAGGTCTCAGGTTCAAGCCTTGCTAGCCATGAACCCTTAAAATTGCAATATATATATATATATGAATATGAAGTACTCCTAAACAATCATATTAGTCAACTTGTCAAATTGTTATTCGTTGATCAGAAGCAGGCATTACCCTATCATTTTCAATCAAGTGTCAGCTACAAATTGCACCATGTGGCAGGACCTAATTCAATGATATTATTTCTAAGGTTTGGTATTTGGCATTTTTTTTATTTGAGTGCTAATATATCAAATCATCTAGAGGCCATAACGTTTGCATACAAAAGCATCTGGAGCCCTTTTTTCCAAACCACACGATTTTTGGAGCTTTATGCAATGGTGACTTCAATTTGTGGAGTTGCTACGGTTTTGTGTGGAATTTTGTGCAAAATGGATTCTTTGGGGTATGTTACTCACCTCAATGGGTAAAATTATGGCACCTGGTCAGTTCAAATGGCAGAATTACTCATAAGTAAGAATCTTTGGTTTATCTTTAACGATGAAACAAAAGGTCTTAGTGATCAGGAACTTGCTAGAAAGGAGGAAGTTGTTGGTCTCTTTTTCATACTAGTTGAGCTAGATGTACTTTTCCATATTAGAGAGAAGATTGATCCTATTTAGGTATCGATAATATTGAAGGATCTCTATGGAAAAGTAAGTGCTATTGAAGTTAACAGAATAGAGATAGAGCTTTCCAATCTCAATATTTCAGATTTTGGTAATTTTGAAGACTATAACTCACTTTAAAGCCTTAAAAGTTGACTTAGCTCTTGCAGGAGGTAAGGTAAAGGGTGATGAAGAGTATGTCAAATTTATTACTACCAATCATACTCCTCATATAGTTGGCTTGGTTTTTTATGTGAATGCTATGACTATCAAGGAGCCACAACCCATTTCTCTTGAAGGACTTTTCAAGCTTCTTATCCATTATGAAGTTGCAATGGACCGCCAAAAAACGGGGGGGGGAAAGAAAAAAAAGGGGGGGGGGGGGGGGGGGGGCGGGAGGGGGGGGGGGGGGGGGGGGGGAATGAAGAATTGTGGAGCTCTTTCTCATATATAGGCTCATCCAAAGGACTTCAAATCAGTGGAATCTAAGGCTTAGTCACCAAGGGTAAGTCTAAGATTTCAAAGAAGTCAACCACATGTGAGTATTGTAAAAGGGAAGGACACCATAAAAAATTGCATAACAAGATTGAAGAAGATTGAGACAGAATTCTTGAGATCTAGACACAAGCTTTTTGATGATGAAGAAGAGGATGAAGATGGCAAAGAAAAGGCCCACTAGAGCATCCATTATAGGGGGATCTTACTTTGTCTCCTGTCCTTGTCCCTTAAACTCAGATTATGGGGGGGTGTTGAAGTATGTGTAATCTGATCTTATTAGGCCAAGGCCAAAAGTGTGAAAGAGTGTTTATGAGCACTACTGGTGTAGCCTACGGGTGAGTGGATATGTAAGCCTACAAGAATCACTTATGTAAGCCTTGTGGCATCATTTATGTAAAGCCTATGACCATGTTCATGTAAGCCTAAGGGCACCCTTCATGTATTCACCCTTAGTGATATTGGTTAATCCACCTTTATGGATAACCTTGATTAAAGGGTGTAATATATTTATTATATTGTAATTTAACCTTCAAGTCATGTCGTCTTGAGGTTAACATCTAATTGGGGATTTGGTATCACTATAAATACTCCCCAATGACTGATCCATTGCATCAATGTGTGATATATGTGAAATATTTTGGGGTGCCTACAGGCACCCACCCCTTATTCCTTTTGTGTCATTTCTCTCTCTCTCTCGTAGCACAGTGGTGAGTATTTTGATGGTTGGAGGAACAATTGGAATGACCAATCTTAGGAGCCAATTGAGACTGTAGTCATTGTTGGTCCAACTTCATACATTATACACCCTTGTACGGAAACTCTAATTGCACGACAAGTTACCAACTTGCACTTGTTTGACACTATTAGCATGCACTTGAACGACAAGTGTTTGTACAACATAGTTACAATCCAATGAAGATGACAATCTCCCAACAACTATATGTTGGCAATGAATTTGTACAACTCCATCACACTCCTTGTATGACAACCTTCCTCGTACAAAACTCATGATGACCCTCATATGGAACTCTGAAAGCAATGCTTGTACGACGACTTTCGTACAATTATTCTGGATTGTAACTTTCTTCTACAACTCCCTGTAACTTGCACACGCAAAACTTGGTACACACAACCTAACAATCTACTGCAACATAGTCTCACATAGACATGCACACACAAATGGAAATGGAATGTCTTTTCATTATCATTGCCTATACGACATTGGCATTACAAGTATCTCTACACTTGCAATACACATAACACAACACATCACACAAAATGCTCTCACTTTACAGGACAATCTTGGAATCCTCGCACTCTTCAAGACTATGCTCTCTCTCCTACCATCATTGTTGAACAAATGAGTAAGGGGATCCTTTTATGCTTATGGGTCGGAAGTTAGAAAAAACTACCACCTAGACACCTCACCACATAACTGCCTACATTCTCATTGTACGACTATGATATTAGTCGTGCATAATACAAATTTAATAAATTAATCTCATGACATCATCCTTGCTAACGTCATCTAATCAAAATGATATTTTACTTGCATTTCATTTTATTTAACTCTAATTTACATTTGACTTCACATTTTATTTACATTACAAAACTTGTGCACATTGTGAATTTATTCTTCCTATGTACAATGTCTACTTCGATTGTTGTCCAAAACTAGCTACTACATCTATTGTCCCCTTTATCTTGGTCGACATCCTCATCAATGACTATCTCTGCTCCTGTGGGATGGGATTTTGCTGATGTTGAGGAGTTGGAATAGGTATGCCTCCCATCTCTTTGATATGTAGCTTGAGGGCCTTTGTCTATCCCTTAGCCTCTTGGCGTAGTTTAGATAACAATTCCACTATATACTATAATTGTTTCATTTCTTTTCAGTCTCTGCCAACTTAGCCAATATCTCTTCCTCTTTGCAAATACAACTTCTGCCTCCTTCCTTGTTACCTCAACGGATTTCCTTGCAATTTTTGCCTAATGCCTAGCTGCAATTGTTAGCTTCTCATCCTTCTCTGCAATGAGTTGATCGTGGACCTTTACTTGTTCTTCTTCTCCAACAGTTGTTCCCTCAATGAACATTTGGATTTTAGCTGTCCGATCAACATCTTCTTCTCCTCAACCTCCTCCTTTAATGCTACTAGCTCTGATTCAACACTCTCCTTCATCAACTGAAGTTTCTCCTCCAACTAGTTATCCAATTCTTTCTTTGACTCATGGATTTTCTCCACTCCTTTGGCTAACCATTCAATCAAGTATGCCAAAAAGTTAATCCTAGCATACGTCTTCACTAGTTCAGGTGCAAGCTTCACATACTTCACACTTGCTTCATCCAATGGATAATGTGCCACATTCATCTCATCAATATACACTCTGAGTTCCTTCTGGAAGGTTTTTGACTCCAATCATGCTCCATGTATTGCCAGTCTCTAGCTCCCATTGTTGCTTATGATGAACATTGACAAGCTTCTTCATCCTTTCCTCATCTTGAGCCCATTGCACTAGCTTACCTATTTTGTTTTCCACCATTAGCTGCCATTTTTGCCAATTCCCAATGCATCCAACTTGGAACTCCAATCTCACTCTATCCAAGGCTCCAGATATCCTCTTGAAAAATACATCAACCTGCTCATTGATACAGTCCCCTAGAGTTGGTGGTCTCCTAAAATTTGGCACTTCTATGATGAATTGCTCGCTTGTATCCAACTCCATGTCTGTATCATCTCCTGTGGTGGTTTCTTCCACATCTACTCCACTTTGGCCTGTTAGGTTGATCGGTGTTATGGATGCCTTGCTCTCCTATATAGGTTGTGCTACATGAGTTGTCATTGTTTCCTGCTCTTCCTCTGGCTCCTACTCCAACAGTTGGCTGCCTTCACCTTTTTACCATATTCTAAATGCTGACGTAGACTACTTGCCCTTTTCCTAAATCTCTTCTAGCATAACTGATACTCTCCTCCTAGCCAATTCTTTTGCTGCAAATGTAATTCCAAAATCAGCATGCTCATCCAATGGAGGTGATCCACATGGATCCTCCTGCTCCAAAGGTCCTGGGGTGTTGAATATGTCAGGGGAATGGATGTTTTCCACCTGCTCATCTCCTACACCTTCCCATGTATCTATTGACACTTTCTCCTCTTCTACATCCACAACTACAATTGGCTCCTATTGCTACACTGTCCTCCTTTCCTCTTCCTTCCAACCTATGTAATAGTTTTACGAGGCTTCTAATCACCCACTACAACCCTCTCCTGAGTCATTTGTCTCTCTATAGTGCCCCTTGCACAGTCTGACTCGGCTATGCAAGATCCTCCATTCACACAACCCTTTGTGGTCTTCCACGCTTCTCTATGCTTCCCTCCATAGCCTGTTCTGCACTACCACCAACACCTTTGTAGCTTGTTGTGGGGGTTGTTGCTCTTTTGGTTGGTGTTGTTCTTGAGATTGAGCCTCCGTCCACTATTTCTCTAACCTACTTTGTCTCTTTTCCTTTTGCACTAACTCTATCCTTGGTTGTGCTGCAATTCCGTTTGAATCCTCACTTCCTTCGTCTTCCACAATGTCCTTCCTTTTCAGTATTTTCTTTGTCCTCACTGGAGTGCTTGGCTTTGTTAGTGCCATCACATTGATCCATCTTAGAATTGTTGGTGCCTACTCCGGTATGTCCCTTGGAGGATTCAATTATGGAAATATAACCTTTGCCTATGTAGTAGCATTCATCATCAATGCAATGGCATGGAAAGCCATTGAAAAATTCCTTGTATACTACATCAAGAAATTTCAAATACAGTATGATAATTATGATGCCCAATCATATGCCACATGAGTTGTTTTTCCTTGTACATAAGATATGAACCAAGTGGGTATTTTTGAGGATTGTTGTTCTCCTGATAGTTTGGACATGATGACATTCATCGCGCACTATAGCTCTGACATCTTCAATTGCTGCATTTTCACTCCATGACCCCCATGCTTCAACAACTTTGCTACCTCTTCTGGAGTGGTGTCGATGACCTCATGGATCACCACTCTCCACCGATTTGAATCCATTGACTCCTTTCTCACCGATAATCCATGAGTTGGCAACCCAAACATCCTTTTGAAGTTGCTTGCTAAGAACACCACCATCAACTTTTGATCACCAACTCTAACTCTACTAGCATTCTATTGCGGATTGTATGTCTCCAGTATTTGTAGCAACCTTTGAAAAACTCCTTGTCAAAGTTTGGAATCTATAGCATCCCTAAATGCTATCCTCAATGGATGATCTAGTGCCAATCTTGTCCCACCATCTCCTATAGAACTCTCCTGCTAGTTGAATCCACGTGATATCTTGCAAGGGTACTATCATTCTCTCCTTTCCCTTGCTCTCTCCCCCTCTTGTGGCAAAGCCTCCACTTCCTGCTCCTCTAAAGTGTTGATTCTTGGTCTTTCTTTGGAGTGTCCAACATGCCTATTGCTACTACCTTGTTTAATATTTGAGTTGCATTCTCTTTCCCTTCCTCGCATGCACTTTGCAAGACTCCTCACACTTCCTTTATCACAAAATTTTGCTTGCTTCATCGAGTCAGGTGGGGCCCTTCTCTATTGCTATTCCACCTGACGAATTCTCTGTTATACTTGGCCTTTTCTGCATCCTTTCTTCTCAACAACTTCAACTGACGACTAGTTCTACTTTTATGGCCCCTACTATCACAGGACTGTGCCTTGTAAAACCCCTGATGTCACAGTCTTCTGCTTGTATGGTAGTCCTTCAGGTTTGTATGGTGATAACTTTGCTTGTACGACAACCCTTCACCACTTGTATGGAAGTTGTTCAACTTCTTCAATTTGTATAGCACTACCATCTAACAACTTGTACAACAGTCCTTCCTTTCACCTATACAACTGACCTCTTCGGCACTTGTATGGCAATGGTATCTGCCAACTCGGTCGTTCACTCTTTGACTCATACAACCTTTCCACCGCTTGTACAATAGCCTCCTCTGCCCTTCTCTTTGTGCACAAACTGAATGCTTTTTCTATCGCTTGCTCCAACCCTCATCCATACGGCTACACTTCTCACAAATCAGAGGCCCTTGCTTTGTTTGCACTTCATCTACTTCTATGGTCATCCATATGGTTGCATATGGCTACAATCCCTCTTTTGTAAAACTCTTCGTGTGGCAATTTTCCTTTGCAATTTCTTCCTCCGGCAATACCACCAACTTCTCCTTAGGGCACACTCATCATTTTTGCACTTCTTTGGTAGTTCATCCTCCTTTTGTTGTCAACTCTTGCATCGGCACTGCACCAACACACTTCACTTTTGCATTGTATCTTGCATCCTCAACACTTCATTCTACGTCCTCCCACCTTTTGCTCCTTACATGCATTCTTTGTGCTCCCATATCCTTTAGACGTTGAGCAAATTCTATGATGCTCAAGCCTCCCTGAATGCACATATTTATAATTTGGTGGGGTTGGTTGCCACCCATGTATAACTGCTTGATAACTTCCACCTTACCACCTTGCATGTAACTGGCGGCACACTTTTTCCTTTTTCATCTTATTCTCCCAATTATGGTTCACCTTTGCCATCCGTATCCATCTATGCCCCAACAATGCATCATAGGCTAGTTTTTGCATGGCAATCACCATGAAGTCCATGATGAACTCTTGGTCAACAATATTTACCTTTTGATTTGTCAATACTCCATTTCTATTCCATATTGGTCTACACCATATAATCAAAAATTTGGAGACCACAAAAATGGTGCTCAAATGTCTTTCCAAGTCTTCTCAGGCATTACATTCACACTAGACCCTCCATCAACTATCACTTGTGTCAACTTATGGTTTAGCAACTCCATATGAATCAATGTCGACTTCTTCCCAGCTTCAATCATCAACGTTGTTGGATCGATGAACTGATCCCTCCTTATCGCTGGCACTTCCTAACATCGTGGCTCCACAACCTTCCTCGTTTGTGCCATTTCCCCTACCTTAGCATAAAGCTTAGGTATTGCACCAAGTAAGCTGGACACCTTCACCTCAACCGTCGTGTTTAGTACTTGCGCTACCAATTACTCTGTTGATGATTGTTTCTCCCTAAATTCCTCTATAGTGATTGGTTTCTTCAACTTTTTCTCTTGGAGAAGTCTTTCTTGCTTTACCTTTTAGTTTTCTTCCTCTATCAAATCATGCACTTCCTGCCATCTCTCCTTCTCCTTGGTAGGATTTGGATATTGCTCAACTTTCTTTGCCCGAGCCCTTGTCACCGCTAGCACATGTTTGTCCTTATTCGGTTGGTCCCCTACAAGTTCTATGTCAATAAAATTGACATTTTGTGTTCCGTTGGAACTGGCTTTCTTAGGTCAATTCACCTCCTTATGATTGCCTAGTTCACACCACCTACACATATGTTCTTTATTACTATTTTTGGTATTTACTAGTGGGTTTTGATAATTCCTTGTGAAATGTCCCCACTCTTGGCATCTTCTACACTAAATAATGGGTCTCCCGTCCAAGTCATACTATAATCAACTTTGTTCTCCTTGTTGTCTATTACTTTGTTGGGGTTGCCTTCATCCACGATGATTATTCTTGTAGCCACCACTCGTCGCTCCTTGTCCATTCTTGGAGGTGTTGGGTTTTTCTTCTTTTTCCTCTTTCTGCATCATCATCATCTTGTGCCTCACACTCCTTAAATAAAATGGAAAATCTCCCACTGCATGCCTCATGACTTAGCATATATTACAATACGCATTCCTCAGACAATTCACATTTGTGTGCCCTTCTGATTTATAGTCTGAGCACCAAATTTCTTTCTTCTTCTTTTCGCCCTTCACCTCATTGATCATTCTCTCAAAGTCCTTTTTCATCGTTTGGATTGCTACATACAATTCTTTTGTCACTGTAAGAGTCATCACTTCTGAAGTGACTTATCCCCACCGTCGTCTGCTTTGCCTCACTTTCCAAATTTCGTGTTCTCACATATGCTTCTTGATACGTGGTAGGCGGTACTACCTTCATATTTTTCTTTTCTCTCGGTAGCAACCCATCTGTTGGTTGTACTTCCATCTTATGTATTAGTTCCTTGAGTCTTCTGTTATAGGACTTAATATCTTCATATTTCTTCTATTTGGTAGAGTATATCTCCCCAATAATTTCAGTGTCATCCCTCAACAACCTGAATTCTTTCTTGAATTCCTCAACTAGATCTTGCCATGTTGTGAAGGGATTCATTCTCTCCCTCTTTAGATGCCAGTCCATTGCGATTCCTCACAATGTGGCCGGAAACAGTCTTAAGCAAGCATTCTTGGTCATCTAGTCTGTTGGCATGCCATATAGTAGTAGAGGTTCCGACGTGACATTCTAGGTCTTCCTTCCCATCACCCAAAAAGGTGGACACTTGTTTTCCCACCGCTACGACAATATTCGCCATTGGGGGATGATTTTCTTCTCTTGACTTTTCCCCACTTACTGATGGCTCACTTGGTACTCTTTTTTTGTAACAAGCTTACTCTCTCTCTCACACACACCCCATCATGGTTTGAACCTGGGTCTCCTGAAAGAGAGCCCAAAGCCCAAACCACTAGGTACTTCTTCTCTTGGTACTCGTGCTCTTGGTGTTTCTATTTTTGGTGCTTCTTCACCAAACAACTCTCTAGCAAATAATTTGCAACTGCCCACTATTGCACCTATGCTTCATGACCTCCTTCACGAATACACAAACGTTGGATTTGGTCTTCATACACTCCTGTTGTTTTCCTTATGCTTGACTCCCATTTGCACCTCTTGGCAATCTCCCCCACTCTTATGCTGGTGTTACCAATTGGTCAACCTCATCTCTCCATGCACTCTCCACCTTGGCGCCTTGACTCGTGCGAGCATCTTCTTCGGTCTGTCCTTTGTTTATTTGTTGCACCTCATGTCGGACCTCATCCTCTGTTGTCAATGTATGCCACCTTCCATTTTCATCACTGGAACTATCTTCCTCTTGAGGATTCCAAATTTGTTCCACTTCCAGTTGTTCAGATTTTGTTCTCCTTGACTACAATTCTCTGACTTCTTACAGGCTGATCACTTCTTCCGTGGTTACGTCTCCCATGTCCTCGTAGCAAGGAATCTATCATCCACCTCTCCAATCTTCACACATGCTAGGCTCGAACTTCAGACAACAACGATGCCAAATATAGCACGACGGTGAGTATTTTGATAGTTGGAGGAACAATTGGAAAGACAGATCCTAGGAGCCAATTGAGACTACAATCATTGCTGGTCTAACTTCATACATTCTACACCCTTCTACGACAACTCTAATTGTATGGCAAACCCACTTGTATGACAAGTTACCAACTTGCACTTGTATGACACTATCAACATGCACTTGAATGGCAAACACTTGTACGACACAGTTACAATCCAATCAAGGCGGAAATCTCCCAACAATTATATATTGGCAATGACTTTGTACGGTGACAACTGCGTCACACCTTGTACGACACTCATGATGACCCTCATATGGTAGTTTGACAACAATGCTTGTATGACTTTCGTACAATTATACTGCACTATATCTTCCTGTAACTTTTGTTTGCAACTCCTTGTAACCTGCACACATAGAACTTGGTACACAACCTAACAATCTACTGCAACATAGTCTCACACAAACATGCACACATAGATGGAAATGGAATGTCTTTTCATTATCATTGCATGTTCGACACTGGCATTACAAGTATGTCTACACTTGTAGTACACAGATTGTATAGAATGCTCTGACTTCACAGGATAATCTTGTAATCCTCGTACTCTCCAAGACTATTGTCTCTCTCCTACCATCATTGTTGAACAAATGAGTGGGGGGTCCTTTTATGCTTATGGGTCGGCAGTTAGAAGAAATTGCTGCCTGAACACCTCACCACATAACTGCCTACATTCTCATTATACGACTATGACATTAGTCATGCATTAATCTCATGACGTCATCCACGTCATCTAATCAAAATGGCATCTTGCATTCCATTTGACAATACATTTCTTTTTCATTTGACTCTCATCTACATTTGACTTCACATTTTATTTACATTATAAAACTTAAAACTTGTGCACATTTTGCATTTATTCTTCCTATGTACAATGTCTACTTTGGCTATTGTCCAGAACTAGCTCCTACATCTCTCTCTATTTCATTTATCAATGCTATCTTCAAATCGCTCTTGCATCTTTTCTGAATATGATCATGGTGAATGTATGTTTTGGAACGTTTTTGGAAAATATTGTGAATTCCAACAAATCTAATCATGGAGCTAGAGTGTTGGAAGCCTTATTAATTTTATTCATGGAAGCATAATATTTATACAAAGCTAGAGGCTATGATTAGCCTGTAACAGTGTGATCCCTAATCCTACCAACCAACAAACTATGGAGTACATAATATTCTATCTAACTGTAGCTTGCTAAAATAAACCAATTTCTAACTTTATAAATTGTGCATGTTGGCTTCTAGATTGCCAACTTGGTGTGCACTAATTTATTTTCTAAAAACTAAATAATGTAATAAATTAATTAATAACCTAACATAGAGAATCATACTCCTATGCTTCCATCCATTGAGGGTAGTAGGATATCAATGTTATAAGTGTACAAGAAGTAAACCTTCCTAAACCAAGCCCAACACCGGTCAATGTCAATGACATTATTGCCTAATTGGATAACTTTCTTATTTTATATGTAAGGCATTAAAAAATGAGTTTACGGATTTCTCTTTATAACCCAAGAACTTTAGGCAATAGTTGTAAGAAGTAGAAATGAAAGTGTTTGTGAAAATGCCTAAGTAGCAAACACTAATTGTAATGAAATGAAATGTGCCTAAATGAAATGTAATGCAGCCGTCATTGCAAACTTTAATAAATTAATTAATTATAAGGTTTGCTAAGGTAATTAGAATAGGAAGTTGGGCAGTTTTGTAATGATGTCCTGGGATTTGGTTGTGCCAACCACCAAGACATTGCTTTAAATAGACCCCCCTTACTTCATTTTGGATATGCTAGAACATGTATGCAATGCAAGACAATGCCATGTGCTGTAACTGTGTGTATGCTTGGTTGACGAGAGAAGTCTGATTGCAATCACAGAGATTGGAATCTCTGCCATGATTGTATGCCATGGAAGTTTGATAATAAAGATATATTCATTTGGCCTCAATGTGTGTCTAATGATGTGGTGATGTCTATGGTAGAATGTTAGATTCTTGTGCAAAGTGTTGGTTGCAGGTTGATAGACTCATACACTGTGGAAATTACATTCGCTGTCCAGATTACGACTGCAATTAGAGTTACAGTCACCGTCGCTGTTAGATCCAAGCTGATGTCGGAGGAAGTTGATGCAAAGTGAGAAGTGTCATCTATGACATTGCTTTTAGAGACTGTCGATATGTCATGCTGTCATGCCATCATGAGGATCACCATTAGAGACTGTAATTGTTGTCTAGGACGTTGTCGATTGGGAAGTGCCATCAGGCCAGTGCGCTGACTAAGAAGTCCATTAGATCAGAGTGTCGATGGATGTATGCCATCTAGTTGTGTTGTTGTCTAAGCCCAACCTGACGACTAAAACTACACTTGTCGTTTGGAGCATGATGTCATCTTAGACAGAGTATTCTCCCATGAACTACATATCCTCGGCCTAAGAACTGTCATTCTCTCATCCCTGGGGATCCTTACCGCTATGCTACAAGAACAAGCAAAATACACTAGGCCATCAAACTCAAGGAGCTTAAAGAATAAAAAATAGTATATCAATCTTCCAAGCCATCAATTCCTAACTAGGAAGTCCTCTAGGGCATCATTCCATAGCAATACAGTCTAAAACATATCCATAATGACTTCTTATCCAAAACAAAAGGCATGCGAGACAACTCCTTGACTAGGGCACTGTTCCACATTCTATAGTCATGTACATTCATGCAAACAGCCAAACATGGCCCATTTTATATTCACATAGAAGGCATTCAAAATCATAAGGAAATCATCATTGTTCAAAGATATTACCTATTGTAGTGTGCCTAGGAAAGTTGCTCATGTCCATGTTGATGTTTCTTCAAATATGCCCCTTGCTTCTATGCCTAGAGGAAACCCATGATATAACCATGGAAGCTTGTTGGAAGAGAAAATGGAAGAAGCCACTTCTCATGGAGAAGAACCAGTTATTACCTCATGCATGAATCAAATTCATCAAGGTGAAGAGAGGAAAGAGTCGTAAGATGGGGTTCTAGGATGAAAACAATACTCTTTTGGAACCTTTTCAAACTCTTTTAAACTCTGTTGATCCTATTGCCACTTGCCGCAGTACCTCATTTAAAGATCAATCATTGACAATGTTTCATAAACATTTATTAAAATCATAATGATTAATCCTTCTTCACAAATCTAACCATCATCATAAATCAATTAAAGTGCGTTCATCAATATGCATAAAAAGTTGTCCATGGGGTTTTGGGCAAGCAGTGGGGAATAAATATTTCACATTGTAGACCAAAGTTCTAATCCCATGGGTGAACCTTGAAAAGTCAAATGGTAGGAGCTCAACTGGTTAAATACATCAATTTTCAAGCGCAGAGACCAAGGTTCAAATTTTGCCAAACAATATATACATAATTGCCAAGATGTTGTAATACCATCGTAATATGGTCAATGATATAATGCGGGTGGGGCCCATTTCAATCCCATTCAACCAATTAAAAAATATATATACATGAAGAGTAACAAAACATAATAGATAGGTCTCATATATCAGTAATTAATTTTAGGGTTGACCGAAATTATATCAAGATCTACCCCCATTATTAACTAAGATTTAATTGTCTTGGGGATGTTACACCCCATTTCCCTTATTAAAGCATCATCTCAATGTTCAACAAACAAATAGGGAAATTCAATTCTCATTCTTCTTTTGTCTTTCTAGTTAGTGTCTCTCTTGCTGTCTAGGTCCCAAAAACCTTCACTTATTGCATGATGCATTTCTTGTTACTAAGAGTGCACTTTTTCCAGAACTTGGATCAGCTTCATTTTTAACATTCCTTCATTTTTGACCTGCAAAGCTTGCCAATTCAATATGTGTGATTAGTTAGGGATGTGAGGTTTCAACAGAGTCACATGAAAAGCATTGTGCACACGAGACACTATTTCTGAGTATGAATGATGTATTTAGTTTCTTTTTACACTACAACAAAATTGATTGCTGATAAGAAAGAAAAGTAGAATTCCCCCCTCTTGTCCTAAGAATGCTAAAACACATCATTGATTTTACAATTTTACTTGTAAATTTGTAGATTCTCACTTTGCAATAAATTGTGGAGGGCAACAAAAGACAACTTCTAAAGGAATTTTTGAGTGCGACAATGAAACACTTGATGCTTCATCATTTTATGTGAGTGATATGCAGAGGTGGGGAGTCAGCAATACTGGATATTTTATGGACAGTTCTGGTCCAAATTATACAACCACTCAATCTCAAATTGCAAATACATTAGATACAGAACTGTTCCAGACAGCACGCCTATCTCCCAATTCACTAAGATACTATGGTTTAGGACTTGAAAATGGACCATATACTGTAAATCTACAGTTTGCTGAGATAAATTTTGTAGATGGAGAAACCTGGAAGAGTCTCGGGCATCGCATTTTTGATGTTTATGTTCAGGTATACTACTAAATTCCCATATGATTTCTATTCTTTCTAAATCATTGTCTTTATGGTACATATTATTTTCCATGTTGTGCTCTTTTTTGGTCTTTTGCTCTTTTGAAATGGTAAGAGTGCAACATGTATCAAAATCATCAGCATTACAATCAAACTGCATGGAAGCTAATTGCATTCTGATATGTAGGGGAATAAAGAATTAACGAATTTCGACATCCGAAAGGAAGCAGGGGGTTCAAATACAGCAGTAGTTCGATCTTTGAAGACAAATGTGACTGAAAATTTCCTTGAAATTCATTTTTTCTGGACTGGAAAGGGAACTTGTTGTATTACAACACAAGGGACCTATGGACCTCTAGTATCAGCTATAAGTGTTACACCTGGTAAAGAGAATGATGGAATCTTATTTTAATTTTATTTAATTTAGAGAAGTTGTACGCAATATGTTCTTTTTTTTGAATGGGAACAATGCATTTTAATTTTTTTTTGTTCTCCTACAATGTCTATAAAACTATTTTTGTAATTTACAACTGTAAGTGCATGGAAAACTTTAGACATCTTTATTGCTAACTAAATTGCAATGTGTGTAGATTTCACTCCTACTGTTACAGCAGACGAGCCACCATCCAACATGCCTCAGAAAAAAATTAAGACAGGAGCAGTAATTGGAATTGTTATTAGTGTTTTGGCTGCAGTTTTTATATGTCTTGCATTCATCACTTTTTATAGGAGGAGAGTTCGGAAGGCCTCAGAAATAGAAGGTGAACATGAAGGAAATAGAAAGACCTTTAGGAGGCCAATGAATTAAATTTATGTTTCTCCCAGTTATTCCTAATTGAATTTAATATGAAGGAATTTGGAAGTTGTGAATGATATCATTCCCATATTAATTGTTACATCTTGTTTTTCCATCAGCACTACAGGGAATCCATGCAAAACCAAACATTTTCAGCTATGCTTGACATGAAGACTGCAACATGAAATTTTAACGAAGAGAATAAGTTGGGCCAGGGAGGATTTGGTACAGTGTATAGGGTATGTTGATATGTATTCCAGTAGTTGCACCTGTGCTTCCAGATTTGTGCACACAAATAAATCCGTAGGCTGTGTATTATATTCACTTTCATTTGTGTTTCGTATTATGGTTATATATATCTGATGTCTACCATGCTGACTGAATCTCATTCTCTATTGTTATGTTTCCTCTTAAATTTATCTGATTGTTCTGGCACTTGATTATGGTAAATTGATAGAGCATTCTTCTAGATGGAGAAGTAGTAGCAGTGAAGCAACTGTCAGCTGAATCCAAACAGGGAAAACGTGAGTTTATTAATGAAGTAGCTGCAATATCTGCAGTGCAACACAGGAACCTTGTTAAATTGCATGGATGCTGTTTAGAAGGAGAACATCGACTTTTGGTCTACGAATATCTAGAAAACAACAGTCTTGCACAAGCTTTATTTGGTAAACATATGGCTGGACCACTTACATTGATTTGTAATATTCATGTTGCACTCATTCATTATATAGTAGCAAATATGTGGGTCTCATGTATGGTAAATTGCAGGTAATATAAATTCCAATGTCCAACTCACTTGGCCTACTCGTTTCAACATATGCATTGGAACTGCACGTGGGCTTGCTTACCTTCACGAGGAATCCAGCATCCGAATAGTGCATCGGGACATCAAAGCTAGTAACATCCTGTTGGATAACTTTCTGAATCCTAAGATTGCAGATTTTGGTTTGGCTAAGCTATTTGATGATACCAAAACTCATATTAGTACCAGAGTTGCTGGCACAGTGTAAGACCTCCTTGATGATTGGCTTTTAGTTTTCTAAAACCTTTCAAGATTATGCTTCCATTGTGAGAAAATACATTATTATGTTTATTTTTCTGGTGTTCTAAAAGCTTATTTGAACAAGATATGTTTTATGGCCACATTTTCTAGTGTTTGTTGATATACTGCAATTTTATTTCTTTGGCTCCTTGCCTGGTATTACTGCAATTTTATTTCTTTAAGCTGATCACCGAACTACAATTTGTATGAGAATATTTGCAATGGGTTGCAAGTTGCACTCACAAGAGTTACATATCATAGGATAGCCTTAGTTGGGATTCTAGTTGAGCTTATGTTTGCATGTTTCTGATTTGAAAGTATTTGTGCTTGAAGAGGGTATCTGGCTCCAGAGTATGCAATGCGAGGTCACCTCACAGAAAAGGCAGACGTGTTCAGCTTTGGGGTAGTTTCTCTTGAAGTGGTGAATGGTAGGAGCAATATGGAGTCAAGCTTTCTACAAGATAGAGTTTATCTTCTGGAATGGGTATGTGGTGAATTTTCTTCAGTTGTGCAATTAATAGTAATTTAAGTCTGCTGTAGCCATTACTACACACCCTCACCTGCTGGTCACATTATAGGCTTGGAATCTGCATGAGCAAAACCAGCTGCTGGAATTGATGGATCCTCACCTAAGATCAACATATTCAGAAGAAGAAGTCCTCAGGGTGATTGCAATAGCCCTTCTCTGCACTCAAGCTTTGCCTTCCATGCGCCCATCCATGTCTCATGTGGTGGCAATGTTGACTGGTGATGTTGAGGAAATTCCTCCCGCTACTCACCCTGGTTACATCACAGATTGGCAATACAACAACCATGTTGCTGCACAAGATTCTAGAAGCACATCTACTGTGCTAACATCAAACCACAACAACACAGAGATAATACTGCTTCCACATTGTTCTCACCTGTAAATGCAGATGTGACTGCATCAATGATCCGTCGTGCTATAGGAGATGGCCGATGAACACTAATTATGAAATTTTTATGGATTTAGAGGGTGTTTTTTTGGTTCTTGCTATTTCATTGTATCCTTTGGATGCATCTAGTGATGATTATAGCCAATAATGTGTATGTATGATATGGGAGATTGAGTGTGAGTTGAAATTTGCATGCTTGCTTTATGTAGGACATGTATATTCTCAAAACCCTTCAATTTATGGGCTATTATGATTTTACATTCATTGTACAAATTGCAGACACATAATGAAGATGCAGGCAGACATATTCACATAATTGAGCTCTACAAACATATATTTCAATTTCTAAAAAAAAAAAAAAAAAAAATTAAAAAAAAAAAAAAAAAAAAATAAAAAAATACTTGATTTTTATGCATGTCATTTTCAAGAGTTGCATGCTGACCCTCAATGTAATCCTGATTATTACAGTTAAAATTTAGATTATTTGAAGTATGTCCATTTTAAACTTACACGATTCGTAACCTACTGTGCTAACATCAAAGCACAACAGCATAGAAATAATACTGCCTTCCACATTGTTCTCACCTGAAAATGCAGATGTGACTGCATCAATGATCCACTGTGCTACAGGAGATGGCCGATGAACACTTATTATGAAATTTTTATGGCTTTAGAGGTTGTTTTTTTGGTTCTTGCTATTTCATTGTATCCTTTGGATGCATCTTATGCAGCAGTTGAGTGGTGAGTGTAGCCAATAATGTGTGTATGTATGATATGCAAGATTAAATGCAAGTTGAAATTTGCATGCTTGCTTTATGTAGGACATGTATATTCTCAAAGCCCTTCAGTTTATGGGCTTTTATGATTTTACATCATTGTACAAATTGCAGACACAAAATGAAGATGCAGGCAAACATATTTACGTGATTGAGCTCTACAACCATATATTTCAATTTCTATTTTTATGTGTGCATGCTGACTTTCAATAGAGTTCCAAAGTTTTCACCATTAGACTACTCAGCTACAATAAATTGAAATGCCCAACATTTAGACTATAAGAGTTGAACCCAAAAGAGATCAAGATTTAGGCTATGTCAATGACTAGAATTGAACCCAAGACCTTGTTCTCTTTTGGAAGACCCAACCACTGTGCCACCGGGTAAAACAGATATGGTTCAAAGCTCTAAACCCCATTTTATGAAAAAATTTACATTGATTTGTGAAATCCAAAATAAAACCACCCAAGATGAATGAACATGATAAACCATAAAGACTACATCGTTTTTTTTTTTTTTTTCACTAGGTGGTAGGAAGCTTGAAGCCCCAGGAATACCCAATTTTTGGGTTAGCAGTGACAAAGTCCCATAGCTTTTCGGATTAAACACAACAGCTAAATTATGTTCGTTTACTTTATGAAAATCCAAACATGAAAATTACAATTACGGTTTTTCTTAATATTTGGAATGCAATCTGTTTTATTTTTTATTTTATTTTTTTCTCTTGAATGTTTCACAGGCCCACTGGGACCTTTGGGGATCATAGGGTGCTCGATTTTATTTCTAGAGATTCCTATGTTGATTATATTCAAATATTTTTAAAATAAAAAGTATATTAAATCTTAAACATTAAATAATTTGAAAATGCATATTTTATATATTATATTTAGATATTAAATGATTATTTTTTAATAAGTTTTTTTTAAGGATATGTAAATAATCTTAACTTCTTTATTCTTCATTCTTGGTTTTAATTATTTTTATTTTAATTTATATTGATCCATGTAAATGCAAGGATGGTGGCCAGGTATTGATCTTTACATATTTATATATATATATATATATATTTAATTTACAATCATACACATCCACCTCACACACTCTTTTCACATAATGTTTCAACTAAGTGTGTTTTTTAAAACTTTTATAGGCTTTATAAATTTGTTCTCTTTTCTTCTTAAAATGTGTGAACAATTATTTCAAATCTTATATTTTAATGATGTTTAATATTTTTTATTTTTTAAATTATTCTTAAATGCATCTTAGACTTATCAATAAATTAATCTTGTATTTTATGGTAATAATTAAATATTTTAATCAAATGGTATTAGCTCAACCGACTAGATTATTTAACATTCAAAGAGGAGATCCAAGTTCAAATCTTGTAAATCAATCCCGGGGAGGATAGCTCAATGGTTTGGGCTTTGGCTCTTCTTCGAGAGGTCCAAGGTTCAAACCGCAACATGGGCAAGTGTGTGAGGGGGTGGGTGTGTGTATGGTTGTGTGTTTAGCCCTTATTGATAAGCTCAACTCTCCTCCTTATGAGAGGTCATGGTGGGATGGGGATGCCCAACCCCCCTTATGAGAGGTCATGGTGGGATGGGGATGCCCAACCCTAAGTGTTCGTTAGGGTTTCTCACACTAACCAAATAAAAAAAAAATCTTGCATCCAAAATGTTATAATTGATGATGTAATATGAGTGGGACCTTTAGGGCCATTTCAATCTCATATAAACAATTGAAAAATAATTGAAGGTTTTAAGGTCCTTGTAATCCATCGTGTTTCCATTATTCTTTTGCTAATATTTAATCATTTTTACCTCTAACTTTTAACTTTCATTAGTTTTATCCTTTATCTAACCCTCAACCCTCAACTTTTATTGTCTCTAATGAAAAAGAGGTTCATCTAATTGTTGAAATAACTTTCTAGGTTAAATTTGAAGAGAGAACTTGTCAAGCTAAGTAACTCAACCTTCAAGTTTGATAATCTTATAAAAATAATTATGAAAAAAAAAGTTCATCTAATTGTTGAAATAGCTTTCTAGGTTAAATTTGAAGAGAGAACTTGTCAAGCTAAGTAACTCAACCTTCAAGTTTGAAGAATCCTTAACCTGTAGACCTTACATAAATTCGTGCATGGTGCTGAAGGATATAACTATTGACATGGATGATCTCAAATGATACTCTTATAATTATTTGATTCAAATATATGGAAAAATGCTTATGAGTTCTAAGAATCAAAAAGATTTTTTTACATCCCCAAGTAGAATATACTTAGACAATCACATGTCTTAGTTGAATGAACTTTAGAAGGCTTATGGTTGGTTGTGTTAGCTAAAACAAAGAACAAATTTAATGTAATTTGTGATTATAAAGATGTTGTGACTTCCTCATGGTTGGTTGTTTTTGCTATATTTTATTTGGGTAGTGTGAGAAACCCCTACGACCAACATAAACTCTTGGGTAGAGAGAAACCTCTAGAGCCACTCTTAAGTGGTCGATAGAGTGTCGTTCCTTTCGGGTATACCATTATCTAGAGGGAAGCCACATGAGGTTTTTTATGTGTCCACAAAGACAGTACAAGGGGTGGTTCGAACATTGGACCTCCCATTGATTAGTGTTAGGGCCATGTCCCGAAAACCAACTGTACTTTGAAGATGCATAGGGGGTGGTTCGAACTTGGACCTCTCGTTTATTAGTGTTGAGGCCATGTCCCAAAAACCAATTGTGCTACGATGAACTTTTAATTTAAAGTAAACATGTTTTTTTTTTTAATTTGGATAGTGTGAGAAACTTGGTTGTTTTTGCTATGATACCTAGGAATAGGTATATGGAAATATGATATTATATTGTATATGGGTATTATGGATAGTTGACATGAGTCACACATAACCCAGGGTTCTGATTACATTATTATATTATAATAATGAGCGGGATGAGGGTTTATAAGATGGGTATATAAAGAAGGGATGTTGTCATTGTAATCATCATCATTCATATGAAGCATTACTTGTCATCGTCTTTGCCCACGAGGTGGTTTATGAGAATTTGCCCTCTCTAAGTGGCGCTCTCATCTTGGGAGATCTTGTGGAGTTATTCCTTTGTTAATGGGTATTATTGGTGTTGCCCTACCCTAAGGGTATTATCTATCTTTGTCTCATTTTGTGGATTGTTATTGTGTATATTTTTTTGTAGATGAATGATTTGATATTTCTGCATAATGGTGAATGGTTTTTGTTTGTGAAAATAAAATTTTATAACAAGTGGTATCAAAACAACAATTCTAGCAAAGTGGGGATTGTTTTTTATGGATTGCAAAATTAGGGCATATTTTTTTTAAATGTTTCATTTTTGGGAGCCATATCTTTGTGTAAAATTGACTTGATTCAGATGATTCTTGCACCATTTAGTTTGGAATTTAAATAGCTTTAAAATGAGTGGTCATATCAGGAATTCAAGTTGTATTGAGGGAGATATGACCCTATGAAATCAACCATCTAGAACAAGGATAGTGTTAGGGCATTTTTTAAAAAACATCTCATTTTTCAAGAGCCATATCTTTGTTAAAAAAATTGATTCAGACGATTCTTGCACTATTTTGTTTGAAATTTGAAGAGCTTTAAAATGAGTGGTCATATGAAGAAATCTAAGTAGTATTAAGGGAGATACAACCTTCTGAAGTCAATTTTTTGAAACAAGGGTAGTGACAAATTTTCAAATTGTGCTTTTTCCAGAAAATGAAATTTGAGATATCTATTAGTTGGGGTAAGCAAATCATTTGTTATTTTTTAGTTGTTTATGTGGAATTCTAGCTTTAAAATCTATGGGAGATATATATTTTTGTAAAACCCTAGTTTGCATTACCATTTTTGTGGATGTAAACTCATAGAGTTACAAATTGTTTTTGGAGAGGATGATATTGATGTTTGAGAATGGTGGATGAAGTTTAGATCTCTATAGTTTGATAATTATTGTTGATAATTCCGCCTTAGCAAATTTTTAAAAGAGGAAGCTTATTTTTGGTGGATAAGTTTTGTTAAGGAAAATAACTATAATTACACTTGGGACGAAATGGAGCACCCATTCTTGAGTAGATGAGAACCTATTCAATTTCAGTTATTTATATGAGAGAGCTTGAGGGAAAGGATAAAAATATATCTTGATGGTTGTTATCAAAGACCTTGAAAACATACTACAAGGGATTCAAAATGAGAGAAATGAAATAAAAGAGAGTGAGATTTTTTCAAGAAAAAAAATGAAAACAAAAAAAATAAAATTATTCAAGGAGAAAGAGGAAAAGGCTAAGGAAGATAGTGAGAAGAATGAAGACTCCACATCTTTGGATTTACAAAATCAATAGAAGGAACTAAATTCATCTAAAAATTCTATTTTGTAGGTTCATGGATGCATTCAAAAGGAAAAGGTTATTATTTCCATTAACCCTAGTAGTAGATATAATTTAATTAATAGTGCTTTGGCTAAGAGGTTGTAGGTTCAAGCAACAAAAATTAATGACATACAACTTGAGGGTGAGAATGTTTAGATTTTTGAAGATTTGAAGATCACCATGGATAAATGTATTTTGCATTTAGATTTTCATGTTACAAAGATGGATGATGTGGATATTGTTCTTTGGTTATCCTTGGTTGGATTCTTTGGGTATTGTTAACATTAATGTGCAAAAGAAGTTTATGTTATGGTACAAGAAAAAGAAGATAACACTACAAGATATTTCTTAGCTTAAGGAGCAAGGATCTAAGGAGAAGCAAGAAGCAATTATTGTAAAGGAACAAGTTAAGGAACCAACAAAAGAATCAAAAGTTGAATCTACAATAGTAGCAACACCAAACTCTATGGAATAAGTGCATGAGGACACACCAAAAGAAGGGCACAAGAGAGAAGAACAAGAGGAATAATTTAAAATAAAGAAACAAAATGTTGAAGAATCAAAGGAAACATAATGTTAGGTTAAGGTTACAACATATCACCACCCACACCACCTTGAACGACAACAATCTTAAAGGCATCACATAGAGCATCAATATTATTATGGATCTATATGAAGTCAAAAAGGTATCAAGTATGACACTATTTAGTAGAAAAAGTATAGTGATTCTAGATTTCAAAGGGGTGCAACAACATCAGGGAACAATAGGATTAATCGTTTGAAATATCATAGTAGAGTAGTAGAAGCATGGAGTCAACAGAGCAATTATGGATATTCAAGTGGCATAATGATAACTTGACATCATTAAAGACCATCATCAATCAAGATTTCACTTAGATGGATGGATGATTAAGATTGGTATTAGTTGTCAGCATTGCATAGAAGATCATATTATTTAGTTTCTTCTCATGTTTCGAGGATAAAATATTTGTAAGGAGGGTGGAATGCTATGGTACCTAAGAATAGATATATGGAGATATGATATTATATTGTATATGAGTATTATGGATAGTTGGCATAGGCCACACATAACCTATGGTTGATTATATTATTATATTATATTATAATAATGAGTGGGATGAGGGTTTATAAGATGGGTATATAAAGAAGGGATATTGTCATTGTAATCATCATCATTCATATGAAGTATTACTTGTAATCATATTTTTCCACAAAGTGGCTTATAAGACTTTGCCCTCTCTAAGTGGCACTCTCATATTGGGAGATCTTATGGATTTATTCCTTCCTTAAGGAGTATTTGGTGTTGCCTTACCCTAAGGGTATTATCTATCTTTATCTTATTTTGTGGATTGTTACTGTGGATAATTTTTTGTGGATGAATGATTTGATATTTCTGCACAATGGTGAATGATTTTTGTTTGTGAGAATAAAGTTTCATAATAGTTCTTAGCTAATTGAATGAAAATGTTCTTGGATCTCAATGGGTGATGGATTCACCAATCCTAATTGCTTGTTGGAATTGCAATGGCACAATTTGGGCCTCCCTAAGTACTTTTCATGTTATCAATTCTTTTTGTGACCTTATCACTCTCTAAGGCCCGAAGGAGTCTGAAACAAACCCTCCCTATTATTATTGACTAGCTTTCAATCTTAACTTTTATAAATGAGAGTAGAAGATTAGGCAAGGTTCAAAGATCTATGGGGTTACCTAACTCAGCAAAGACTTCCTTTGATATAACTTTTTTTGGGGTCTTTGATATTCACTTGAGCTACTTATATATCTAGATATATAGAGTCTCCCTCCCTTCTCATGATGGATTTACAATGATTTGTTATTTTCCTCTAACCTCATCTATGACATCCACATTTTATCTCCTTTTCAATCTAGACACTTCATTTTACACTATGATTGAGATTTTTTATTCAAATGCATTTAGAATTATAATTGTATTTATCACATCCTCATTTTGTTACCTTTTCCATCAAAACACTTTATTTTACATTATGATTATTGGACTTCGTATTCAAATGATAATATTCTCATGTTAACATATAAATATATATTTTTTGGTCGATAAAAGGGAATTTCATTGATAATGGGTTTTGAAAGGAGCCCCAAAACCTTAATACAACCAAGAAAAAACATCAAAACTTCAAACCCAAAGGCCAAAATAGAGGGCCCACAAGAGGGGTCCGACCTTACATAGAAACACACCACCAAATGTGGATATCCATAGGGGATGATCCCAATTGGACCAAAAATGAAGAACAAGGCCATCCCGAGGGGACACCCCACAACAAAAACCTACAACTCAATTCCCATCATTAGCGCTTGGAGACTCATCCATCTCCTTGAATATGGTGTTGATATGACCATGGGCTTCATCAAGGACCTTCGCTACCTAGTTGTGGAGCATCCAAGCAGCCTTGTACGAGTTGGATACCGTGGACAGGGTGGCCACCGAGCTGACGATATGGCTGAGCACAGATATATGAAGTGCAGCAGTAGAGGTGTCGTTGTACTCCTCCTTCACTAGATTCTTAGGGTGGATCGTCTCACAATAATATTCCTTTGCCAACTCAGTTGCTTTCCTCGAGGAGGACGTCTCTTTATTTAGCTTCTTCAAGCACGATGAAGCACAAACGAAAGATGGGCTAAGGTTCTGGAGAAACTTGGATGAGGAGCACTTGACGGACCTGGGCTTAAGCTTGAACTCGATGTATAGGGAGTCATCCTTGGGCTTCGAAGGGATGGGAGAGGAAAATTTAGGGTCATTGTCATCACTGGGCACCTCGTGGATGGGCGTTTCATGATTGCTACTATCAGTGGGCTTAGCAGGGGTGAGTTGATTGGGGCTAAGAGAGGAACTGGGAGGGAGAAGGGCAAGGGCAGGCTGATTGGGGCTAAGAGAGGAACTGGGAGGGGCAGGGGCTGGCTGATTGGGGCTTGGAGAGGAACTGGGAGGGATAGGGGTGGGTTGATTGGGGCTAAGGGTGGAACTAGGAGGGATAAGGGAGGGAGCGATCATGGCTTTCTTGGTAAAGGCATCCAGGGTATGTTTGTACAGGATGAGGTGCAGGTCCTGGTGGATGGAATGATGGGATTTCCCAGACCTAACATTGGTGATAGAAAGTTCAAGGGACCTAAACAAGTAATCAGGGATGTTCATATTTTTATTTCCCCTAAAGTGATTCAAGAAGGCCAAATGGAAACTACGAAGGGTGACGTCGATTTTTTCTATGGTGAAATACTGGAGGATTGACACCATAACTCGGTCCCACAACCCAGGAAGTTTTGTTCTTTTGACTCCTCCATCAACAGTAATCAAGTCCTTACCTTTTTTGGGAAGTACTCTAGTTCTGCCACCATGGTGTGCTTGTTGCGTTAGATGGTTTTACCATCAATTGGGAACCCTGTAACCTCAGCCAGCATGCGAACGTCGATCAAGAAGTCGAGGCCTTTGACAGTAACATGGCCACCGTTCCAGGTATTAATTATTTCATTGAATACTTCTTCGCCATTGCCAGTGAACTTCTGGAGGAAGGAAAGGTAATTTTGATTTTTAAGGATATCTTCAATGATGGGGTCGATCTGAAGCATTGAGGACTCAAGGAGGGCCATGGAGGGATGGGAATGGAGGATGTGAGACTTGGCATGGGGGCTAATGATATGGGGATAGATAGTGAGGTTGAGCCTTGGGTAAAGGTGGTACTTAAAAAATGCTTAACTCGCATGCCAAAGAAGATGGGAGAAGATTTGCTATGGGCCATAGCAGAGTTCGGAGGACGATGCTGCTTGGGTTGCGTGCTCGCCAACAGAGCCCAATTTTCACAATGGGAAGGAACCAAGAGGGTAGGGTTAGTGATGGTGGCATGGGGTAAAACATCATTTTGGAAAGGAGCAACACTCAAGGTGGTGGATTTACCAAAAATTTTTGAGGTGGCACAAACAATCATGCCATGGAAATCAAGCATAATTTTGCGATCGTGCATGTGATAGGCTAAGGTGGCACCGCTGCTCACACCAGGGTGACTAGACATCTTTCACAAACCAAGGCCGAGAGGGTCGTTTTGGCTTGAGACGTGAAAAATCATGATGACAACATCGGGAAGATCGATTAAGATCTTAGAGCCGAGCACGTGATGGAAAAAGGAGTTGACAATGAAAGGCCATGGGGAAACGGGAGGGATCAAGGTGAAAGGGGGGGTACATGTGGGTGGAGGCCACATGGCGGGTGAAGGGGAGGGGTATGGGATGACAGGGCAAGGGGAGGGGTACGGGATGACTAGGCAAGAGGAGGGGGTGGAAGGGGTAGGTCAAAAGGGCCATGCTGGCACTGGGAGTGTGGATATTAGGAGGGGGTAGGGGACACGTGATGAGCATAAGGGGATGGTCACAAGTTAGAGGGCTTGGGGGACGGGACGGGCATCAAGTTTCAATAGGGGCTAGACCAATCATGGGCAACAACATCAATGAGGGTTTGGGGAAAATCATCATACCACACACAAAGGGATTGTTGAGAGTGACCCAGGTTAGCAAGGGAATCGATCACCCTGTTGGCTTCTATGAACACGTGTTGGACTAAGGGGATGGTCGTAAGTTAAAGGGCATGGGCACCAAGTTTTAATAGGAACCAAACCAATCACGGGAAACAACATCAATGAGGGTTTGGGGAAAATCATCATACCACACACAAAGGGATTGTTGAGAGTGACCCAGGTTAGCAAGGGATTCAACCACCCTGTTAACATATAAATATGATTTTTGTTATGTTTAATGATATATTTTGAGTCATTAAATGAAATCAAATATTAGTCATTCTAATTAAACAATGATGCTTTCATTATAAATGAGTTAACAAATTAATGATTATGTAGATAAATTCTTGAGGGTAAATGTAGATTATTGCTTATGATTTATGAATTTATAAATTGCAAAATATAAATGGTAAAGGAACAAACTTTAAATGCTTTATTTTAAGAGTTTAATTAATTTTACAATATTTTATGAAAAACATCATTTCCTTTAGTTTTGTATCCAGTCTCCTTTGGCAGATCTTGTCATATTTTTTGAGCTGCTTTTTCCTCCTTTTAAAATAAAGAGTTTGTTCCATAAAATCTATTGCAATGAATATACTACTATGTTAATGTTATTTTTTAACGAAACTCCAAGTTTTTTTTCCTTGAAAAAATTTGTAATTTTATATTAAGCAAATATGAAATTACATTCTTCATATGCCTCTCTAGCATTTCTTCAAAGCTTCAATAATGACCTAAAAATCAAGTTGCTTATACATCATAGCTAGCTATCTCTATCAAGCTAAGTTCTATCCTTAGACACCTTCCCAAACTGTCAACTCATACCCTTTAAATCATTAAGTTATGAGTTTTTTTAAAAGTTGTTTTAACTATCCTTGCTTTAACTGGAGTGGATTAATCCCCCTAGATAGAGATACAAACCAACTATAGTGCATTGCCCTCACTGAATTCTTGTACTAAGCACGTATCTAGTTCAATTTGAAGCTCATACTTTGAGAGTTCATTTGCTTCCCTATTCAATTCTCTATAAATATGCCAAAAAGTAAAAGCTTCATTTTGATCCACAACTTCTTTTATTTGAGAGAAGATGAGTTGTAGAACCATGTTTTCCATCTTGAAAACACCAAGTATCCATTTTATTACCACCCATGAGTCTGCAAATTTAGATTTTTTAATTCCTTTTGATTTTTCCAACTGAACCAACAAGTTAAGTGCCATAATTTCAGCATAATTATTGGAACATTCTCCTAGTCCAACCTTAAATTAGAAAATAATGAGAGTTAGAAATATATAGTAATCCTTCTACCCCACAAACTCTAGGGACCCCCTGTTTAGCCCCATAAAAAAATCTCCAAGCACTTGATGTATTGATTTTTGGAGGGATGATTTGTCTGTTTACCCTTGTTGCAACTAAAACCTTATAGTTACTAAAAATTTCAATGATTTAGGAGGAGACCTGCCAAGTAGGCTTCTCCAAGTCCTAAAATACATTCCTAGATAACCATACTCCCCATGACACAAACAATGAGAGAGCTATAAAACCTTTGTATAAACTATTTTCAAACCAAGATTTCAAGCACTCTCTTAAGGAGTCTTCTCTCCATTCCTATAGGAAGCTTTAACTATGCTATAACCTCCTTCCAAACTTGTTTGGTAAAGGAGCAATCTACCAGTAAATAATTAATTGTTTCATTGTCTAACTTACATAAATGGCACATTCCTAGACCATTCCAACTCCTCTTTTGTAGTACCTCCCATGTCAACTTTATTTTTTATGGCAAGCCATAGGAATAGTCTTGTATTCAATGGGGTTTTTTGCTTCCAAAGTGACTTCCACCACCATGTTGAATTGTCATTTCTATCTTCCAACAGAGTCTTATACACTAACTTTGGAGTGTACTCTCTTGTAGCTCCATTCTTTGTCTAGACCAATGGATCTCCCTCTCACAACTTGATATGTCCATATTTAAGCCTCCCTATATATTCTTCCCACTAGTGTGCTTCCTAGCCCTGAAGCCCTAACACTATTGTTACATTCCATCCCTGTCTCCAATTTGTAGACGATTCTAGGTCAATTTCTTAGGTAAGAGTTCTAATCCCATGAGCTCTTAGGATATGAATTATATTATTTGGGAGTCTATGCATACCACCACAACCAATCCAAGGGTCTAATCCTACTTTTATCCTTGAACCATCCCCTATTTTCTAGGTAAGCCAATCACCTACAATATAAAAGACCTTAATCATTACCTTCAAACATATTCAGACATTATGGGTTTGCTTCACTAGGGCCCTTATTCACTCCTTGAATGTGAGTGGCTCTAAATAATTTTCATGTATGATCTTATTCCATAAGCCTACCTTTGATATTATCTTCCAAAGACACTTAGATGCTAGAGCCTTGCTAAATAGGAAGATGTTCTTAAGTCCCCATCCTTGAACCATCCCCTATTTTCTAGGGAAGCCAATCACCTATGATATAAAAGACCTAAATCATTGCCTTCAACATATTGAAACATTATGGGTTTGCTTCATTAGGGCCCTTATCCACTCCTTGACTATGAGTGGCTCTATATAATTTTTATGTATGATCATATTTCATAATATTACCTTTGATATTATATTCTAGACACACTTGGCTGGTAGAGCCTTATTAAATAAGAAGATGTTCTTAAGTCCCCATCCTTGAATCATCCCTTATTTTCTAGGTAAGTTAATCACCTACAATATAAAAGGCCTAAATAATTGCCTTCCAACATGTTGAAACATTGTGGGTTTGCTTCACTAGGACCCTTATCCATTTCTCGACTGTGAGTGGCTCTAAATACTTTTCATATATGATCTTATTCCATAAGCCTACCTTTGATATTATCTTCCAAACACACTTGGTTGCTAGAGCCTTGCTAAACTGAAAGATGTTATTAAGTCTCCATCCTCCATTTTCCTTGGGCTTGGATAAGGATTACCATTTAACCAAGGGAATACCTTCCCTTTATCTTTTCCTTGTCCAAAAAAACACATAGCTTAGCTATCTAATTTTATCCAAAACTCCTCTTGGTATATGAGCCAAATATTGTCAATATACTAGTATCACCTCTAGCATAGACTTGACCAAAGTCAATCTCCACCCACTAAAGAGAGCTATTTGTTGCACCATATATTAATTCTTCCTTCCACCTTATTTATCAACCAACTCCAATCTTGTTTAGTGTAGTCATTGGGTTTTAAAAAGAACCCCAAATATTTAAACCTCTCTTGAAGATCAAATCTATTAAAGGGGAAAAGTTGACCTATTAATATGACCTGATATTGATCCACATAGTTAAAAGATATGGTTGACTTCTATGCATTAATATGCATACTTATTGCCATGCAGAAAAGATCTAAATATTGTTTTAACTTCTTTTTAGGTCTTACTATTCATCTATAAAAAGTAGATGGGTAACTTCCATTGTTATACCTATTCTAATTCCCTTTATTGCTCCTACCCTCTTGGATTCTAAAATGCACCTACTTGATCCCTCAACTACTAGAAGAAACAATAGTAGTGACAAGGGACAACCTTGTATTATCCCTTGATAAGCTTTGAAGAATTTCAAGTTTTTATTTTTAAGAAGACAAAATAAGTAAAGGTCATCAAGATAAATACAAGATAATTGTGATTAAAACTAGAAATGCTACTAAAGGGCCTACCAAATATCAATAACATGAAGTATAAGACAGAGGACACAAAAAATCAGGACATATCACATTTGAGTTGGTATGGATTAGGTATGGCATTGCACTCTTATCGAAGAGACCCAAGTTAAAATAATGGGGAGAGTGGCAACCATTGTGTTGCCCACTTGTCACATAGCATATTATAATATAAAAAATAGTGATGTCATTGTATCTTATATTTATGAAATGAGAAAGTGATTAATAAGTAATTGAAACTAATTTAAATATATTATTATTTTTAATACTAGTAAACCTAATGGTATAAATGTTCCCCAAAAGTACAAAGCTTTAAAAAATAGTATGAAGTTCTTGTCTATAGAAATAAATGTGATAAAACTAAAAATATTTAAATCTTCACATAAAGCCACAATTAAACTTGCATTTTAAAATAGGGTTAATTCAGAGTCTTATATTACTTTTAGAAAAGAATAAAACTAACATTTTTTTTAAAATAATATGCATACAATTAAGGAGCAAGCCTCACCTTTCTTGTTCTATATCCTTGGATAAATTCAAAAAATAAATGATTCTCATAATTTAATAAAAATGTACTACCATTGATGCAATATTTTCTAAATTGATAGCCAAATAGAAGGTATCAAGCAAGGGAGATAGAAAATCTCAATAAGGAGGGGTAGAAGTCAAAATTTTTTGGGCCTCAAAGACCCAAGCCTTTGCCAATTTTGTAATTATTAGGTAGAAAATAGAACGATAGAACCTAAAATCATCCGATTAGATAAAACCTAGAAAAAATCCATTAGATCCATGCGTGATTCACTAGAATATGATAATTTTTTGCTCTTCTCCCAAAAATTGGGTGATTACAAATCCCCCTGATTCGAATGCAAATGGAAACTCTATTAATAATCAAACCTAGAAAACCATCTAAAGTTAAATAATCAAGGAATCATACCCCTACTCTAGAAATTTGTCGATCTACATGCCCATTTCTCAAGAAAAAAGGTCTTAGAATTTCTTGAAGTTTGTTTTCCAACAATTCATCTATGGATTGATGAGTCACTATATCTCTATGTGAATTTTATTGATCCTTTTATTTCTAAGAATTGCTTAGTCCTTGATCTATTGATTCATTGACCTAATTTCTGATTCATCAACTTGACCGACAACTTCATTACGTCATTACATAATGAGATTCATTGATTTTCTAAATCATTTATCCATCAATTTGCTAGCCAAGCAAGTAATTCATCAACTTTAGTTGATGAATCAGTGACATCATCCATCACCAACAAGATATGTTGCATGCTAAGTCTTTGGTCCAACTACTTGTTGGATTTCCAATGGTTCATTAATTCATCTAGTGATTTTCTTAATTTCCCTAATTTTAAAATTTTTATCAATCTAACTTATTTTTCAAGTGGTTTTCTTTATTGTAGATACATAAGGAATTGGTTAGAATTAGAAATTAGTGGGATACAGTCCTATGGATACAGGAAAAATAAGATAACTTAGGTCTTCATATGGTTAACTTAGTGGGATCAATCGAACTTATTTAAATCAAGCTCTGATTGGCAAACAGGTATGTAGATTTATCAATAATGATCAATTGGGATGGGTAAAACTTCTTAACGCAAAATATATAAAAAATAATTAGGACTTCCTGAAAGCTGATAATCTCCCTAGAGGATCCTATTTCTGGAATTGTTTGCTCGAATGTCGGGAGGTAGTCAGGAAAGGCATCAGATGGAGAATTGGTAATGGAAGACAAGTGGACTTTTGGCAAGACCCATGGTTGGAATAGGCCCCTCTGAAAGATAACTTAGACCGTCAGGTCCTCCAACATAAAATTTCAGAGGAAATGGGAGGAAAAGTAGGGGATTTTATTGCTGTAGCATAGGAAACTTCCTCTTGGAAGAAAATCCACGTTCATAATCTGTCGAGCAAGAGAAGGTGGCCCTAACCAAACTCAATGATGCTTTAAGGGTGTTCCCGATCATTCCCGGGGAAGGAAGAGACAAGGCGATTTGGGGCAAAACTACAAGTGAGATCTATTCGAAAAACGGCCTATAAGTTAATCCACTCAAGATTCAATGGTCGGACTCCGACTTCTATTTTTTGGTTAAATAATTTAACCCCAAAAATTGCTTTCTTCTTTTGGTTGGCGAGTCCAAAATAAGATTCGACAACGAGATAATCTGCAAAGGAGAGGTTTCCAATTCATCAATCGATGTATCTTGTGTGAGAAAGCGATAGAATCCGTAAGTCATATATTTCTTACTTGTGAATTTTCTTGTATAGTATTCCAAATGATCCTGTCCAAATTTCATATAGATTGGGTCCGCCCAAATAGTATGTCTGACTTCTGCATACAGTGGGCTTCCCCCTTCTGGGCGAAAATTTTGACTTGGCTCTGGAAGCTCAGCTTACCCCATTTTTTATGGGGGATATGGAATGAGAGAAATAAGAGAGTATTTAAAGGACATAAGAAAGACCCCAGGTTATGTGGTAATAAAATAATCAGAGCTTTGAAAGAAAACTGGAAAAATTTCTACTTAAAAAATGAGACCATGTCTCTAAGGGAAAGGAGGATTTTGCGGAACTGGGGAGAGGAACTTCCAGACCTAGACATTACAACCAACCCACGGGATGGTGTCAAGTGGATACCCCTACACAAAAGTGGGTTAAGTTTAATTTTGACAAGGCAGCCAAAGGAAATCCGGGGGTTGCAGAAGCAGGAGGAGTTCGAGAAATGAGGAAGGAAAAGTGGTCCTTGCCTTTGCAGAGCCTTTGGGAACTCAAACAAATCATTTTGCAGAAGCCCGAGCTCGCATGCGAGCAATGAGAATTGCAGATTTGAGGGTTATAAGGAAGTTATATTTTAAGGGGATTCGCTTAATATAATCAAGGCAATTAAGGAGGATAAAGACCCCAGCTGGACCATCTTGGAGCTTATCCTAGAAGCAAAGATTCATAAATCTCATTTGGTTAATGCCCGAATCCAATACACCTTCAAAGAAGGGAACCAGGCGGCGGATATAATGGCAAAAATTGCAGTTTCTATTGGGGAGATGCAAATTTGGAAGGATAACTTCCCTCAAGAACTATTGGTGTTGGCTCTAGAGAAGAGCTAAGATCAAACATGTTGGAGCATCAGGAGATCAGAGGGGTTGATGATGAGTAATCCGATAGATGGAATTAGGCAGAGGTACAAAAGGCATCCCATTTGCTGGGGCCTGGGAGGTGACAAGTGTACAATACAACAACCTAGTGGTATTAGTAAGTGCTAGGTGTTGTTTGGTTTTTGTTTTATCCTAAATAGTCAAGCGACAAGTATAGGACTGTGGACTCTAAGTATGGCTTAATGTGGGTCTTAGAAAGATCCATTTTGTATTTTGATTATACGGGCTTGATGCTAGAACCAGCCCATTTTGACTATGTAAAAGGTTTGTGGACCTTATAACCACCTCTACCTTATATCAAAAAATTGTTTCTCACCTAAAGTAATTTACGAGTAAACTCCAACTATAAATAGGGAACTAGGGATCCATTGTATGGATATTTTGGCCATAAGAATTTAGAGCTACACTATATGAACCCACATTATGATTTGATCTCATGAAATTTTTGAGAAATTGGTAGATCATTAAGAATTCCAGTATTGACATCATCCTCTTGGTTTGCTAAATGCATGGTGATTAAGGCATTGTCCTTTTGTCCATTTTGTCATTCACTTAAAAAATTTCATACTTAATGTATGGGAGAAAGTTGATGTTATTCAAATTTTCATGTGTTAATTGATCACTTGCACTGCCTCACTATAATTAAAACCTATATTACATTCAAATCACTCAAACCCTTAATATTTTATGCATGTTTATTTTTTGCACTTTACTTTTTATGCTATTAGTGTAGGTTAGTGTACGAGTATTTCTCCAGGGAGATAGGGGTGTTAGAATCAATTTGGATGTTAGAAGGATCCATTAGAATTGGGTCATGTCATTGATTTAGAAGTCAAGAAAATTCTTCTGTGTGACATAGTTTTTGACATATCCATGGGACCCACCCTCATTATTCCTCATTTTTTTCCTAATTTGGCTAAAATTCCTTGATTTTATGCAAAATGTGCATTCATGACGGATTCATCATGGATGAAGCGATTGGCATAATATTAAGTAAATTATTGTCAAGTATAGTTACAAGAAGCAATTTCCTCTAGATTATTTGCATTTTCACAAGTTGAATCTAGAGGCATTCATTAAGGTCAAGGACTTGATTATCAAGCCCAGTCTCAACTTGACCTTGAAAAATTCATCTTTTTTTTTAATTTGTGCTTGATTTTTATAGGTACTTTGTGAATGATTAATTTGATATAAACTTACAAATTTTGAAATTTTTGTGAAGATAACATGAGAAACATTAGAGCACCATTAAATATTAGATCTAACCTTGATTTTACTAAATGCATGGTGATTAAGGCATTATCCTTTTGTCCATTTTATCATCACTTAAACAATTTCATACTTAATGTATGGGAGAAAGTTTATGTTATTCAAATTTTCATGTGTTAATTGATCACTTGCACTGCATCACTATAATTAAAACCTATATTACATTCAAACCACTCAAACCCTTAATATTTTATGCATGTTTATTTTTTGCACTTTAATTTTTATGCTATTAGTGTAGGTTAGTATAGGAGTATTTCTCCAAGGAGAGAGGGGAGTTAGACTCAATTTGGATGTTAGAAGGATCCATTAGAATTGGGTCATGTCATTGATTTAGAAGTCAAGAAAATTCTTCTATGCAACATAGTTTTTGACATACCCATGGGACCCACCCTCATTATTCCTCATTTTTTTCCTAATTTGGCTAAAATTCCTTGATTTTATGCAAAATGTGCATTAATCATGGATGAAGCGATTGGCATAAGATAAAGTAAATTTTTGTCAAGTATAGTTAAAGGAAGCAATTTCCTCTAGATTATTTGCATTTTCACAAGTTGAATCTAGAGGCATTCATTAAGGTCAAGGACTTGATTTATCAAGCCCAGTCTCAAATTGACCTTGAAAAATTCATCTTTTTTTTAATTTGTGCTTGATTTTTATAGGTACTTTGTGAATGATTAATTTGATATAAACTTACAAATTTTGAAATTTTTGTGAAGATAACATGAGCAAAATTAGAGCACCATAAAATATTAGATCTAACCTTGATTTTGCATCTGTCATATGAAGAAGTCATTTAAGGAAGATTCTGAGCCATTTTTATAAGAGTCAAATTTACAAGCAATTTGCTCAGTTCAGTGAGCGATTTGCTCTAAATATAGTAACTCCTCACCAAGTCAAATCCAACGATCAATTCACTTAAAATAACTACACCAAAAAAGGGCTTTAACAACGACTAAAATAAGGTGGTTTTTTATGGTGGTAAAAAACCGCCTTAATAGATCCTAAGAGGGCAGTTTAAAACCACCCTCTTAGGATAACTACCCTCTTAGGGATAAGAGGGTGGTTTAAGCAACCCTAAGAGGGTGGTTTATAATCGCCCTCTTAGGGTCTTAGTACAACATAAAGGACACGAAAAAGGCCTAGAGATGAGTATTTTGGCACTTTAGAGCAACATGCAGATGGAGGGACCGTGGGAATAGTAGAGCTAGGGCTTTTAGCGTGCAAATGAAGGGATCAAGAATAGAAAATCTAGGGATTTAAATTAAAAGGAAAATAGCAGAGCAAGGGATTTTAGTGCGCATATGGAGGGACCATAGGAATAGCAAAGTTAGGGCTTTGAGTGCGCAGATGGAGGGATCGCGGGAATAATAGAGCTAGGGATTCTATCACGTAGATGGAGGGATTATGGAAATAACTGAGCTAGGACTTTAAATCAAAAAATTAAAAGCACAATAGTAGATCTAGGTATTTTAGCACGTAGATGGAGGGACCGTAAGAATAGTAGGGCCTGGGATTTTAGCACATAGGAGGGACTATGGGAATAACTAAGCTATGGCTTTAAATTAAAAGGGAAAAGATTTTTCACTGGGTGGAGCAACACTAGTTGAGTTTCTAGGGCTTCCCAAAAGTCAACCCTCATAATTTTGCTCTCCTTTTTATTTCAAATATCAAGCTAGGGCTTTAAATTAAAAGGGTAAATATTTTTCACTAGGTGGAGTAGCACCAATCAAGTTTCCAAGGCTTCCCAGAAGTCAGCCCTCGTAATTTTTCCTGAGCATATTGTAGAAGGTATGATGTTCGCTCTCTAGACTTTGTTTTTCCATGCAATATTCCCCAATTCCTCTCCACCTCCCATAAGATTAAGCGCTTCCATGCAATCTTCCCCAATTCCTCTTAGGAAGACCAATTTCAATGAGTTTTGGTCCAACTTACATTGTTTCGATCTTTATAGTCTATATTTAAACCTTTTCATGTAGTCCTCTAGTGCTTCACCCTTTTGGGTCTTTTAGAAGATCTGGTTCCTTGTGTTGCATGCCTTGCAATAGTGCTAGTACTTCAAAAAATTTACTTTCATTTGCTCCTAGGTTTGTATACTATTACCTCCTAGCCTTGTGAACCTACAGAGTGTTGTGTCCTTTAGAGTAATAATGAATACTTTCAACTTCTAGCCATGAGGTTTTTAAATTGATTATATTTGTGCTTTATTTTGATGTAAACAAATAAAGATAAATAATCACATTATATGTACATAGTTTTTTAGAGTTGTTAGCAAAGGATATATTTTAGTCATCATGTATTGGTGGTTGGATGGGTATGGCATTTAAAAGAAAATATAAGATCGAAATGTAGCGAATCAATATGCAACCATAAAGATCAAGAATGAAATAAAATAAAATGATGGACGATACCCTTTTTATTAATAATGTCTTATTATTTTCAATAAGGTTACAAATATGATCCCCTTTGAGGGATTGCTATCAATCTTGATACAATTAATTACTGTAGGCCCAAAATGGCCACATACTTAGAAAAATTTTGAAATTTTTGCCTAAGTCATGAAGTTCTCAATTCGCACACTTTGTAGTGTATTTTGGAGCGGATCCGCAACAAAGGCCACGAGTCCACCCAACACTTGGTAAATTTTCGCACTTGGAGCAATTTCACAAGGTTTCTTTTGTTCTTGGCTTTGGACTAGTGATGCATCCCGAATCTGCAAAAATTTTTGAAGAAGGATGACATCAACATAAAATAAGTGTGGATTGGCGACCGCTTGATATTTTGAATACCTTATGAGCGGCTAAGTGTTGGAGAGCCCGATTTCGGAGAGCGCATAGAACATTTTTGCTCGAAATGGTGACAAAAGGCAGAAAGCTAAGTATAGAAGATGCGGATTCGTGACAAAGGATATTTTTGACTAACTCTTTTTTGGAATGATAACAAGCAACGATGTACTCTGAAGTCAGTGCGGATTGGAGGAAGAGTCACTTTGCATTGCAATAGGTCCGGAATGGTGTTCACAAGCCAATGTACTTGCTTCGGTCCAGAATGGAATCCACAAGAGTTTCAAAGGAGATATGACATCATCAACTTTTTTGTGCAGATTGGTGAATGCTTCACGACCAATAAAGAAAAATAAAGGACGAGGAGCGGATTCGATCTCGCTTAACTTCCAAAGCATTTAAGGCCGGATTGATGTTCTATAGTTTCTAAGGCAGGAAAAATGACGTCATCATTTTTTAAGAGTGGAATGGCATTGTGTTCTCCCCCACCATTATACCAAGCTTATATCAGATTAAATCGTAGCCATACGATGGGGGAGATCAACGATGGAGATTTTTCTAAGGAATATGAAGTATATAAAAGCATTTCTTCACCAGAGTTATAATAGTTAGTTGGAGGAGGAAGCTGAAGCATCGAGGGTTTCAAGAAGATAGAACCAGAGATGGTTACAGATCGATGATGGCAGAAGGCTTCCAAGAAGTATCGATGATGTATACACAATCTCCAATGGCTAAAACTCCAGTTAGCATCGAATGACCAACAAGTTGCAGATAGTTCGAGCTGCCATGGCGGTCCACTTGCAGTGGATTTCTCGAAGGATGAACCAGTAAGAGAATGCCAGCAAGAACTCTCTATTGAGCTATCAAATTTAAATCTTTGTAATGTTCCTTATTATTTTAATTTTGCAAAACTATAAATAGAGGTCGAACCCTCATTTCTAAGGGTCGTCTCTAGTGTGTTTGTCTTGTGCTACTATAAATATTCCCAAGGACTAATGAAAGGAGCATTACATTGATCTTCACCTCAAATCTTGTGTCTTCATATTTGATATCAGAGGTTCAAATTCTTAAGTTGTATTTTTGTGAATACTTGAATGGTTAGTTTGTGCCAAATTAATGGATTACTAGCTGCTAGGGTAATTGAAATATGCTTCTGAGTTTGATCTTTATTGTTAGGGAGTGCATTTATGTAAAATCTAGATATTGGTGAATTTTGTTATTTGGATTATCATTGTTTAGATATTGAAATTGTTCTCTCAGTAGTATTTCTTTGTTGTTCGTTAATGAATGAAAATACATTTAACTTGAGATAATGTTGATCTAAGTAATGTGTCTTTAAGTTGATTTTTTGGAGCTTTTTGCTATAGTGCAATGTTGTTAGCCTATCCGTCCACTATTGTTCACATCTTTCTAACCCTAACCTTTTCTTACCCTAATCTCAAAACCCCAAGTGAGCATAATTGTGTCAACATCCTATTTAAGTTGACAAGGAACCAACCTACTCTGGAGGTTGGATCGAAAACTCTATTTTGGTCCATCCAATGTTGAGTGCTGAGTTGTAGCTATCGGGTGCAAGCTTGGATAGAAAGTAGGAAGATAGACAACCACAATGTTGAGTAAAACTTGATGCAATTTAGTGCCCAATAGTTTTTGGCACGCCTAGTGGGACCAATTCACAAGGAACACGAAACCCATCATATGAGTTATTGTTTATCTCTACCCGAAGGAATCAATATTTGGTGAATTGTCTTGACCTTATAAGTGGAGAATAGCAAATTCACCTGGTGACTCCCTAGTCCTTAAACCCAAAAAAATAATTACCCCTATAGACCAGTGTCCTTTCATGTATACCAGGTCTTTCAAAAGGAATAACCCTGACTCCTATTTTTATTGTGAATTACCTTATAGAGGGTCTACTATTATCAGAAGTTTGAATCAAGACTTCCTCTCAGAAGAGGAGCTTCCTGAAGAAAACCCTGCAGTTAACCCAATAGTCCCTCCAATAGGATCTGCACCTAGAAATATGGCACAAAATGTGGCCCCTAATCAACCATTACAGAAATACCCCAGCTGGAATATAGCTGGTCCCTTGAGATTAGCCCAAATGAATGCCATTCCCTAGGTTGTATCCAAGGCTATCCCCACTTATGATGGATCTAGGAAGACAACCTATGAGCACTATCAAGATATTTTAAACCTGGCAGCAATTCACAACATAAAAGAAGAGGATATTATCGTAATAATCCTAGCCCTATCCTTTAGAGGAAAGATTTTGCATTGGTTTAGAACCCTGGAGGATAATACCATCACTTCATGGCAAGCATTGGCTGAGCCTTTTGTGGAATAATTTAATGAATCTATTGACCCTTTATCCTTGATTAACCAATTTACATCCATGCAGAAAAATCAGCAAGAAACTATCTCGGATTTCAATTTGAGATTTAGCAGAACATGGAAAAGAATTCCTCCCACAACTAGACCAACTACATGTTTGGCATATATGTATTATATCCGAGCTCTTGGATCAGAGCTAGGGTTGCAAACACAACAATATGGAGTAGAGACCTTCCCCCAAGTTTATAATGTAGCATTTCATGCTGAGAACATCCTAATTAATGTGGGAAGACTCCCCCAAAAATTGTGCTACCTTATAACACAGAAACCACTAGTGGCCAAAGCCAAACTGCAAACCCTTCTTACATGGATCCCCTTTCTTTATCATCTCCATATCCACAAATGAATGCAATCCCTCAACCAAAGCCAACATCCTCTACAGCTCCTTTTCCTCCCCTTCCTTCTCAACCATCTTAGGAGTTTTCTGCTATTCTTGATATACAAAATACTATGAAAACTCTGAGTAATAGAATGAATTCAATGGAAAAGAGAGACCAAGAAATGTCACAACAGAGGAGGTTTCCATATGTGAACAAATATCAGAGACCCGGTCCTAGTAACAGTCTGGGTCAAAGTGAATGTAGCATATGAGGAGTCAGAATGTTCTTCAATACTACTCTTGCAATGTTTGGTGTTTAGTATGCAATGATCCCCATGACTCATAGTCTTGTGTTATGTACCAACACCATGTCCAACAAGCTATGGATCAAGCTAAAAGAAATTAAAAGGGGAGAGTAAACATGTTATGGCAGTCTGATCAAATCATGGTTGGAAAAGAGCTGGATGAAGAAAGCCCAATTGTTGTTATGACAAGGTTTGGAAAGAAAGCCTTACAAGTAGATCCCAAAAGATGGGGCAATTCCAAGTCCCTTCTCAAAAAAGGACTGATCCCCCTCCTCAAAGCAGTGATACTTTCCCCATCCCTCAAGATAAAGGTAAAGAGAAGACATAAAGTATTCCTAAGAGGTCAAAAAATGAAATTGAAGGAGACCAAATGAGATCTAAGGATGAGGCTCAAGAAAGGCTTAGATTCCCCTCTATTACCAAAAGGTAGAGAATAGAAGCCACTCAACAATATAAAAGGAGATATGGTGAGCCAGAGAGAAGGCCTAAAAGACCTTCCCTGACTAGATCTAAGTATAATATTATTGAAGAGATGAAAAATATTCCATCAAAAGCCAGCTTGTATGACACTCTGTTCATTCCTGGTCAGATTGATCTGCTTAAGGCTTCCCTCAACAAGTATCCACAAGATAAGCAGGCCACTACAATCCTTAGTATGCCATCAGAAAAGAAAGAAATGTCACCTATTGTTTTAAAGAATAAGCCCCCTCCTTTCTATATATCCCTGAGGATGGAAGGTTGGGTAGTCTAAAATTGTATGATTGATTCAGGAGCATCAACTACAGTCATGCCTAAAGTAGTCTATGAAGAAATGGGTATGGAGTATACCCGATATTGTCTTGGAGTATTACAATTAGATGGGACACCTATTAAGATAGTTGGAGTCATAAAATATGTTTTAATGAGGCTGCACAGAGCCCTTGAGGTGACAATAGTACAAGAAATAGTTGTGGTTGACCTAGAACCCTACTTTGGATTATGCCTTTCAAGGGAGTTTACTGCAAAACTAGGTGGATGTATGTACATGGATTATTCTAGTATGGTAATTCCTTTCAAAGGAAAGAGAATAAGGATAACACCTAAAAAACCGATAGCTTATCATATTGAAAATATTGAGGAAGACATGTGCAATATTACTCCCTTGGAAGAATTTGAGCTGGTGGAAAACATTGAGGAGTTGGATATTGAGGATGAGTTGCCTTTCAGAGAGGATTACAGTCAGTTTGGAACTGGTATGGGAACATACAGTATCTCAACTGAATCAGAGAAGAAAATCCCTACTATATCCAATCAATATCTGAGAGATAAAGAAACATGGATCATGCACTTTGATGGTGCTAAATGCAGAAATGGTGCAAGAGTTAGTGTGGTTTTACAGTCCCAATCAGAGGGGATAAATAATTTTGCCTACAGACTAACATGGTCATGTACAAATAATGCTGCAGAATATGAAGCCCTGTGCCTTGGATTGATACAAGAAGAAAGCATGGGCATTAATATTTTGAACATATATGGTGATTTTGAGTTAATAGTCCATCAAGTAAGGAACAGGTGCAGCAGTAAGCACCATTACCTAAAAGCTTACAAAAATAGGGTATGGGATCTGATGGAATCCTTTGATGCCTTGAATTTAAATTTTTTTCCCAGAGAAAATAATACTCTGGCTGATTCTTTAGCAAAAAAGGGAGCTAACTTCAACCCTTATGTAGACTTTGGAATCAAGAAAGCCAAGGGAATCAAAATGATTTTCAGACCTGCAGTACCAGACAAACAGATTTTCTGGTAGGTTTTTGAAAGTGATGAACAAATAATTGACTTTATGGTGAGAGAAGCATGTCTCTCCACTGTCCAAGAAGAATATTTAGAAGAAATTGATCAACAAGACATTATCCAACTAAGGAACAATCACATCCCTAGAGGGTTGGTCACCCTAGAGAGCTTGTTTGATAATGAGGATAGAAAAAAGACCAGAACCATGAAAGTCAGTGAAAAATCTATAAAGAAGTTGAAGTCGGTTCTGAAAATAAGCTCAATGTTGGAGTCCAATGTTCACCAGAGGAAGCAAAAGATATCAAAGATTTGTGCCTAAAATATCAAGACATTGTGGCTTGGTCATATGAAGACCTTAAGGTGTATGACAAAAAGGTTATCCAACATACTATTGAGCTAGAGCCTGATGCCAAGCCTTTTAGGCAGAAGCAAAGGCCCATAAATCCAAGGATTGAAGCCATCATGAGAGAGGAGCTCTTAAAGTTATTAAAGGCTAAGATCATATATCCAATAAAACATTCAACCTGGGTAGCCAACTTGGTACCCGTGAGAAAAAGAATGGTGATATACGCTTATGTGTAGATTTTAGAAATCTTAACCAAGCATCCCTCAACGATCATTATCTCCTCCCACATATTTATCAGATCTTACAAGTAGTGGCAGGGGCTGAGAGGTTCTCATTACTAGATGGCTACTCTGGATACAATCAGATTTGGGTAAAAGATGAAGATCAAGTATAAAACAACATTCACCACAAAATGGGGCACATTTACCTACCAAAGAATACCTTTTGGGTTGTCCAATGCGAGAGCCACCTTTCAAAGAGCCATGGATTATGCCTTTGGGGAATTGATCAACAAATTCATTCTGATTTATTTGGATGACATGACTATATTTTCCCATGATAAGCAAGATCACCTATCACACCTAGAGCAGGTTTTTAAAAAATGTAGAGAATTTGGTATTTCACTCAATCCTAAAAAATCATTATTTTAATTCATGAAGGAAAGTTGCTAGGTCATGTGGTCTCAAAATAAGGTATGGCCATAGATCTAGAGAGAATCAAATCCATTCTTGCTCTTCCATTGCCTACAAATAAGAAGACTTTGCAGTATTTTCTAGGTCAAATCAATTTTATATAAAAGAGGCCTATATCTAAGTTACTCAAGAAAAATGCTGAGTTAAAATGAAAAGTCAGAAATAGTTTTACTATATTTATTGATTCTTTAGTAAATTTTATCCTTTATGCCTTTATATCAAAGATATGTTGGAAGGACAAGGAATGCTTCATTTCCCCTCAAGCCCATACAAGTTGAAGAGCCTTTTCAACAATGGGGACTGGAATTCATAGGGGTTATCAACCCTAATTCCTCAACAGAGCATAAGTTTATCCTAACTACCATAGATTATCTTACCATATGGGTAGAGGCTATTCCTACCAAGAAATTAGATCAAGATGTTGTGATCAATTTCATGGAAAATTTGATTTTGAGGTTTGGAGTTCCAGAAGCCTTGGTGAGTGATAACGACCCAACTTTCATAGGAGCCAAGTATATTGAGTTTTCTAGCAAGTATGGCATTACTCTTAAAAATACTTCAAATTATTATCCATAGGGTAATGGACTTGTAGAATCTACCAACAAAAACTTATTAAGGATTTTGAGGAAATCACTTGAAGGTAACAAGAGAAGTTGGCACCTATTACTGGACCAAGCCTTGTGGGCAGATATGATTACTATAAAGAAGTCCATTAAGACTTCCCCTTATGCACTGGTGTATGGCAAAGAGGTAGTACTACCTGTCCATTTGGAGATTCCAGCACTTAAGCTTGTCAATACAGAGGAGGAATCAGAGGAAAATATGGTAAAAACTAGGCAGACTCACTTACTACAATTGGAAGAGAATAGAGCTCAAGCATATGACAATTTTCAAAGGCATTCCTTAGATATCAAGGCATGGTTTGATAAGAAAGCTAGATTCAGAAAATTCTAGGTTGGAGATGCAGTTCTCAGGTGGAATGTTGATAGAGCAAAACTGGGCAAGCATGAAAAGTTTGATTCTTTTTGGGATGGCCCTTTCAAAATAGTAGAGGCCAAGGAGTCCAATGTGTTCCAACTTGAAGATCCTAAAGGGAACATACAACCGATTCTAGTAAATGGTTTTCATCTCAAGCTCTACTATGTGTAAAATATGAGCTCATTGTAACATATGTATATACATTATATTATTATTTCCCTTTATTTTTGCACTTTGTACAAGTTCAAATAAAAATACTTGAAAAAATGGCTAAGTGTTGAAAAGTATTCGGCAAGGTTCCATCCCGCACTCAAATACATGTAAATCCTAGCGAAACGGTGAGCGCTTCTGAATCCGCATCAAAATGCACTAAAATCCTAGCGGAATGGTGCAAGCATCCTTTTCCCACATAATGAAGAGTGCCAAGTATCAAAAGAAACAAAAGGGTTTCCAATCCTAGGGATTTTTCCAAGCTAAAGTGTAGCGGAGCGGAACCAAGGTGGAAAATCATGCATGGAATTGGCTAAGTGTCAATAGAATCAAGGACTTCTCTGATTCACCATTTTTAAAACCAAGGTGGAGCCAAGAAGTAACTTCACAACCATGCCATGTGGAGAGGAAAGAAAGATCCTACATTCAATGCTAATGAACTCACGCTCGAACCAAAGAGTAGCCGAAGAGACACAGTGAGGTGGCAGTATAGTTTGAATTTTTGACCAATGAAAATTTAGAATGCCACCGTTGAGCCACCGAGAGGAATGAGTGGAAGTTGGAAAGTGTGCCAGTGGGTAGATTGCGTAGCAACTACATTAATGGTGGAAGATACACACACTCCAAGAAATAAAAGAAGCAAAAAGCACACACAATGTTCATTTAGTAGCTAATTGCATCCACGGAGTGATAAAGAGTGAAACGATACTCTAAGATTTTTCTTTGCAAATTACAGAGAGAGTAAAGTTTTGTTGCTACCAAGATGGCTTCAGAGGATGCCCAAGAGTTCAAAACTCTAGAGAGAAGGGTAGTGCCTCCATACGTCGATAGAGCAGAAGCTATGGCAGATACGGAGATGGTCCTCACGGAGAGAACAAGGCTCAGGAAGAGCATTAACGATAGATTCAAGAAGAGAGCCACTTTGTCTATAGAAGGTAGATGTGTTGTCCTTTCTTACTTATATTTTTACATTTGTGATTCTGTTCATCCCTATCCAGAATTAATAGCTGCTATAGTTAAATTTTATGACCCAATGGCCAAAGCAGTAAAAATATTTAAAGGCAAAACCCTCTTTAGTATCACCACTTCCTTCTGTCATAATATTTTCACCCTAGGGTCAGAACCATATGTAAAGCCTAAGGAGTTTAAGGTAACTGACCAGGATGGGTATTATTCCCTAGAGAAGTGAGCGAATGAAGGTGAGTCATTTAGGAGATGGGTTTATAAACAACTCAATGCTAAGCTCAGGAAGAAATTACCCGAGGTCCCCATTCCTATCGATGAATTTCCAAACCCTATACTATTCTCTATGTTAGCCTGTATGGAGGGTCTAGATTCTGATAGATTGGTGTATGGCTAGAAAATTGCCATAGCCTATTGCATTTCCAATGAAAGAATGTATGAGGAAGGTGCGGAGGAAAAAGGGACTAGGGTGATTTATTTTGATTGGCCAACTTTTCTTGCACAGAGGATACATGAACAGTTGGTAAGAATGAAAAGGGGCTCTGATGCTCCTAGTTTTAGGCATTGCTCGAGTCTGGTATGGATGTTTTATGCTGCCATTAAGGACCAGATGCCTTGGATTTCGATTAGGGATAAAACCAGTGATGGGGAACCCTTGCTAGTTTATTACTGGACAAGTCATTTGAGAAGTAGTGAGTCTTTTTATAGATTCAACTTGGAATTTCTTGGACCTGCCTTGAAAATAATGTATGGAGAGTGCCCTAGATTGCCACCCTTGGCTAAGAAGATTCTGAGAGTAGAGGGTGCTGAGGAAGGAGATTGGTATTTATTGATTGAGGGCATAGTTATCAGATTATATGGTTTCATGGGTAAACATTTCCTCCTACCCCATTTTGTCACAGAAAGGCTCTTTGCCTTAGAATATTTAAGGTAGGTAGAATATATTGATTTGAATTATGGTTCTGGGAGAAAGAGAAAATATTTGCTTACATACCGCATTGTGGAGGACATTACCATCACAAAGAAGGGGTAGAGTCAGCTAATTGACCAATACCTTGATAGGTTAGGTCTATTTTATATTCCCCAAAGATGGAGTTATGACCCTGATGGTATCTTCACTGCAAGAAATGTAGCCCTAAATGGAGAAAAGGCTTATAAATTTGAAAAGAGGCCTAGGGCTCATTTCGAACAAGGTAAAAATAATGATGAGACCACTCTTTTGGAGTGGAATGTGTCAAATATGGGTCAACTACCTCCATGGTTGGATTTCTATGAGCAGATTATTGATTATGACCCTGACCAGAAGAAGAGTCATCGGCTTATAGAAGCCACCATTCGTGACATTGAAGAGAAAACCTCAAAGAAAAAGGACCCTCAGCCCGAGGAGGATGTTATCGAAGAAGCTGAGGAAGAAGAACAATGGAACATAGCAAAGATATCATATTGGTGGAGAATGAGAATTGAAATTGGAAAACCTAAGTCTAAGTTTGGCATGAAGATTGATAAAGAGTTTTCCAAGAAATATAATGAAAATATCAGAACCTGGAAGCAGAAGGACATTAGAAACATAGTGTTGATAGTTGAAAGGTCCTAGGCTGGTTCTGAATCTCTCTCTCCACCCACAGATCAAGAAGCTCTAGCAGAAGAGTAGGAAACTCCTTTGACAATAGCTGAGGTCTTGAAAACTTTTCATCCTACCATTGAACAAGTGGAGAAGTTTCCTAAAGGAGCACAACTTCTGAGCAAAATGCAATATTCTAGTGAAAAAGTTATCAGTACTCCAGTCATCGAAGTAGTTTCTAGGCCTAAATTCTTAGCTCTAGGGGGTCAGCCTCTAGACACAGATATTGACTGGAGGAAGAAGGATGAGAGTTTCAGGTTCACCCCCCTTTCTTTTACCCCTGCAGTATCAGTAGAATTGCATCCCATTTCTAGAGCAAGTCTTGCTTTATGGAGTAGTACAAGGAAATGTATCAGAAGAAGAATCAGAGAGTGAGATGGCTTCCTTTCAATTGATCCATAGAAGGACTAAAAGAGCTCCAGAAAGAAGGGAAAGAGAAGTTTCAAAGAAACAAATATTGGATATGGAGGAGATTACCAAAGAGGTGGTTGTTTCTATTGCAGAAGAATTGACTCATCAAGAGCAGCAGCAAGAAATAGAGGTAGAGCAAGAGCACCCTACATATGTAGGTGAAGGTATGGTTTCTAATCCCTCTTCTCCTCTACATCCTCCTGAATCCCCAAAGAAGTCTCCCTCCCTTTTTGGTCAAGAAAATGTGACAAAGGTACCTTCTCCCTCTCGTAGTCCACCCCATATTTCATTGGTTGTCTCTGAAGTACAAGTCACCACCTCTGTTCCCCCAAAGTCACCTCAAATCCCACTTTCAGCATCTAAGTTTCCCACTTCATCATCTCCCATCATTTCATCTTCACTCTTATCATCACCACCATCACAGGGACATATCATTCCAAGTACCACCATTCATCCAGTTGTTAGTCTTGCGACTATTCCTATGAGTCTACCAATAGCAACAACAATAGTAGTTACAGAGTCCACTATCATTACAGAGACTATTGTGAGTACTCCCACACCTCCATTGTCAATAGCTCAGTCCACCCTTTCATTTATGGTATCTTCATCTCCCTTGGCTGCTAGTTTTTCAAGTCCTATCACTTTGCCAAAAGAGCAGGCAGCCACACAAAGAGCAAATGATTTATGGGTAGAGAAGCTTTCTAAGCCTTCTAGCAGGATGGCTGTCACAAGAAGAATTATGTATGTTGATCCAATGGCTAGGCAAAGAGTATCTAGATCTATGACTCCACTTGTAAGTAAGCCTAAAACTAAAATGACTATCCAAGATTATCGAGTGGAGGAGGTCATAGAAGATATTGATAAGCTTCCTGAAGAAGATGAGCTGATCATAGCCAGAGCCCACTTGGACACCTTCTATGTGAAGAATGATATATTCAGAGAGAAGGTGAGCAAACTTGAGAAGCAAATTGAAAAGCTTTAGAAGACTCTGAGCAATCAGAAGGAAGTAGAAAAGGCTCTAAAGAAAGAAGCCAAGGGCTGGCAGGAAAAATTTCAAGAGGCCAATAAGCTCAAAGATCAACTAGGAGAGCAAAAGAAGCTGAATGAAGAACAAGCAAAAGAAATTCAAAGTTTGAGACATCAACTTCAACTTGAGAAAGCTAAGTCTTCTAGCTTTTCCAAGGCTGATTTGAAGAATATTAGAAAAGATATGCTCTCCAAAGTCCAAGAGAAATGTCCAGGGCTTCAGCTCATGATTGATTATCTTGATGATGCCAGCCACTTACTCCCCAATGTTCAGAGAGAGCTAGATCAGATCACCGGAGAGTTGTAGCCTATGGTGATTCCTATAGAGCAAATGTACAGGTTGGTTGATAGCAGACTCAGTGATTCTACTAAACCAATTCCTAATAAAGAATGGAATCTCACCAGAGTTGCTGCCAGAATCATGGTTAAGAAGCATAGGGCACTTCAAAGATCCTGGCTGTTGTTTGACAAGATTGAGGGAGTGATTAGGGATGTTGTTGATATGAATAAAGAAATGATTCAAGTTGGCTTCAAAGGCCTATGGATGGAGGATCACAACTTGCTATCCATGGAAGAGATCCAGAAAAGCATTGATGAAAATTTATAGGATGAATCTGGAATTGATTCTCTTGAAGAGCCACTACCCCAAGAGCAAGTTGTCCAATTAATTGTTAATTTTACCAGATTAAGAGATCTCATGGAAGATCTAGTGAACAGAGGGAATGCTGCTAATTACGAGGACATTGGAGAATTACAATATGTTTATAAGTAGCTCAAAGAGACATCAAACCCCTCTGAAGCAGCCTAGAAATAGGCTTTACAATCTCTGAAATTGATGATTCAGTTGTTTGGTGATGCTTCTGGAGGAAGGCATCAAAAAGAACCTTCTCTAGAAGAAGAAGAAGAAGAAGAAGAAGAGAATGAAGAAGAGGTCGAGGAAGAGGCCCATGAAGAGGAAGAACAGGATGGAGCTGTTACAGGCCCGGAAGGGGCCCACACTTAGTTTGTTTTTGTTTTTTGTACATATGCACAAGTTTTGCATTTTTGTTTTTTGCTCTGACAATTGTCAGAAATAAGCAATAAAGGCATGAAGCCTAGAGAGGCACAGAGAGCAACAGATTTTGTGTGAAGGCATTTTTGCAATAAGGCCTTATAAAAGGAGTAGAGTTATACCTAATTTTTGAAGACAATGGCAACATGCCTGTATTTTTTGGTATAGTCTCCTTATAAGCGGATGAGTCGGGATGTTTTTGGCATCATCTCTATATGAACCTTTACCCTCTAAACAAATTGTTAGATTTTTCAGAGGGTAATGTTTGTATGGAGGTTATTCTTTAAAGCATATTTTTGAAGATGAGCATTTTTTGACTCCTAAGGCCCAATGGATAAGACTTTGAGTTCTATGGCTTTGCAAGCAAATCCACCCGGGAGGCGCCAGAATGTAGGCCCAAAATGGCCACATACTTAGGAAAATTTTGAAAATTTTTCCTAAGTCATGAAGTTCTCATTCCGCACACTTTGTAGTGTATTTTGGAGCGGATCCGCAACAAAGGCCACAAATCCGCCCAACACTTGGTAAATTTTTGCACTTGGAGCGATTTCGCAAGGTTTCTTTTGTTCTTGGCTCCGGATTGGTGATGCATCCCGAATCCATAAAACTTTTTGAAGAAGGATGATGTCAGCATAAAATAAGTGCGGATTGGTGACCGCTTGATATTTTGAATACCTTGTGAGTGGCTAAGTGTTGGAGAGCCCAATTCTGGAGAGCGCATAGAACATTTTTGTCCGGGAATGGTGACAAAAGGCAGAAATGCTAAGTATAGAAGATGTGGATTCGTGACGAAGGATATTTTTGACTAACTCTTTTTTGGAATGACAACAAGCAACGATGTACTCTGAAGATAGTGCGGATTGGAGGAAGAGTCACTTTGCATTGCAATAGGTCCGAAATGGTGTTCACAGGCCAATGTACTTGCTTCGGTCCAGAATGGAATCCATAAGAGTTTCAAAGGAGATATGACATCATCAATTTTTTTGTGTGGATTGGTGAATGCTTCATGACCAATGAAGAAAAACAAAGGATGAGGAGCGGATTTGATCTCGCCTAACTTCCAAAGCATTTAAGGTCGGATTGGCATTCCATAGTTTCTAAGGTAGGAAAGATGATGTCATCAGTTTTTAAGAGCGAAATGGCATTGTGTTCTCCCTTGCCATTATACCAAGCTTATATCAGATTAAATCGTAGCCATACGATGGGGGAGATCGACGGTGGAGATTTTTCTAAGGAATCTGAAGTATATAAAAGCATTTCTTCACCGGAGTTATAACAGTCAGTTGGAGGAGGAAGTTGAAGCATCGAGGGTTTCAAGAAGACAGAACTAGAGATGGTTACAGATCGACGATGACAGAAGGCTTCCAAGAAGGATCGATGATGTATACACAATCTCCAACGGCCAGAACTCTAGTTAGCATCGAATGACCAACAAGTTGCAGATAGTTCGAGCTGCCATGGCGGTCCACTTGCAATGGATTTCCTGGAGGATGAACCAGTAAGAGAATGCCAACAAGAACTCTCTATTGAGCTATCAAATTTTAATCTTTGTAATGTTCCTTGTTATTTTAATTTTGCAAAACTATAAATAGAGGTTGAACCCTCATTTCTAAGGGTCGGCTCTAGTGTGTTTGCTTGTGCTACTATAAATATTCCCAAGGACTAATGAAAGGAGCATTACATTGATCTTCACCTCAAATCTTGTGTCTTCATATTTGATATCAGAGGTTCAAATTCTTAAGTTGTATTTCTGTGAATACTTGAATGGTTAGTTTGTGCCAAATTAATGGATTACTAGCTTCTAGGGTAATTGAAATCTGCTTCTGAGTTTGATCTTTATTGTTAGGGAGTGCATTTCTATAAAATCTAGATATTGGTGAATTTTGTTATTTGGATTATCATTGTTTAGATATTGAAATTGCTCTCTGCAATATTTCTCTGTTGTTCTTTAATGAATGAAAATACATTTAATTTGAGATAATGTTGATCTGAGTAATGTGTCTTTAAATTGGTTTTTTGGAGCTTTTTGTTGTAGTGCAATGTTGTTAGCCTATCCATCCACTATTGTTCACATCTCTCTAACCCTAACCTTTTCTTACCCTAATCTCAAAACCCCAAGTGAGCATAATTGTGTCAACATCCTATTTAAGTTGACAAGGAACCAACCTACTCTAGAGGTTGGATCAAAAACTTTGTTTTGGTCCATCCAATGTTGAGTGTTGAGTTGTAGCTATCAGGTGCAAGCCTGGACAGAAAGTAGGAAGATAGACAACCACAGTATTGAGTAAAACTTGATGCAATTCAGTGCCCAAAAATTACAAATAAAATAATTTGGATGTACAACGTAGAATATTTTCATATCCACAAACTGATTTGGGATAGGTTTTCAGGACTATCGCAATAGATGATGATATGTGAATATTTACGGTATTAATTCCTTGTAGATACCCGTGATCTAGATATAAAAAGACTAAAGAACATTAAAATGAATACCTCGTTCCTATGGGGAAGTCCGACCACCATGGCCTTCTTCGGGATTGAAGTGAAGACATTTCAAGTCTACGATGAATAATTTGGTTCAAATGGCCTTATGGTAATTTACTCATCTTGCCGGATTGCATGGAGCGCAAGTCGCTGCAACCGCCAAGTGTATAGGGTAAATAACTGGATACGAGGCATATTTGAATTTTGATTTTATTTTTTTGTTATTTTTGAAATTTTTGAGAATTCTGGACCGGTAGATAATTATTATTGTCCATTTTGAGGCTCCTCACGGTGAGAAAATGAGTGCATTTATTGTTGGTTGCTAGCCGTTGTTGACAACCGTAGCTAATTTTTATAATTTTCTTAATTGTGGATGACAATAGCGATCGGGGTTGCCCTAATCTATGCTCCTACGGTTGCCATCAGCGATTGAGGGCCAAATGAAAAATATAAAATAAAATTTAGGGTTTTTACTTTTCATTATTTCCAGTTGGTAGATAGAGAAAGTGAGAGCTCTGAGGGGAGAGAGAGAGTAACTGATACGGAATGCTACCAAATTTACCACTTACCACCATGGTAGATCAGTTGGAGGCCTCTACTAGTGGTGGAGCCGGAGCTCCTAAGGTAGATTCTCCATCTCTCATTCATGATTTGAGCATTTAAAATGAACCTCACTAATTAATGGCATTAAATGAACTTCACTAAACTATCGGTAATGAACCTCACCTCTAGGTAGATTTAGCTTTAGGGTAGCTTAGGGGGAGGGTTTTAATTTTGGGGCCTTTTTGGGGTGGGAAATGACCTCGCAAGGGGTCTTTCTCGTAGCCGTTGTTGGTAGCAGTGGCTCCCAATTTGCCAATTGGGGGCCACGGTTGCTAGCCATGGCTAGGTTCAAACACCAACGATAAAAAAATTGACCGTTGGTGCTAGCCGCTGTTGATAATAGTGGCTACGATGACAACTACTGTTGCCTTGAGAGGCTAAGAACCTTAGCCCATTTTTTTATTTTTTTGATTTTTAAATTTAATTTTTTAATTTTTTGAAGGTTGATTTTTTGATGTTTTTGATTTTTACATTTTATATTTGATTGTGCATCCCATTTTATTTTCCTTAGACCATGACTGCATGGGCACAGGAGCCTAAATTGCTTCGTGAGATGCTACCCGAGTTGAGCCATGTGGACCTAGATTGGTTTGGGGCCTTGGGCCTTGGATATGTGCTAAGACTACCGACCATCAGGTCAGATCAGGCCTACATCACAATGTTAGCCCATCATTGGGATGCGAGGACTAACACTTTCCATATTCCTACTAGGAGATGATGGTGACATTAGAGGATGTCTACCATATTTATAGGATCCTGATAGATGGGTGAGCTATCACCTCTTCGACTACCACAGTGAAGGTTGTAGTGTTCTAGAGGGTTTTGGTGATAGGCACATTGAGGCATTAGGGGATATAGAGCATGGTGGGGTGCTAGTGGCCTACTGGTACAGGGAGGATGTCTTCTCATGATGCCAGGTCATCTTGATGCACATTATCTATAATGTGCTTCTCCTAGACACTTCAAGAGTGAGGTTCCCTTGGAACCTCTTGGCGATGGTGCAGGATCTTCTTGGGAGCACCATAGATGATCCACTCATCATGGCATGGGGGAGTGCACTCCTAGCCCAACTATATGATGAGCTATACCACATCACGTAGTGGGGGTGAGTAGGCATAGGTTGCAACCTACTATTATAGATCTGGGCATGGGAGCATATCAAGATAGACCAGCCTAGAGGATTACCCCTAGGTATCACAATATTAGCGATAGTGACTTAGTGCTATGGTGCCCACTGGCCATGGGAGTCAGAGATATACAGGAGTAGGTCTCATACTGGGGATCTATAGTACTACATAGATAGACTGATAGGGCTATAGGCTAGTTAGATCATATGGTGACCTTACTTGGATTGCCCAACATGGGAGGAGGTCAATAGATACTTGAGATAGACTAGGCATGACCATTGGGTTATTGGGTGTAAGCCCAAGGTGTGAGAGTTCTTTCACTTCTCCTGAGTGACCAGATAGTTTGGGTTCCAATAGGACATCCCAGAGGAGCCAGTCCTCTACCACCACCTTAAGGTGGAGACACAACTTGCATGGCCTTAGGTCATAACTTTGATAGATGAGGAGGATGCCCTAGGAGACACAGGGGCAACAGATGTTGGGATGACACTTGATTATGATGCCTAGTGGACTACTAGGCTATGGTAAGGTGGCAGTCCTCTAGGCCACTCTAGAGATGGTGCAACTATTGAGGCTACATTTGATGACCCACATGGATGGTGAGTGCATCCTAGGATAGAGGGAGAGTGGGAGCAGGCTGCAACACAGGTAGAGGAGCCACATGAGGAGGAGGAGGGTGAGGAGGATGAGCCAGATGATGAGGTGTCCCAACTATGAGCTCAGGTACATAATCTACAAGCACAACTATAGATAGCACAATGATAGATCTTAGAGAGAGACACCTCTCTAGCTATAACATAGACTCAAATGAGTGCAGGATAGACACGATGGTGAGGGTATGAGGAGGAGAAGACCACACTATAGGCATAGGTTGACTCAACTACTACTACTATAGAGAAGATCACTACACAGAGGGATCTTCTATAGGTCATCTTGATCTTAGGACTACTGAGAGAGATACTCTTAGGGTACAACTAGGGGTTGCTACTACTTCTCAGAATACACCATCTACTCTAGTCACTCAGAGAATAGCAAGGTTTGGATGTAGATGTAGATATCATACGTCTACGGGGTATCATAATAGATGATACAACACAACATATAATATATTCTACTTATATCATTGCTCTAGAGGCTGAGGTTAGGCTATGTAGTGGCACTCTACTAGCTAGGTCTATAGTAGGGGATCTCAATGGAGTAGGTAGAGTGAGTCTAGGCACTCATCAATGCGGCCTAGTCATAGGTCAAGGGCTCGATCAGAGAGATCAGTAGGTACTAGCTCCAAGTAGCCTCATAGAGAGGGCGCAAAGGGAGGAGGTGACTTAGGGGGCACAGGCCATGCATGATATGACATGATGTCATTATATCATTTTTGAGTGTAAGGTCTGAGGACCTACACTATTGTAGCCTACGAGTATTTTGATACCTCTATGTACTCATGATTGACACACACACACACATATATATGATACTCCTTTTTATGGCTCATTATGTGTGTCATTTTATTACTTTATGTTCATGTGATGCAAAATGGATGCAATGCTTATATGATGTTTTGATTATGCTATATGGATGTGATGTACTAATGACATGCACTAGCTAGATGATAGATGTATGATTAGATGCGATGATCTAGATGTATAGATGCACTATTATGTATGCATATATGGATGCAATGCTTATTGTTAAATGCATGTTTAATTTATTTCAATTGTTTATGCATTTAATCTATGTGATATATGATATGATAGATGATGTATGTAATGTGATGCATTAATTACATGAGGAATGATCTAATGCAAATGAACCTGTATGCTTTAATCACTTAAAACATAAGGAATGAATCTAATATGTGTTTAACAAACTAATGGATGACACCACAGAATGTATAAAAATCATGAATGAAAATGGTAACTCTTATCATAAGAATTAATCATTTAAGCATCCATATGTGAGATGAGATGATGTGAGATGTATGGTTTTCCCTTATAAGCTTCTGTAAATTAAAATATATGCATAAAATAGTCAGTGGTCATCTAAATATCATTTTTGATATCCATCCGATATCTATCCTATTTCATGAACACCCCTTAATAAACAAAACCTCATAAGGAAAAATTGTGATTGATTGATGAGATGATTTGTTGCTATAAGGGAATTTTGAGGTTTTCCATGAGACTCAAACACCCTAGTTGATTAATCAAAAGTTGTATAATGACTATACAGGACTCCTGAAAGATAAAAGTTTTTGTTATGAAGACCAAGATATTCATTATCCCTATGTGTGCAAATGAATATATTAGATGAGACATAAGACTACCTCATTGCCAGATGGGATTCATTCAGCCCATTGTTGTAATGAGGATCACCAAATGTTCACCATGATCCTAAGTTTGGATGTAGTTGGACTAGACTACTAGGTAATACAGGCCACCTAAAGCTAGCTCATTTGTAAATTGCTTAGAACTACCCCAATGCTAGGCGAGATTCATTCAACCCATTGTTGTATTGGGGATCACTCAATGGCTTTGAGTACTGACCATTCCAGGGATTCAAGCTCTTCACCCCCTTATTTTCTTCACATTTATTGGGATACTTGCTCATGCTTAGTGATGAAAATCACTATTTATTTTGCATTTTTTTTTTTGAGCAAGGGTTTGCTTTGATTTTGGGATTTTGCTTATTTTGTATGAAAGCAAGGGATTTCTTTGGGTAGGGGGAGCTTGTCCTTTTTTCAATGATCAACATCCTAGACCATGCGCATCACAAGATGAGCAAGTAAAAACCTTTCACTTAAGGTGACCTAGGACCACTTTGTAGTGTTCATCTTTCCTTGTTCAAACTAGGATTATTAATGTTTAAATTGTGATAGGATTTTGAAATATGCAAGGTACTATCAAAACTAGACCTCATATCCAAAAGTGAAGATAGCTTTCTACAAAATCTGAGAAGATCACTAGGTATGGTTGAATGACCGAAAAACCCTAGTATATTCCTTATAGCAACAGGAAGGGTTGTGTTGAAAAACATAATTACTCACAAGGGTGATGGATGATGATGAAGAATAGATGCATGATTAGCATACAAACATGGTGTCATTTGTAATATTGTAAACACAACCTATCCTAATGCAAGTGCAATGGATGAAAATACCTAATGCAATGCAATTAAATGAATGCATATGCAAAATGAAATGCATAATGTAAATATTTTTGTATTTTTGATGTTTTGCAATGTTTTTGAATTTTATTGCTTTTTTATTTGTTTGAATTTTATTTATTTTTAATTTTTTCAAATTTTTTATTTTTATTTTATGTATGAAATACCTTTAGATGAAGAATGTTGAGAGGTTCAGGCTCTTCAACACCTTCTAGCGATGTTAGGCGATAAGTACCAGGTCCTATCTTCTCTGAGATAATAAATGGACCTAACCAATTGGCCATAAATTTGTCTCGTAGATGCGATGGTAGGTTTGAGTTCTATTGGTTCTATTTTAGCACAAGATCCCCAAATTTAAAGTCTCTCAAGTGGACTTTATTATTGTAAGCTCATTTTAGCCGATCTTGGTAAACTTGAAGATGCTCAAGAGCATTCACATGATGTTCATCAAGAAGCATCAATTGATCTAGGTGAGCTTGTCGTGTAGTGTCATCATCGATGAACTCTTTCAATGTGACATGCAATATTGGAATTTCCAATTCCAAGGGCATGATGGCCTCAATGCCATATACTAGTGAGAATGGTGTTGCCCTAATGGGCATCCGTATACTAGTTCTATAAGCCCATAATGCAAGAGGTAGCTGAATATGCCAATATTTATGATTTTCTTGAATAATTTTCTTTAAGATTGCTACCACTATTTTGTTCGAGGCCTCTGCTTGCCCATTTGCTTGTAGATAATATGGAGTTGCAAAACTATGTTGAATATTATACTTGGATGTTAAAGCCCTTACAATTTTATTTTTGAATGAAGTTCCATTATCCAATATTATCTTGGATGGTATCCCAAAATGACATATTATATTATGGAGTATGAACTCCACAATACATGCTCCTATCATTGTAGTTAAAGGGATTGCCTCCACCCATTTGGTGAAATACTCAATGGTCATTATGATAAATATGTGTCAACCCAAATATGAGGGAGAGATCTTACCAATTAGATCCAAACCCCACTAAGCAAATGGCCAAGCCACTTGGATGGGTTGTAAGGCCTATGATGGTAGGTGCATAATATTAGCATGGTGCTGACATTTAATGCACTTCCTAACATACGTTGTGCAATCCTTCTCCATAGTGGGCCAATAGTAACCCATTCGAAGGATGCACTTGATAATGGCCATGCCACTAAAATGGCCATCACATGTACCATCATGAGCTTGTGAAATCACCCAAGATGATTCTTGGAGCTCAAGGCAATGAAGGAGAATTCCATCATAGCTATGATGATACAGGATGTCTCCTAACAAGACATATCTAGTCACTTTTTGTTTAAATGCTCTTTTTGTGGCATGCGATAATCCCTGTGGGATTACTCCAAGCTTAAGGAAATCATGTAATTATGATAACCAATCTTGATAAGCAATGAATTTGACTGATTGGATGACGTGTTCCCATTGTAATTTGACTTGCACAAATGTAGATTGGGAAACAACCTTATGGAGAATAGTGGTACCATTCTCTATAGGACCCTACGAGAGCAAATATCCCCAAGGTGCCTTCTTTAGAAAGTCTCTAGCTCTATAGAACCACTCATGGTTTGGTTCTATGTGAATCATGTGGACTAATTCATGATTTTCTTGAGCCTCACATCGTATCATGGATTGTGATAGCATTTTTACCTGGATGGTAGTGAAGTCAGTAGATGGATTCTAAGGGATTAAGGATCCCAAAGATGCCATAGTGTCTACAAATCTATTGGATATTCGAGGGATTGCCTCGATGTCATACCACTCCAGTTGGGCTAGGTAAGTGTCCACAAGTTCCTTGTATGCTTTCAATATGGGACACCTACACTGATAAATCCCCTTAACTTGATTTACTATGAGAAGGGAGTCACCAAAGATATTCAACTTCTTGATCTTCATGGTGAGCATTGTTTGGAGACCCAAGATTAGGGCCTCATATTCAACATTGTTATTGGTGCAAGGGAAATTGAGTTTAAATGACAAGGGCATTGGAGCACCTTGTGGCATGAAAAACACAATCCCTATACCACCCCCTTGCTCACATTTTGAACCATCAAAGAACAAAGACATATCTACTTTATTATCCAGTTCTTCGAGTTTGAGTGACTCCGACAATGCAAAGACTACATCATCAAGAAGCTCTATGATGAGAGGCCTATGATCCTGAAGAGGAGCCTCTACCAGTTGATCAACTATGACTTGACCTTTGATTGAATTTTGACTGATGAATTCTAGGTCAAATTCTATCAATAGCATGATCCACTTTGTAGTACGTGTGTTATGATATGTCTTGCTCATCATATACTGCAAAGGATTTTGTTTTGATATTACATATATCATATGACTCAACATGTAGTGGTGCAACTTCTTAATCGCAAAGACCACTACTAAGCACAAATTTTCTACATATGCATATCATAGCTCATAACTAACTAGGGTTTGACTGATGTAATATATCACCTACTCTTTGTCTTGCATATTCTTCTAGGCTAGCATGGTTCCTAGTGCAAAGTCTATGGTAGATATATACAACAAAAATGGCACATCTGGTCTAGGTGGAGCTAATACTAGTGATGATGCTAGGTATTTTTTGATCTCAATGAAGGCTTTTTGATAGTCTTCATCCTAGTTAAATGGGACCCCCTTGTGTAGCAGTCGATTCATGGGTCGATATTTATCTGATAATTGCATGATGAAGTACTTTATGGATGCTACCTTGCCCTGTAGGCTTCTTAATTCCTTGATGTTTGTGGGGGACACATTTCTAATATAGCCTTGACCTTCATTGGGTCAACTTTGATCCCTCATTTAGAAATGATGAATCCCAAGAGTTTACCTGAAGTTACGCCAAAGATGCATTTCTTGGGGTTCAACCTGACATTGTGCTCTATCAGGTGATCGAAGACTTTCCTTAGGACCTCGATGTGCTCTTCATGTAGCAATGACTTGGCCAGTAAGTCATCGATATAATCTTCTAATATTTTATGCATATAGTCATGAAAAATGTATGTCATAGCCCACTGATATGTGGCACCAACATTTTTGAGGCCAAATGGCATAACTTTATAGCAAAATGTTCCCCATGGAGTGGTGAAAGTAGTTTTGTGTTGATCTTCAAGTTTAATCCGAATCTGGTTGTAACCAAAAAAACCATCCATGAGAGAAAGCATTTCGTGACCTGCAGTTGCATCTACAAGAGCATCGATATTAGGCAACAAAAATGAATCCTTGGGTGTTGCCTTATTGAGGTCCCTGAAATCCATGCATATGTGGATTCTTCCATCAGGTTTTCCTATGGGTACCATGTTTGATACCCATTCTAGATAGTCGATGGGAATTATGAACTCTACATCCAACAACTTTTGCAGTTCATATTTAACCATCAAGGCGATGGTTGGATGCATCTTCCTGAGTTTTTGCTTGACTAGTTTCTTGGTAGGGTCCAACGAAAGGTTATGAGTAACCAATTTTGGATCCAGACCCGACATGTCCTTATAGGTCCAAGCAAAGAGATCAAGTCTCTCTTTCAATAGAGGAATGAGGTTGGCATGCTCCTCAGGAGATAAGCTCTCTCCAAATTTAACCTTCTTTGGATTGGTGGGATCATCACTGATATCCACTTCGAAGGTTTCCTCTATTGACATATGTGATCCCTCCTCAAGATGATGAGGTGTAGGGATCAAATGGATGTCATATACTAGGTTTAAAGGTTCCACCAAATTAGGATCGACCTCAGCATGATAGACATCATATGCACAACCTAGCATAAAATGGAATGGTTGCAACATTTCTTCATTGGGGAAGAAATCTTCAGGCTCTAGGGGTGAATTGATGTGATCAAAATCAATGGCCTCAGGATTGAGGTGCAAAGGTTTTGAAGGGTCAGATGGATTATGAAGTGGAGTGGTCAGATCGATGGAGACCATGTTGATGGAATGGAAGAAATCTCCAGGACCACATGGATGAAACTCACTATCTCTGGTTTGCTCCCCCTACTCTAGATGTGGCTCAAGTGGTATGGGGATCATCAGGTCTACTCTGGGAATAGACATAACAATTGGATCCTCAGGGGGAAGCAATTGCCTTAAGTTGGAAGGACCAGGAAAAGCTATATGATATATCTCTTCCAAATTCACTTGTCTTCTTTGGATGGGAGGACCTAGGAATACTGCATGATAAATTGGTTCCATGTCCATAGGCTCCCTAAGATGACGTAGATGATGAGGCCCTAAATAGGCCATATCTATTTCATATTCATACTCATCATCATCACTGACATACTCACTCTCATCATATTCAAAATTGTATTATAGATTTTCCTCCTCAAAAATGGATTCTACTTCGGACCTTTCTAAGGAGAGACCTGGATGGTAAACCAAAGGTGGTTCTTCTGTAACCATGGTTACATGCCAATTACCCCTCCATGAGTGTGAAGGGTTTGGATGATAGGGATTCCAATCGATGTCATCCCCAAGGCTAAGGTTCAGGTGATCTAGAGATATAGCTAATAACTCATCCTGACCTCTAATATGATAACCTAGACCGAACCTATCAATCGACAATTGGTATTGTGGTTGATACGAAGTTTGATACCCTTGCTCAAATAAACCTAATCTATAACCATGCCAATGGTAATGATCAAAATAATGAAGGGTATACTCTAGGTTTGATAGATAATGAACATTTACAATAAAAGGTTCATCATCATCTTCTTCCATGGGTGAGCGATCTACGAGTTGATCCAAACCTCCATAGATGAAATTTATCTGATTGGGTGGCACCCCTAGTGGTACCACCATCCCAATAGGAAAGTGATGAGCTTGAGGCCTACCCATATCCTATGTAGATTCTATGATCGATGTAAAAGTTACATTCTACACCAGGTATTCAGCTAACCCAGGGTTGACTAGGTGAATCATCACCTACGGTGTAGATGATGTAGTTGATGACATAGGTGAGGTAGGTTGAGGTACCTCCTCGACTACATTTTGTGAGTTTTCCTCCTCCATAGGATTTGGAATCTCGATAGTTGCTATGTTGGGGATTACCCTAGGTTCCTTTTCACCCAACACTACCTTTAGCTTCTGGTCATTCTTTAGCCTTGTCGATGTTGTAGGCTTTTTAGAAGCAACCATTGTATTAGAGGTTGGTTGTGGTGCCGATGTAGAAGGATCGATGTGCACTACCTTTGAATTACCCACTAAATGTTTGATAGGAGATGTAGGTCTAATATCTAAGTGAGTAGATGGGAGGATGAAGTCTCTCGATAAGTCAACTTGATTGACATATTTGAATGACTCTTCATCTGAAGGGACCACATGTACTTGTCCCTCATGCACATACTTGATGCATTGGTGCAAAATCGAGGGGATGCAATGCATGTCCCTTATCCATGGCTGACCTAGGAGAATGTTATACTGCATAGCACCCTCTAGAACATGGCACATCACAAGGATGGTTTTTAGTCCAACCTGAATAGGAAGGACTATTGTACCTACTATCGAGCACAACGCATCATTGAAAGCTCACAATATAAAAGTTGAAGGTACGATATGTGACTTAGGTAAATTCAAATGTCCTAAGGCCTTTGTGGTTATTATATTGATTGATAATCCTATGTCAATAAAAACCCACTTGAAAGGAGTGTGGTTCACACATGCAATGATATGTAGTGGTGGGTCCACTATAGCAGTGGAAACCATTTTGATTTCATGATCGTAAAATTAGATCACAGGTTCTTGGCACTACTGCACATGCCCCACAAAGTTAGTGAAAGCTTTAGGATCTTGGGGTTGAACTTCAATGGCTCTTAATATTTCCATTAGCATCTCCTTATGCCTAGGATATTGTTGTATGATCTCATATATCGATAATTTTTCGAGGCTATCTGTAGACTCTAGATGAGTCTATTCCTAATTGTTACCACTGGTCTTGTTGGTGGGCCTAGCAATGGGTTCTATATTAGCCTCTATTGAGGTATAGCTTGAATTCGAATGGGTGCTATAGGAGGATCTAGTTGGTTGTACCTCCTATTTCTAGTGACCACATTCACCATACTAACAAATCCTTGAGTAGGTGGATCAATCCACACTTGGTTGACTTGTTCGACATTGTTCCTTGGTGGCTCATGATTTGGCAAGGGATCTTTGAAGATTCCCATATTTTGATTGTTCGATGCCAAGGGGTTGTCAATTAGCAGCTCATTCCTATCGATCATATTTTACACCACATGTTTAAAATCATGGCACACTTTGATATCATACCCCTTTTGTCGATGGTATAGGCAATAATGATCTTCTCTAAACCCTTTGGGTTTAGGATGGTTGGGATCTAGCAGCTGCACTTCGAGCAATCGAAGTGCCTTAGCCTCACATAATTGATTGAATATTGATGCCAAAGTCTCAGACAATGGTATAAATTGGTGAGGTGGGTGATATTCCTTATCTTTGCCCTACTTTTTATTGCATTGATTGTACTACATAGGGGTGGTTGTGCCTGATAATTTTATGGTTGTTGGCTTTTATCCCCCTTTTGAAGGTTTAACATGACTTGATTCACATGTGCAGGCTTGGCCTGATGATTTTGATTCTTCATGTTCTTATTGTTCCATTCCTTCTTTATCTAGAGTTTCAAGTCTCCTTCTTGCAACTTGATATCCTCTATGACTTTGGCTTGCACCAAGGCCTCTTCGAATGTTTGATACTACTGTAGTTGTAACAATAGTAAAATGTGCTTTGCATAGCTCTTAGTAAACATTCATGTTAACTCTATAGTTGGGATGGAGAATGGAAGTTTAGCCATCAATTTCCTCCATCTATTGCCATAGTCCATGACTGGCTCATCATCATATTGCTTTAGAGCAGCCAGATCAGATAGATTGGTCTTCTTCTTGATGCCAAATGAGAAGTATTCAAGAAAGGCATTCACCAGCTATTCGAAGTTGGTGATGCTATACCTCTTCAATTGATTGTACCATTCTAAGGTTAGGCCTGAAAGGGTTATCATAAAAGTCCTTAGCAATAAGGCATCATTATTCTGAATCTGGAAACATAGATTCATAAAACTAGTCACATGTTCCTATGCATCATCATCACCCTAAAATTTGTCTAGCTTAGGCATCTCAAAATGTTTGGGATATGCTAAGCTAGGGACCGAGGGACACAGAGGCTGATTATGAATCTTGTTTAGGGTAGGATTTTGATAAGTCATCCCCTATTTCTCAATAGCTTTGATTTTCTTAGCAAGGACTCTATACGCTTGAGAGGATACAATTTCCTCTTCTCTAAGTGACCTTTATGGTGCAAGCGAAGGTAAATTTCTCTTAGATCAAGATGGATGATTGTGCTCATCATCCACATATATAGAAGAGGGCTCAAGATATTATTGATCTTGTTCATCCCTCTCTAATTCCTCATACTAACTATACCCAGGTTGGTCTAGCATTTGACATTATTGTTGCCTTGGAGTATGTTGGGATGTATGATGAGTACGATTCTCAACTTGCCTAGGGTGTAGCTCTAGATGTGATACAATACATCTAGTGTTATATTGCTCCCTATATTCACTATTAGGAGGTAGATTAGCCTGAGCTAACCTATCCTCTCTCTTCATACTCCTTATAGTCGAGGATGCATTGTTCTCATAAGTATTACTCATATAAACATTGTCGAAGCAACATTTATCATTGAGTGTCCTCTTGTTCGAGTTGCTCATGCTCTACATGCACATCTTCCAAATGATCTTGGAATATGCACTATCTTTATTCTAAATCAAGCCTACATGTTTGATCTACAAGATCGGTTATGTATGGTCTTTGGCTTTGTAATTCTATATGAGGAGCCTTATGAGTATGAGCTCCAATAGATTGATCTACTACACTCTTGCCTTTATCTATAAAGACTACATTGGTATTGTGTTGATGCCTTTGTTCTATGCTCGCATGCATAGATGGGGCACGTGTGCTATGAGAGCATTTTGAACATTCCCCCTATGCATAGGTATGCCTCTCTCTATCCTCACTATATGTACTCTTAGAGTGAGAGTGAGTAGTAGAGGTCCTACACCCTAATATTCCTAGCACTTGATCTAGTCCATTGAGTTGACTAGTTCTCCAAGGTTCGTTAGGAGGTGTACCATTGACTCCAATAGTATTGAGATCTATTACAAACCTTCTAGGTTCATTATGATTTGGAGTCTTTATGGGTCTATGATCTGATGCAGCCCTTTCATCTTACCCCTCATTGGGTGGATCTTGTCTATGCCTATCTTGTGATGATGGGGGTCTTGAACCACCCTCAGTTCTATCATGAGAGGAATGTGTATTACATCCTCTAATTGGGGTATTCTGATGAGAACCCCCATGAGTTGAGTTATCACCTCTAATGCTAGCTAAATCATTCAGAAGCATTCTATGTAGGAGGTTCAACTTCATTGTTTTATGTGTTGGTTGGGGCCTCAATTTCCACCTCGATCATGGGTCGAGGGTGGTGGCCCCATGTATTAACCATAATTTGTGAATTATCTCATATGTAAGTTTTAAGGAAAACAAAGTATACAAAGTGTTTATCTCATTTAAATTTTCTTTGTGTATCCTAAAACTATTTAGTGCATTTTGATTTGTTGAGTATATAGTCTAACTCTTATCATGTTTTTGCAAATGTTGATGATACTCTTAGATTGTTAAAAGGTTTTCACCTATATACTCACACATGCCAAAATATGGGGATGAAATCCATACTCGATGAGGTAGCATAGGTACTACCAACCCTCACCCAACACACCACAGTCAGCTATACACCCTTCAAAGAGGAGTGCATGTGATTTTCTATGGATAGGATAGTTCTTGGGTTGGCCTTGGCCATGGATGGGTCTCGATGATACAATGTTAGATGAGCCAACCGAGTGGTAATAACTTCCACTATTGGTCTCGATCAATGGGTTGGATGTGAAAGCCCAACATCATTGATGTTTACTTTGAATCATGGTGTGTGTGTGTGTTCCTTTTAATTTTGCATTAATGAAAGATGCATCAAGAAGCATTCATGATTCTTTTCTCTATATGCCTAGAAAATAATATTTAATTTTTAGAGAAATGCAAAACTAAATGATCTTGAATTTTAGAGTATGCAATGCAAAATTATCATGAAATTAGCCTTTAATCAGGCCTCAAGCAAGAAAACTCTAACACACATTCTACATAGTGGCCATTATTCTATGTAGCAAGCAACAATCTCGATCACTAAATAGAAAAGCAATAAAAAATTCTAGTCATTGGAGACTAGGGTAGCCAACAGAACTAGCCATTGTTCCTAGAAATGACTAGCAGCAAACAAGATATTTTCATAAATTTCCCTTATGATTTCACTATGTGATTTAATTATTTCCTAAAACACATAGAAAAATATAGAGAACATGAAAACATAGAGGAGACCACCTAACCTGGAGATCCTCATATGATGAAGAAATAGGTTGCTTACTATTTTTCCATATTCTCTACTAGTCATTGTTGCTCAAGGTGGCTAGGATGCTAGCCACTATATTCAACCATGGTTAAGACTATTAGCCATTGTTAATCAGAGTAGTTGGTACCTACACATAGAAAAAAATAAAAATCAATAAGTAAATCAAAAAAATGTAGGTTTCCACCATGATCACCACTTAAAGGAGCTTAAAACTGCATCTAACAACTAATGCAATATGATATCAAAATGACAATATTAATCAAATAACCAAATGCAAAGAAAGAAAGTAAAATAATGTGCCCATATTTATTAATAATTATGAATCTCTTTTACAACAAGGTTACAAGAACATCCCTCTTAAGGAGTAACTCTAATGTGATACAATTCATTACAAATTTATACCACAACTCATGTGGGAGATGCCTTCCAATAGACTCTTAAGATCCTCATAAATTTGCTTGAGGGCTTACTAGGATGCCTCCTTCTCTAATGTCAAGAGGAATAGTCTTGAAAGATGCTTTGTCCCTAGAGAGATCTATCACCTACATGCAAGGAAACAACAAAGCACATTAGTAGCACATGAAGCCTCTCATGATGAGGTTGATTTCCAAGAAAATGTATGAAATATAGAAAATATGTAAAGAATGCATGAACATATATAAATATGTATAAATTTACCTAAAATATTGATGAATAAGCATGAAGCAAAGCTTGAAACATATAAAGGAACCTAGAAATGCATGTAATCTTGCATATTAAGCATAAAGGAACCTAATATATAAAAGCATATAAAGGAAAGCATGAAGTGCACAAATGTAAGCAAAGATGCCTATTAAACTATAAATCAACCATGGAAATGCATGAAATGTGATTAATCTATGCTAAATTAATCTAAATGCATGCTAAGAAATGTAAATCTATGGCTAAATTAGAGAATTAAGCATATCAAACCCTAGCCGCTGATGCTCATAGTAGCTGGCTCTACTAGCCATTGTTGATAGTCACAGCTAAGCCTGTGGGCCATTGTTAACAATAGCGACCATGGGAAAAGTATCCTTCTCTTGAAATCAGGTCTGTGGATGCTCAATTTCTCCATGGAATTGATGGTCAAGGGTCACCTAGGTGTCCAAACATAGATTTATGGGTGAATTATTGTGAATTCACAATGGATTGGTGTGAAATGGCAAGCTTGCTCCTCAAGCTATTGGAAACTCCATTGCTTCAAATGCAGGTGTCATTCTCCAATTGGACAACATCTTGGCACTCCTCAAGGGTTGCAAGTGGCTCTCCAGTTTGGTAGGGCTTCGCTGCATTCAACTTGTCTCTCTATTTACCTCTTTGGGGGTCTATAAATAGACTCTCCAAATCCCAATATTGGCTTCTCAAGGAAGCCAAGATCAAGAATTAGTTGGCCTGAGCAGTTGGGAGGAATCCTCTGGAAGCTTCCTCACCCAAAACCGCTCCAAAACCATTGCAATTTGGTTGTTGCAACTGATTTTTCTCGGCTCAAGAAGGTCGAGTTTGTTACAGGGCTAGCCATTGTTGCTCAGCATGGCTAGGACCCTAGCTACTGTTGTCATCAATGGCTGAGATCTTAGCTGCTGATGTCATCAGTGGCTAAGGCTGAATAGGACTAGACTACCCTAAATGAGTGATTAGAATCACTGCTTAGCCTTGGAAAGGTCCAAGATCATTCATATGGTCTGCAAAGGTGCCCATATGAGTAGTCTCCTAAACATGACATGTTTTAGGTGTCTACAGGCCCATATTGATAATAATAAAAAATGATAAAGAAACTGAAATAAGATGAATGCATGCATGACATTGAAATCTATCTATGCTAAATAGTAATTAGAAATGCGGTTAAAAATTGAACAAAAGAAAGAAAACAAGAAAAAAATTTCTACCCAGGATGTCATCTCTATGCAATATGATCATACTTGTGGGCCATCTCTGAGAGAGATGATCGCTAATCTACGAGTGATTTTCTTGTGGTCAATGCGAGGTGACGTCAGGTTTGATCTATGGATTGGTCAAAAAATTGGTGCATTCATGGGGAACAACTTGTGGGGTGGAATTCAATACCAAAAAAAGGATGTTAGATTGCACAAAGATCATGGATGTGATCTTCAACCTTCAAAATTATCCATTGGCATGCTTTCTATAGAGAAAAGAATGCAAAAGGGGTTGGAAGCTTCGTGGTTGAAATTTGGCAACACTTTGTTGCTTGAAAATTGAAACTCTCCTTGATAAATGCATGAAGGTTGGGTGCCATTATATAGAATTCCAAAATGGGAGCCCAATATTGCATGGGAAGCCAAGAAGTGGTTAGATCCAAGAAAGGTAACTGCCCATTCTTGAATCTTCCCCGCAACTAACTTGTATGTCATTATGCTTAGCTGGCTCATGTAACCGCTTTAATCATGGTGCTTGAATTTGCTTATGGTGTGATTGTATTAGGGTGATATGACATTTATTGGGAATCATATCATGGTAATATGGTCTTTGGAGGTCATACTTTGGTGGGATGGTCCTCACTACAAAGGGAAATTCCTCCCTGTTTGAGTGGTGAAAATCACTGTTGAGCCCTAGGGCTGGTCAAGGTGGATCATATGGCATTAAAGGGGTCCATATAGGTAGTTTCCTCAACATAACATGTTTTAGGTGTCTATAGATGCTCATTTTTGGGATGCATTGTGTGAAATTACAATGTAGAGCAATAATAGATGACATGTAGTCAAATTGAGGATTGGAGGTGTTTGTTGTTCTGATCAATGTTAGATGATCCAATCATGGAAAGAGCATACATTTTTGAATCATTGCTTCTAACACTTTGATGGCCTTTATTTTAGGTAAATTTTTCAATCAACGATAGAATTTATACATCAAAAGACTTTAGGCATACTTGATCTTGGTAATATTCAATGTTTCAAGTATATTTTCTATGGGTTGGGTTTCAGACCTACCAAGCGTTTATTGAAATTTTTGCTTTTGCCCCTGAAAATAGGGAGGTGTATGATAGTTTTTGGTAATGATTCTTGAATGAATACAATTTGCATTGATTGAGTGTTTTATTATTGATTCCTATTATAAAATTTGTAATTATATGACTACCCCTCAAGTGACGAGTCAATAGAGGAGATGGAAAGTGATGAAAGCGACGAGTTGCTTGACCAAGATGATTTATTTTGGGTTTTATAAGACTTTTGAAAAAGTGGAAGGAGGGAAGATCATGTTACAACTTTGATTTCGACCATTATTGGTAATTATTTTTGTTCAAGTGGTATTATGGTAATGCACCCATCCAACCGGATTGCATGGATAATTAGTCACCGCAACCGCCAGGTGTGTAGGGTAAATCACTAGATACAAGGATCACTTGAGAGAATTTTAACCAAAAGATGTTGGGTATATTTGGAGCTTTTTTTTTTGGGGGGGGTAAATTTTGTAATTTTAGGGGCCATCCCATGGTAGGACGGTCGTACTATATGTGATCTCTAACCTAGAGATGATCATGCAGTTTTGAAAATATAAAATAATTTTTTTTAATATTTTTGACATCATTTTCATTGTTGTGATTGGAGGAAAAGGGAGGTGGAGAGGAGGAGGGCAAAATCCAAAGTGAAGCGCTATCAAATTGCCAACAAATATCTATCATGGACCAACAAGGGACCTCTACTATTGGAGGAGACCAAAGGAGATAGGTAAACGCGCTTTTCCCTCCTTTGTTACTTTTCAAAATAAAATGAACCTCACTAATTAAAGCGAGAAATGAACCTCACATAAAAATATAAGGTAAGGAATCACACCCTAGATTATAATTATGTGTAGGTTATTTGTTTGTGCTTTAATTGCTTGATTTTTTATTTTATTTTTTAATTTGAGATGCATATGCCCTAATATCAAGGTCATCTTGGGTTGAGACGGTCCCTCTTTTGTGTTTGGGGGTCATCTTGGGGTGGGATGACCACATTTGAATTGTAACGATCAGATTTTTTGACCATTACAGAGGTTGTATCGATCTAATATGGCCTCACCTATAGACTATCTTGGCTCGAGACAACCTCATTGTGCTGATGATGATTTATTTGTTTTTTGTTTTTGTACCTAATTTTTGGATTATTTGCTTGTTTACTCAGCTTGTGAGGGCCCATCATAGAGTTCCCACAATTTTTGAGAGGGTATGAGAATTTCTCACTAATGATAATTAGAAATATCTTGAGGTCATCAACCTTAAGCAAGTGATGAGGCTAGAGGTAGTGGCAGTGGACTAGGCGTATCTGACAACCTTGATAGATCACTGGGATAGTCGGATTAATATCTTCCACCTTTCGACTAGTGAGATGATGGTGTCATTGGAGGATGTCTATCAGATTCTCCAAGTTTTGATTGAGGGATGCCCTATCACCTCTACACACATTAACCAATAGATTAGAGTGCTCGAGAGGGTATTCAGTTAGGATTGAGAGGTTGTGAGGTAGGGCTTGGATAGCGGTAAAGTTCTTATTGAGGCATGGTATGATGCAAATGTTTTTACCAAGAGACATGTAGTGGTGATTTCACTCATGTTGAACATCCTACTATCAGAATATTCAAGAGCGAGGTTCCCATGGAACTTCCTTGAGCTAGCACAAGAGTTTGTGGAGTGCAATACTGAGGACCTACTAATCATGGCATGGGGAGTACACTACTAGCTCACTTGCATGATGAGATTTATGAGATTCAGCATTGGGGCAAACTCAGATTGGGCTACAAATTCTTTCTACAGATATAGGGTGGGAGCACATCCTTGTGGACAGACCAGAGGGACTTCCTTAGGTGACATGGGTGTAGATTGTGGATCAAGAGATTGGATATGAGATGCGATGGATGCAGGAGCAGGAGGTGGGTTAGAGTCGACCCCCCTTAGGTAGGATTTCCCATTACATGGATCCTTAGAGGGACTAAGGCCAGGGTAGGTGATATGTCAACCTTATAGAGATTTTGCACCATGGACAAAGGTAGTAGAATAGCTGAGGTGTGTGAGGCATGAGCGATGGATGATTGGGTGCCATGGAACAGAGTAGGAGTACTTCAAGTACTATCACATCACTCGATAGTTTGAGATTCATTAGTATATCCTTGGTGAGCCCATCATCTACCATAATAAGGGAGATGAGGTTCAACTAGAGTTACCATGTGTTGGGTCGATGGGCAAGGATGTAGATTTGCTAGTGGTAGGTCTAGATGTGGAGGACCCTAATACAACTACTGAGTACAACACCTGGTGGGTCATTTGGTTATGGCAAGGTGGTGGACCTATGGGTGAACAGGTTTGAGTAGCAATAGAGGAGGATTCTAGGGAGGTTGAGGATGAGTAATGAGTGCATTTATAGATAGAGGAGAATAGGACCAACCCTTAGAAGGAGGTGATAAGCCATAGGATGAGGGTGGGTATGACAAGGATCTGTAATATGGGGATGCTAGACTTAGAGAGAAAGTTTAGTTTCTTTAGGCATAGTTGGCAGGGTGAGATACTATGATTACAATAGTATAGAGCTAGTTGGTTAAGGAGAGATAGATGGGGAGGAGATTTTATAAGGAGAAGGAAGTTTTGACTACTCAAATATAGAGCTCTCAAGAGGAGGTGAGTAGGGTGATAGTAGAGCGATATGCTCTATGAACACAGGTGGTAGCTTTGACTTTGAATTAGGGGTAGGTAGGGATAGATGGATAGGCTACAGGGGATGTAGTAGAGTTATAGGTTGAGGTGAATGGATTACAAATATTTTTAAGTGATTATCAGGCTTGATGTTGATCTGAAGAAGCCTATTTCCAAGATCTACAGGATTAGGTAGGAGTGCTTGGTGGTTGCCTACCTGAGCACTCTTCAGTAGGAGGATCTTAGCAGAGCTGTTGTAGTAAGTCAAGGGCATATCATTAGAGCTAATGTAGTGGGGTAGGGGAGCCTTCAATGAGGTAACCAATTCCCAAGTTTCAAGATATTTCTTAGGGGTAGAGGCTAGTGGATATTCCCAACCTTGTCGGGATGAAGTCGAGGGTGGAGGTTGTTAAAAGTTCACCATGTACAGAAAATAAACTTTAGTTAAGCAGTGCAATAAACAATAATCACACAAATGTAAGAGACACAATATATACGTGGTTCGGGTAGTGTACCCTACTCCACGGAGAAACGATCAACCCTTTGTAGTAGCAACAATACAATAATATTCTCCACTTGTACAATGTCTCCTCTCATCTCTTACTCCAAACCAAAAAAGAGCCTTAACCATTCAAGGCAGTCTTTATAATACAAAATATATACAGATTCATGGCTTTTTCTCTACCTGAAAACACATAGTGTGTCGGAATACAATGGGCCAAAAGACCATGATCTGAAACCACCCATATGCTTATCATGTTTTTTTAAAATATTTACTGGCAATTAAATATTTAATGGTAATTAAATATTTAATGCTACCTATTGGAACCTTGTTTACATTCCTATTGTTGAACGTTGCCCATAAATATATAATGGCCTTGGAAACCTACCAACAATAATGGCCTTGGAACCATGCCAACAATATTTAAATGACAATTAATTTCTTGTTATCAATTTGGCTCAATTACCTAACAATATCCCACTTGGAGATAATATTGATGCATCATCCTTGCACCTAGGACTGAAAGTTTCTCATAACATGAACTTACTCCTTAAGGCCAAACGAATTAGAGCAAAAGCTCAACTTCTCCCTAGTTACAATTTTAGTAAGCATATCAAAATTTTTTTGGGAAGTGTGAATTTTACCCAACTTTACCAAACCATCCTCCATTGCTGATCGAATGAAGTGATACCTCAAATGAATGTGCTTTGTTCATGAGTGAAAAGCAAAGTTCTTCACTAAATAAATGACACTTTGGTTGTCAGTCCAAAGTGTCCCATATCCTTGCTCCTGACCCAGCTCCTCAATCAACCTTTGAAGCCATATGAACTATTTGGCACCTTTCGTGATGGCAACATACTCAACCTACGTAGTAGAAAGAGCTACAACATGTTGTAGCTTGGATATCCAACTCACTGCTATACCTCCAAATGTGAATACATACCCAGTAGTGCTCCTCCCACTATCCAAATTACCTGCCATATTTGAATCCACATAGCCTTGTAACTCAACTTTGGAACCTCCAAAATTTAAATAGAATTTTGAAGTCCCTTTCAAATACCTGAGTATCTATTTTACTACTTACCAGTGAGATTTACCTGGATTACTCATATACCGGCTCACAACTCCCACTACTTGGGCAATGTTCGGTATTGTACACACCATAGAATACATCAAACTCCCAACTTATGAAGCATAGAGTACCTTCTTCATGTACTCTTCCTCCTCCTTTATCTTGGGACATAGCTTCTTTGAGAGCTTAAAGTGCTTTGCAATAGGTTGGGATACTAGTTTTACATCATGCATACTGAACCTCTTAAGCACCTTTTCCACATAATCCTCCTGAGAAAACTTCAGTGTTTTCTCCTTCCTGTCTCTAGTGATTCTCATGCCAAGGATTTTTTTGGCTTCCCCAAAATCCTTCATTGCAAATTTACTTGTCAACTCCCTTTTCAATTTCTTAATATCATGCATATTGAATCCTGCCATAACCATATCATCAACATACAATAAGAGAAAAATGAAGTTACCATTTCATGTAGCCTAAAAATAAACACAATTATCACTTTGGCTCCTAGTAAAATTATGCTCAATCATGAAAATTTCAAACTTGAGATACCATTGCCTTGGAGATTGCTTCAAACTGTACAAGATCTTTTTTTAGTTTACACACAAGACTCTTCTTGCCTTTGACCTCAAACCCCTCTAGTTGGTGCATGTAGATCTCCTCCTCCAAATCCCCATGAAGGAATGTTGTCTTCACATCTAACTGTTCAAGATGAATATCTTCTACTACAACTATACTCAAAATAGTCCGAATTGAAGTCATTTTTACTACAGGTGAGAAAATATCATTATAGTCAATACCTTTTCTTTGTGCAAATCCTTTCACAACAAGTATTGCTTTGTATCTCTTGCTACCATCAACTTCGTCCTTCACTCTGTACACCCATTTGCAATGCAATACCATTTTTACCTTGGGAAGCTAAACCAAATTCCAAGTTTGGTTTTGATTCAATGAGTCCATATCATCCTTCATAGCATGCTCCCACTTGCTCCTAGTTTCTAATTGCAAAGCCTCATGAAAACATTCGGGCTCACCTACATCAGTGTATATAATGTAATGCAAATAAGGAGAATACTTATTTGGTGCTCTTCTTACCCGAGTAGATCTCCAACCTTCTAGTATTAGTGGTGATGGGGGTGATGGTGGAGTAACCATAATTTCATGTTCATCTTGCTCTTCCTCATGAGCACCATGTTCATCAATCTGAACAAGAGGCTATATTTTTACACCATGCTCTAGGATTTCATCCAAGTCAACAAACTCAGGTGCATCCTCTTCAACCTCTATGTGCCTATCCTTGTACAGCCTATCCTCATTGAAAATCACATCTCTACTCCTGATAAATTTCTGGCCAATGTTACCCCATAGCCTATATCCCATCTCATCCACACCATAACTAAGAAAATAACACTTTCTAGAATTTGCATCAAGCTTACTCCTATTTTATTTATCTATGTGGGCAAAAGCCTCACAACCAAATACTCTAAGGAAATATTAGTTTACAGGTTTACCTTTCCAAGTCTCCTCTGGAATACCTCCATCCAATGCAGTACAAGGTCCTCTATTTATCAAATAAACTGTTGTATCAACTACAATAGCCCAACAAAACAATGGCAACCTTGAATGCAATCTCATGGCTCTAGCATGCTCCATTATAGTTATGTTAATCCTCTCTGAGACTCCATTATCCCGTGGTGTCCTAGGAGTAGTCTTGATTCTTCTAATTCCTTGCTTTGCACAATAGTCCTCAAAATCCTTTCTACAATATTCACCACCATTGTCAAATTTAAGGCATTTAACTTTCTTACCTGCTTCATTCTCCACTAATGCTCTCCACTTCCAAAAAGTGTCAAAAACATCATATTTATGCCTGATTGTGTAGATCCAAGTATTCCTACTAAAACCATCAATGAAGGTAACATAATAAAAGTATCCCTCAAGAGAAAGTACCGGTGAGGGACCCCACACATCCGAGTGAACTAACTCTAATTTCTCTTTCTTCGTTTTTGGACCAACCTTTATAAATCTTACCATTTTTTGTTTTCCGTATACACAACCTTAATAGAAACCCAAATCAACCTCCTTGAGTTTTGGATATATTTTTCTAGAGTGAAGGGTTTTCATCCCTTTCTCACTCATATGACCCAACCAAAAATGCCATGCTTTTGCAGCATCCTGAGAAGCATAGTTCAATGTACAATAAGATGAGTTTTGCAATAAATACAAAGTTCCAGTCAACTCACCTTTTGCAATCACCATTGAACCCTTTGTCACTCTCCATTGACGGTTTCTAAAAGTAGTGTTGAAATCAGGTTCCTCTTCAGATCAGGAATGTGTCTAACATTGAGAAGCATCCAAATATTTCCATTTGTCAACTTTACATTCACCATGCCAATACCCACAATCTCACACAAAAAATTATTACCCAAAAAAACCTCTCCATAATGACCTGGAGTATAATCAGCAAAGTACTCCCTATGAGAAGTGACATGATAAGAAGCTCCAGAGTCCATAACCCAATACTCACTCGTGCAATTTGTTGCAAGAATCAGGGCATCCTGATAAATTGCACTTGCAATGTTTACCTCTTGAGCATCATTCCCATTACTGTCCTCATTCTTATTTCTATCTTTGCACTCCCTCTCGAAGTGTCCACTCTTCCCACAATACCAACAATCAATCTTACTTTTGTCTCTAATTTTAGATCTATCCTTTGATTTTCCTCTATTCTGGAATTTCCATCTAGCTTGGCCTTTTCCTCTTTTTTTGTTTCTGCCTCTGCTTTATGTAGATAGTGCTACTCCAGATGATGAATCCTCCCTTGAGGATTTTCTCCTCATATCCTCATTGAGGATTATGCTAACCACATCATCAAACACCAGCTTTTTATATCCAGACACAAAATTACTCACTGCCATTACAACGCTACCCAACGAGTCTGGTAGTGAACAAAGAAACCCTAAAGCCATAACCTCATCATAAAAATTAAGCCCTACAAATTTTAAAGAACCCATAATAGCATCAAACTCTTTAAGGTGTTCTTAGATAGATCCACCCTCTTGCAAATTCATAGTAAATAACTTTCTAATCAAGAAAAATTTATTTGAAGCTAAGGGTTTTTCATACAACTTAGCTAGTGTATCCATGGCTCCTTTGGTGGTCTTTTCCTTATCGATGTTGTATGCAAAAGAACCATCCAGGCTCAACCGGATCACCCCTAGTGCCCTCCTATCTATTAGATCCCATTCCTCATCATCCATCAAGTTAGGTTGACCATCAGTATTCCCTTTTAGAGCCAAGTATAGATTATCCTTCTGATACAGATAACCCTCTACTTTGGTTTTCCACATACCAATTTTGTAAACTTCTCCAATTTAAATTTTAAACTTTCTCCCATTTATCCCAATAAAAAAAAAAACTCTCCTGTGAGTGCCCTTTCCCAACAAGATCGCTCTGATACCAGTTGTTAGAAATTCACCATGTACAGACAATACACAACCTATGGAAGAAAAACAAATAATAACAGTGGCAATGAAAAACAATTTAAAATTTAGTTAAGCAGTGCAATAAACAATAATCACACAAATGTAAGAGACACAAGATATACGTGGTTTGGGAAGTGTACCCTACTCCATGGAGAAACAATCAGTCCTTTGTATTAGAAACAATACAACAATCTTCTCCACTTGTACAATGTCTCCTCTCCTCTCTTGCTCCAAACCAGAAGAGAGCCTTAACCATTCAAGGCAGTATTTACAATACAAAATATATAGATATTCATGGCTTTTCCTCTACTCAAAAACACATAGTGGTGTCGGAATATAATGGGCCAAAAAACCATAAGCTGAAACCACCCATATGCTTATCACATTTTTTTAAATATTTAATGGTAATTAAATATTTAATGCTGCCTCTTGGAACCCCATTCACGTTCCTATTGTTGAAAGTTTCCCATCAATATTTAATGGCCTTGGAACTCCACCAACAATAATGGCCTTGGAACCCTACCAACAATATTTAAATGGCAATTAATTTCTTGTTATCAATTTGGATCCATTACCTAACAGAGGTGATTCTGGGGGTGTAAGCCCTGCTTGATTTAGGTTCACGTATTTTACTACTCTTTTTGGGTGTGAGGTCTGAGGACCCACTCTTTAGATGCATAGTTAGGTTTGTTTTATGATTATGAATTGATGTAATCCATGTTATTGATATGACAGATCTAGTATGTATGCATAGACCTAGACATGTATGATATGCACTAATGATATGTGATGTGGCTATTATGAAGTATGGATGTATGTTTTAACTAATAAAATATAATGAATTAATCTATATGCACTAACAAACTATTTGTAAGCACCACAAAATGTATAAAAAGTCATCAATTCAAAATTTTAACCTTTTCACAAAAGTCATACATTTGTGAGATGAATTGATGGATGTGAAACCATTAGGTGCTATGAGGGATGCTAAGGGTTTTCATGAGACTCAAACACCCTAGTTGACCAATCAAAAGTTGTATACTGGCTATACATGATCCTATAAGATAAATATCTACTAGGAAGACCTAGATATTCAATATCCCTGTGTGTGCATGTGATGTTCATTAGATGATGCATAAGACTACCCCATTGCCAGGTGGGTTTCATTCAACCCATTATTGTAATGAGGATCACCCTATGGTCATCTTATCCTAATTTTGGATGTAGTTGGACTAGACTACTAGGCAATACAAGCCACCAAAAGCTAGCTCATCCACAAGCTAACATTGGTCTGTACAAAAGAAGGTCGCTAATGTGATAGACATATCGCCATGCGTAAGACTACTCCATTGCCAGATGGGTTTCATTCAACCCATTGTTGTAATGGAGATTTCCCCATGGATTTTGAATAACTAAGGATTCCAGGGATTCAAGCTCATTACCCCTTTCTTTTCTTTTGATTGCTTGGGATACTTGCTCATTTTTGTTTGGAGCAAGGGGATTTTATTTACTTAGTGGTGAAAACCACTTTTTTTTGGGATACTTGCTCATTTTGTGGAAGAGCAAGGGGATTTCTTGGGTAGGGGGGAGCTTGTCCTTTTATCAATTCTTAACATCCTAGACCATGCACATAATAGGATGAGCAAGGAAAACCTTTCACTCAAGGTGGCAAGGACTACATTGTAGTATCATCCTTCCTTGTTCAAACTTAGATTTTAATGTGTGAAATTGTGTTTGGGATTTTGATATATGCAAGGTACTATCAAAGCAAGACCTTACCTTCTAAAAGCCAAGATAGATTTCTACAAAATCTGAAAAGAAAACTAGGGATGGTTGAATGATCGAAAACCCTAGTGAACACCCTATAGCAACTTATTAGTTGTGTTGAAAAACATAATTACTCACAAAGGGGAATGTGGATGGTAGTGATATGTGGGATGTGAGGGTTTTCCCTATGATCTTTTACAAACTAAAAGGTGTGCGTAAAATAGTCAATGGTCATCTAAACATCATTGTTGATATTCATCCAGTATCTACCCTATCTTACGAGGACCCCTTAATAAGCAAAAATCCATAAGGAAAACTACAAATGATGATGATGGATAAGGTTGATTAAGAAATATGGCAACTATACAGGTATGGTTCTAGATCCTAGCATGTAAGAACCAAACTAGTCCTAATGCTAATGCAAATGAAAGGATATGCCTAATGCAAGTTAACAAATGCAACTACATGAAATGCATGATGTTTTGTAATGCAAGTGAAAATGCAATGTTTTTGTGTTTTTGCAATTTTTTAATTTTTTAATTTTTTTTTTTATGCATTATGTGTTATGCATGAAATGCCCACATATGGAGAATGTTAAGAGGTTCAAGTTCCTCAACACCCTCAAGAGAAGCTAGATGGTAAGTCCCTGGCCCTATCTTCTATGTGATGATAAAAGGGCCTAACCAATTTGCCATGAATTTATCCTGTAAGTGGGGTGGTAAGTTGGAATTTTATTGATTCTCTTTAAGCACAAGATCTCCAAATTTAAAGTCCCTTAGATGGACTTTTATATTGTAAGCTCATTTAAGGTGATCTTGATAAACGTGAAGGTGCTCGAGAGCATTAACTCGTCATTCATCAAGAAGGGTCAATTGGTCAAGGTGAGCTTGTCGCGTGGTGTCATCATCGATGAACTCTTGCAATGATATGCGCAATGAAGGAATTTCCAATTCTAAGGGTATAATGGCCTCAACACCATAGACTAGTAAAAATGAGGTTGCCCCAATGGGTGTCCAAATGCTAGTTTGATAAGCCCATAATGCTAGAGGTAGTTGAAGATGCCAATCTTTGTGATTTTCCTTGATGGTTTTCTTAAGGATGGCAACTATAGTCTTGTTTGATGCCTCTGCTTGCCCATTAGCTTGTGGATAATAGGGTGTGGAAAAGTTGTGTTGGATATTATACTTAGAAGTTAAAGCACGCACATATTTGTTTTTAAATGGGGTCCCATTATCCAAGATAATCTTGGATGGAATACCAAAATGACATATGATATTATGGAGTATGAACTCCACAATGCGAGATCCAATTATAGTGGTAAGAGGGATGGCTTCCACCCACTTGGTGAAGTATTCTATGGCCATTAAGATAAACATGTGATGGCCCGAATATGGGGGTGAGATTTTCCCAATTAAATCAAAACCCCACTATGAAAAAGGCCATACCGAATGGATCGGTTGTAAGGCCTAAGAAGGTAAGTGCAAAATATTAGCATGATGTTGATATTTCATGCACTTCCTAACATAAGCGCAATAGTATTTCTCCATAGTGGGCCAATAATAACCCATTCAAAGGATGTGCTTGGTGATAGCCATGCCACTAAAATGGCCACCATAAGTACCATCATGAGCTTACAAAATTACCCAAGCAGATTCTTGGGGCTCTAAACAATGAAGGAGAAGACCATCGTAGCTTCGATGATACAGTATATCTCCGAGTAAGACATATTTTATCACTTTTTGTTTGAATGTTCATTTTGTGGCATGCAATAATCCCGAGGGGATATTACCAAGTTTCAAGAAATATTTTAATTGAATGAGCCAATCTTGATATGCTTGGGTCTCAACTGAATGAACTGCTTGTTCCCATTGTGACTCATCATGCATGAATGTGGATTGGGAGATAACCTTAAGATGAATGGTCATGCCATTATCAGAAGGACCCTATGGGACCAAGGACCCCTAGGATGCATGTTTCAAAAAGTCATGTACCTAAGAGAACCGATCTTGGTTTGGTTCAATATGAATCATGTGGACAACTTCTTCATTATTTGAAGCTTCACATGAAATCATTGATTGTAAAAGTATTTTGACATGGATGGTTGTGATATCATCGAAAGGGTTCTATAGAATTAAAGATCCCAAAGAAGCCATTGTATCTACAAAATGATTAGATGAATGAGGGACTACCTCGATGTTGTACCATTCTAATTTAGCTAGTAGCTTATCCACAAGGGATTTGTATGATTTCAAGATCGAACATCGACATTGATAGATTTCCTTGACTTGGTTGACTATGAGCAAGGAGTCACCAAAGATATTGAGCTTTTTTATTTTCATGGTGATAGCTATTTGAAGACCCAAAAGGAGAGCCTCATATTCAACATTATTGTTGGTGCATGGGAAGTCAAGTTTAAATGAAAGGGGTATAGGGACTCCTTGCAGTGTGAAAAACATGATTCCTATACCACCCCTTGCTCGCACTTAGAACCATCAAAGAACAAAGTCATGTCAACTTTATTTTTAGGTTCTTCAAGTTTGGGTGAGTTTGATAATGCAAAGACTGCATCATCAAGAAACTCGATTATGAGAGGCTTATCATCCTAGAGAGGAGCCTCTACTAGCTGATCAACAATGACTTGACCTTTAATGGATTTTTGACTTATAAATTCAAGGTCAAATTCAGTCAACAACATAATCCATTTTGTGGTTTGACTATTATGGTACGTGTGACTCATCATGTACCACAAAGGATTCTCTTTGGAAATTAAATACATTGTATGATTCAACATGTAATGTCAAAGCTTCTTGGTGGTGAATACCACTACTAAGAAAATCTTCTCAATGTATGCGTACTTCAGCTCATAGCTCACCAGGGTGTGACTAATGTAATAGATAGCATGTTCCTTATTTACCTCATTCTTTTGGGCCAACATGGTCCCTAAGGCAAAATCGATAGTTGAAATGTATAGCAAGAATGACACACCTAGTCGAGGTGGAGCTAAAACTAGTGGTGATGCTAGGTATTGCTTGATCTCATCAAAGACCTTTTGGCACTCATCATCCCAATGGAATGGGACCCCCTTTTGTAATAGTCGATTCATGGGTCGAAATTTATCCGAAAGTTGCACTATGAAGCATCGGATAGATGCTACCTTCCCTTGTAAGCTGTGAAGCTACTTAAGGTTGGTAGGGGGAAGCATTTCAAGTATTACTTTGACCTTGGTGGGATCAACTTTGATCCCTCGCTTGGAGACTATAAAACCCAAAATTTTTCTAGATGTGACTCCAAAGACACACTTTTTGGGATTAAGTCTAACATTATGCTCGATTAAGCGATCGAAGACCTTCCTTAGAACATCAACATGCTCATGATGCAATAGATATTTGGCTAGCAAATCATCTATGTAATCCTCTAGGATTTTATGCATGTAGTCATGAAATATATAAGTCATGGCCCATTGATATGTTGCACCAACATTTTTAAGGCCAAATGGCATGACTTTGTAGTAGAAAGTTCCCCAAGGGGTGGTAAAGGTTGTCTTTGGTTGATCTTTGAGATTGACCCGAATTTGATTGTAGCTTGAAAAACCATCCATGAGGGACAACATCTCATGACTTATAGTGGCATCAACTAAAGCATCAATTTTCGGAAGGGGGAATTCATCCTTAGGAGTCACTTTGTTAAGATCTCGAAAGTTTATGCATATGTGAATCCTCCCATCAGGTTTTCCTATGGGTACCATGTTGGAAACCCATTCAAGATAGTCGATAGGTTGGATGAATCCTACATCCAACAATTTTTGTAATTCATCTTTCACCATTAAGGCTATTGTTGGATGCATTTTACAAAGCTTTTGCTTGACCGGTTTGATTTTTGGATCAAGCGTAAGGTTGTGCATGACCAAATTTGGGTCAAGACCCAACATGTCTTTGTATGACCAAGCAAAAAATTATATATTCTCTATCAAGAGAGTTGTGTAGATGGCTTGCTCTTCAAGGGATAAACTTTATCCCAATTTTACATTCTTAGGAGCCTCAGGATCAATGCCAATGTCTACATCAATTATTTCCTCTATTGACATGTGGGATCCCTCCTCAAGCTGATGAGGTGTAGGGATCAAGTGGATGTCATCAGCTAGATTCAGAGAATCAATCATATCTAGTTCGATCTCAACTTGACAAACATCTTCAGATGGCCCTTGGGAGAAATGAAATGGTTGTAACATTTCTTCACAAGGGAAGAACTCTTCGGGTGATGGTGGAAACATGGTGTGATCAAAATCAATTGCCTCTTGGTTGAGGTGCAAAGGTTTTGAGGGGTCACTAGGATTATGAAGTGGTGTGGTCAAATCAATGGAAACCATATTGATGGATAGTGGATAGTTTCCATTCGTAGGTGGAAAAAGCCTATCAAATATGGGTGGCCCTAGATATATTGGAGGTGGCTGAGGTGGTAGTGGAATGAATGGATGAGGCCTAGGAGGAGCCAGGATGATTGGATATTCTAGGGGTAGAAGCTACCTCCATATGGGTTGGCACATAGGAAAAACCCTAAGATAGAGCTCATCTAGGTCTATGAGAGGCTCAATGGGGGTGAAGTCTTCTCCTTCATTGCTAATCCATTAAATGTGGTGAGGACCTAGATATGCCAATTTTATCTCATCCTCATATTATTTTGATGCCTCATTGAAGGAGTCAAAAGGCTCAATAGAAACCATTATAATGGGAAGATGATCTCCTAATAGATGAAAATATCCTAGGTCAATGTAATCATTCTCATCAATCTCATCCTCAAAGCCTATGGTTAGGCATTGGAGGGAGTCTACAAGGAGTTCATTCAGCATACGCATGGAATACCCTAAGCCAAATTTATCTATAGGGAGATAGTATTGTGGCTGGTAAGGTGTTCGAAGACCCTACTCATATCGACCAAGGCCATTCCCATGCCAATGGTAGTGGTAAAAGTACTACAAGGTAAAATTCAGGTTTGACATATAATTGATATTCCTTGAAAATGGATCATCATCATCCTCCATCATAGGGGATGAACTCGTAGAATTATAAATACCTCCATAGATGAAGTTTATTTGATTTAGAGGTACCCCCAAGGGTACAACTGTACCAATGGGTAGTGGTGGCACGTGAGGTCTACCCATATCCTGGATGGACTCAATGAGAGGTGTGAATGTGACATTCTGCACGAGGTACTCAGTGAGACTAGGGTTAGCCAAGTGGACCGTGACTTGCGGTGGGGATAATGGGGATGATGGGGATGATGGAGGTGTGGTTTGAGGTGGTTCATCCATCATAGTAGATGATTCTTCTTCATCCATGGGAGTTGGAATTTTTACTATAGAAATGGTGGAAATGGATGGTGGGGTTTCCTCAATTGGCGCCTTCAACTTCTTCTCACTCGAAGGATCCGATGATGAAGAAGGGATGTCAGAAGAAACCAATGGTGAGGGTTGATATGGAGGTGATGATGTGGATGGATCAATGGATGGGGGTGATGGTTTTTATGGAGGCTCTAGATGTTTGATAGGGCCATCAGGCTAGATGTCCAGATGCATGGATGGTAAGATAAATTCTCATATATTACTGACCAGATTACAATATTTGAAAGGCTCAGAGTCCAAAGGGACTACATGAACCTATCCTTCATGGAAAATATTTAATGCACTGGTGTAGTATTGTACTGACCCAAATTTTTTGTGCCCTTACCTTCAGGCTAAAGGATCCATGCCCGAAAGGGGGATGCGAGAAGGATGGGACAATACCTCGGACCGAGAGGCCCTTTGAAGGTCGCGCCTCTCGGGGGAGGGGTATAAGGGTGAATTTTTGATGGATGGTGGGGTTCACCAGGAAACTTTGAGTGGCAGTTTCCATGCCTAGGTTGAGAATGGGTTTGATGTGTTCATTTTATACTCAATCATTCATATTCCTAGGTTGGCCAAAATGAATCTAAGCTATTCTATATGAAAATGCCGATTTATATGAATACAGAAAGCATGAATGAATCCTAAATACAAGGAATATGTTAAATGAGAAAGAATGCACCTGATTTCGGATGTCTGATGAAGATTCTGAAGCTTGTAGGAGTCCAGATCATCCCGAATATGATAGGATCATCTGCAATTGTATAGAATCATCCCAGATCATAGGCGATCATCTAAGATCAGACAAGATCATCGTCGATCTGATGAATTCGTCAAAAACCTACAATCACAGAAATAGACACCAAAAACCAAAAATGCAACTGCAAGAATAATGCAAAATGATAGAAATGAGAGTATAAATGCTTAACTGATAAATCTAGATAGCAGATTAAAGGAAATGCATTGTTTTAATAACTTATTTTAACTTTATCATGCATTTATGCTAAATGAGGTGAACTCCAGGATGTAGAATGAAAATAAATCAAGCTAATGCATAATAAAATAAGGAAGGAAGATGAGAAATGCAAACTCAGGGCTCTGATTGCCCCCAATCTGAACTACAGTCGAGATCACCTCCAATCGTACGAGATCATCACCGATCTACGATAGGATCATCCAAAATCATGTGGAATCGCCTGCGACGATCCGAGCTTCCTCCAGCTGAAGCACAGTGAAAACCTGCAATGAAAACTTAAAACTACGAGTGCAAACAATGGTAGATAGGACGTCTTAACACAGCAAAGCTAAATGGTAGGGAAAATCAACCAGGGAGAGAGTCAGGAGGAGAGCCAGGGGGATAAACTAAGAAAATCCTAGTTTATATAGAATTAGGGGGAGGTTAGGAGGTTGGGGATCATCCCAATCTGGGAGATCTCCAACTACGCAGACACGCTTCTGCCCAAGTTGGAGAGGCTATTGAAACAGAAGCTAATTATGAAAATTTAGTTTTGGGATGAAATCATCTGGACGTTCTATTCCAGATGAATTCGTTCGATCTGGGATGATTTCGTCTGATCGGCGACGATATCGTCCAACGGTCAAAACAACTCCTAAAAATGGCATAAAAAATGGGGTGAGCGGTTAACGAGCGGTTTTGAGGTTAAAATTCAAATTTTTATCTTTTTACTAAGGGTTTAACTACGCCAATTTTAGGGTGCTACATTTTGCCCCCTCTTTAGCAAATTTTCTGAAGAAAATGCATTAAAGACGAGTTCTTCACGCTTTACGAGAAAGCAAAAATTTATTCCATTTTTTAGACGATGATTCTAGGTCGAATCGTACAACTGCTTACTATGGTGCCCCCTCCGAGTTTTTACCCAAATCGAACATTTGAGGTAAAAGCGCAGAAAAGCAAAATTTAAAAAAAGTTGTTTTTAAATAAAATTAAAAAAATAGGGTAAAACCCTAATTCATTGTTACTGTTCACTTTTGTTGTTTTAGAGCTCTACAGGCAAAATGGTGGAAACGACACACAGATCGACAGAGGTCCGACGCGGGTTGCGGGTAAGGATCTAAACTTGATGCATTATGTTTTTAATTTGATTTGTGTGATTTTTAATTTGAATTTTGACTATTTTTGGGGCATCACGACCATTTTTAGGCCGTCGACGACGTCGGGATGAAATCATCCCAATTTCATCGAAATCATCCCTAGATCGCCGATTTCATCTAGGGGCGAAATCGACGAAATAGGGGCGATCCCGTCCAACAAGGGGCGATCCCCAAGTTGAGAAATCGGAGATGATTTCATCCTACCAAGGACGATTTGACTTAATTTAGTACGATATCATCCAATAATGGATGATATCATTTTTTTATAAGATGAAATTGATTTAACTGATTTTAATGATTATCTATTAATGATTTTTGTTGTTTTATTATTTATTTTGTAGAGGGGATTACTAAAAAGTTAAGAGTGGAAATACGGGGGCTAAGAGATGATGTAGCCATGCTCGATCAGGTGGAGCGAGACCGACTATCGAAGGTTGGGCTACAACATGTGGCAGAGATGCCACAAATACCTACAGACATGGGGCTACTGATAGCCCTAGCAGAGAGGTGGTATCCGGGGTCATCCTACTTTTGGCTACCAATAGGGGAGATGGCTCCCACTCTAGAGGATGTATGGAGGATCTTGAGGATCCCCATACATGGGCGGTTGATGACTCCTATGGCCAATCAGGGCCATGCCATGATGCGACTATGCGAAGACCCTAGCTTCACCCTGGAGAAGGGTGGAGTGAACATCGAGACATTGAGGTAGATGCCTGGGGCATCTCGATTGACTCAAGTTTTGGTAGGGGTAGTGGGTGGCCTACTGCTATGCCACCAGAGTGGATGCAGGTTACCATGGCTACTCTCAGATGTGGTCTACGATATGAGAGACCATGACTATAGGTTTTCTTGGGGTAGCTTTGTACTATGCCGCTTGTATAGGATCCTATACGGGGTCGTATACAAGGGAGGTCGATGTCTAGTACTGACATCATTGCTACAGGTTTGGTGTTGGGAGCACATTGTGATGCGGAGGCCGATAGGGCTTCCACTAATAGGGGTTGACCGAGAGAGACCCCAGGTTTTCTATTGGTGGCTCCAGAGAGGGTCACAATGGTGGATAGATCTATCGATGTCCCAGAGGTTGCTAGATGACCTCATCCCTGACCAGATCACCTGGAGGCCATGGAGAGAGCATCCAGGGTGGGGAGAGGATGGACAGGAGTTGGCTCACATCAGGTGAGTCTTCTGGCTGAGGATGGAGTGGGGAGAGGTAGAGCTCCATCGCTATGACCAAGTTTTGAGGTAGTTCGGTCTACAGTAGGGGATCCCTTCTCTTAGAGACTACGAGTACTCCCAGACTATCTAGGATAATACTACACTAAGTGGGGCTCCAGATATGCAATGATTCTAGAGTCAGGATGCTGATGATGCCCCCATTCAGCCAATGGATGGGGATGATATTAGGGTCACAGATGGGTATGATGCCTAGTACATAGGCATCCACCCTCCTCAGATGATGAGGGCATAGGGTCCGATGCATGCTATGGTGCGATGGATGGGGAGGCAGTGCCAGGCTACCATCGATGCAGCGAGGAGTCACGAAGGGAGGGAGCAATGATGGTCTCCTCAGGAGAGATGCTAGAGAGTGCCACAGGCTCTAGAGAGACCACAACAGCCAGAGAGGAGGGAGGAGGGACTCCCTTCTCAGCAGAGGGATAGGCCACCATCACTCGATAAGGGCAAGGGTGTCGAGGTGGGGGAGAGCAGCGAGATGGTGGCTCTTCGAGTGGAGAATGCCCACCTTCGAGGCTCAGGTGTAGACACTATAGGATGAGGCTACATGACTCAGGGCTCAGAGCGGAGGGGTGAGCACTCGAGATCTGGCATGGGCTATTGCTCAGACCATGTTCTACCAGGGATTGTACTATCATGTGGTTCCAGAGGGGCAGAGGATACCATTGCTAGCTAGCATTATGGAGCCGATCATGATGGGATCATCGAGGACATCCTCACGATCGATGTCGAGGACCCACGATACAGCATGGACCTCGATGGGACCACCTCCTCCACCTCAAGGTGGGAGAGGAGATGAGGCTGAGAGCTCGAGGGCTTCTCGAGACTAGCTACTATTGACTATAGACTGTATATTTTTAAGAGGATTGAGTATGCCAGGGTATAGATTGTGGCATACCAATCCAGTTTTGATATGATGTACATAATTTTGATATATATATATATATATATGATCTTTTGTGATATGACTTGTCCATATGTTTTATGATGCTTTAAATTTTGAATTGTTGATTGATTATTCATGTAATTATGTCATTGGAAATAGTATAATTTTATGTCATGCTATAAAATTTAAATGAAATAATCTGATGTAAACAAATTGGTTGTTTGTGGTATGATTTGATGAAAAATAAAGGGACTTCTAACAATAATTTCAAAGGACATTGTCGTTGTTATATGACCATTTCATGGAGTCATCGCTCGCTAGGTCGTCAAGCTAATCCCAGTATAGAAATATTGCTAAAAGTAAAAGAGTGCTTAAGAGACTGTCTTAAGACTTTGTGTTGTGATGATGAAAAATGATGATGGTGATGATTTGTTTTCAGATTTTCATGAAAATATTATGCATGAAATATTAAAAATATGATTTTTTCTAGGCATAAAATTCCTAAGTGTGATAAAATTTTGAACAATTCCTTAGGAATTATACCATCGTTGCAAAATTGAATGTTGACATAATGAAATGAAATAGAAAAAAGTGTTCATTCTTTTTAAAGCACAATTGTGTAACATAATGATGTAAGCCATATGTTTTTATGAATTAAAATAAATGGGAAATAAAATTAGAACAATGGTTTGCGCTAGGCATAGAATTATAGGTATAGACTTATACCATCATCGCGAAATCCAAAAATAATTTTATTGCATAATTGATTTTTGATTTTGAGATAAACAAAAATATATAAGATGAGGACTTGCGCTAGGCATAAAATTCTAGTTTAGGTTTTAGGAACTATACCATCATTGCGGAAGTCGAAAGTATATATAAACGTGACTTTATTGTATGTTTTGAAAGAAATTTTGGATTTTTGAAAAAAAATGTATTTAATTGTTTTTATACTAAACAGATGTTCTCAAATAAGAAGATGAAATTATTCCAAAATATTTGCATAAATATTTTAAATTATCTCAAAGACAAAATGTAGATTTATAAGGAACCCTCATGTGCATATGTGAGTTCATTGCCGATCTTGATTTATCATAATGATACAAAATCTCTCAAATACAAATGTGTGTGCAATTGTATTGTTCATTTACCAATTTTGAGCAAGATAATTTGATACAAGTAATTTGAATTAACCAAATAAGTGTTCGTTGACCATGATTTATATGCATGTAACCGTACCAGACTACTATGTAAGTCGGGTCATCAAGAGCTAGCTGATCCATAAGCAGACATAGGTCTATACAAAAGAAGGTCGCTAATGTGACAGACATATCACCACGCTAGGAGTTACCCAAGGCCAAGCGGGTTGGGCACAAACCACTGTTATGGGGCTTACCTCACGGTTTTCGAATAATTGAGAATTCCAGGGATTCAAGCTCATTCACCCTTCTTTTCTTTTCAAGGGGTAGGGAAAGGGATTTTATTGCATTTTGCTTTTTCTTTTCTCTTTCTCTTCTTTTTTTTTTTGTATTTTTGCTTGGAACTGAGATAATGCTGAAATATTGTTGCGATGGTACAAAATGATATTTTTCTTTTTCTCATTTTCTTTGACTTTTCTTTTTCTTCCTATACTAGGGATACTTGCTCGGATTGGCTGTAGAGCAAGGGATTTTTATTCCGGGCAGGGGTGAGCTTGTCCTTTTGTCAATTCTCAAAGATTCTAGACCATGTGCATGATAGGATAGCAGGGGAAACTTTTCGCTCAAGAAACCACTTCTACTATGTAGCATCATATTGAATTTGCAATGAAATCATTTTAATGTGAAAAGATATACTTGGTTCAAGTAAATAACAAGATCAATTCTCTATGCTCAAAACTTTATTTAATTCAATTGTGGACTTTGATATAAGAGAGATTAATAATCATACCAAATAAAATCAAGATATTTATTCATGTGAGTGTGAAAGTGTGGGATTCCAAATAAATGCTAATTTATCCAAAATAATTGAAAATATGACTGCAATACTTCAAGAATTGACAGGTGCAAAAATAGAAAATGTTTTTGAAGATTTTGATGATTTTGATGTTTTTTATATTTTGGTTTTAATTTATGAATTGAAAGAATAAATAATATTATTGTTTTTGAAATTTTTATATGAATTACTAAAATGAAACAATATGCAAAATAACAATATATACAATGATGAAATGACCAGATTTATGCATAATAGCGTTTAAGATGCATAATGTTCATAGGTTCTTTAAGATCTTTACCATCTAAGGTAGCTAATATGTATGCTCCCGATCCAAATTTAGCAGTGATAATATATGGTCCAAGCCAATTAGGCTCAAATTTACCTTTAAGATCTTTAGTTGCATTAGTATTTTTTTTATTTTCTTTTAAGACAAGGTCATCGATCTCAAAGGATCGATGATGAACTTTCTTGAGGTATGCTCGTTTAAGCTTGTTCGGTAGGCTCGAAGATGTTCCAAAGCATTGATGCGCTTCTCATCTAGGAGTTCCATTGACTAAATCTGCCAGCATGATATTCATCTCCTACTTCAGTATCTTGAAGTAGTAGAGCCAAAGAAGGAACTTCTAATTCAAAGGGAAAAACTGCTTCAACGCCATAAACCAAAACAAAAGGTGAAGTGCCCATGGGAGTACGAACGCTAGTTCGATAAGCCCACAAAGCAGGATATAATTGAATGTGCCAATCTCGGCCAGATTTATTGACCAGTATTTTGAGGATTTTAATTAATGTTTTATTAGATGCTTCTGCTTGGCCATTACCCTAAGGATAATAGGGAGTGGACCAACGATGTTGAATTTTATATTTTTGACATAATTTCTTGACATATTTATTTTTGAAACAAGTTCCATTATCTGAGATGAGATTTGCAGGAATTCCGAACCTACAAATAATTTGATTAAAAATAAATTTGGAAACTTGGGTTCAGTGCAAGAAGCTAAGGGCATAGCTTCAACCCACTTCGTGAAATACTCGATGGTGGTTATGATGAATTTGTGTCCATCAGATGACACAGGATTGATTTTTCCAATGATGTCTAAGCCCCATTTTGAAAAGGGCCAAGGAGATGAAATAGCCTGCAGTTCTTGTGCAGGCGCATGGACAAGGTCAGCGTGTTTTTGGCACTTGTCACAATGGTGCACGTAATCATGTGCATCATTCTCCATGGTAGGCCAAAAATATCCTATCCTAAGGAGCTTCTTAGCAATGGCGCTACCACTAAAGTGTCCCCCACAAGATCCATCGTGGGCTTCACTCAAAGCTGATCTAGATTCTTCTAGATTCAAACATCTCAGTAGGATACCTTCAAAAGATCTCCTATATAACGTATTGCCAATTATTACGAAGCGACTTGCTCGTCTACGTAATAACCGACGTTGGTTTCTATTAAAACCTTCAGGGAAGGTCCCATTTTGAAGAAAATTGAATATATCAGTGTACCAAAGTTTAGGAGTAGTTTCATTGATTAGAAACACATCCAAAGGTTCTAAGCATGATTTATTTGAAGTGGGTTCCTAGAGTCGATGAATAATGATGGTAGCATATTCGTCATCTAACTCCAAGGGTAAAAGAGATGCAGCTGCAACCATAGCGTCAACCGCACGATTATTAGTTCTAGGAATAGCTTCCAAGGTAACTTGATCAAATAAAGATATTAATTGTAATACATATGCTTTATATGGATGCAATTTATCATCTCTAGTCTGATAAACATCATTAATTTGATTTATAACAAGTTGAGAATCATCGAAAACTAATAGATTTTTAATTTTTAGTGCCAAGGCAGCTCGTAAGCCAAGGATTAGAGCTTCATATTCAACAATATTATTAGTACAAGCAAACATTAATTTAAAGGATAGAGGTATAAGATGTTTCTATGGAGATATTAGAATAATACCTGCACCATCCCCACTCATGCATCGGGCTCCGTCAAAGTATAAGGACCATTGCTCTGGATGGTCTGCCTCTAGTTTAAGGCATTCGTCAGGAAACTCAATGATGAGGGGATGGGTAGACTCTAAGGGTGCAACAGCTAATTGATCTGCTATGATTTGACCCTTAACAGACTTATGTCCTATAAACATGAGTTCAAACTCGCTTAGAGCAAGAACCCACTTTGTTGTGCGACCAGATAAATAAGGTCGACTCATGAGATACCGCAAAGGATCGGATTTAGCAATAACATACGTTTTTGATTGAGCATATAATGGCGTAGTTTTTGTGTAGAAAATATGACTGCTAGACATAACTTTTCTAATGTTGTGTAGCGGGTTTCATAACTGATTAATGTTCTGCTAATGTAATAATTAGCACGCTCTCTTTTCTCATCATCCAGTTGAACTAACATAGCTCCTAAGGCAAAATCTGAAGCAAAAATATACAAGATAAATGGGCGATCAGGTCTAGGTGGCGAAAGCACAGGCGGGTTAAGAAGATATTGTTTGAGGAGTTCAAATGCTTCCTGACATTCGTTGTCCCAATGGAAAGAGACATCCTTCTTAAGAAGCTTAAGAAAGGGTCCAATTTTATCCGCCAACTTATCGATGAAGCGACGGATAGCTTGAAGCTTACCTTGTAAACTTCATAATTCAGATATATTTGTGGGTGCGGGCATATCAGTGATAGCCACAATCTTGAGAGGGTCAATTTTGATGCCACGTAAAGAAACTATAACCCCCAATAATTTATCGGACTTAACTCCGAATATACATTTGGTTGGATTCAATCGGATAAGATATTCCCTTAACCGATCAAATACTTTTCTCAAGTCATCTAAATGGTCATCTTCGTTAATAGAACGAGCTATAATGTCATCTACATAATCATGTAGTATATCATGCATCATATCATGAAAGATATAAGTCATGGCTCGTTGATATGTTGCACCTGCATTCTTCAAACCAAATGGCATCACTTTCCAACAAAAGGTCCCCCAAGGGGTAATAAAGGTTGTTTTAGCCTGATCTTCAAGAGCTATCCTGATCTGATTATAACCAGAAAATCCATCCATTAAGGATATCATTCCACTCCCAGCAGTAAAATCAATGATCTGATCCATATTGGGAAGAGGAAAATCATCTTTAGGGCATGCAACATTAATATCTCTAAAGTCTGTGCAAACCCTAACTTTGGTAGCTTCTTTCTTAGTTACTGGAACTACATTCGAGATCCATTCAGCATAATCAATGGCTTGTATAAAAATAACATTCAAGAGTTTTTCTAACTCCCCTTTGACTAGTAAGGCCACTTTAGGATGCATTTTTCTAAGTTTTTGTTTAACAGGTTTAGCATCCGGATGGACTACTAGGTGATGCATAACTACAGAAGGGTCTAAACCTGGCATATCTTCATATGTCCAAGCAAAGACATCTTCATATTCTTTAAGAAATGCAATGTATTTATCCTATTTTTCTTGACTCAATTCTGATCCAATGTTGATTATGTGAGGATTATCCTCGGTTCCAATGTTAATTTTTATGACATTTTCTACTTCCATGTGTAGATCTTTCTCAAAATTAGGTGGGGCGGGTGAAACGCCCAATTCTTGTAATTCTTCCAAGGTTAGCTTGGATAATTCGTCTTGAGGAGTCGTGGCCTCAAGCTGGGCTATACTAGGTATAGAGCCATCAAAATAAAATTCATTATGTAATAATTCCTCAACGGAGACATCATGGAAGATATCTCCCTCCAACTCATCATCGGATTCAACGATCATCTCAGGGTAAGCTATAGATAGCATATTACATGTAAATAGCTTATTCATTAAACGCAAAGCATCACGCTCATCCAAATAATCTTGATAACATATGAGATGGTCATCATCCTCAAATGGGAAGGGCTGACCCTTACTAGGAAATAGGCCCACACCACATCGGGCGGGCCACGGTTCTACCTCAAAAGGTTCTTTCATACCATTTTGGAAAGGTCCTAAACCTTTCCCTTTATATCCCAATTTAAGCATTATAGATTTGGCTTTAATATACTCATTAGTAAAATAACATCGAGCATATCCATCATAATGAGTCTTGATGTTTCTGGGTATTCTACCCCAGTCATATCCCTTATAAATAAAAGCACAGCTCCCGACTTGGTAAATACTTCCCATAGGCTATGGGAGGCCCAAGGTATGAGGAGATGGTGGCAAATTATTTAAAATAAGGGAATCTTGCATAGAAGCATTCATTTTCTCTGATATAAGAATTTTAGATAAATCGGGTAAGAGCTCGTCAGTAAGAGCATAAGAGGTAGAAGGAACATTTCCTACATCTTCTGATGTGGAAACTATGCCTTTGGTGGATGTAGATGTTGTAGAGATGTCGATGGATGGGTCTATTATAGGTATAGAAGTTATAGGAGTAGAACAAGAGGCATTGGTTGTGGGATTAGGATCTTTCTGAGGTCCTAATGTGGTTTGTTTAGAGGATGGTTGAGCTATATGTAGAGGTGGAACTGATGGAGAAGAAGTAGATGACATTGTGGGTGTGTGTTTCACATGTTTAGATGGATAATGAGAATTAGGATGTGTGGATGACAGAGCAGGGCAAAATTGAACTCCAACAAGGTTTCTGCCAAAGCACACATATCAAAGGGTCTAGGATCACCATGAATGGTAACCAACTGATTCTTAAATTTGAATTTAACACATTGATGTAAAGTTGAGGGAACGGCTCGCATCGCGTTGATCCAAGGGTGACCCAAGAGTATATTGTACGATGCAGGGCAATGTACAATAAACACGGTCGTATCCAAGGTTCTCGGACCAACCTGCAATGGGATGGTAATAACTCCACACGTTTCTTGTGTTTCGTCATTGAAGGCTTTTATGATCATATCAGTTCTTTTCATTTCATCACTTCTAAACCCAAATATTTGGTAGAAGTCAAAAGTGCAGATGTTTAAAGATGAACCATTATCAATCAAGACTCGTTTAACTGCTACATCTCCAATTAAGGCAGTAATATATAAGGGGTTATCCTTATGTAAACTATGTTGCGGTATGTCTCTATCCCGAAAGTCAATACAATCAACTTCACGAGTTATTATAGTATTAGCCATGGCTTCAGGTTGAATGTCTTGTGGTACCATCATCTGGCTTAATGTGAGCATTAATTCATCTCTATGTGTAGGAGAAGATCTTAAAAGGTCCAAAAGAGAAATTCTAGCTGTAATATTTGATAGTTGTTCATTAATATTATAAGGAGGTTTAGGTTGAACATTAGGTGCATGATTCCATTTATTAGGAACTTTCAAAACAAATGGAGTTGATCCATCATTCTGCATTTGATCTTGTTGAGAGTTTTGAGCCTGTTGTCTAGTAACAACTCCGATGGTACCCACAATATTATTCTATGGATGATGAATGGGTCTTGGTCTAGCATTTATGGCTTGCTCATTAGAAAGTAATTGGTGAGAGGATGGTCTAGTAGTGACTCTTCTTGGAAATGGTTCTTCTGGAACCATATAACTTGTGATAGGGAGAATAGTATCTGATTCATCTTCAGAGCTATTCGATTGATTTGATGTGATTTCCATATCACTCTCAGTCTCATATTCTGTATCACTAAGATCAGGTGTCCAAATATTATATAGAGGCCTAGTCGTAACCATGGATAAAGTTGTGTCAAATATTTCCAAATCATGAATAGGTAAATGCCCACTAATAGTCCCTACATATCGGGTAGGAGGGGGAACATTATGATGTTCAATTTGATTAGCCACTTCCTTGCCATGTTTTGGTAAAGGATGTTGAAATATGTCCAATGACTGATTGGCATTCTGATTCTGGTTTTGGGGGATGTTCTTTTGAGCATTATTAGGAGGATTTTGCTTAGGTTGAAAGGCTTGCACCTCCATCTCATTGTTATCAATTAAGTCCTGTATTTTATGTTTTAATATTTTACAAGAGTTGGTAGTGTGTCCAGGTCCTCTATGGAAGTCACAGTGTAAATCAGCTCTGTATCCGGGTATAGTTGGATCAGGTTCCTAGATATTTGGTAATTGAATCAAACCTCATTCTAATAATTATGGTAGAATGGTTGATAAAGGTTGATTTAACCTAGTAAATTCTTGAGGAGGTTTATCAAGAGGTTTCAGTATAAACTTCTCCGTTGTCTTCGCAACATTAACAGTAGCAATATTTCTACTATCGGTGACTCCATCACCCACAACTTGTTTATTCTTATATTGATTTCTGGATGTTTTCTCATCATCTTTCTTTTTAAGTTGACCTCTCCTAATGAGAGCATCTTCCACTCATCTGGCTAAGTCTATAGCTTCTGATCGAAGGTGGTCAAGGTAGCGATTGATAATTCGTAAGATAGTTGCTCTTGTAAATTATTAATAAAGATGTCCAACATCTCCCTATAAGGTAACACAAAGTGCAATTTTCCTATCAACTATCTCCACCTAGCTAGGAAATCAGCAAAACATTCATCTTTGTCTTGTTTTAAGTTGTACAAGTCTTTAATGGTCACATGCCTTTCGATGTAGGCACTAAATTGATGAACAAAAGACTCAGTTGTTTCTTCGAAATTCCTCAAAGAATTAGTGGGTAATTGATAATACCACTCTAATGCCATTCCTCCTAAACTTTTTGGGAACATTTTTAGCAATAATAAGTCATCATGTGATATATCATGACATGCTATCCTAAACATACGAAGATGCTCTATGGGATCTTCCGTTCCTTTATATATGGGCAAGACAGGCATAGGAAAATGTTTAGGATATGGTTGTGCTACGACTATAGGATCTAAAGGCTGACTACACATCTCTCGATAATTGTACGAGGGATGGTAGGGATCTATCTGATCCATGCGGGAAACTAACTGTTTCACCATGGCTTCAAGATTACTAGTTTGTCCACCATATTGGTTCGATGGGACATAGGTATGGGATTTATGAGTGTATGATGGTGTGACATAAGGATTAGATGCTATATTGCTATTATGTAAAGTGTTGGTAGGAAGAGTATTATGAAGGGGATTTGTAGTAGTATTATGTTGTATCCCAGATTGTTGGTAATTGGTGTTTGGTTTTGTTTTGGGCTTTTGTTGATTTGAAGTATGTTGATCAATAGCTTGGTGAAATAGAGCAGTAAATGATGGTTTCTTTTGTGCGGGAATAACCCTAGGCTTGCTAATAGGCACTTTAGATGGTTGGGTAACCTGTTGTTGTTGCATGTTCTAGATTATAGCGGCCATATCCAAATTGGATGGTCCAGCTTGATCACTCTCTTGATCAATAAAGGACAAGGGATTAGTGCATGTGTGAAATACTTCTTCTAGAGTTGCTTGAGTGTCACTAATTCGATCCTTGTCCATATGGACTGCTCTATTAAGAACACCAATATTAGTATTAATGAACTTCCAGAATTGTTCCATGTTTTCAAAAGTGACAGCTCCTCCCGGAGACATTTTAGGGGATGAGGATCCTTCCTCTCTAACATTTTCTTCATGTTCATTTCTTACAACAAGCTCTTCTTCTTGCTGGTCTAGGATTTCTTCTTCCTGAACTTGATCTTCAGGAAGGACATCTGGGTTATTTAATGGTTTTCCTAACCAATCTTCTTCTTCTTCAATCTGTTTTCCATTCCTAAGTCTAGGCATTGTGCTTAAACTTAGATTTCAGCAAATATATATACTTATATATATATATATATATATTTTTTATATATATATATATATATATATATATGCGATAGGTTTGAGAGGTATATATTTTAATTATATACCTACTATAAAAAGGAAATGTTTTGATTTTTGTTTTTTTTTTTGTGTTTTATAATATTATTATAAAGATAACAAATAGCATTCTAGTTGCAAAAAGAATAACAATAGTAAAAAGAATGACTTAGTTTTCTATAAATAGTTTATGGATATCATTAATAGGATCAAGTTCATCAGGAGTCATGAAATGCTCCTCTTCAAATTGGAAATGGTTTTTCAAGAATTTGACAAAGTGTGCTATAGTAATATGATCTATTTCAGACTCTGACCTGTAGAAATAAAGTTCATGGCAATACTCTCGATATAACACAGCTCTAGGAACTCTATTCCATATCTTTCTATCCGTAAGAACGACTTCTTGATCCTCTATACGAGATAGAAACTTATGTACTACAACTGCGTTCTCGAGGTATTCCTCAAAGGTGTACAATTTTGAAGACACAAGTGCTCTTTTATCGGCTAACCACCTATGGCAAGCTCTCTGAAGTTCATGGTACAAAGTCACCTGATCGGGATCCAAGATTCTATCTAGGACAAACCTCTTAATTTGCCTAAGTTCTGTAGATCTAGATGAAATAATATCCAATCTCCTATCAAGTTCGTCCCACAAAGGTTGGACTCTATTTGTTTGAGGTACTCTAAGCACAGAAGTAATCTCTATGGCTGTTAATTGATTTTCAACATTTATGGTGACAACTCATCTTTTATTATAATCTACCATCTAAGTCTGATATGCAATTTTAACAATTTTCTAATGATTCTAGATGTTCTTAATAATGCATTTATATTTATATTTATATTTTTTTTGTTTTCAAAAGGCTTTTAGTTTCACGTCGGGTTCACCAAAATGTACTGACCCAAATTTTTCGTGCCCTTACCTTCAGGCTAAAGGATCCATGCCCGAAAGGGGGATGCGAGAAGGATGGGACAATACCTCGGACTGAGAGGCCCTTTGAAGGTCGTGCCTCTCGGGGGAGGGGTATAAGGGTGAATTTTTGATGGATGGTGGGGTTCACCAGGAAACTTTGAGTGGCAGTTTCCATGCCTAGGTTGAGAATGGGTTTGATGTGTTCATTTTATACTCAATCATTCATATTCCTAGGTTGGCCAAAATGAATCTAAGCTATTCTATATGAAAATGCCGATTTATATGAATACAGAAAGCATGAATGAATCCTAAATACAAGGAATATGTTAAATGAGAAAGAATGCACCTGATTTCGGATGTCTGATGAAGATTCTGAAGCTTGTAGGAGTCCAGATCATCCTGAATATGATAGGATCATCTGCAATTGTATAGAATCATCCCAGATCATAGGTGATCATCTGAAATCAGACAAGATCATCGTCGATCTGATGAATTCATCAGAAACCTGCAATCATAGAAATAGACACCAAAAACCAAAAATGCAACTGCAAGAATAATGCAAAATGATAGAAATGAGAGTATAAATGCTTAACTGATAAATCTAGATAGCAGATTAAAGGAAATGCATTGTTTTAATAACTTATTTTAACTTTATCATGCATTTATGCTAAATGAGGTGAACTCCAGGATGCAGAATGAAAATAAATCAAGCTAATGCATAATAAAATAAGGAAGGAAGATGAGAAATGCAAACTCAGGGCTCTGATTGCCCCCAATCTGAACTGTAGTCGAGATCACCTCCAATCGTACGAGATCATCGCCGATCTGCGATAGGATCATCCGAAATCATGTGGAATCGCCTGCGACGATCCGAGCTTCCTCCAGCTGAAGCACAGTGAAAACCTGCAATGAAAACTTAAAACTACGAGTGCAAACAATGGTAGATAGGACGTCTTAACACAACAAAGCTAAATGGTAGGGAAAATCAACCAGGGAGAGAGTCAGGAGGAGAGCCAAGGGGATAAACTGAGAAAATCCTAGTTTATATAGAATTAGGGGGAGGTTAGGAGGTTGGGGATCATCCCAATCTGGGAGATCTCCAACGGAGGAATCTCCAACTGCGTAGACACGCTTCTGCCCAAGTTGGAGAGGCTGTTGAAACAGAAGCTAATTATGAAAATTTGGTTTTGGGACGAAATCGTCTGGACGTTCTGTTCAGATGAATTCGTCCGATCTGGGATGATTTCGTCTGATCGGCGACGATATCGTCCAACGGTCAAAACAACTCCTAAAAATGGCACGAAAAATGGGGGGAGCGGTTAACGGGCGGTTTCGGGGTTAAAATTCAAATTTTTATCTTTTTACTAAGGGTTTAACTGCGCCAATTTTAGGGTGCTACAAGTATAGAGAAAATGCACTTCATATCTCTAATCTAGTATCGACCAAGCAATATGTTATATTGCATTGCACCTTCCAAAATGTGGCATAATGTAGGAATCATATTTAGTCCAACCTAGATAGGAAGGACTATTGTGCCAACTTTAGAGCGTAGAGCATCATTAAATGCTCAAAGAGTGAAAGTGAACACTACAATATGCGATGTTGGTAGACTAAGATGTTCCAGTGTGATAGTGGTGATTATGTTGATAGAAGAACCTATGTCAATCAATACTTGTTTATAGGGGATCTGGTTTACATAAGCAATGATGTGCAACATAGGATTGAATTTGTCGATGGGTACTTGATTGATCTTGTGATCATAGAAAGTTATGACTGGTTATTTACATTTTTGAATGTGCCCCATGAAATTAGTAAAAGCGTTGGGATCCTAGGGCTGCAATTCAATATAGTTTAGAATCTCCATCAAAGTTTCTCTATGTTGTGGCGATTATTGTATCAGCTCATAGATGGAGAGTTTAGCTTATACCATTATTAGACTTTGGGTAAGCCTACTTTTGATCATTACCACTGGTTGAGGTGGTGAACCTTAGATAATATTTGATTGCGACAAGGGTTGTGACATATAAGGGATATTGGTTGGAGCTACAAGTGCTACAACTTGGTAAGAATATCTCCTATTACTTGTCACAATATTGATCATCCCAAAAAACCCCTGATTGGGTGGGGCCATGTGGAATTCGTTGAACTATCTTGTATGATCTTCCTTAACCTCATCAATAGGTAAGGGATCCTTGAATATGCCCATATATTCATTATCGACAACAAGAGGGTTCTCAATTTGTAGTTGATTTTTTTTTAGCATATTCTATACTAGGTTCTTAAATGTATAGCATGCTTGGATATCATGACCATTTTATCAATGATAGAGATAGTATAGGCCCTATTTATACCTATTAGGTTTTGGGTTATTTGAATCCATGGGATGAATATCAGGCAAGGTGATAGCTTTTACCTCACATAATTGATTAAAAAGTGATACCAAATATTTGGGCAATGACATATAGCTGTGAGGTGGGTGACATAGTTGATTATGTGCTTGATTTAATTGAGATTGGTCATGGTATTATGTAGGATGGGGTTGAGCCTGATAGTTGGGTTGTGGGGGCATTGTTTTTTTATTAGGACTTGGAACACTTAGGACAACTTGATTGATCAAAGGTGGTATTTGTTGTGTATAATTACCTCTAGGGTTCTTGTTCCATTACTTCTTATGAAGTTTTATGTATCCTTATTGGACCTTGATGTCCTTTATGACCTTGGACTATGCCAAAGACTCCTTGAATATTTGGTATTTTTGTAGTTGTAAGAAAAGCAAGATTTGCTTTGGATAAATCCTAGTGAATATTTGAGTAAGTTATGTGATGGATAATATGAAAGACAATTTTGACATAACCTTTCTCCACCTGTTGCCATATTTTGTGATAGGCATGTTGCCAAATTGTCAAAGGTTGGAAAAGTCTATCAAGTTTGCTTTCTTATTTACACCAAAGGATAAGTGTTCTAGGAATATGTTTGTATGTTGTTGAAATCTATATATGTTATACCATGGTAAATGGTTATACCACTCTAAGGCAGGGCTAGAAAATATTATCAAGAAGTTCCTACGTAATAAGACATTGTCATATTGGAATTGGAAATAGAGGTTCATGAAACTAGTTACGTGTTCCTGTGCATCCTCATCTCCTTTAAATTTATTCAATTTTGGTATTTCAAAATTCTCAGGATATGGATGTCGTGGGATCGAATTATGGAGTGGTTGATTACACAATTGACGCGTATTTTGATAACTTGTTCCTTGCTTCTCCAATGACTTGATGTGCTTTGTGAGCACCTTGTAAGCTTGAGATGATATTATTTCATCTTCCTAGATTGGTCCTCGAGGAGGGGGAGGCAAAAAATTCTATTGGGATGATGTGGTTGAATATAATCATCAACCATGTCCTCATTGAGTGATTCAGGATATCCTTGGTCCTGATATTCTATATCTAGATCCTCATGGGCCTCATATTTTAGTTGACTATTTTGCGGTTGATGTTGTTGATATCTATGGTGATGGATGGGCACACAAGAAGGGTGATTCTGATTTAGCCTAGGAGGTAGGTCATGGTGTTGCGCAATGCACATTTGATGGATTTGCTACCTATAGGTACTAGGTGTGAGGACCTCCTCATGTGATCCTTTTTGTAATTTTTCCTTGGTGCAATTGTTGCTGATGCAACCTTTGTTGGTGCACCCCTTGTTAGGCTAATCAAATTTGTTATAGGTATTCTTGATCCATTTACAACTTATACAACCATAGATGGTGTAACTACTCTTGTTTATTTGTTTTCTACTTAGGTATTTGATTCACTTGATCAACCGTGTAAGGTTGATGAGCCCTTGTATTAATACGAAGGGACTTTCTTACTTTGTGGGTCCAACAGGGCTGGCTATCCATTTTCCATGATTGAGGGAAGATACGTTGACTTGGTACTCAGGATTGAAGGTTAATTCTACATATTTGTATGGTGTAGAGGTACAATGCGCTTGCATGTAACACTCTTCATGGAGAGAAATAGGATGAACTAGATCTTCCTCTTGTATTTAAGATAGACGTGAGCGAATGAAGCTATCCTATTAGGACGATGAGGACCGTACCTATCTAGGTGGGGAAATTTTTGGCTCATCCATGGAATATCAAGCAAAGTGGCTTGCTCATCCAGGCTAGACAATGGTGTATACTCATGCTCCTAATCATATTTGTGGATAGATCAAATTGATATGCAAATATGTAGCACTCCCCTACTAGGCCCCTCAGTGGGTGGGGTATGTTTAATAGTAGCACAATATTGGTTTTGACCAAGAATATCATCTTCTTGATCATATTGAGGACCCATAGATGCATCTTAGATAGGGATAACCTGAATATTATATTCCCTATAGGTGATGTTAGCATTAAGACATACACTAGGATGCCATTTAGGAATGAAGTCTACCATAACTAGTCTCGATTAACGGTTGGTGATAAAATCCAATTTGTTAATTTTAAAATGAAACATGGTGCGTGGGGTTCCTTTTATTATGTAAAAGTAAATAAATCATGAAGCACACGATGATTTTCACTAATGCAAAAATTAATGTTTGATTTTCAAAAATCCTAAAATAATCAAAACTTCTAAAATGTAGAACCCTACAATGAGACTAGCCTTTGAGCAGGAAAAAATAAGTAAACCACAATAATATTCAAACGGAGGTTGTCTTGCATAGGGATGGTTGCAAAAAGAGGCCATTTGACACAGAAACAACAAGAAAAAAGGGCCACCTGGGATAGAAATGGCCACAAATAAAGGCTATCTAACCCAGGGATGATCACAGATAGAGAGTTTCAAAAACTCAAAATCTTCTAATATTCTTTCACTTAAATATGAAAATTTTACTTTTATTTACTGATAATAGAGAAAGAAAGACATAATGACTTACTGTGATAGCCTATGTCTGATGTAGATACTATTTTCTAGTGTTTCTTATTTATGATCTAATTTTGTATCTACAAGGGACAATTGTACCTACTGGATATCTTGCTAAGGGATGATCATACCTACAACTCACAAATACAAAAATAAATAGTAATTAACAATGTGAATGCAAGATGTGGACTAGGTCCCATCAGATTGCCACTTGAAAATGCTGAAAAAGATCATACATCCATGAAATAAAATAAAAGATCGAAATGTAGTGGATCAATATGCAATCATAAATATAAATAATGAAATAAAATAAAATGATGAATGATTCCATTTTTATCAATAATATCTTGTTCCTTTCAAGAAGGTTGCAAATATGATCCCCTTTGAGGGATTGCTACCAATCTTGATACAATGAATTACAAATGAAATAATTCGATTGTACTACATAGAATATTTTCGCATCCACAAACTGATTTGGGATAGGTTTTCAGGACTGTCATAGTAGATGATGATGATATGTGAATCTTTACGTTGTTACTTCCTTGTAAATACTTATGACTTGCACATAAATTAAATAACATTAAAAGTATATGTAGAGCCTTTTGAGATAAGGCCCATGTTGATAACAATAAAAAATGATAAAGAAACTAAAATAAGATGAATGCATGTGTGAAAGTGAAATCTATTTATACTAAATAGTAAATAGAAATACGGCTAAAACTTGATAAAATAAAGTAAATTGGAAACAAATATTTTCCTGGGAGGCCATATCTATGTAGGATGGTTGTACCTACAAGCCATATTTAAAATAGATAGTCGTACCTATGGGCCGTGTGACAACCCTCCTAAATATGGCTCTTGTCTTTATCTATTTTTCTACAAGAACATGGTGCTGCTAATCAATCTGTGGATGCAGGAACGGATGCACCTGCTGGCGAGGAGCATCACAAAAGCATTGGTATCTTCCTCGATCTACGAGCAACGGGTATCCGAGGAAAGGTAAGTTTGGGATATGATGAGCGGCGGAGTTTTCACCTATGTTAGGGCATTAAATCCCTATTGGCAATCCTTTCGCCAGCGGTCCATGTAGATTGCATCCACGTAGCTGCATTCTAGGATTCTGTGTTTGATTGCAAAATTTCTATCATGTTTAGATAGTTCAAAAATAAAATATAAATATGCATATAGGAGACCACAATAATAATAATAAAAAGGAATAATAAGAATATTAATAATAACAATAAACTACTAATTATAATTTATAATATAAATAATATATAAGAAAATAAAGGGGCATCATATGATAAGGCCCTGGGAAATATGAGGTTAACCTATACTCTAAGTTGGCGGACAAAATAAAATCGTTACACATGGCAAAGTGGGAGGCGTGCGTATTACAAGTGGCACCCCCTTAATCATCTCCATCCTTTATTTAAAGAAAGGTAATTTTGTGTTAGGATGGTATGGGAGAAGGGAAATAGAGGGTGCAAGACTCGGTAGGAAGATTGGAAGAGTAAGGCGGGCACCGTATTCAGGTCTGGTCGAATCTTTCTATAAAATTAAAATATAACATAAGAGAATTTAAAATAATGGACACTACATTAAACAAAAATGGGGAATTTAATTGGAATGAAGCATGAGAATGGTTTATGAAATCTCCTCTGTAATTGACTATGTTTTCTCTGGCAATAAGACTATGGCTAAATTTTAATATTATGGAAATTCATCTGTGAGTAATTGCATGGTTTTGTTAGCCAATAAGGAAATTTTGTTGAGCTGCGTTTGCATTTTACTGTAACCCTAATAATACTTATGTTGTAAGTTTTCTTGGCTTCCAATTATTCTATTGCACCTACTGATTGCATAGTTGTGTGAGTTCATTGTGTGGATGTGGGTGCATTTTATGAATGATTAATCAAGGATTACCTCCTGCATAACTTATGGTTGTTTACACATTTTGCTTGTAACTTATGGGTGCCATGGGTGAGAGTGGCACTGAGCGATGAAATGGGGAATAGGAAAACTTTGGTATTAATTCCCATATTCTATTAAAAAATGTTGATGGGAAAATTTGGTATGGCTTCTATATGCATCTTATTTTTCTTAGAATGCATTTTGTGTATGATACAAACTTTTGTCTGCATGGACTTGGGTGTGATTGCATATAGGGTAGCATGCATTCATGGTAGTTGGCCGCTCTGATCCCTTGGTTTGAAATTTTATTCCCCAAAACCCTAGCCCTAGTTGATGGAGGTGGACTCCGATAGCAGAAGTAGGTGCTCAATAATAATGCCATGGCCATTAAGCTCATGATATGCACTCAGTTCCATGCCAGATGTATTTGGATGAAGAATATCTTTAATATTTGATTAAGGCCAGTATATGAATGGTTGTGTTCTAAAATCTTTTGGTTGTCATCTTAAAAACCGTTGGAGGCTTTGTTACAAATGAAATCTGATAGCTGTTGTTGATGATATGGTTTCCATTTATGTAATTTAAGGACCATTTGGAGTTGTATTCATGCATAACTATTGTAGGGTTGTCGTTGAGCAATTTTGTTATCTTATGTTTGAATTAAGAAAGTTGTTTTAATATATGGTTATGTACTCCTGAAGTTATACACTGTGTATATGGTTACGTTGTTATATATTATATACTTTTTGTCTTTGAGTGGTGTTTTTCTTGGTTCTTGGTAAGTGGAGTACCAGGTGTATGGTGATATTACCTTCATTGTCACTCAACTAAATCCCTGTAGCATCATTTCTATGGTTATTAATCTGGCCTTGCTCTTGTAAGATTAAAAGCTTAAACCCTATCAGTACTCTTGGTTCAAATTGTAGAACACAAAAATTAGTATTAAAAAGCAAATGGTTGTCAAGTAATTTTATCTCCCTGATTTTGTCCATAGTGATAAGATTGACTCTCTGAAAAATGATAGGTTGATGTCTTGGGATATTATGGTCTTATTTTACATATTAAAACTAGAGTGAGTTTGTGATTAAATCCGACCAGAAGTATACAAAATATTACTGTTTAAAAATCTATGTTTGCTTTTCGAGTTTCAGTTTATGAAGTGGTATATGATTAAATCGATGAAACCTTCTGCTATGCTCTTGTTGAATTATGTTTGCTTTGATAAATAACACCTACGGCTACTCATTAAAACCTATAGATTAATTCAGTATTATATTTTTAATTGACCTTCGAGGAAAGCATGATGGCATACTGTATATGTTTGGAATTCTGATCCATAGACATTATTTGGTTATGACCCAAATCCCTTGGCAATGATTTTTGTTGTGGTAGCCACACAATTCATTCCTCATGAGTCCACATTGATTGAAAGCATTTCTAGTAGGGTTGTGTGCCAATTGATTTCCTAAGTATTCCCAAGGTGCAGTATTTTCTTGTGTCACCTCGATTTGGGAACAACCCAAGGTGTCACTGTAGGTCACTGAATTGCATTAACTTCTGAATTATGTGGAATGTCTTGTTTAGTGTGGCTAATCAATTGTATCATCAACCAAAGTGGGTGCTCAATCTAAGCATTAAACTCATGACTTTAAACATGTCGTTTCCAGCTTGACCATGAGCTCTTATGAAATCAGGGATCTCATCATTCCCTAGATAATTATGACCTAACACCTTGGCTTAGATTCGTAATAATATTTTGCTTGAAATCGGGGATGACAGGTGTTGTTATTTATCTTGGGAAAACTAAACATGTTGGAATATGAAAAGTTAAATTATAGACTCCTTATTGGGAATCATAGTGCATGATTTAAATTGATCTTATGCTGATTTGAATTAAAGAATAAAAACCTTGTTCTACGTAAATATTATTTGGCTTCTTGTGTTAAACATAAGGAAAGATATCACTAGAAATCGTGGCTGGAAAAATAAAAATCTTATTTGTCTTTATGTTGTCAGAGATGAAGGAAATATGTTGTTTGTCTTCATGCTTCAAAATTTATATGGCTTTATTTGACTTTATATTTAATAAAATGAGAAATGTCATGAGGCCTTGTTTTTCAAAGATATGGGGAAATGTTTTTAAGGAATATGTTAAAAGTCAAAAAAAAAATGTTACTCGACTTTATGCTTTAAGAATTAAGAGGATGTGTTATTTATCCCTATGTCTTCAAATTATTTTGGTCTTATGGGAGTTATGTTTAAAGATAAGGAAAAATATTTGAGAGAATAAGTTAGATGTTCTTTAAAAGAAGAGAAAAATTAAATTGTTCTTGACTTATGTTCTTTTTATGATTTTTAATTTAAAAGGAAAAAGATAAAGGGTTGTTGCTTATAGAAAAGATATTATTTGATTTTATGCTCTAATGTTCAATAAAAATCCATTAGACCTTATGTTTTCAAGATAAAAGGGAAATGTTTATGAAAATGGGATTATTATCTTTTAGATGAAGGGAAGATTTGGTAGAAAATGTTATTTATGTTTTTAAGAGATGGAAAGAATTTGTCTTTATGTTTCGAATTAAGAAAAGTCATTTGACTATATGTTTAAAGGGAAAATGGGGAAAATTATTTTTATAAAGTGGAAACATTATCATGAAGTCTTTATGCCTTGGCTTTTAAAAGGGCATGATGAAATATTTTTGTAAGATACTAGAGCCTGAGAATACCATAGCATACCTTAGTTGTTCCTTGAGACATCATGAACAAATACCAAACCTACCCCTTAAACCTTAGACAAACCTTGCCAAAAATGCCTCCGAAAGTGGGAGGATAATACTAGAGATTGTGGGAAGACAATCATCAAAATAAAATGATGGTGTTGCGGGTAGGCAATCATCATCGAAATAAAAATGATGGTGTTGCGGGTAGGCAATCATCATGATCGAAATAAAAATGATGATGTTGCGGGTAGGCCATCATCATAAAAATAATGATGTTGTGGGTAGGCAACCATCATGAATCAGGGCTCTAACCACATTTTTGATGGGAAAAGTCAGAACGGGAGGTAACGAAGGGTTGTATGGGCATCCCTTCTAGGTTATCCCTGCTAGTGATTGAGCGGTGAAATGTGTTGACTAGGTGATACCGACAACATGATGGTATGGGACATCATGTTGGTTAATCAACACATAACATTGGGTGCTTACCAGGGTAGTGGTAAGACCTTAGATGATGCTCCAGGGCAAGTGGTTGATCGTCTAGCTCGAGCATGTATGCGCTAAGTCTTACAAGACAATAAACCTAATGACTGGACAATCTTGTAAGACATGGGAAGGTATGCGTCACACCTCTAGGTGATATGGGCCCTAGAGGATAAAAGAAACCCACTGCCTAGACTTAGGATCTCGGGAGGAGATGGAAGTTCCAAATGGCAACTATACGAGATCTGGCCAATCTCGATCTCATGAGTATTCTGGCTATAGTAGAATGGCACTCATGAAGATAATCTCAACATGCTCACACTAGAAAAAGAAAGTTGATAAGAATAAAATAAAGAAATTTTTTGACTCCCAAGTGGTAGTGACTTGGGGAGAATAGACAACCAAGTGGTAGTGACTTGGGGTGTTGTTACATTTGGTATCAGAGCATGGTTGTGAACTATTTTTTGACTTAATGGTTGATGAACTGAATACCCAAAAATTGACTAGGCTCTTTTTTTTTAGGCCATGGCTAGCTCCTCAAAGAGATCTATGATGGTACAGTGGGAAGGGCTGACCAAAAATCCTAGAAGGGTTCTCAGGAAAGCTACGAGGACCGAGGATACGGGAGGAACCGTAGAACCCCCTCGGGTAATCAGGAGGGAAAAATAACCTGCTCCTAGAGAGGACAAATTAGTTTGAATGATGCAAATGATGCGAGAACAAATGAATGAACAAAAGGAACAAATGGAGCAACAAAGAACCCAAATGGCTGAACACATGGCTCAACAGAAAGCTCAAATGCTGGAGCATATGGAACAATAGAAATCCCAACTAACTCAGCAGCAAGAGATGATCTCCCAACAATAGAAAATAATAGAAAACCTGTCCAAAGGAAAGGAAATGGTAACCACTGAGGAGGAGACATCTATTGACCCCGAAAGGTGACAAGTAGGCTCTGAGTTAGATAGGGATATGCAAAAAATAGATATAGCCAAGTTCGATGGCAAAGGGAATGGGGAAGAGGCCGAGAGATGGCTAAATAGTCTAGAAGCCTACTTTGCCATTAGAACCCTCTCATCCAAATCTAAGACTTCTTGGGCGGTATTTCGACTAACAGGAATTGTGGTAGATTGGTGGGATACCTATAAGAAAACTCATAATGTGGAGGCCATCGATGTACACTAGGAAACTTTTGTAAAAGCCTTTAAGGAAAGATTCTTGACTCCATAATTTTACTTAGAAAGGACCACAAAATTTTCAAGATTGACTCAAGGCAACATGACTGTTATTGAATATTATCAATGCTTCGTGCAACTACTTAAATACATGCCTGAGTATGAGCAAAGAACTGAGATTAAGGTCCAAAAATTCCTTTTAGGACTCCACCCAAGAATTGGACGTCTGATTCTGATGTTGAAACCTGCAACCCTCACTGAGGCCTGTGACTTGGCTAGGCAGGAAGAGGACAACCATAAGGCCCAGAAAGCCTATTATCAAAAATCCTTGGATAGAGAAGATCCTCAAAGAAAGAAAAATATGGGTTCAGCTAAAAGAGATAGGAACTGGAAGGATAGAAATGAGAACAAAAATCGATTGGGTAAAACAAATATCAGGGATCCCAGGGTAACAGAGGGGATCAATTTAACCGAGGTGGCCAGGACAAGAAAAATTTTAGAGATAGGTATGATCAAAAATCTAGAAACCCAGGATTTGGCACTAAGGACCCCAATAATGGAAATAATAAGGAAAGGGCTCCACGAACTGGTTGCTGGATTTGCAAAGAACCTCATTATGCAGATAAGTGTCCCATGAGAACTGATAAAAAGGAATCAACAGAACCTACCCATAAGATATTTGTAGCCATAGGTAATCTTAAACTCAATGGGCAAGCTACCCCTTTTTTATTAAATGGAAAAATTTATGATAGGAATGTAAGCATTTTAATTGATTCTGGGGCAACAGATAGTTTCATTTCTTCTAACCTTATGAGGGACATTCTGGAAAAACCTGGGTATATGGCAAAAGGGTGGAAGGTTGAATATGGGTCTGGGCAAACCCATACCATTAATCAGTGCTTATTTGACCCTCAGATAATCCTACCTCAAGGGAAAATGGGCTGGAATTTGTATGTAGCCCCATTACATGCTTTTGATATAATCCTAGGGGTGGATTGGCTCAAAGCTCATAAAGCATTATTAAACTTTGAAGAAAGGTGGATGGAATTCACTGATGATACTATGCAGAGGATTCAAATTTATTGTGGATGAAAATCAGTGGAACCACACCTTCTAACAACCATGCAAGTCAAAAGAGCTATAAGGAAAGGAAGTAGAGTCTTTGTAGTAAAAATTAATAAGAAAGAGGACATTGAGACTGGGACAAGTCTATTTCAGACATATCCGGTACTAAATGATTTCAGGGATGTCTTTCCTGAGGATCTTCCCGGTCTCCCACCCCAGAGAGAATTTGATTTCTCTATAGAACTCCTACCAGGAGCAACCCCTGTAGCCCGAGCACCTTATAGAATGACTACCATTGAGTTACAAGAACTCAAGACTCAGCTTCAAGAACTATTAGAAACAGGGCTCATTAAACCTAGTGTCTCTCCATGGGGAGCACCTATCTTATTTGTTAAGAAAAAGGATGGGTCACTAAGATTATGTATTGATTACAGGATGCTAAATAAGATGACAGTAAAGAACAAGTACTCCTTACCTAGGATAGATGACCTGTTTGACCAACTGAAGGGAGCTTCAATATTCTCAAAAATTGATCTTAGGTCTGGCTATCACCAGCTCAGAATTCGAGATGAAGACACCCATAAAACTGCATTTCGAACAAGATATGGCCACTATGAATTTACAGTGCTACCTTTTGGTTTGACCAATGCTCCAACAACTTTTATGAACTTAATGAATAACGTATTTTGGGAACAATTAGACAAATTTGTATTGGTCTTTCTAGATGACATATTGATATACTCCAGGAATAAAGAGGAACATGACCAACACATGAAAATTGTTCTCAAAAAACTTAGAGAAAATTAGTTGTATGGAAAATTGTCAAAATGTGAGTTCTATACCTCCCAAGTTCGTTATCTGGGTCATATAATTACGGCTGAAGGAATATCAGTGGACCCAAGGAAAATAGAGGCTATCATTGAATGGCCTACCCCAACTAATGTCTCTGAGGTACGAAGTTTTATGGGGTTGGCTGGATATTATCGATGTTTTGTGCAGAACTTCTCTAAGGTAGCTTATCCAATAACCAACCTTCAAAAAAAGGGTAAGGCTTTTAAATGGACTACTCGATGTGAGGAAGCCTTCAAAACTCTCAAGGAGAAGTTGACAACAACCCCAATTCTAAGAATACCAGATCCTAAACTACCATTCATGGTATGCACTGATGCCTCCTTAGAAGGTTTAGGAGGGGTTCTTATGCAGGAAGAAGGCATTATAGCTTATGAGTCCCGAAAACTTAAGAAACATGAGCTGAATTATGCCACCCATGATTTAGAACTAGCAGTAGTAGTACATGCTCTTAAAATGTGGAGACACTACCTATTGGGTAAACCCTTTGAACTCAAGACTGATCATCAAAGCTTAAGATATATTTTTACCCAACCAATGCTCAATGCTAGGCAAAGGTGATGGATGGAATTACTGGTAGAATATGATTTTGGCATTGAGTATATTAAAGGGAAAGAGAATAAACTAGCCGATGCTCTGAGTCGGAGGAAGTACATTACTGCTATAGCACAATGCCATTTTGAAATAATTGATCAGATAAGGAATCTCCAACTTCAGGATGAATTCTCACAAAAATGTCGAGATTTGTTAAGACAAGATTCAGAAAAAGCAAGGGATTTTGAAATACGGGAAAACACATTGTATTTCAAAAATAGAATGGTGGTGCCAAATGACCAAAACCTAAGGAACATGTTGCTTCAAGAGGCACATTGTGCCCCTTACTCCGCTCATCCAAGCTATGTAAAGATGCACGAAAATATGAGAAAGGATTATTATTGGCCAAGAATGAAGAAAGATATCGCAGAATTTGTGGCTAAGTGTTTAGAGTGCCAAAAGGTGAAGGTAGAACATTTACACCCTGTAGGACGTCTATATACACATGATATCCCAATTCATAAATGGCAGGTTGTGACCATGGACTTCATTGTTGGGTTGCCTAAAAACCATTTCCAACATGATACCATTATGGTTGTGGTTGACAAATTAACTAAAGTGGCACATTTTCTGCCTAGAAATATTAAATATGGAGCTCCTACAGTAGCCCATAAATTTTCCAGGGAAGTGGTACGACTACATGGTTTCCCTAAAATAATTATATCGGATAGAGATTCTCGGTTCACATCCAAATTTTGGCAAACATTACATCAAGCATGGGGAACAAAACTTAACATTAGCATTGCCTACCATCCTGAAACTGATGGACAAATGGAAAGAGTGAACCAAGTCTTAGAAGATATGCTTTGGATGTATTGCATGGACCATCAGACCAAATGGGAAGACTACCTTTTTTTGGTAGAATTTTCTTATAATAATGGTTACCACACTTCTTTGGGCATGGCCCCATTTGAGGCATTGTACGGGAAAAGGTGCAGAACATCGTTATCATGGAGCAATCCAGAGGATCGGGTAATGATCGGGTCGGATATGGTTAAAGAAATGGAGGAGCAGCTCAGCCAAATTTGCCAAAGGCTCAAGGAAGCCTCAGATCGGCAAAAGAGTTATGTCGACCTCAAAAGAACTCCAAGAGAATTCTCTATGGGAGACAGAGTATTCCTAAGGGTTAAGCCAACCAAGAGCTCTATAAAATCCTCTAAACTAAGTCCAAGATTTGTAGGACCCTTTACCATTCTTGCCAAAATCAGCCCAGTCGCCTATAAGTTGGCCTTGCCACCCAACTTGTCAAAAATCCATGATACTTTCCATGTGTCCCTCCTCAAGAAATATATTTTTGACCCTTCCCATGTCTGGAATGTTGATCACTTGCAGATGACCGACCCCTTGTGCATTGAAGTCCAACCTATCAGAGTATTGGGTTTTCGAACCAAGCAACTAAGGAAATGAAATATTGAGCAGTGTAAGGTCCAATGGGACCAATATTCTAAAAACAATGCCACATGGGAAGATGTGGCTATCATGAAAAGACAATTTCCATTTTTGTTTGAACAATAACTTAAAACAAGTTTTTGAGATATTTATATATGTGTATATATATGATGATGTAAAAGTTTGGTTTTAAATTTTTTGGGATGATAGTGAAGACATGCTTTCTTTTTAGTAATTATGATTGAATTGACTATATGATTATGATGCTATTATTCATAGTATGATTTGCTTTTATATTTTGGTATGCATTTGAAAACATAGGGACTATGTTTAATCTTAGAGGGGGAGGATGTGACAACCCTCCTAAATATGGCTCTTGTCTTTATCTATTTTTCTACAAGAACATGGTGTTGCTAATCAATCTGTGGATGCAGGAACGGATGCACCTGCTAGCGGGGAGCATCACAAAAGCATTGGTATCTTCCTCGATCTACGAGCAATGGGTATCCGAGGAAAGGTAAGTTTGGGATATGATGAGCGGCGGAGTTTTCACCTATGTTAGGGCATTAAATCCCTACTGGCAATCCTTTCGCTAATGGTCCATGTAGATTGCATCCACGTAGCTGCATTCTAGGATTCTGTGTTTGATTTGCAAAATTTCTATCATGTTTAAATAGTTCAAAAATAAAATATAAATATACATATAGGAGACAATAATAATAATAATAATAATAATAATAATAATAATAATAATAATAATAATATAATAATAATAATAATAAATACTAATTATAATTTATAATATAAATAATATATAAGAAAATAAAGGGGCATCATATGATAAGGCCCTGGGAAATATGAGGTTAACCTATACTCTAAGTTGGTGGACAAAATAGAATCATTACACATGGCAAGTGGGGGAGGGGCATGCGTATTACAAGTGGCACCCCCTTAATCATCCCCGCCCTTTATTTAAAGAAAGGTAATTTTGTGTTAGAGGATGGTATGTGAGGGTAAAGGGAAATAGAGGGCACAAGACTCGACAGGAAGATTGGAAGAGTGAGGCAGTACACCATATTCAAGTCTAGTCGAATATTTCTATAAACTTTAAATATAACCTAAGAGAATTTAAATGGACACTGCACTAAACAAAAATGGGGAATTTAATTGGAACGAAGCATGTGAATGGTTTTGAAATCTCCTTTGTAATTGACTATGTTTTGCTGGCAATAAGACTATGGCTAAATTTTAATATTATGGAAATTCATCTATGAGTAACTGCATGGGTTTTGTTAGCCAATAAGGAAATTTTGTTGAGTTGCATTTGCATTTTACTATAACCCTAATAATACAAATTCTTCCATTGTAAGTTTGCTTGGCTTCCAATTATTCCGATGCACATGCTTATGGCATATGAATGGCTGTGTTCCAATATCTTCTGGTTGTTATCTTAAGAACCGCTAGAGGCTTTGTTACAAATGAAATATGATATCTATTGTATTTTTAAAGTTGATGATATGGTTTCCATTTATGTAATTTAAGGACCATTTGGAGTTGTATTCATGCATAACTATTGTAGGGTTGTCGTTGAGCGATTTTTGTTATCTTATATTTGAATTAAGAAAGTTATTTTTATATATGGTTATGTACTCCTGAAGCTATACACTGTGTATATGGTTAAATTGTTATATATTATGTACCTTTTGTTATTGAATTGTATTTTCTTTGGTTCTTGGTAAGTGGAGTACCAGGTGTATGGTGACATTACCTTCATTATCACTCAACTAAATTTTTGTAGCATCATTTACGTGGTTATTAATCTGACCTTGCTCTTGTAAGATTAAAGACTTAAGAGTAAACCCTGTCAGTACTCTTGGTTCAAATTGTAGAACGTGAAAATTAGTATTAAAAAATCATATGGTTGTCAAGTAGTTTTCATCTCCCTGATTTGTCCATAGTGATAATATTGACTCTTAAAAAAATGATAGGTTGATGCCTTTGGGATATTATGGTCTTATTTTACATATTAAAATTGGAGTGAGTCTGTGATTAAATATGGCCAAGAAGTATACAAAATATTACTATTTAAAAATCTATGTTTGCTTTTCCAAGTTTCAGTTTATGAAGTGGTATATGATTAAATTGATGAAACCTTATGCTATGCTCTTGTTGGATTATGTTTGCTTTGATAAATAACACCTGTGGCTACTCATTAAAACCTATAGATTAATTCAGTATTATGTTTTTAATTGACCTTTGAGGAAAGCATGATGGCATACTGTATATGTTTGGAATTCTGATCCATAGACGTTATTTGGTTATGACCCAAATCCCTTGGCAATGATTTCTATTGCAGCAGCCACCCAATTCGTTCCTCGTGAGTCCGCATTGATTGAAAGCATTTCTAGTAGGGTTGTGTGCCAATTGATTTCTAAGTATTCCCAAGGTGCAATATTATTTGAAAACCATAGTTTCTTGTGTCTTGAAACCACCTCGATTTGGGAACAACCTTAGGTGTCATTGTAGGTCACTGAATTGCATTAACTTCTGAATTATGTGGAATGTCTTGTTTAGTGTGGCTAATCAATTGTATCATCAGCCAAAGTGGGCGCTCAATCTAAGCATTAAACTCATGATTTTATTTAGATTGCGAGCATTAATAAGACATGTCGTGTCCAACTTGACCATGAGTTCTTATGAAATCTGGGATCACATCATTCCCTAGATAATTGTGACCTAACACCTTAGCTTAGATTCATTACGTAATAATATTTTTATTGAAATCGGGGATGACATGTGTTGTTATTTGTCTTGGGAAAACTAAACATATTGGAATATGAAAAGTCAAATTATAGGCTCCTTATTCGGAATCATATTCGACCTATTCGACCTTATGCTTAAGAAATAAAGAGGATGTGTTATTTATCCTTATGCTTTCAAATTATGAAGTTATTTTGGCTGTTGGCATTTAGGATTTTATGTTTAAAGATAAGGGAAAATATTTGAGAGAATAAGTTAGATGTTCTTTTAAGGAAGAGAAAAATTAAAGTAGAAAATGTTCTTTGACTTATGTTCTTTTTATGATTTTTAATTTAAAAGGAAAAAGATAAAGAGTTGTTGCTTATAAAAAATATATTATTTGGTTTTATGCTCTAATGTTCAATAAAAATTCATTAGACTTTATGTTTTCAAGATAAAAGAAAATGTTTATGAAAATGGGATTATTATCTTTTAGATGAAGGGAAGATTTAGTAGAAAATGTTATTTATGTTTTAAAGAGATGAAAATAATTTCTTTTATGATTCAAATTAAAAAGAAGAAAAGTCATTTGACTATATGCTTAAAGAGAAAAAGGGGAAAATATTTTTATAAAGTGGAAACATTATCATGAAGTCTTTATGCCTTGGCTTTTTAAATAAGGGCATGATGAAATATTTTTAGTAAGATAATGGAGCCTGAGAATTTCAGAATATACCTTAGTAATTCCTTGAGACATCATGAACAAATACCAATCCTACCCCTTAAACCTTAGACAAACCTTACTGAAAATGCCTTCGAAAGTGGGAGGATAATACTAGAGTTTAATTGTGGGTAGGCAATCATCATCAAAATAAAAATGATGATGTTATGGGTAGGCAATCATCATGAAAATAAAATGATGATGTTGTGGGTAGGCAATCATCATGGAAATAAAAATGATGGTGTTGCGAGTAGGCAATCATCATGGAAATAAAATTAATGATGATGCGGGTAGGCAATCATCATGAATCAAGGCTCTAATCGTATTTATAAATGGAAAAAGTCAGAATGGGAGGTAACGAAGGGTTGTATGGGCATCCATTCTAGGTTATCCCTGCTAGTGATTGAGCAGTAAAATGTGTTGACTAGGTGATACCGACAACATGATGGTATGGGACATCATGTTGGTTAATCAACACATAATGTCGGGTGCTTACCAGGGTAGTGGTAAGACCTTAGATGATGCTCCAGGGCAAGTGGTTGATCGTCTAGCTCGAGCATGTATGCGCTAAGTCTTACAGGATAATAAACCTAATGATTGGACAATCTTGTAAGACATGGGAAGGTATGCATCACACCTCTAGGTGATATGGGCCCTAGAGGATAAAAGAAACCCACTACCTAGACTTAGGATCTCGGGAGGATATGGAAGTTCCAAATGGCAACTATACGGGATCTAGCCAATCTCGATCTCATGAGTATTCTAGCTACAGTAGAATGGCACTCATGAAGATAATCTCAACATGCTCACACTAGAAAAAGAAAGTTGATAAGAGTAAAATAAAGAAAATTTTTGACTCCCAAGTGGTAGTGACTTGGGGAGAATAGAAAACCAAGTGGTAGTGACTTGGGGTGACTTTTACAGGCCATATTTGAGAGAGAAGACCGCTAATATATGAGTAATTATTTTGTGGCCGATGCGAGGCAATGCAAAGTTTGATATGTGGATTGGTCAACAAATTGGTGCATTAGTGGGGAATGGCTTGTGGGGTGGAATTCAACACCAAAAAAAGGATGTTAGATTACACAAATATCACTAATGCAATCTTCAACCTTCAAAATGATCCATTGGCATGCTTTCTATGGAGAAAAGAATGCAAAAGGGGATGGAAGCTTCGTGGTTGAAATTTGGTAGCATTTCGTTGCTTGAAAATTTAAAATCTCCTTGATAAATGCATGAAGTATAAGTGCCATTATATATACTTCCAAAATAGGATCCCAATATTACATGGAAAGTCAATAAATGGTTAGATCTAAAAAATGTTACTGTCCATTCTTGAATCTTCCCCACAACTAACTTGTATGTTGTTATGTTTAACTGGCTCATGTAACCGCTTTAACTATGGTGCTTGAATTTACTTCTAGTGTGACCATATTAGGGTGATATAGCCTTGATTAGGGACCATCTCATGGAAAGATGATCTCTAGAGGCCATCCTTTGATGGGACTGTCCTAGCTGCAAAGAGAAATTCCTCCCTATATGAGTGGTGAAAACTATTGTTGAGCCCTAGGGCTGCCCAAGGTGGATCATATGGCATTAAAGGTGTCCATATAGGTAGTATCCTCAACATGACATGTTTTATGTGTCTAAATATGGGTATGGTGTTTGTATTCCACCCCTTCCACATTTTGGGACTATAAGCACCCAACCAACATAGTCTTGAGAGCAGTATTCGACCATGGTTATTCTCCCCATTGTATTATATCCTTTCTGGATATTACAATAAGACTCATACATTGATTTGTTTCTCGTTGTGTACTTGTGCATTTTTTATGTGCACAAATATTTCCTTTGCATTGTCTTACTTTGTATTGTTACCTTAGAGAATTGTTTAGTATTACATTACATGAATGGGAATGCTACTACATGGACAAAGTTGGTCTCCAATTAAAAAAACACATACACTAGCTTGCAGATATCATCTATGTTAGTTGGTGTACCTTTGTGTTGTCTATTATGTATATTAGCATAGATTAATTAAAGATAATGAGTACAATATCTTTTGCAAAATATACTTGCTTAAGAATTTGGAAGTAGGTACTTGCTATACATCATCTTCATCTTTGAGGGAAAATATTATTTTTTAAGGTAGTGCTAGGAACTCTAGGTAAGAACCCTTTTTAGTTTTTTTACAATAGTTTTCTTAGTGATGAGTGGGAACCCATTTTGAATGTAAATGTAACCCTAGATTATTAGTTATAGGGTTATATTGTTCCCATAGTTATTATGGCTTAATATATTTTTGGTTAATATTTTAGTATTAGGGTAGGTTGATTTATCTTTTTATATTATATTATAAAAAAGGTGAAGGTATCCTAAATAATTGTATTAATATTTCTTATAATAAATGTTACCCCTTCAAAGTGGTATGTGATACAATGCAAAATATTCAGTATATTAATAAAAATATTGTCATTTATGTTCATTCAATATAATTGTGTTTCCTTATAAGTTTATCTATAATTGTAATTAATTCATGCTAGTAGAATACTTGCATTAGCAATAATATTTACCACTTATAATTTGGGTAATGCTAATATCTAAAAATCAAAATTTTTTAGCTAGCACCATACCAACTCTTCAACCTACCACTCAAGCTCCTTTATAACACTAGAACTACTTGCTCCTTTAAATCAAGAGGCCATGGGATCCAAACAAGAGGCCAACCACTCTTGTCTTGCAATCTGATATTTGGTAACAAGGTTGGCTAGCATTAATTTTAATACACTGCTCTTGTATTGCAATCTAAGACATTAGCTATGCCTCTTTGTTGATCCTTGGTAGTAAGAAGATTGTTTGTTTGGAGCTGATTCTTATTGATTATGTCTTGTACTATGTTTTTGAATACATAGCATGCTTGAATATCATGACCATTTTGTTGATGATATAAAAAACATAAATCCTCTTTGTATCATTTGGTTTCGGGTGGTTTATATCTGAGGGATGAATCTTAGGTAAAGTAATGGTCTTTGTATTACATAATTGATTGAAAATCAATACCAAATATTTGGATAATGGTGTGTAAGTGCAAGGTGAATGGCGTTGTCGATTTTGCACCTAATTTTAAAGAGGTCCATTTTGTGGTTGTGGATGAGGCAATTTAACCTTGAATGTGATTTCCTACTGGAGACCCATGTTTGTGAGTTGATGCATAATTTGCTACAAAGCATAATTTTGGTGACCTATTTGTGTCTCAACTTTAGCTAAGTAATCCATAATGTGTTATAAGACTAATGGGGTTGATGATTGAATATTTGTTGATGAAGTTGGATGGCAATTGACAGATGATGGAGGTGAACTGAATGCAGGTGTTAAAGGATCCTTAGGTAGATGTGAATAAGAGGTCTCTATCATTAGATGAGATGTGGATATATCGTAATGATCCTATCTAGTGGGTATGTCCACATGCTCTTATTTTTTACTTGGCTCATGATATTGTTCCACCTTGGAGTGCTTGACTGTGATAGCATGATTACCCCTATTTTGGTGTAGCAGATACACATGTTCTTGCTCTCATGAATATGTTGGACAAGATAGAGTAAGTGTGACTAGTTTTGGTGGTGGTAGAAGTTGTGATGTAGAAGGAATATTGTATGGAACTATCAGGTGTGTGGATTGATTTGAGGAAGCCCAGTTCCTTGTCATAACATTGATCATTCTAACAAACTCACAAGAAGATGTATTGGCATTTGGAGAAGTTATGGATGCCTCATCAACTTATCTAGGGTGATAAGCTTGTCCCCCTTGTTTAGGTAATGAATTGAGGATGGTATCGATAGGTGGCAATACAATAGGAGGTTGACATAAATCCTTTATTGACTTAATGATAGGTGTAAATGTAACGTTTTGTGCTATGTATTCATCAAGTTCAAGGTTGGTCAAGTGAGTTGTGACTTGCAATGTGGTGGATGGAGATTGTATGATATGATTTGATTCATCTGTAACAATTATGGGTTCTTCCTTTTTGGTAGGAGTAAGTAGGTCCTCTACTAATGATGAGCATCAGAAATGCTCATATTTTGTATACATTTTCTTGATTATTATGCGACTGTATAATAAGGATTGCATATTTTTATGAATGATTATATAATTATTTGATGAAATTATACATGTTATCTAATTCGTGTGTTTTTAGTGTGTTTTTGTGGAATTGTAGTTGATTTAATCAGATTTGGATCAGTCGAGGTCTTTTCATTGACCTGTCACTTTGTTTCTTTTGGAATAAACGCAGAGAAGGTAGGCGCCTTCCTCTTCCAGGAAGGCGCCAAGTGTAAGTAGGTGCCTTCCTCTTCTAGGAAGGCACCAAGTGTAAGTAGGCACCTTCCTCTTCCAAGAAGGTGCCAAGGAAATACAAGCGCCTTCCTCTCCCAGGAAGGTGCCAATAGAAGGCCAGTGCCTTCCTCTTCCAGGAAGGTGCCAAAGGAAAATAAGTGCCTTCCTCTCATAAGGAAGGCATCGATAGGAAGGCACCACTAGAAGGCAAGAACCTTCCTCTCATAAGGAAGGCATCGATAGGAAGGCACCACTAGAAGGCAAGCACCTTCCTCTCACAGGAAGGTGCCAACAGAAGATAAGCACCTTCCTCTTCTAGGAAGGCACCAACGATAGTAAGGCACCTTCCGCATAGAGAAGGCACCCAACATACTTAGGCACCTTCCTCATAGGGAAGGTGCCCCTGTTCTTCACTCGTTGACCAGACAAGCACGACGTGGACAACAAAGACTGGTGCAGTTCCAACTCTACATCATGTAGAGTTAAATTGGGGATCACATCGATGTATGAGAACGTCCTACCAATGCCAGACGAAGCACAAACTAATTAGTGAACATGCCACCATTAGAAATGAATGCCAATTTTAGCAGACGTCGATCACATTTACCAGACTGTCTTAGTTTAGTCTGGAATGAATCGACTGTTATAACTTATTTGTAATAGAAGATCTATGGGTGTGCTATATAAACACACGCAGACCTCTCTAAGGATATATAGAATATTTTGATAGTAAATGTAGAGAGATATACAGAAGAAGAATTGTAATACTTTGATAATTATAATATAGTTCTAAGAGTTTCTAAGTGCGTGTTCAGCTGGGAGGAAGCTGCTGGAGCCTGGGCCCACTCCAAGCTAGTATTTCTTCCCCTATTTTTCTTGTATTTTCTAGATTAGTTTACCACTTTTATAAGATTGTTTATCACATTGTTATTTCTAGTATTGTAATAGGTTTATTTCCAGGAATGCGTGAATATTTCCTTTCTATAGATTTAATTATTTTTACGTAAATTATTAAGGAGTGTATGAATGATTGATGACCATTGAAACACCCCCCAATAGTAGAACTAGCGGACTCATCTCAAGTGGTATTGTAAGCAATCTTGTTCAAGACCCTTCACAAGTTTACGAAGCTCCATGGGTTGATAAATTAAATGCATGGGCATGTGAAAAAAGTAGGAAAGAAGTTAACCTTGTTTGGCCCGCAACATTTTGGCATCGTTGTCTGGGAAGCATCTCAACTAGATTATTTAAAATACCTAGAAACCTTCCATCTGACCTTGTATGAGTTCTTCGAGAAGAAGAGGACCTGACGGTCGGTTTATAAAAACCAATCCACCAAAACCTGAGTCATCCAAACATTCTAAATTTGAATTAGACTCGCCCGACCCACCACCAAAAATCCATTGGAGTGAGGATCCGCACTTTGTGCAAAGTGCCTCCTCATCCCATCAACTTGGGGAAGAACGAATCATCATAAATCCCTTGTTTAATAGGACACCCTTAGAGGAAGCCCTATTGTGGAAAGTTGTAGAAGATCGAACGATAACACCAAACAACCTTAGAGCCTTGAATCAAAAAGTATTAAACAACCGTAAGGCCATAAATACTGCATTAGAGACCACATTTCTTGAAAAAATGGCTAACAACAAAGAAGTCTCATCTGGCTTTAGTTTCTCGATTGATGAAGGAGTAGGAGATACCAAAATGAAAAACATATCCCATGCTCACCTTTCGACCTTTAGAGGATACCCAACTGAGGACCCTGACCTATTTTTATTTAAGTTTTATGTCTTATGCAGGTCTATGGACTACAAATATGATACGTAGAAGCTGAAACTCTTTCCTTCCACATTGGATGATGCAGCTCTGTGGTGGTTCATCGATTTGGGAGACAAACACATTGCCACTTGGGATCAAATGAAGAAGCTCTTTTTAGAGCAATACCAAGATTTTAGGAGAGCAAGAGACTCCAGAGAAGAGGTCTTGAGCATGACGTAGAAAGAAGATGAGTCTCTCGAGGAATACTAGGAGAGATTCAACTTCAATATTCAATGATCTCCTCACACGAAACTATCTGATAAGTCCCTCAAAAGCATATTTTTGAGAGGACTTACTAATGAATCACTGGAGGCTCTTAACATGATTTTTGGAGGTGATGTCTACCAGCATGCTATGGAAGAAATCCGACAACTATGCTAGAACTACTCAAGAAGGAGAGGCAAGACCACTTCTAGAACCATGAAAGTGACTGCTTCAGTCACGAAGACAGAAATAGGTAACATGCTAGAATATTTAAAGAGCGAAATGCTCTCATCTCTAGCATTGCAGATGGATACGCTATTGTTAGAGAAAAATAAGCAAGAAAACAAAGCAGCATTGGCTTATTTTTGTCCAAAATATAGAGGGAAGCATGCAAAGAATGCATTCCTAGAGAATAAAGTCAGAGTATGCGTAGTTTGCAGGCTGAACCATAAAACTCGATTATGCCCGCAACTGCCCAGTAATCAGGAGGATGCTAAAAGCGTGGATGCCTATTTCATAGGAAATCAAAAGATTTTGCCACAACCCCTTATGAGGAATATGCCAACCAGAATGTCGTCATATGGGGGAGGACCATACATGCCCCAAGGCCCACCTCAACCACCTAACATGGGGTGGTGGGGGCCATCACCCTGGTCCAACGCACCCCCAAAAACATTCCCAAACCAGCAACCATGGATGCCATATCCATATCCTGGGTAGCAGTGGAGAGGCCACACTACATGGAATCAGGCTCCATAGAATGTAGCACCAGCTCACCCCCAATATAATTTATCGGTGTTGCCAGTAGTGAGACCTGCGTAGCTACCCGCACAACCGACGATAAATCCTAATAATAGGGTGAACCAACCAGCATACAACATGGAGGGTGAGATGTATCCGATGTACCATATTTAGCTTAGGTCTGGTAGACAACTAGGAGTAGGAACACCTCCACTGGTAGAAGAGGAGGAAGAGGTAGGAGAAACACCTCTTGTAGAAGAGGTGATAGAAGAAACACCTGAGAGAGCAAAGGCTCCATTTCCCAACCGACTACAAGAACAGAGGAAAGTAATGCAGCCGGAGTTCGATATCTTGTCTAGCTTGAAGAACCTCACCGTGACAATTCTATTATTTCAAGCCATCCGAGATGTTTTGATATATACCAAGGCGATAAGAGAGATGTGTCTAAGGAAGCCAGGATGAAGAGCAACCCAGACTATCAATGTCATGGGTAAACTAGCATATTTGATGATGGGTAAAACATGCCATCCTAAGTATGCAGACCCGAGTAGCCCGATGCTAACTATAAAAATCAAGGGACATTCCCTGTCCAATACGTTGGTCGATCTTGGAGCAGCCATCAACATAATGCCTTAGGAGACCATGCAGAGGCTACAACTCACAAACCTAAAACCCACTATGATAGTGTTGTAGCTGGCCAATCGATCGACCATGGCACCAAAAGGAATGTTGGAAGACGTAATAGTGACAGTCAATGCATGGGAATACCCAACCGACTTTTTAGTCTTGCAATCTAAAACTAGGTTGGGCGATTACCCGCTCATCTTGGGAAGGCCATGGCTGGCAATAGCTGATGCTTACATCAGCTTCTAGGATGGGATAATGACCATATACGATGGAAAAAACATTAAAATGTTGACTATTTCACCCCCAGCGTAGTCCATTGACTCATTAGGAGAACCCATGTTGACCAAGCATGAAAATCCTGAGCTATCCATGATCCAATCGGTGATGACATTGGATGAGTTGGTAGAAGAAGATGAATATGGTGCTATTGTGGAGTTCCTCCATGGGGAGTCCTCCATATCTACACCTAGATCATCGTTGGTTGGTGCCCAAGATCACCACTTTTAGGAGATACATGTCGGGCCAGGAAGAACGTTGAATGTCAGCAGTGGGTTGACTCCCACACAATTGACGAAAGTAGAAGAGCTCTTGGTTAGACACCAATAGGCATTTGCATGGGATTACTTAGATATGAAGGGTATCAGCCTAGAGATCTGTACCCATCATATATACCTAGATGATCAAGCAACTCCAAGAAGACAACCATAGAGAAGAATGAATCCAGCAATGAAAGACATTGTCAAGGAAGAATTGCAAAAACTCTTGACTATCGAATTCATCTATCCGATTTCTGATAGCGAGTGGGTATCACCATTAGTGGTAGTCCCTAAAAAGAACAAGAAATGGTGAATCTGTGTGGACTATAGAGCATTAAACAAAGCGACCAAGAAGGACCACTTCCCGCTCTTGTTCATTGATCAAGTCTTGGATACACTCTCCGGGAGGAAGTATTTCTCCTTCCTAGATAGATTCAGTGGATACAACCAGATCCAGATAGGATAAGAGGATCAGGATAAGACAACGTTCACCTACCCATGGGGAAAATTTGCCTATCGGGTATTACCTTTCGGATTATGCAATGCACCTGCCACATTTCAAAGGGCGGTGCTTAGCATATTTTTAGACATGATGGGAGACGCGGTCAAAGTATACATGGATGACTTCACCGTCTATGGAGAAACCTTTGATGAAGTAATGACGAACTTGGAAAGAGTGCTCGAAAGAAGCAAGGAAAACAATTTGTCCCTGAGCAACGAGAAATGCTTTATGATGATGCAAGAAGGCATCGTACTAGGACACCACCTCTCTGTAGAAGGAATAAAGGTTGATAAAAGGAAAATTAAGGTCATCAGAGACCTACCCATCCCTAGAAAGTAGAGAGAGGTGAGGAGTTTTCTTGGATCATCCAAGTACTACCGGGGATTTATCGCTAAATTCAGCAAAATTGCAAAACCATTGCACACTCTATTATCTAAGGATGTGGAGTTCAATTGGATGAAAGACTGCGAAGAAGTGTTTTAGTTGCTTAAAGAGAAACTAATATCTGCACTGGTTTTAAGAGGACCAAATTGGGCCATACCATTCCATATCTACTGTGATGCATCCAAAAATGCGATTGGAGCAGTCCTTGGATAGAAGGATGGCAAAGAATTTTACGCCATCTACTATGTCAGCAAAAACTTGGTAGGAGCCGAGCTCAACTACACGGTGACGGAGAAGGAGTTCCTTGTAGTTGTGCACGCCATAAATAATTTTTGCCATTATATCATCGGGTATAAGGTATTTGTCCACATGAACCACGTGGCCATCAGATACTTGATGAGCAAGCCGGCCATTGGTGAAAGAATTATCAGGTGGCTCTTGTTACTATAGGAATTTGACATCACAATAGTCGACAAACCAGGCAAAGACAACGTCATAGCAGATTTTCTATCTAGATTGATACCGATAGACCATAAAATAGTGGAAGACCAATTTTTAGATGAACATTTGTTCACCATTAGTGAGAAAATCTTGTGGTACGTAGATATAGCCAATTACTTGGCCATTGGAAGAACCTCACCTACTCTCTCTTTTTGAGAAAAGCAGGTGATCATAGAGAAAAGAGCATTGTTCCTATGGATTGATGGCATCCTATTCAAAATAGGACATGACCAGATTATAAGGAGATGCATAGTAGAACAGGAGTTCTCAGAAGTACTCAAAGCGTGTCACGATGAACCATGCAGAGGACACTTTACAGGGAAATGAACTACCTACAAAATCCTACAGGCTGGGTACTTTTGGCCCACTCTGTTCAAGGATGCGGCTATGTACGCCAGCAAGTGTGATGAATGCCAAATAATGGGTAGACCAACCCATCGAGATGAAATGCCCCTCCAACCTCAGGTACACCTGGAACCCTTTGATAAGTGGGGCATGGACTTCATGGGACCAATTAATCCACCTTCAATAGGGAGGAGGTTTATTTTGGTTTGTATAGATTACGTCACCAAATGGGTTGAAATTCAAGCGTTGAGAGATTCAAAAGAAAGAACAATCATCGATTTCTTATTTTCCCACATTTTTACATGATTTGGGGTCCCTAGAGAGATAACAATAGACCAAGGGCCTCAATTTACCTCCAAGTTGATCAAGGAGATGATGGAGCAATACAGAGTTTAGCACAATAAAACTACACCCTACCATCCATAGGCAAACGGGCACATGGAAGTGATAAACAGAGAAATAGAGAGCATCCTGATGAAGACCGTGCAACAACACAAAAAATATTGGGCTACACGGTTGCCGAAGGCAGTCTGGGCATATAATACCATGTGGAAATCCACCACAGGCTTCACACCCTTCCAACTGGTCTATGGGAAGAGTGCGATGATGCCCATTGAATTTGAAATCAAGACATTGAGGATAGCTTAAGAATTGAACTTGAGCTTGGATGACACTAAAAAAGAAAGGATTTGGTAGCTAGATCAGCTGGACAAAATTCGAATGGACACTTTGCAGAGAATGAAAATCATACAAAAGCAAAGAAAGTGGTGGCATGATCACCACATTAAACTAAAGTAGTTCCAAGAAGGAGAATGGGTGTTGTATGATTCTCAATTCCAAGAAAGAAAAGGTAAATTATTGCAAAGGTGGATGAGACCGTATGAGGTGGTAGAGCTCATCGAATAGGGTAGTGCACATTAGAACAATTTACGGTAGCAACACCGTGTTAACAATCAATGGCCACCGATTGCACCCCTATAACACATCCAAAACCTTACAGGTGGAATCCAGAATAGACATGGGGGAGACCCCATCTTGTTAAATCTGGACCAAACTCTTAATAGGCAAAACGGTGGGCATGGAGGTGCTCACCAAAATCAGTTAATTTAGTTTTTTTTCTTATGATGTGTTTTGCAGGGACGACACCCACATGCAAGCTGTAGGCATACTAATACAGGGCATAATAGACATGAAATGCATCTAACTACCTTTATTTTTCTTTCTTTTCATTTGCTTTTTGCAGGTGGAGGACCTGATAGCACGAGGAATAGGTATCTAGGAAACCAGGCCTAATTCGGATCAACATTCCAACACTAAAACTCGTAGGTAAAATTTGAGGTAGTGTGAAGTGATACTGAGAAGGCTTAATCACCATTTCCCAGTTAATTGCAACCTGATTACCAAGAATAAAGCACCTTCCACATTGTGAGGCATAGAAGAAGGTGCCTTCCTTATAAAGAAGGTGCCCAGCTAGAAGGCGCCTTCCTTACAAAGAAGGCTTCCAGACAGAAGAAGGTGCCTTCCATATGAAGAAGGCACCCCACCAGAAGAAGGTGCCTTCCTTATAAAGAAGGCACACAGCTAGAAGAAGGTGCCTTCCTTACAAAGAAGGAACCCAGCCAGAAGAAGGCGCCTTCAATATGAAGAAAGTGCCCTGCTAGAAGATGGACATCTAATTTATCCATGGTAAATCTAAGGATGAGAAGGACATCTAATTTATCCATACAGAGCTGTATGACCCTTGGTCCAACCAAATCATAGCCTTCCTCAAGTTTGGAACACTCCCATCAGATATATCATGGACTTCTAAATGCACTTTCAAGCAAAAGGTAGCTCATTTTTCTCTCTTGGAGGACGTGTTGTATAGACGTGGTTATGATGGAGTCTTCCTTCATTGTATCAAGCTTGAAGAGGTACAAAGATCCATAGATGAAGCTCATGATGGTACTTGTGGTGATAATTTTAGTGGAATAGCCATTGTAAAGTGTATTCTACGCATGGGTTACTATTGGCCCACCATGGAACGTGAATGTTGTACTTACATCAAGCATTGTTAGAAATATCAATAGCATGCTCATTTCCCTGATGGACAAAGCTTGTCCTCAGGAAATAGGATACTCTCTTCCAATAGGTAGCTAAAAAATAGGGGAGGAGCTTGGAAGAAATTAGATGTCAAATTTCTGCATGAAGGCCACATGGTGCCTGAGCACAATAAAAAAAATATATGAATGGATCTCATAGTGGCCAGAAAAAATAGCACATAAATCTCAACGAGGTATCTCATGGAAGCCTCACATCTGAACACCCGACACATGCCATAGATGATGGTGAATGGATTGAATTATCCCCACTCTTGTGGAAGGTGCCTCGGGCTCTTTTTTTTTTTTTGTTGTGTGCACCTTCCTTATAAAGAAGGCACCCAGCGGGAAGAAGGCGCCTTCCTTATAAAGAAGGGGTACAAAAAAAAAAAAAGAGTAGACACCTTCCACATCGGGAAGGCGCGACAAAAAAAAAAAAAAGGAAAAAAAAAAAGAGCCCGAGGCACCTTCCACATCAAGAAGGCGCATACAGACCGAGGCCCCTTCCACCCCAGGAAGGCACAGGTATACAGTGGTGCCTTCCACCCTAGGAAGGCACAAGTATTTAGCAGCGCCTTCCACATTAGGAAGGCACACCCATTCAGAAGCACCTTCCATAGCAAGAAGGCACCATCATCAAAAGGGCACCTTCCACCATCGAAAGGCACATCCAATCAAAGATGCCTTCCACCATCGAAAGGTGTATCCATTCAAAGAGCACCAAAAACATCAGGAAGGCACCATATAAGTGCCTTCCACATTGAGAAGGCACCATATAAGCGCCTTCCACATTAGGAAGGTACCAAAGAGTGCCTTCTATGTACAACTAGCACTTAAGTCTCATGCATGCCTCGATCGAAACAAAATCTCCACACGAACAAGTGAAATTCGATTACCATACCCGTCCCCTGTGTCACAAATTAGCGAATCAACACTCTTCATGATGCATGAAACACCAAATAAGGTACACCCATACTAACTCAAATATTTATATAATTATTCATAAATTATGCAATACCGAAAAAAATATTGCCATCATAAAAAATCATATACCCCCATGGATGGAACCACGTGCCAATGATATGGCTCGAAATGTGTACCCTAGAATTAAATTCTAAGGTTAGGCACCTTCCCTATAAGAAGGCACCTGCCTGAAGAAGTAAGGATAGAGAAAACAAAAGTGTAGTAGTAAGGGAAGGCACCATGGGAGGAAAGTCAAAGAATCATGCGGTGAAAAAGAATGAGCCGAGTGATACGGAAGGAATCAGGGGGGTGGTAAAAACACAATTCGAGGCTAAGAGATGGTTTGAATACTGTAACCTAGTTAGTTAGGGCCAGGATATAGAGGTAGACAAGGAATTCATTTCCTCCTTGAGGGGCGACGCATCTCAGGTGCGAGGGGTAGAAATTTTGGTCACCCCCGAATACATCTCGTAGGCGACTGGATTGCCCCTCACATGTGAATGCATATACAAAGGTGGACTGCTGAAGCCGTACGTCGGAGTGCTGCTACTAGGAGAAAATGTGCAGATAGATAAGGAAGGGTTACCCAAAAGCAGCCTTCCCATGAATTGACAAAAGATATTCGAGCAGGTTGCTCGATTCTTTACATGCATCGAGAAGTATACCCATTTGCACACTAACCATGTGCAGTTTCTAAATCACCTGGTGCATGGAAGGAAGTTGAACGTGCCCTTATACCTGTAAAATTTTGAGCAAGGTGCAGCGACAGTATTGTCATTGTTGTCAACACAGTAAGATAGATCGGTTGATACAGTGGACAGGAGTTCAGAGGTTATTCAGAGTATGTACAATGATGTTAAATGCTTATGAGGATGTTTTTGATTTTTGGGTGAAGTTTTTATAGGTTGTCCAAGAAGACCGAAGTGGCCCATATGCTAAAGATAAAAGAAAAAAGTGTCGCGATATTGCGACATGTTGTGTTTTCGCGGCCAAAAGAGAAGCGAAAAAGCAAAGGGAAAAAAGTGTCATGATATCGCGACATGTTGCATTTTCGCGGCCAAAAGAGAAGCGAAAAAGCAAAGAGAAAAAAGTGTCGCGATATCGCGACATGTTGCATTTTCGTGGCCAAAAGAGAAGCGAAAAAGCAAGGAGGAAAAAGTGTCGCGATATCGCGACATGTTGCATTTTCGCAGCCAAAGCAAAGAGAAAATGCAAGGAGGAAAAAGTGTCGCGATATCGTGACATGTATTTTCGTGGGCCAAAGCAAAGAGAAAGAGCAAGGAGAAAAAGTGTCGTGATATCACGACATGTTGTATTTTCGTGGGCCAAAGCAAAGAGAAAGAGCAAGGAGAAAAAGTGTCGTGATATCGCAACATGTATTTTCGTGGTCCGATGCAAAGAGAAAGAGCAAGAAGGAAAAAGTGTCGCGATATCGCGACATGTAGCATTTTCACGGTCCGATGCAAAGAGAAAGAGCAAGAAGGAAAAAGTGTCGCGATATCGCGACATGTCGCATTTTTGTGACTCAAAAAGGGCAGGCAGGCAGAGAAAGAAAAAGTGTCGTGATATCGCGACATGTCGCATTTTCGTGACTCAAAAAGGGCAGGCAGGCAGAGAAAGTAAAAGTGTCGCGATATCGTGACATGTCGCATTTTCATGACTCAAATAGGGTAGGCAGGCAGAGAAAGAAAAAGTGTCGTGATATCACGACATGTTGCATTTTCTTGACTTAAAAAGGGTAGGTAGGCAGAGAAAGAAAAAGTCTCACAATATCTCGACATGTCGCATTTTCGCGACTCAAAAAAGGCAGGAAGGCAGAGAAACAAAAGTGTCATGATATCATGACATGTCGCATTTGCATGACTCAAAAAGGGCAGGCAGGCAGAGAAACAAAAGTGTCGTGATATCGCGACATGTTACATTTTTGCCAAAGGATGGTGAAACTGAAGACTGCATAGTGACGTGGACCCATAAGGAATCTTTAATGATTTGAAATCATTTAAGATGGTCGTTACACATGGAAAGAAGCGGATGCATGCCCATGTGTAGAAAATGAACATTCATGGAAGGAGAAAATGAACAGTCATGGAAAGAAGCGAATGCATGCCCATGTGGAGAAAACAAACAGTCGAAGAAGGAGAAAATGAATAGTCATGGAAGGAGAAAATGAACAGTCATGGAAAGAAGCGGACGCATGCCCATGTGGAGAAAATGAACAGTCATGATCGAGAAAATGAACAGTCATGCTAGGAGAATATGGTGTCAATTCTTTGCATGTGAAGTGTTTGACGAAATGCCTTCTAAATATATACAAAAGGAGTTACATAAAGAAGGTGTTACAATTGACAAGTGGCGTATGAGAATATGAAAGGAGTTACAACTGGAGTTACAAAGAGAAAGGATGGTTATAAAAGGAGTGCTGCTTGGAGAATTTAAAAGTGGATTTTTTCTTGCGAAGAGAGCGAGAGGAGAGCGAGAGGTGCACGGCAGGCGAGCGAGAAGGGTGTGTGTTGCATGAATTGTGAGAGAGGTTGAGTAAGTAATAGACCAGTTAGGGTCTTGTAAAAGTGAAGGTATTTCTATGTCAATATTCTAGTTTCAAGATTGAAGTCCAAGTTGGTGCTTAGCATCAGGGGTTGGTGCTCCTTCCAGTTGGTGTTGGTAAATTAGGGTTTGGTGCTCCTTTCTATTTGTGCAGATAAATTAGGGGTTGGTGCTCCTTCTAGTTGGTGCTGGTAAATCAAGGGTTGGTGCTCCTTTCTGTTTGTGTAGATAAATTAGGGGTTGGTCCTCCTTCCAGTTGGTGCTAGTAAATCAGGGGTTGGTGCTCCTTTCTGTTTGTGCAGATAAATTAGGGGTTGGTGCTCCTTTCTATTGGTGTAGATAAATCAGGGGTTGGTGCTCCTTCCAGTGCGTGCTGGTAAATTGATTGTAAAGTTGTTGCTTTGCAAAGGCTGGATTTGGATGGGAGTCCAAACAATCAATTTTTGAGGAGTAGCCAAATTGGTGAACCTCGGTACATATTGTGTTGTGTGATGATCTCTTGTTATATTTTATTTATTTGGTTTTAAGTTCTCATTGTTTCAGATTTAAGAGTTGAAGATTTAAGTTTTAAAGAGCTACACTAATTCACCTTGCCCTCTCAGTGTCATTGTGAGACTAACAAAAAATGCCCTGAAGGAAGAAGCAGCTAGGTACCCGAAGGGAGCACCATCCACCTTGGCCCACCATGGGATGATATCAGCACTGGTTCACCATGCAGAAGCATAGAGGCAGAACCCCAATGTAAAGGGATATGGGGGCCAAGAAAGGCAACAGGATACTATTACCAAAATAGGGCAAGAAGAGGGAAGCCCTACAGAGGAGACGACAAGTATCGGGAAATTGGTATTGCCCAATTTCATGGAAGAAAGAGGGCATTCACCAGTACCTAAATACACAGACAAAATAGGGCATTCCATAGTGCCTGAGTATGAAGAGGAAGGAGCGCCGCTTATTAGCAGTGAGGTCGAGTTTCGGCTGCCAGAACTAGTCCCCAGGAGGAAACTCCTGCAGTGACTCCTCTCGATAGAAGAAGAAGAGAATGACCTGGAAGTCGAAATGGTAACCCAAACCCTCTGGGAATTGACAAACTGGAGGCCACAAGATACTGGGACTTTCGAGAGCAATGATCAGGTCGACGTAGCCTTGGAGGAAGCCCTTGAGTGGCAAAAAAATTGCTGGATGGCCCAACAAATTTTGGAGGATTACCAGAATGAGCATAGAAGGGAATTGGAAGAACAAGAAAGATGAATCACCTAGCTCGAGCAGCTGGTCCAGTAGTTTTTGGAGGAGAACCAACAACTCCAAGGTAGGGGAACAGAAATAAGGGATACATCAACCCAAACTGAATGGGCAAGAGAGGTCCCGATGAATTCTCGCACATCTACAGAACGAGTATTCTCTTTTGGAGAATTTCGATCGAACGCCAAACAAAGAAACCCGGAGGCAGGGGAGAATTCCTCTATTTTTGGGATTGAAGGGGAAAGAAGTCCCACAACACCCCCTATCATTGACCTGAGTGATACAGAGCATGATGAGGGTAAACAGTAGCAGAAAATACTGAGGGATAAGGAAGAACTCCCTGGACCTAAGGAAGACAGAGAAGAACCTGAGGGGTCAACACAGGACAGACAGGGGGGCGAAGAAGCACCCCCAGAGACGGCAGCACAGGTACCCCAAAGTGAAGAGAACACTCTAGGGACCGTAGAGTAGGCCCCTCGAAGCGAGAAGATTTTCATTAGGGAAAAAGGGAAAACCCCTATTCGAGCCGTCGCATTTTTTGCAAAGGCCAAAAGAAAAGGGCCCATGATGACTCGAAAGAAGGTGAAGGTGACCTTCGCAGCCAGAAGAAGATGAGTGGGATATGCAGCCATTCATAGAGAGGTAAAAATAGTTCGAATAGCTACTCAAAGAGATGACAACAACTAAGGAGACCAGGAAGGCAACCTCGAGGATGCAGGGGGACACTGGTATCTACATCAATCTGGCAGAGGATAGCTAGTTCTAGGAGATTTATGGGTCATATTGGGGATGGCACTCCAAGATAAGAAGGTATTTTTAATTATGGGGGGTATATGGCCCTGAATTGGAAACCACTGCCATTGCAAAGGAGAACACATGGCTTACTCCTGAAGCAGCCCGATTGTACAAAGCCCAAGTAGTTCATCTCAAGAGGGATAATTTAGATATCCCTCTTACAATGGTCAGACATCCAGACGTTGACCTATGAAAAGCTACAAAAGTTGCATTTTAGGCAACAGAGACGACGCTGGCTATATCACCTCCGATAGCAGCCAGGATGAAGAAAGCAAAGCCGACAATAGCACCCGTAGCCTCACATAGAAAAAGAGGAGCCACACCTCTAGATGCCAATGCGTAGAAGAGGCAGACACGGGCTATAGGTACAGTTGAATCCACTAAGAAATGATAATGATAAGGGGTCAACAGGGCTACCTACAATTTTGATGCCATAAGGGCATGGCATATGTTAGGCGTGGGGGGATGATGAGCATCAGAAATGCTCATATTTTGTATACATTTTCTTAATTATTATGCGACTGTATAATAAGGATTGCATATGTTTATGAATGATTATATAATTATTTGATGAAATTATACGTGTTATCTAATTTGTGTGTTTTTAGTGTGTTTTTGTGGAATTGTAGTTGATTTAATCAGATTTGGATCAGTCGAGGTCTTTTCATGGACCTAGCACTTTGTTTCTTTCAAAATAAATGTAGAGAAGGTAGGCGCCTTCCTCTTATAGGAAGGCGCCAAGCATAAGTAGGCACCTTCCTCTTCCAGGAAGGTGCCAATAGAAGGCCAATGCCTTCCTCTTCCAGGAAGGTTCCAAATGGAAATAAGTGCCTTCCTCTCATAAGGAAGGCACCGACAAGAAGGTGCCACTAGAAGGCAAGCACCTTCCTCTCATAAGGAAGGCATCGACAAGAAGGTGCCACTAGAAGGCAAGTGCCTTCCTCTCATAGGAAGGCACCAATAGAAGATAAGCACCTTCCTCTTCCAGGAATGTGCCAACGACAGTAAGGTGCCTTCTGCATAGAGAAGATGCCCAACATACTTAGGTACCTTTCTCATAGGGAAGGCACCCTTGTTCTTCGCCCGTTGACTAGACAAGCATGACGTGGACAATAGAGACTGGTGCAGTTCAAACTCTACATCATTTAGAGTTAAATTGGGGATCGCAATGACGTATGAGAACGTCCTCCCAATGCCAGGCGAAGCACAAACCAATCAGTGAAGATGCCACAATTAGAAATGAATGCCAATTTTAGCAGACGTCGATCACATTTACCAAACTGCATTAGTTTAGTCTGGAATGAATCGATTGTTATAAATTATTTGTAACAGAAGATCTATGGGTGTGCTATATAAACACACATAGAACTCTCTGAGGATATATAGAATATTTTGATAGTAAATGTAGAGAGATATACAGAATAAGCATTGTAATACTTAGATAATTATAATACAGTTCTAAGAGTTTCTAAGTACGTGTTCAGCTGGGAGGAAGCTGCTGCAGGCTGGGCCCACTCCAAGCTAGTATTTCTTCCCCTATTTTTCCTGTGTTTTCTAGATTAGTTTACCACTTTTATAAGATTATTTATTGCATTGTTATTTCTAGTACTGCAATAGGTTTATTTCCAGGAATGCATGGATATTTCCTTTCTGTAGATTTAATTGTTTTTACGTAAATTATTGAGGAGTGTATGAATTATTGACAACCGTTGAAACACCCCCCAATAGTAGAACTAGTGGACTCATATCAAGTGGTATTGTAAGCAATCTTGTTCAAGACCCTTCGCAAGTTTACGAAGCTCCTTGGGTTGATAAATTAAATGCACGGGCATGTGACAAAAGTAGGAAAGAAGTTAACCTTGTTTGGCCCGCAACAACTAACATGCTGGAGATGTCTGTGGGAATATTTATGGTTGGCTTTTTTGATTCATCCCTACTCAAAAAAATTGAGGATGAAGGAGTAACAGGATAAACCAATGGTAATTGCGATGGTGGAGATAGTTCCATGACTAACCATGGTGTTGAATCTAGACTATGGATAAGATCATTAGGTTTAGTGTCTAGGTGTATGGATGACATAGTAGGCTCCTACAAATTATCCACCTTATTGTAATACTTGAAGTGATCTAGGTCGAGATGAATCACATGGACCTTACCTTCATTTATGTATTTGAGGTGTTGATGCACTATGGATGAAACACACTCCATGGATCTTATCCAAGGCCTTCCAAGTAGTATGTTATACTATATTGAACCCTCTAAGATATAGCACAATGTAGGCATAGTCTTCTACCCAACTTGAATAGGGAGGACTATCATGTCGACAGTGGGGTACATAACATAATTAAATGCTTGTAAGGTGAATATGGATTCTACAATGTGTGAAGGTAGAAGGTTGATATGTTTTAGTGTGCCTGTGGTAATAATATTTATTATGGATCCCATGTCAATTAATACCCACTTATAGGGGATCCTATTTGATACACGTTATGATGTACAAAGGAGGTTCAGGTATATTGATGGGCATAGGTTTGATCTCATGATTCTAAAAGGTTATCACAAGATCTTTGTACATTTGTATATATCTCACGAAGTTGATGAAAACATCAATATCATGAGGTTTTAACTTGATAAATCTCAATATCTCCATGAGAGTTTCTTGATGCTTGGATATTTTTGTATTAAGTCACACATGGTCATATTGGTTGATGGCATAGGCAAACTTCACATAAGTCTACTTTTGATTGTGACCATCAATTGAGTTGGTGGGATTTGTATGAGAGTTGAAGGCAGCGATGTTCGCATTGTATAGGGAATACAATTTTCCTTACTAGAACCCTTGATAGATCGATTATGTCTGGTGGTGGTCTAGGATCGATATTGGTTAAGAAAATCATCAACTTGATCATGTGGATAACCCATTGGTGTTCCTCTAGTAGATATACCTTAGTGGTCTGACCCTCTATGTGAGGAATTAGCTTCGTGATGACTATTAGGGCATTGTAAAAGAACGAGAAGATCCTTAGGACTATATTAGAGGTGTTCAAGACCTCCTTGTAAGTTTTTCACTTTACCAACTCATGGCTAAGCTTGGATATGTGTAGTTATCATTATGTGTTGATTAAACATACCGTAAAGGAAACAAAAAAAGTATACAAAATGATTATCTCATTTTAAAAATTTCTTTGAGTCCTAGACTGTTTGGTGTGTTTGATTTATTATTGTTTTTTTTTCTTTTTCAAGTTTTTGCTTTCATTGATGATATTACTCAGTTTAAGGGTTTTCACCTGTATGCTCTCACACACAGACTTGGTGATGAATTCCAAGCCATGAAACCCACCAAGGTTTGGTGATGAAGTCCAAACTCAATGAGGGAGCCCAGGTCCTACCAATCCTCACCTTATAAAGGGTCTTGAACCAACCTTGGCCAAGAATAAAGTACAAAATAACAAGCCAACGAGGTGTATATGAAAGCCACTGTCATTGGTCTTGATCAAAGGCCGGGTGTGAATTCCAACTCACTAATGTTTAATATGGTGCATGGTGTGTGAGGGTTCATTTTATTTTATGAAAAAATAAATGCAAGCATAGAGCATTCAATATATTTTTTCTAATTCATAAAATTATATTTTATTTTTTAGATTCCTAAGTAAAAATATTTCAGTTTCAAAAATCTAAAATTTCAAAATCCTAATATGATGTCAGCCTTTGCATAGGCAACAAGCACACAATCCACACAACAAGTAGATAAAGGCTATCTCTATGTAGGATGATCTGTAGTAGAGGTTGTATTACATAGTTGCAGTCAGAAACATGTGTCACTTGACCTAGGGGAGACCAGTAACAAAGGCCGCATGACCTAGGGGTGTTCACAAATAGACAATATAAAAATTGAATTTATTCTACAATTTATTTACTTAAGCATGCAATTTTTATATTTTTGTACTGAAAATTGAAAAATGATAACATAATGACTTACAGGTGAAGCCTTAGTCTATTGAAGATTCTGTTTATCTGATTTTGTGATATTACTCTAGGGTTATCTCTAGGTAGAATGGTAGGGTGTGCTAGCCATCATAGGGTATGATGGCTATGATTTCTAATCATTATAGTAGAGGATGGAAGTACCTGTAATTCAATAAAATTAAGAAAAACAATAATTAGCAATAGATTTATGAAATATGATTCAAGGTCCGACCGTGATCGCCACTATAGTATACAAAAATAGTACACCTAATACAATTATATGGAATCAAATTGAATAAAAAATTATGTAGCCATCAAGATAAAGACAAGAAATAAAAAAATGGTGCACTTATCATTAATATTGAATCATGTACTTAAAAGGATGTTATAATGATATCCCTCTGAGGTATTTGATACCAATTTGACACCAATTTGATACAATTTTTACAATCAAGAAATATGGTAGGTGTAACACCATAGTCTTTGCACCCTTAAAACTAATTTTGGGAGGAGTTTCTTGTAACCTCAACAAGGTATTATGTGGATGTGATGAATCTTTATGTTGATAGTTCCTACCAATACCTAAAATATGCACACAATAACACTCACAAGATATTAATAGCATTTGTGGAGCCTTTCATGATGAGGCCCTTATTCATGATGAAGAAACTAAAAATAAATGTTGGAATATGATAAACAAATGCATGATAAACTATTTTAAAAATATGTTAGAAAGCAAATGAAATACTGCTAAACCTACTAAAATCAAGAAAAACAATAAAAACAAATATCATTGGGAGGCTTTCATGAGGAAGAGCAGTTTGGCTTACTGATCATCCTAGGGGAGGGTAGCAGTGCTTGCAAGCCATATCGGGGTGAGATAGCTACTAAACAATGGAAGAGTTCTTTCGTGTCCAATGCGGGAAACATTAGGATTAATCTGTCGAATTGATGTTCAAAGGTTGCGCTCTTTGAAGCATAGTTAAATTACAAAAAATAGCACAAAATAAGGATGTTTATGGTGAAAGAGTATTGAATTTTATCTTCAAGCTTTGAGACACTCCATTATTGCATTTGCAAGGTCCATGACTAAAGTTAAGTAGCACTTAGTTTCTTATGAGAGGATAATATCTCTAGTAAACAACCAGGGTTTTGAATGAAGGTAAGACATCTTATTACAGATTTCCCAAATGGGAATCTTAGCTTGTGAGAGAAACGATTAGGATCAAGAAGGGCATCGACCCATTCTAGAAGCACACTGCAACTAATTGCAAATGTCATTAGGCTTGGTTAGCCATTGAAACCATTTTTACCATGGTGCTGGATTTGAATTTGTTATGGGTACGACCATCCTAGGGTAGAACGGTTGTGACTACTGGTCATCCCAGGGTAGGGCAGCCTCTAGAGGTCATCCTTGAGTAGGATGATCTAGGCTGTAAAGGAAGAATCCTTCTTGTTGAAGTGATAAAAATCATTGTTAAGCCCTGAGGCTACCCCAAGTGGGTCATATGGCCTAAAAAGGTGTCCATATAGGCAATATTCTCAAAATGACATGTTTTAGGTGTCTACACATCCACAAAAATGCAAACCAGGGTTTTAAAAAAAATTATATCTCCCATAGATTTTGAAGCTAAAATTTCACATAAACAATTGAACCCAAAAAAATAGTAGATGATTTTCTTACCCCAACTAATAGATGTCTCAAATTTTCTTTTTTGGAAAAAACATGATTTAAAAAAAATTCACTACACTTGTTCCAAGTAGATAACTTCACAGAGTTGTATCTCCTTCATTACTACTTGGATTCCTTCATATGACCACTCATTTTAAAGATTTTTAAATTATACATAGAATGGTCTACTATTAGAATCAAACAACTATTTGCAAAGATATAGCTCCTAAAAGATGAGATATTTTCCTAGAAAAATCCTCCCTAACATTATACTTGTTGCGGATGGATATCTTCACATGGTTGTATCTCCTTCAATATTAATTTAAGTATTTCATATAACCACTTATTTCAAATATCTTCAAATTCCATGCAATTTGGTGTAAGAATCATCTTGGTGCATTGCAAATTCCTCTAAGTCCCCTGATTAACTCTTATGATTGGTTGAACTGATCTCAATATGATATATCCTATCAAATCAACTTCCAATAGAATGTTCTAAGTGAATAATTTTCATTTATGCAAATAAGTCTTTAACTTTTATTCTAATAGAAAAATCTCATATTACAGGCAATCACTTTCCATCCAAGTGAATCACTACATCCTAGACATACAATTTTCCTCCAAATTCTTTAGATTCTTTCTTTTTTTGAAATTTTGAAAAATAGACTATATTTATAGAAGCTATATTACAAAGTAAAATGAGTTGGAGAGGAAAAAAGGGAGAAATAAAAGCTTCCTCCAATCCCTCCTAGCTCAAAAATTACCCATAAAAATATTATATAGGTGTGTTTGTTGAAAACATCACCTAAGGCCACCATAATGTGGTTATCCATACACATCAACATTATTAGAGTTGAATTCCAAATTTTCTCATTCATCTGAATTTTGTAGACAATCCATATCTCTTCATGCTATTTTGAAGTCAATATTGACATCTTGAACATGTTTGAAATATCTATTGTTCTATGGGGTGGAGGATTATTTTATCTTAATCTAGACATACTCAATAAAATTTCTATGGCTATGTGTGTTCTATTTTTAAAAACCACCCACCTTGGCCACTTTGAGTCTATTGGTAGTAATGTCATATAGTAGAGCAACAATAGCCTAAGGATGAATACACAAGATCCTATGTTAACAAGTGTAATATTAGGGAGGATTTTTCTTCGATGATTGTTTCTGCCTTTGCTTCTGGATTGAATATTCCCTGCCTCTCCAACCATTTCCATATTGTAGAGGGTTAGCCTTGTGATGAACCATATATCTTCTAGAACTGATCTTCTGTAGTAGGGTCCACACAAATTCTAGGCCCCCTTTTAGCCTTCTTGGTAGCTTTTCTAGCTACCTTTGCTACCTCGAATTCTTTGCAGAGCCTTTCAAATTTCTCCTTCCACTCAGCAAAGCCCTGCATACCTTCCACCCATTCTTCATCCGACTAGGCATTTGGTTCTGCAAATGTAACCTTGGCCTTTTTCTTGGCCCTCTTCTATGATGTCTGAGGTGCCTTCCCCTTGGGTCCCTCTGGTATTGTGGTAGATTGCATGGGGATATCCTCCTTCCCCATGGGAGATGCCTCCCTATTGTCGTTAGAGGGTCCAAGAATCTGCCCCTCTTGTCTTGAATCACTCGTAGCTATTTCCCCTATTTCGTGGTCGCCCAGCGACTACTCTATGGGTCCTTTAGATACAGGTCCTTTGGCTATGGTTACCCGTTGCTCTTGAGAGTCCTCCTTGGCATCGGGTTCAGTGCCTTACCTCTGGCTCTAACCCGAGTGCTCTTCATCATCAATGATATCTATAATAGGGGGCTCTGTTTGAAATACAGAGTTCCCCTGTTCCTCCATCGTCATCCTGTCGAAGGTGAACGAACTCTCTCCCACCTCCACATCTTCATTTTGGGCATCCAACCTGAATGCCCTAGATGAAACTACCCTCTCTGGTGAGGTTGGAGAGTTCATGGGCACTTCAATTGCCCAATATGTTTGGGTGGAGGCGTCTCGTCTTTCCACCACCTTGGCCTACAACTGTTGATTTTCTGCCTTGAGTTGCTGAACCAGTTGTTGTAGCTGAGCTACGGTGGCCTCCTGCCTCTACATTTTCCTTGTAGTCATCTCCTTAAATCCATCAAACAGTACCTACATCATGAAATTCTCACTCTACCAAGTGAGGCCTTCTTCCACCGCTAAATCGAGTTGTTATCGTAGGCCTATCGAAGGTTGTGGGTCCTGTGGACTTTGAGCGGCCAAATTCTGTAATGTTTGGGCCATGAACCTGACCTCCATATCTTCCTCTTCTTCCTCACTCAATAGAATTAGTCATCGTAGGTGCCTCCTATCGCTTATACGCTCTGTTCGATGAGCTATTGGTTCAGGGTTGGAGGACTTCAGCCTATCCTCTATATAATCGGGTAGAGGAATCTGCCCTTCTTCTATAGCATCCAGGGAGGTTTGGGGCCATTCTCCTTCTTCCTCAGCCATTCCTCATAATTTAGCCTCCTACCTTGCTTTGGTTATTGACTACATCTGTATGCCAGAATGTTTAGCCCCTACTATCGATGAGCCCTCCTTGTGTCCCTCAGCATGGTGAATTAGGGCTATAATTAGCCCATGATGGGCTAGGGTAGAGGTTGCTCCTCTCTGATATCATGATGCCTCATCCTTCAGGGTGCTTTCTAGATAAAATGGCACATTAATTTTTTACCCATGCACCAGGTGATTCAAGAACTGCATATGGTTCACATTCAAGTGTGAGTACTTCCCTGTGCATGTGAAGAATCTTATAACCTATTCGAAGAGCTTTTATAGGTGCATCAAGAGTCCTTGTTTTGGAAGCCCTCCATGGTTGAGTCAAACATTCTCTTGCTCAAGAAACAATTATATGCATTGGACTAGCATGCCATCCTTGTAAGTGCATTCTCCAGTGAGGGGGAGGTCGATAACAAGAGAGATATGCTCTGGCATGACTAGAATTTCTAATCCATGCAATCGAGTGACCTCCCCTCTCACAGTGGTAGCAAACTCCTTTGCTACCTTGAGGTCCTAGTTTTGGCTGACCAGGAGACAATAATCCATCCACCTGACCACCTCGAACCGATTATAGACTTCACCTCTAATTCCCTTAGTGTCATTGGGCTCATTCTTCTTGAGTGCATGGTTCTTTGATCGGCCTCCCATGGTGAATTCTTAATTTTTTCCTGATTGGTTTGATGCCTTATTCTCATAGGAAGGTACCTTCTTATAGATCAAGGCACCTACCCCAATGAATTACTTCTACATTGGGGTTGATAGGGTATGCCACCCAAATTGATTTTTGGCATGATGTATTAGGCATGAGGGGCCAATGCAATTCTTACGATGACATTATTTTTAGAGAAGCATAAATCATGAAAAATTATGTATATATTTAAAAAATCATGCGCATACCTGATTGGTTGTTCATGCATTGTGGAGCATGTCGATTCGGTAATCTATGATAATGGTGATGGCATATTTCCCATGTGTTGATTACGTTACCTTGGTCACTACAATTCTGGTTCACTCGAGGTCCCATGCTAAAAATGTGATGGATCCGATTGGTTCAGATTGGGATGCATATCTCCTTCGATGGTTGGCTTTGGGATGTGCAAAAATCCTACCCAATGATTTCATAATATTTTTAGGTGCCTTCGGATTTCCATCATGTGAAATGATGATGTTGGCTTCGACCGCTCCTCGTACCACCAAATTGCATAGGTATTTTTTATCAAGGTGCCTATATGATATCGATGCACCTACTTGAAGAGTAAGGTACCTTTGATCAAGGTGCCTACTTGAAGAGTAAGGTGCCATTGATCAAGGCACCTACTTGAAGAGTAAGGCACCTTATAGCCTCCAAAGAGTAACCCCTAGAGTAAGTGCCTACTTAGAGTAAGGCACCTCTTAGTAAGTGCCTCTTTATACCTTTAGAGTAAGGCACCTACCTCTAGAGTAAGGTGCCTCCTTGAGAGTAAGGCGCCTACCTCTAGAGTAAGGCACCTCCTTGAGAGTAAGGTGCCTACCTCTAGAGTAAGGCACCTCCTTGAAATAAGGTGCCTCCTAGAGTAAGGTGCCTACCTCTAGAGTAAGGCACCTTATCACTTATTCATTTTTTTAAGCCCTTGATGCATAACATCAAGGCACCTCATTCTTTTTTAAAGACTTTTCAACCATAGTCAAGCACCTCCACTGATGGACATTGAGATGCCTACTAAGTAACTTTTAGTAAGGCACCTCCTTTAGAGTAAGGCACCTACCTTTGGAGTAAGGCACCTACCTTCAGAGTAAGTGCCTACTTTAATAAGGCACCTACCTTAGAGTAAGGTGCCTTCCTTTAGAGTAAGGCACCTACCTTTAGAGTAAGGCACTTAAACTAAAACTCTGAAGTAAGGCACCTACCTTTGGAGTAAGGTACCTTCCTAAAGAGTAAGGTGCTCTCCCATCATTGAAAAGTCAGCAATAGCTGACATGTTCATTGATGCAAGGTTGATCAGGCCTTCTAAAAACTTTTCTCATGTTGCATCAGCGTCTGCTTTGCCCAAGCATGGGGGTGCATAATTTTTTCCTTTATAAGGAATTAGTGCCCACATCCATGCTTGGATCAGAACTATCTCCTCAAAAAAATATGCAGGTTCATGGATGCTGAGCCGGTCTAGGCCTTGTCTCCCAAGATGCCTATTTTTCATACAATCAGGCCATTCACCTACAAAAGAAAATGAAAAAAAGAAAATGTAGTTAAATGCAATCCATGCCTATTAGGCCCTAGCTCTCAGGATGCCTACAGCTTGCATGTGGGTGTTATCCCTACAAAACACATTGTAAGCTAAAAAGCAAAAAAATGCAAGGTTGGTGCAATCTATGCCTATTAGGCCCTGGCTCTCAAGATACCTGCAGCTTGCATGCGGGCACCATACCTGCAACACACATGAAAGAAAAAAACTAAGACTAAATTATTTTTAGTGGACACCCTTGTATCCACCATGTTGTTGAGAAGTTGACATATTTTCAATTGGATGGGGTCTCCCCCATGCCTATTCTGGACTCCACCATTAAATTCTTGGATGTGTGGTATGGACATAATCGATGGTCATTAACTATCAAGATGGTGTTGCTCATCAATTGTCTTGATGTGCACAACACCATTTTTAATTAGCTCTACCACCTCGTATGGTCCCATCCACCTCTGCATCAGTTTACCTTTACGTTCCTAGAACCTAGAATCATACAATAATACCCAGTCTCCTTCCTTGAACTACTTTGACTTAATGTGGTGGTCATGCCACTATTTCCTTTGCCTTTGGATGATTTTCATCTTTTGTAGGGCATCCATTCGATATTCATCCAACTGATTCAGCTATCGAATCCTCTCCCTCTATGCTTCATCTAGGCTCAGGTTCAGTTCTACTATAGTTCTGAGCATTTTAATTTTGAATTCGATGGGCATCATCGCACTCTTCCCGTATACCAGTTGGAATGGGGTAAAGCCTATGGTTGTTTTCCATGTTGTTCTGTATGCCCATACTACCTCCGGTAGCCTTGCAGCCCAATCTTTCCTATGTTGTTGCACTATTTTTATTAGGATGTTCTCTATCTCCCTGTTGGTCACTTCTACCTATCCATTCACTTGTGGATGGTAGGGGGTGGTTCTATTATGTCAAATCTTGTATTACTGCATTAGCTCCTCAATTAACTTGGAGGTGAATTGGGGCCCCTGATCCATTGTAATCTCCCTGGGTACCCCAAACCTCATGAAAATGTAAGCAAACAAGAATTCTACCACCGTTCCTTCCTTGGAGTCCCTCAGTGCCTGTACCTCGACCCATTTGGTGATGTAGTCTATGCAGACTAGAATGTATCTCTTTTCGATCGAAGGTGGGTTGATTGGCCCCACAAAATCCATACCCCATTTATCAAAGGGCTCTATGTGCACGTGAGGTTGGAGGGGTATTTCATCCCTATGGGTTGGCCTACCCATCCTCTGGCACTCATCACATTGGCTGGCATATTTGGCTGCATCTTTGAACAATGTGGGCCAAAAATACCTAGTCTGTAGGACTTTGTATGTGGTCCTCCATCCTACAAAATATCCTCTGCATGGCTCATTATGGTAAGCTTTGAGAACTTCCAAAAATTTATGCTCAGCTATGCACCTCCTTACGATTTGATCAGGCCCTATTTTAAATAGGAGGTCATCGATCCACAAGAAAGAGGTGCTCTTTTCTATTACCATCTACTTCTCTCATGATGAAAGAGTAGGGGATGTTCTACCGATGGCCAAGTAATTGGTGATGTCTACATACCATGATGTCTGTTCACTGATGACAAACAAATGTTCATTCGAGAACTGGTCTTCCACAACTACGTGATCCAATGGTATTAGTCTGGACAAGAAGTCTGCTACTACGTTGTCCTTGTCAGGCTTATCTATGATGGTAATATCAAACTCCTATAGAAGTAAGAGCCATATGATGATTCTACCACTAATCATGGGTTTACTCATTAAATATCGGATAGTCGCATGGTCCATATGGATGAACACCTTGTAACCAATGATGTAGTGGTAAAACTTGTTGATGGTGTGCATGACCACGAGGAATTCCTTCTCTATCATCATGTAATTGAGCTCGGCCCCTGCTAAATTCTTGTTGACATAGTAGATGGCATAGAATTCCTCACCATCCTTCTACCCGAGGACTGCTCCTATTGCATTATTGGATGCATCACAGTAAATGTGAAATGGAATGGCCCAATTTGGGCCTCGTAGGACTGGGGTAGTAATTAAATTTTCCTTCAATATTTGAAAAGCTCATTCATAGTATTCCATCCAGATGAATTCCACATCCTTGGAGAGCAATGTGTGTAGGGGTTTGGTAATTTTGTTGAAGTTGATGATAAATCACCTGTAGTACCCGATGGAGCCAAGAAAACTCCTTACATCCCTCTACATCTTAGGACTAGGTAGGTCCTTTATGACCTCAATTTTATTTTTATCCACCTTAATCCCTTCTACTGAGAGGTGGTGTCCCAACACTATGCCTTCATGCATCATCATGAAGCATTTTTTATTGTTGAGGGATAAATTATTTTCTTTGCATCGTTGGAGCACTCATTCCAAATTAGTCATCACCTCACCAAAGGTTTCATCATAGATGGTGAAATCATCCATGTAAACTTCTACTACTTCCCCCATCATGTTCGAGAATATGCTTAGCACCACCCTCTAAAAGGTGGTTGGTGTATTGCACAACCCGAAGGGTAGTACTCTATAGGTGAATATTCCCCATGGGTAGGTAAACATTGTCTTGTCTTGGTCCTCCTCTCCAATCTGGATTTGGTTGTAACCACTAAACCCATCCAGAAAGGAGAAGTACTTTCTCCTAGATAGCGTATCCAATACCTGATCAATGAAGGGAAGTAGAAAATGATCTTTCTTGGTCACCTTATTCAGTGATCTATAGTCGACACAGATTCACCATTTCCCATTTTTCTTGGGAACCACCACTAGTGGTGACACCCATTCACTATCAGATATGGGGTAGATAAACCCTACTGACAAAATCTTCTGTAACTTTGCTTTGATGATTTCTTTCATGGTAGGGTTCATCCTCCTTTGTGGTTGTCTGATTAGGGTCACCTGCTCTTCGAGATAGATTCGATGGGTGCAGATTTTTGGGTTGATTCCCTTCATGTCTGAGTAATCCTAAGAAAATGCTTGTTGATGCCTAGTCAAGACCTCTTTTAATTCTATCAGTTGTGTGGGTGTCAACCCGCTACTAACATTTAATGTTCTACCAGGCTCTATTTTGATTTTCCTAGTGTGGTGATCTTGGGCACCGACCAAAGGTGATTCAAGAATAATGGGGAGGACTCTCCATGGAGGAATCTCATAATGATGTCATCTTCATCAGCTTCCTCCTCCAATTCTTTCAATGCCATCATCAGTTGGAGCATTGAAAATGACCCATCCTCCTGGTTGTCCCACATGGGCTCTCCCAACGTATCTACGGACTATGCAAGGGGAGAGATTGTCAATATTTTGATATTTTGACCATTTGAAATGGTCATTTGTCCATCATGGTAGCTGATGTAGGCATCGAATATTGCTAGCCATGGCCTCCCCAAGATGAGTGGGTAGCCACCCAATCCTGATTTAGACTATAGAACCAAGAAGTCCACTGGGTACTCCCATGCATCCACTATCACTATAATATCCTCGAGCATCCCTTATGGTGCTACCATCGACCTATCGACTAGTTGTAGCACCATCTTGGTGGGCTTCAAATTCATGAGCCTCAGCTTCTGCATAGTCTCCTTCGGCATAACATTGATGGCTGCACCCAAATCAACCAAAGTATTAGTCAACAAATGCCCACCTATTTTTATAATCAAAACCAGACTGCCTAGGTCTACGTATTTAGGGTGGCATGCATTCCCCATCATCAAGTCGGCCAACTTCCCTACTACATTGATGGTCTGGGCCACTTTTCATCTTGGTTTCCTTAGATAGAGTTCATTTATTGCCTTGGTGTATATAGGAATATCATGAATAGCTTGGAAGAGTGGAATAGTGATTGTTAAGTTCCTCAAGCTGGAAAGGATATCAAACTCAAGTTGTGTCGGCTTTTTCTACTCCTGTAACCTCTTGGGGAATGGAGCTTCTATTTTCTCAGCAACATGTTCTTCTTCAACCTCTTCTACAAGAGGTGGTTCTCCTACATTTTCCTCCTCTTCTACCAGGGAGGGATGCTTCTACTCCTAACTGCCTACCTGACCTAAGTTGAATTGGATTACAACTAATATTATACATTGGATACATCTCTCCTTCTAGTTGGTATGCAGGCTGGTTCACCTTGTTATTTGGATTGATCATCGGCTGTGCTGGTAGCTATGTAGGTCTCACTATAGGGAGAGTCAGTAGGCTTTGCTATGGTGGAGCCTATACTATATTCTATGGAGCTGAGTTCCATAAACCATGGTTTCTCCACTACTACTCAGATTATTGGTATGACATCCATGGGTGCTGGTTGGGAAACATAGCCCCTAGAGGTACGTTCATCCATGGTGGTGGTCCCCACCACCCCATATTGGGTGGTTGAGCCTACCCTTGTGGCATGTAAGGTCCTCCTCCATAGGGTGGCATTCCACCTAGCATATTCCCCCCAAGGGGTTGCTACCAATTTCTTTGATTGCCCATGAAATAAGCTTCACTGACTTCAACATCCTCCTTAATATTGGGTAGCTATGGGCACAGTCAGGTCTTATGATTTTACTAGAAAATAATACATACTCTAACTTTGTTCTTTGGGTATGCATTCCTTGCATGCTTCCCTCTACATTTTGGGTAGAAATAGGCTAACACAACTTCATTCTCTTGCTTCTTCTTCTCTAGAAAGAGCGTGTCCAACTACAATGCTAGAGAGGAGAGCATTTCACTCTTCAGATCCTCTAGCATATTGCCTATCTCCATATTCATGATCGAAGTGGTTGCTTTCATGATCCTAGAAGTTGGTTTACCTCTTCTTCATGAGTAGTTCTGACATAATTATTAGATATCTTCCATTGGGTGTTGGTAAACGTCACCTCCAGAGATTAAGTTGAGAGCTTTGAGTGATTCATTGTTAAGTCCCCTCAAGAAAATGCTCCTAAGGGACTTATCACCTAGCTTCATATGAGGGGATCTCTATAGATTAAAGTTGAATCTCTCCTAGTACTCCTCCAGGGATTCATCCTCCTTTTATATCATGCTTAGAACCTCTTCCCTAGAGTCTCATGCTCTACCAAAGTCTTGGTACTATTCTAGGAAGAGCCTCTTCATTTCCTCCCATGTGGTGATCTATTTGTTTCCCAACCTGATAAACCAGCATAGGGTTGAGTCATCCAATGTTGAAGGGAAGAGCTTCAACTTCTATGCATCTAATTTATAATCGATAGACCTACACAACACATCAAACTTAAATAAAAATAGGTCAGGATCTTTAATTGGGTATCCCCTGAAGGTAGGGAGATGGGTAGGGGATATGTTCTTCATTTTGGTTTCCCCTGCACCTTCCTCTATCGGGAAGCTAAAACTAGTCGAAGTCTCTTCAGCCATTTTTTTAGGAAATGTGGTCTCTAATGCAGATTCTATAGCCTTTCGATCATTTTGAACCTTTTGTACGAGAGCCTCTAAGTCAGCTGGTGTTATGGTTTGATCCTCTACGACTTTCCACAACAATTCCTCTTTGAAAGGTGTCCTTTTGAATAGAGGATTTTGTATAATCTACTCTTTTCTTGGTCGATGGGATGAGGAAGAGCTTTGTACAAAGATAGGGTGTTTACTCCAGTGTACTGCTGGTGGTGATTCAGGAGAATCTAACTCAAATTCAAAATTTTTGGCTGACTCAGATTTTTCCTATGGGCTCTATTTTATGAAATGACCATCGGGTCCTCTTTTCCTCAATGGACTCATACAAAGTCAGATAGAAGGTTTTAAGGTATTGTAATCAATCTATTAGTGGTGCTTCCTCAACAATGATGCCAAAATATTGGGGCAAAAACATTGGTTAAATATAGTCCTATTTCTATCACAACCCTCGCATTTAATTTGTCAGACCAAGGAGCTCATAAACTTTTGAAGTACCATGGTTAAGGCCAATCACAATACCATTCCTGAGATGAGTCCACTAACCTATCATTGGGGGGTGTTTATAAAATGGCATTGATTCATCCACACCAAAGTAAAACCATGCATAAATAAAGATACATGAAAGTAAATCACACCACACTACGTTGGAAATTAAATGAAAGTAGTAAAACACACTTTGCATAATTAAAATATACAACACACTAAAGCAAATAATCTAATCTAGAAAATAATAAAAGGTAGGGGAGGAATACTAGCTTGGAGTGGGCCCAAGCTCTAGTAGATTTTACTCGACTAATTATGAAGATAACATGCTAATGAAAGAACTCTCGAGCTTTATTAATATTGCAGTGTAATGTTTACATATGCCAATACTCTTAGAAAAACTACCTCCTTATTTCAGAGAAGTCTATGTGTTTATATAACACACACAAAACTTCCTATTACAGTGTTATTACAATAGAAGGTCTAGTTACAGTCTAAACTGAGATAGTTTAGTTACTATAATAGGCACACGATAAAAATAGTCTAAACAACTTTTCATATTTTCTTAGAGATAGAATATTTTTAGGTTCGATCTCTACATTGTTCATGTTCTACTTCATTGAGTGGTTACATTTCATCCAATATAACTAGGACAGCTCATACATTCGATAGTCTTCCAAGGATAGCCTACATGACATGGAGTTGAAGGTTTTACTATGGTCAATGGGATCCTCTTCAACCACTCGATCAAAGCGCTTAACATTGAGTAAGGCACCTTACTAAAGAGTAAGGCGCCTACTTGAGTAAGGTGCCTACTTGAAGAGTAAGGTCTACTTGAAGAGTAAGGCACCTACTTGAGTAAGGCACCTACTTGAAGAGTAAGGTGCCTACTCATAGAGTAAGGCACCTTCTTGAAGATCAAGGTACCTTCCCAATATACCTTAGACTCATGAAGCAGAAGCATGCCAGGTCCACGTAGGACCTCGACTGATCAAAAGATGACAAAATCAGCAAATATCTACACAAAACACACTTCACACACAAATTAGATAATGCACATAATTTTATTAAATAGATACATAATAATTCATAAAAATATACAACTCTTATTATACTGCCGCACAAAAACCATTAGAAATCATACAAAAATATGAGTATTTCTGATGCTCATCAGTAAACAACTAAGAACCTTTCTTACCCATATTGACACTACGACAACTTGTCATTTGTTTTCTTCTTGGCTATTTCTCCCTAGCCTAACTATAATAGATTCATTAGAATCACTATCTGCTCTTCCTATTCTACTATCTACTATTTTTCCTATATCACCTCTCACATCCCTTAGATTATTTGACACCAATTTATTTGGTTTTCCATATAAAAGTCTGCATATTGCTCTTTCTTTAGTTATTTTCTCCATTTTGCTAAATAATTTACCATCATATTTCCCTCTCGCTTGATATGTGTAATAAAAACATCTTCAAAAACCTTCCAAATCTTTTGAATTGCTTCCACCTTCCTTCTCTCCCCAATTCCTAGCACCTGAATGGGTCTTATCAGATCTAAGATTACAACCCATACATGAGAGTCTATATCTATTCATAGATTATGTAAATACAAATTTTTAGCTATCATTGATGCTAACAAGATCCCCTGTCCTTCCGCTTCATTATTTTTTGTCTCCCCCATACCTTTTGCTATCTAGTACACCTATTATGCTTTCCAATTCCTTATGATAATACCAAAACCAAATTTTCTAGGGTTTCTAGTTGAAGCCCCATCTATGTTAGCCTTCACCCACTCTTTGGGAGGTAGTCTCCACTCTATGTTATTCAAGGATATCTCACTTGCACATTTAACCCTTAGTTTTTTTTTCTTTTATAGTTAGTTTGAAGCTCCTTAGAATAGTCACTTCCTCCATTTCTATGTTTCTTTCCTCTTATAATCTAATAGATAGTGTTTCCATTACCTTACTAATAATCCTCTCCCATACTTTCTCCCTTGTTTTGTGCTTTTATCTAAATATGCATGCATTTTGTTTTAGTCATAGCTACCACCATATTTTGTTTTAATCTTAAAAATGCATTTTTTCTATTTCTCATAAAGCTTTCCTAGCTCCCAAAGATTTCCCAACTTTGTCTCATCTACCCCCACTAATGGATCCATATGTCTTTGAAAAAATAACACCAAAAAAAGAGGTGATTTAAGGCCTCCTCTACATTTCCACACATAATATATTTGTAAGGTTTGTAGAAGCCTCTTTTTCTCAAATTACCAAATGTCAAGCACTTTCTATGGTTAATCAACCATGATAAAATGCTAATTTTGGTCCATCGTTCCTTTTGCTAAAAACATATCCATGGAAGTGGTGTTGGGGCAATCTCATATCCATAGGCTACCTTTTATACCTCATTTTCCTTATAGATTCCTAACCTGGTTCCTCCCCATACAAGTATATCCCTCTTGGAAACCATATTAAATTGGGTATCTTTGGAGATGTCTCCACATTTTTTTGGCTAGTTTATTTGTCCCCCTCACTAGCCATTCTCAAGGATGTTTCTATTGTAGTAAGTTTGGCATATGTTGATTCCATGATTTCATATAGTAAGAGGCTTTCCACCACCCTACCTTTTGGAGCTCTGCTTTCTAACTCTCCATAAATGTTAATGTATAAATAATTGGTTGGGATTGATTCCATGAATCCTCCCAAAATAGAGTGTCATTTCCATCCCCTAATTGCCAATATAGGTATGGCTTTATTAACTCTTGGTATGCTTCCATTGTTCTCCATATTGTATATCCCTCTCCTTCCACTTTGAGTCTTGAGATGTTTTTCTCAGCCACTCCTGGGTAAAATTTTGCTTGTAATAGTCTGCTCCACAAGCCCCCAGTAGTTGTAATCCATATCCAATATAGTTTCCCTGCTAGTGCCTTGTTGCTTTGGGATGTTGATATTATCCCCAATACTCATTTTTTTGGTTGGCATATCTTCTCCCACCCAACTAGTGCTAATTTTTGTTCTCCCCTTGTACCTAACCACAAAAAATTTCTTGTGTGTTTGTCAATATATTTAAGAATTTCCTTTAGAGCCTAAAGTATGGAAAAATCACAAACTAGTAGGGCTTGAATCACAATTTTAATCATTGGAAGCCTTCCTCACAAGATTAGCCATTTGTGTGTCCAATTGCTCAACTTAGCTTGTAGTCAGTCAATCAACCCTTTCCACTCCTTGCTTTTTATTTTCTTTGCATATAAAGGTACTCTTAAATCCTGTATGGGTAAGGGAGTTTCCATGAAGTTCAATAATTGTATAATTTTATCTCTCACCCTCTTTGTTGTATTAAAAAAACAATTTAAGACTTTTTTCCATTAAAACTTTGCCCAATATCTTGAGTATACCAATCTAAAAATTCTTTTATATTTATTTCTACTAGGAGATTGGCTTACCTAATAAGAGCAATATCATCCATAAACTAGAGGTGATTTATCTCAATATGAGAACTTATTTTTAGACCCCTTAGCCTCCCCTATTGTCTTCCATTTTTTAACAGTATTCCTATACCCTCTACATAAAGGATAAAAAGGTAAGGGGAAAGAGGGTACCTTTACCTCATACCCCTTTCTACTGTGAAAATGGGAGAGGGACTACCATTTAACAGAACTAAGAATGATGTGGTATGTGTACATGATTTTACCTAGTCTCTCCGCCCTTGTACAAAGCCCATTTTTCTAAAATACTTTGCATAAAGGACCAATCTACTCTATCATAGGCTTTAGAAAGATCTAATTTAATAAACATACTTAGGTCCTTTTACTTGGACATTGTGTGTATCACCTCCTGGGCCACTACTATTCCATCTAGAATTTGTCCTCCTTCAACAAAACCACCTTGCTCACTTGAAATCAGATTTGGTAAAAAAAGGTTTTAACCTCTTTGTCATAAGCTTTGTTAATATATTGTATAATAAATTATATAGTGAAATGAGCCTATAATTATTAATTATATAACTAGGTGGTCCCTTAGGAATTAAAGTAATAAAAGTATGATTCAAGGATTTTAATATTTACTTGCTCTGTCTAATTTCTTCCAGTGCCTCCACCACTGCTTGGCTCACAATTTCCTAGAAATCTTGATAAAACTCAATTGGGAACCCATCTAGTCCAACGGTCTTTCTTGTTTGTATTTTTTGTAGATATGTAGTGTTTCTTCCAAAGAAATTTCCTCCATTAATAATTTATTATATTCAGGTTTGACTAATTGTAGAATTACCTCTAGTATATTCTCTTGCCATGTTGCATTCAAATTTTCATTACTACTAAAAAGAGTATGGAAGTACTTATTGGCTATAGTTTTCATTTCACTTAAATTTATCTTTACCTAACCCATCATATCTGTAAGACCTGTAATTCTATTTTGTTGAATCCTAGTTGTTGTTGTCTTATGAAAGAAAGATGTATTTTGATCTCCCTCCTTTAACCATGTAACTCTTGCTCTTCACCTCCAATATATCTCTTCTTGTTCCTCCAAGGCTTCCTCTCTCCTAACAATTTATACCTTATTTTGCAACAAATATTATATAATATTTTCTTGTCTTATCTCCTGAGAAATATCCTCATTTTAATCCTTGATTTCATTCCTTTGGATTCTAGTGAGTTCCTTCTTGTGTTTACTCCACTCCTTTAGTTGGGTCCTTACATATTTTAGTTGTTTGTGGATTTTGAATTGGGTTGTCCGAAATATTGGTTTCCCTAATTCCCACCATTCCTTTATGTGGTATTCTAAATCCTTATATTTTAGCCACCATAGCTCAAATTTAGAAGTTCCTACAACTTTATGATTATTGTATTCTATGGTAAAGCTTACTAGAAAATGACCTGAAGAAAACCTATCCATGACCCTCGCTCGATGCTTGGTATGGAGGTATAATTCCTCCTCCATATAGAAATAATCCAAGAAAGATTTTATCATCTCCCCTTCCTTTATTCTATTTGTCTAGGTCATGGAGCTATCCATAGTTGGGATATCTATTAGATTTATTTGACATGTTATTGCTAAAAATAACCTATCCTTTTCCTCCAACATGGATCTACCTCCTTGTTGTTCCTCTATTATAATATTTACATTGAAGTATCCTCCCACAATCCATTGTTCCTTTGGGTAGTTGTATCTAAAAATTTGGATGGTTTTCCATTGATCCCTTTGTAATATGATTGTTTGTGCTCCATAGAAATTAACTATAGTCTAGTTTTTTCCATTTTTTCTATTTTGTAATTGAACCATTAACACCACTCTCATGGAGGCCCCACTATCACTAGGAATAGTTGGTGACTCCACATAGTCGTCAATCCCCTTGATTTTCCTTGTGTCGATTGAGTAAGGATCTCTCCTTTTTGCCATTCCTTCCTATTTATTTTTTGTAAGTATTCTCCTTGCATTTTGGTTTCCTGTAAAAAAATTATATCTAGACTTATATCTATGATAATGTGTTTTATTTCCATTTATCTAGGGTAGTTACCTAAACCCCTCACATTCTAAGTAATTAATATCATTGAGAATTGGGGGAGAAAAAATCAGCCATTGATTTTACCTTTCCATTATGACTCAAATTTCTTCCTTGTTCCTTCATCTTTCCCTTGTTTGACTTCCTCCCTACATATTGGTTTTTTTTTGTTTCTTCTCCATTCTATGAATCCCTAAAATAGCGTTATATTTGCTCTTGTTTCTTTTTTCATATCTATTTCCTTAGTTAAGACTATCCCCTGCTCTATTTTGCCTCCTATGGTCTCCCTCATGGGTTGAATATTCTCTTCCATGAGAGAGGTTGTGTTTGGTTCTACTTCTTGCTTGTTTCCTAAAAATACATTGGAGTATTATTCCTAATAAACTAGTGTGACTTGCTGAGAATCCTCCTCTAACCCTTCCATTTGAAAATCCTCTTTTATTTCCAAACTTCCTAGTTGTTTGAATATCTCATTTCTATTGTTTGTTCTTCCCACTTTTTCTCCTTGTCTCTGATTACTTTGTTGATTTCTTCTGTTTGACCTTCTAATTACTTTTTGGAAGCCCTCAAAGTCTATTGGTCCTTTACCTTCCTTTTGATTTACCTTTTGCTAAAGACATTGGCCCATCATGTTAAAATTTGCTTTTATTCCCTGTAGCCAAAACATTCTCGCACTCCTTTCCTCAAGGCTGATGGATCCCCGTATTAGAGGGGAATGGAAGAATGAGTGGTCTACACCTCAAAAGAGAGGTACTTAATTATACCTTCTAGTGGTGATTTTTTGATAAATTGGTTTGGGTTCACCAAGAAAAAATTTGTGGCAGTTTCTGAGCCTAGGTTTGGTATTTGTTTTGATGTGTTTATTTTGATTCAAATCACAAATATACCTAGTTTGGCCAAAAATGCAACTATTCTATCCTATATGCTATTTTGATTTATATTTAGGTAGAAAAATAGAATGCAAAAAAATAAATGCAATTCTAGAAAGTGATTTCAAGCCTTAACTGTATCTAAAACTTTGTTGAAGTTTCTGATTTTTTGAGTGTAGTCTAGATCGTATGCAACAAGTCAATATCGTACTATGATTCTGCAAGATCGTAGTACAAGCAGAGATAGATTGTTTTGATTTTTCCAAAGATCAACACAAACATAGGTAGAGAAAAAAAATAGAAAAACAAAGAGTAGTATTGATGCTTATAGGAAGAATTAAGATCTAATATCCACTATTAGATAATTATAATAACATGAATTAATGAATAAATGTTCAAAAATTACATATATATGCAATTATATGAAATTAGGTGAACTCTAGGAATGCATATGCATAAATCTAGCATTCTATGGAATAAAGAATGATAAATAAAAGACTAATCCAATGAAACAAAGTTAAAATACGCATACCAGAGCTTGGGATTGCCCCCAAGGGGGTTGTAGACAATATCATAGCCTATAGAACAGGATCGTACAACGAACTTGCCTGATCGTACGATGATGGTGATATCATATCCTCTAATCTGCAACAATATCCTTCGATCTTGCTCACAATAGTAAAATATCTAAATTGCTCAATCAAGTGGAAAAGTTCTAAATGCAAGGAGTCCGGAGTCAAGAGTTAGGATGAATTTTAGAGGGAGGGGTCTGGTTAAATAAGTAGGGAGGAATTTCTAAAATAGAAATGAGGTTGGATTATTACAACTTCTTCTAGCTGGGTGAGGTCAAATGGATCCGATCTCGCATTTCCTGCATAGTTACACAAGTGGGGACAAAAATCGTTCAACAATTTTTTGTCATTTTTCATTTTTAATTTTTTTGTATCTAGGCAAGATCATAAGACGATCAACGACATCGTACGCCGATTACAGAGATCGTATGATTGAAATCATGCTACAATTTCGAAGGTTGTACTATGATTTCGAGGGTCGTAGTACAATCTCATAAAAATGCACAAATTTCAAAGTAATTAATGCAAACATGATGTTTTTACAATTTTTTATGTTCTCATGCAAATGGATCAAATTAAAGGTGCTACATTTTGCCCTCTCTTTAGCATTGTTTCGAAATAAAATTGCGTTAAATAAAAGTACGACACACTTTACGAGAAAGCAAAAATTTATTACAATTTTTGTTGATGCTTTTAACTTTTTATGCAAGTTGTTTCAAAATATGATGTTTATGGTACTCCCTTCACGTTTTTACACCTATTGAACATTTTAGGTGGAAAAAATTGAAAATTAAGAGTAAATAAGAAAGAAAAAGTAAAATTTTAATTCATTTTCTCTTTTACTGTTTACTATCTAGTGCTCTGGAGAAAAATATGGTGGGAGCTACCCATCACGCCGATTTGGTCCGGGCTGGATACAGAGCACTTTGGGTATGAATTACACAGGCTTCTTCGAGGAGACCAGGTCCTCATACTCGGGGTGGACACATGTCTCAGAGATGATGTATCCACCAGGATAGGCAAGAGAAGAGAGCATCACCCCAGGAGGAGGGAGGGGTATCTACTCATTAGGAGGAGAGACCATACTCACCGAGGAAGGGCAAGAGGGTATTGGAGGAGGGAGAGAGCAGTGAGATAGCTGATCTACGAGTTGAAGTGGCTAGGCTACAGGGGTAGAATGTCCTCCAGAAGACTATGATAGAGTCTTTGGATGGAGACCTAGTGCAGGCTAGAGCTCAGGATGCGGGTATACAGAGAAGGATTCAGACTCTGGAGGAGGATCTAGTAGCAACTAGAGCTCATGGTGGACAGAGTTTTGTGGCTATGACATCGAATCAGATAGGTCAATCTGAGTGGATATGGCTAGGAGACGAACTTCTACGAGCAGTGCAATAGATGACCTTTTATCAGACCCTATATTTTATAGCAGTATCTACAGAGCAGAGGCAACCTTTGCCTACATATATAGAGGCACCAATTCACTTTGGGTCATCGTACCACTCTACATCCAGGGCAACTTTCACTAGGACAGCTACAGAGACATGGGATATGCGACCACCACCTCCACCGCCTGATAAATATGATGAGGCACATAGTTCTAGGGCTTCTAGGGAGTGAGCCTAGATATTGATATATTTGATTGAGTATACCGATTTTTGAGGATTATGGCATATCAGTCTAACTTTATTTTGTATATGGATTTTCGAGATGTATATATATATAGATCTTTTTTTTCTATGTGACTTCATGTATTCTATTTGATTAATTTGAATTTTAATTTTGTGTGAATCTCACATGATCATGTTTATATTTATGAAGGTTTTAATCATGCTTAACAAAATGGAAAAAGCTAATTTTTGGGAATGTGTTTTTGAAAAAGATGTTGTTGTATAATGATATATTAGCAATAAACTTCAAAGGATGTTGTGTTGTTATATGACCGTTGATCGAGATCGATGCTCACTAGATCATGAAGCTGATCCTGTTGTGAAGAAGTGTTTAATATTACTAATGGTTGTGTGCTTAAGAATAATCTTAAGACTTTAGGATGATAAAAGAAAATGTTGATTTTGGTAATTGATTTTGAGAAAATTTTGTTGTGGATTAACATGTTTACGAGAAAATAGAATAATTAAGCATGAAAAATTGGTAATATGACTTGCGCTAAGCATAAAATTCCTAAGTGTGAATATGTAAAAATAATTACTTAGGAACTATACCATCATCGCAAAATCAAAAATGAAATGTATGATGATATGAAATTATTTGTTCTTTTTTTAAAATGCAAAGTAATGTAAGATAAATCATTATGTCACATGTTCCAAAAGGATTATGTAATTTTTATGAAAATATATGGACTAATTTTGGGAATGAAAAATTTAGAAAGATGACTTGCGCTAAGCATAAAATTTCTAAGTGTGAAATTTAAAAAGAAATAGTTATTTATGAACTATACCATCATCACAAAAATAAAAAAATGAAATGCATGATGAATTATTTGTAATTTTGTAATATTATTTGGAATAAATTATTGTATTATGATGATAAAATAATTTGTAGGAACTAATGTAAAGGATTGACAAAATCTCAAAAAAAATATTTTAACTTATTTCAAAGACAAATTCAAATATATCAAGAACCAGTGTGTGAAAAGTGAATTCATTATCCATTTTTATTGTCATGATGATATAAAATATCTCAAGTAACAAATGTGTATGCTTTGTGAGGTTAATTTACCAATTTTGAGTAAGGTAATGATAAAGTGAACTTGAATGAACCAATGTGTGTGCATGTGAAATTTTCATTTAACCATGATTTTGTGCATGCATGGTACTGAACTACTATGTAAATCAAATTACCAAAAGCTAGCTGATCCATAAGTGGACATTGGTCTATACAAAATAAGGTCACTAATGTGACATACATGTCGCCACATGAAAGGAATTACCCAAGGCCAAGCAAGTTGGGCACAAATCACCTATTATGGGGCTTACCTCATGGTTTTCGAATAACTGAGAAATTCCAAGGATTCAAGTTCAATACCCCCTTATTTTATTCAAATTTTTGGAATAGGGATTTCTTGTCCATTTTTGAACAAGGGGATTTTATTGCTTTGAAAAACATTTTTCTCGATTTTTCTCTCTTTTTTTCTCTTTTTTTTCTTTTCTTTATTTTTTGGGATACTTTCTCAGATTAGAGACGTAGAGCAAGGGATTTTATTCGGGTAGGTAGGAGCTTGTCATTTTGCCAATTTCTCAGTATTCTAGACCATGCATATGATAGGATAGCAAGGGAAAATTTTCACTCAAGGTATTAATACCTACTATGTAGTATTACTTTCGAATTTGCAACAAATCATTTTAAGATGTAAAAATGTGTTCTTGGTTCAAGAAGTAGCAAGATCATTCTCAAAACTCAAAATTATTTAATGAAGTAATAGTGCTTTTGGTGCAAGAGAGATTTATAATCAAAATGAAAAAATAAAAATTTATTAATTATGTGAATTTTAGTGCTTGGTTCCAGATAAATTTTGGATTTATCTGAAGTAAACTAAAATATAACTTGCAATATTGATAAATAATAAATGTAGAAATAAATATAATAATGCCTTGGAAATATTTTTGTAGATTTTCAGATTTTGTGATTTTTTTTTGGTTGTTTTTGATAAGATATTTGAAATGCATGAAAATGTATTTACAACTATGTACAATGATGAGACTTGTGGCCTTATGCATAATATATTTTCAAATGTATAATATTCATGGGTTCCTTGAGATATTTTCCATCCAAGGTAGCCAATCTATATGCACCCGATCCAAATTTAGAAGTGATGATAAATGGTCCAAGCTAATTAGGTTGGAATTTACCTTTAAGGTCTTTTCTTGCATTTGTATTTTTTTGATTTTATTTTAAGACTAGATCACCAATTTCAAAATATCGATTATGAACTTTCTTTGAATATGCTCTTTTAAGTTTGTCTTGATAGGAACAAAGGTGCTCTAAAGCATGAACATGTTTTTCATCTAGGATTTCCAACTGACTGAGTCTGCCAACATGATATTCATCTCCTACTTCAACATCTTGAAGTAGAAGATCTAAAGAAGGAAATTCTAGCTCGAATGGGAAAAAAAATTCAGCGTCATAAACCAAGACAAAAGGTGTAGCACCAGTGGGAGTACAAATACTAGTTTGATAAGCCCACAAGGCAAGATACACTTGTACATGCCAGTCACAACCTGATTTATTAACCAATATTTTAAGGATTTTAATTAGAGTTTTATTAGATTCTTCAGCTTGGCCATTACCCTATGGATAGTAGGGAGTAGACCAACGATGTTGGATTTTATATTTTTGATACAGTTTCTTAACATATTTGTTCTAAAAACAAGTTCCATTATCTGAAATCCTATTTGAAGGAATTCCAAATCTACAAATGATTTGATTAAGGATGAATTTAGAAACTTGATATCCCGTGCAAGAAGCTAAAGGTATAGCTTCTACCCACTTCGTAAAATACTCAATTGCAGTTATTATGAATTTATGGCCATCAGATGAAACATGATTTATTTTACCAATGATGTCTAGACCCCATTTAGAAAAGGGCCAAGGGGAGGATATAGCTTGGAGTTCTTGAGCAAGAGCGTGGAAAAGGTCAACATATTTTTGACACTTATTGAAATGATGCACATAATCATGTGCATCCTTTTCCATGGTAGGCCAAAAATATCCTATCCTAAGGATCTTTTTAGCAATGGCACTACCACTAAAGTTACCCCCACAAGATCCGTCATGGGCTTCACTCAAGGATATTTTAGAATCTTCTGAATTTAAACACCTTAGTAAGCTACCTTCAAAATATCTTATATAAAAGGTATTATTGATAATCACAAAGTGAACAACTCGCTTGCATAACAATCTACGTTGATTTCTATCAAGACCTTCAGGGAAAGTGCCCTTCTGGAGGAAGTTGAAGATGTCCATATACCAAGGTTCAGGAGTGGTTTCATTGATTAAAAATACATGTAATGGCTCTAAACATGAATTAGCATAAGCAGATTCTTAGAGTCGATGAATGATGATAGTAGCATATTCGTCATCCAACTCCAAAGGCAATAGAGAAGCAGTCATAGCCATAGCATCAACAACACGGTTACTAGTTCTAAGAATAGATTCTAAAGTGACTTTTTCAAACAATGATATTAATTGTAGAACATAAGATTTATAAGGGCAAAATTTCACATCTCGTGTTTGATAAATATCATTGATTTGATTTATCACAAGTTGAGAATTATCTAAAACTAATAAATCTTTTATTTTTAATGCTAGGGTGGCTCGTAATCCAAGAATTAGAGCCTCATATTCAGTAGTGTTATTAGTGCAAGTAAATTGTAATTTAAAATATAGAAGTATGAGGTGCTTTTGAGGAGATATTAAAATAATACCTACACTGGCACCACTCATGCATCGAGCTCCATAAAAATATAAAGTCCATATTTCAATATGATCTTCCTCTAGATTGAGGCATTCATCAGGAAACTCAATGGTGAGGGGATGAGTAGATTCTAAAGGTACATCAACTAATTGATCAACTATAATTTGAAATTTAATAGATTTTTGACCTATGAACATGAGTTCAAACTCACTTAGAGTGAGAACCCACTTAGTTGTGCGACTCGATAGATAAGGTCGACTCATCAAGTACCTTAATGGATCAGATTTAGCAATGACATAAGTTTTCACACTAAGCATATAATGATGCAATTTTTGCATAGAAAAAACAACTGCTAAAAAAAGTTTCTCTAATGATGTATAATGAGTTTCATAACTTATTAATGTTTTGCTAATATAATAAGTCTCTCGTTCTTTCTTTTCATCATCAATTTGAGCTAACATGGCTCCAAGTGCAAGTTTCAAAGCAGAAATATATAAAATAAATGGACGATCAGGCTTAGGAGGAACCAACATAGGAGGATTTAAAAGATATTGTTTAACATGTTCAAAAGCTTCTTTACATTCATAATCCCATTGAAAAGGGATATTCTTTTTAAGTAGTTTAATAAAAGGTCCTGTTTTATCCACCAATTTATCTATGAAGCGATAGATAGATTGAAGCTTACCTTGTAAACTTCATAGTTCAGATATATTTTTAGGGGATGGCATATCCAAGATAAACTTAATTTTGAGGGGGTCAATTTCTATGCCACGCAAAGAAACAATAAACCCTAATAATTTACCTGATTTAACTCCAAATATACATTTGGTTGGGTTTAAATGGATAAGATATTCTCTTAACCGATCAAATACTTTTCTTAAATCATTTATGTGATCATCTTCTTCAGCTGAGTGAGCTATGATATCATCTACATAATCATGTAGAATAACATACATCATATCATGAAATATGTATGTCATAGCTCTCTGATATGTTGTACCTACATTCTTTAAACCAAAAGGTATTACCTTCCAACAAAATGTCCCCCAAGGGGTAATGAAAGCTATTTTAGGTTGATCTTCAAGAGCTATTCTAATTTGATTATATCCTGAAAAGCCATCCATAAGGGATAAAATTCCACTTCCGGCTATAAAATCAATGATTTGATCCATATTAGGAAGAGGAAAATCATCTTTAGGGCATGCAACATTAATGTCTCTAAAATTTGTGCAAACCCTAATCTTAGTAGCTTCTTTCTTAGTTACAGGAACAACATTGGAAATCCAATCAGCATAGTCAATGGCTTGAATAAAACTCACATCAAGGAGTTTTTGTAACTCACTTTTGACTAGTAGGGCAAATTTAGGATGCATCTTTCTAAGCTTTTGTTTAACCGGTTTGGCATCCGGATGCACTACTAGATGGTGCATAACCACAAAAGGATCTAGACCAAGAATATCTGCATATGTCCAAGCAAATACATCACTGTATTCTATGAGAAATGCAACGTATTATTTTTGTTTTTCTTCACTTAATACTGATTCAATATTGACTATGCAAGGATTCTTTTCTATACCAATATTAACTTCCAAAACATTTTCCACTTCAATATTTAGATCTCTTTCAAAATTAGGTGGAGCGGGTGAAACACCCATTTCTTATAATTCTTCCAAGGTTAACTTGTCTAATTCTTCATGAGGGATTATAGCATCCAGATGAGCTATATGTGGTATAGATCCACCAAAATAAAACCCATTATGTAAGATTTCTTCAACATAAATGTCATGGAAGATGTCACCTTCCAATTGTTCATCTGGTTCAGCAATCATTTCTAGATAGGCTATGGATAACATATTACAAGAGAACATCCTACCCATATACTTAAGGTATTCTTGTTGATATAGGTAATATTGATATGATATTAGATGAGCATCATCCTCAAATGGGAATGGTTGACACTTCCTAGGAAAAAGGTCTAATCCAGATCTGGAAGTCCATACTTCAACTTCTAAGGGTTATTTTATACCATTTTGGAAAGGTCCTAAACCTTTACCTTTATATCCTAATTTAAGCATCATAGGTTTTGATTTTTCATATTTATCAAAAAAATAACACCTAGAAAATCCATCATGATCAATTGTGATAGTCATGGGTCTTATTCTACCCCAATCATATCCCTTATAAATAAACGTGTTGAGCAAGGTGCAGCAAAAGAATTGCAAAAGTATTGTCATTGTTGTCAACACAGACAGATTGATGCAGTTGATGCAGTTCAGAGGTCAGTCAGATCAAGTGCGAAAAGTTTCAAGGAAAACAGAGGTGACCCAGATTCAGAAACTGGAAGAAAGAGACAAGGAAGAAAACTGTCGCGATATCGCGACATGTTTTCTGTCGCGATTTCGCGACATGGTCGAGGAGAGAGAAGGCGCAGCCGAAAATGTCACGATTTCGTGACATGTCGAGTTTTCATTGAGGAGAGAGAAAATGTGTCACGATTTCGCGACAAAAAGTAGGAGAGAGAAAATGCACGCCAAAATGTCACGATTTCGCGACATGTCGAGTTTTCACTGAGGAGAGAGAAAATGTGTCGCGATATCGCGACAAAACTGAAGAGAGAGAAACTGCAAGGAAGATTGTCGCGATTTCGTGACATTGCCGAGGAGAGAGAAAGTGCATGCCAATTTGTCGCGATATCGCGACATGGCAGAGGAGAGAGAAAGTGAAAGGTAAACTGTCACGATTTCGCGACATGCTGGCAGAGAGGGAAGCAAGGTGAAAAGATGTCACGATTTCATGACATAAATGGAGAAAAGGAGCTAGCAACGAAAAGTGTCGCGATATCGCGACACGTCGGGTTTTCGTGACCCGAAGAGGAGAGAGAATGCTCAGCAAAGAACAAAGGTGTAGCGATATCGCCGCATGATGAAAATACATGGCACAAAGGTGTAGCGATTTCGCTAACAGAAAGTTAAGAAAAAGATGCAGCGATTTCGCACAAAGTAAAAGCATTCACAAGAAGAAGGTGTAGCGATTTTTGCTACAAGTTGAAACAAAGAGAAACTAAGGTGATGGCAACATGTTGAAACAAAGTAAAATAAGGTGTAGCGATTTCGCTACAAGTCAAAAGTGTAGAACAAAGATTGATGTAACAAGTCAGGTGAAAGCACAAGGCACAAAGATGTAAAAGCATTGATAAGCGTATTGTCCGGGCCGGAAAGAAGAGTGTACAGAAGTGTCACGATTTCCGACAAGAAGGATGATGAGCCGTAAGAGCGCCAAAGCGTCAGCGATTTCACGACAAGCAAGGATGATGACGTCAAAAGTTGAAAGTGTCACGATTTCACGACAGATGAAAGAAAGAAGAACGAAGGAGAGAAGGGCAGGATTGCACGATCGTAAGGATGACGTCGGCAAAAGTTCAAAGTGTCACGATTATCGCGACATGAGCGGGGGAAAAGCTTTCAAGGCCAAAATGGTCGCGATTTCACGACAACCTTCAGGGTGACGTCAACATAAGTTAAAAGTGTCGCGATATCGCGATAGGAAACAGTTAGACTGGAAAATGCCGAAGCAACATGAAAGGTGACACATGGCGAAAAAGCATCATGCAGTCACATAAGAAGTAACTCAAGTCCAAAGAAGCTAAACGTTGACAGGTGTTGGACATGCAATGCAACAGCCAAACATGCATAATTGAAATGCATTCGAAAAGCCGAATATGAAGGATAATAAAAGCATTCGAAAGGTCGTATTTGTAGGCATTCTAATAGACGTATTTGAAGCATACAAAAAAGCCGAACATGAAGAATCGAAAAGCTTTCGAAAAGCCGTATTCGAAGAAATTGAACAGTCAAAGTGCATGAAACAAAATTGTCGTATTGCATGGTTTCAAAAGACGTATTATAGGGTTTCGAACAGTCAAAGTGCATGGAACCGAACAACCATATTGCATGGATTCGAACAATCAGAGTATGTGATTCGATTGCATGCAGGATTGAAAGGTTATAAAAGAATAATCGTACAGAGAAGATGTTGCTGTTGTTAGAGAGAAATTGCTGTAAAAGGAGGGTTAGAAAAGAATCAAGAGAAAAATAAGCAGAGCCGTGAGAGTGTGTAGAGTTGGGTTAATTGCGGACCACCAGTGGTCGTGCATGAAGTGAAGACATTTTTATGTCATTCTAAATTGATCAGAATTGCAGTCCAAGTTGGTGCTTGGTACTAGGAGTTGGTGCTCCATCTCAGTTGCAGAAAAAATATAGGGGTTGGTGCTCCTTCCAGTTGGTGCCGGTAAAGTATTTGTAAAATTGATTTTGCAAAGACTGGATTTGGATTGGAGTCCAAGCAATCATTTTTGAGGAGTAGCCAAATTGGTGAACCTCGGTATATTGAGTGTTGTGGTGTGCTCTCTTGTTCAAGTTGTTTTTCAGTTGTCAAGTTCTCTTTATTTCATATTAAATGCTGTAGATATAAAAATTAATAGCTACACCGATTCACCCCCCCTCTCAAGTGTCATTGTGTAATCATCAATTGGTATCGAGCAAGGTTCCTTGTACAAGCTTAATCAGCCTAAGGAGATCTTGGAAGAAACAATGGCAGGTGGTGAAGGATTTTCATCCAACAAAGCTCCCTTATTTGATGGAACAAATTACACCTTCTGGAAACTCGTAATGCAAACATATCTCGAGTGCATTGGGATACGATATTTGGGATTCTGTAGATAGTGGATACACAAGGACCCACTACCCCTCCAACAGATACTCCTGAGAAAAAGAAATTTGAAAACAACTCCAAAGCTAAGAATGCCATAATGTGTGGGCTTGTTGACAAGTGAACCGATAAGAGTCATGAGTTGTAAATCAGCAAAAGACATGTGGGATAAATCGAAGAGCATCCATGAAGGAGACAAGAAGATTAAGGAAGCAAAACCGCAAACTCATCGAGCACAGCTTCAAGCACCGCAAATGAATGAAGATGAAAACATAGAGACTTATATGCCGAGAGTCAACGGAATTATTAATGCAATCAGAGGACTCGGTGAAGAAATTGATGATGCAGTTGTTGTGAAAAAGGTTCTCAGAACACTTCACAAAAGATTTAACTCCAAAGTCTCTGCAATAGAAGAGGCAAAAGATCTAAACAACTTCAACATGGATGAGTTGCATGGTTCCCTGACAGCATATGAAATGAGAATAGGACAAACCAAGTCTACAGACAGAGAAGCAGCTTTTAAAGCACACAAGAATGTAAAAGCAGAACATGAATCTGAGGATGAAGGAACACTGGATGAAACAGAAGCCAATTTTGTTCGAAAACTCACAAAAGGAAAAGGAAAATATAGAGGGAAGCTACCTTTTAAATGCTTCAATTGTGGAGGAGTCGGTCATTTTGCAGCCAAATGTCCAATGCAGGAGAGAACCAAAAATGGTGAAGGTTCACACCAAGAAAAAGGTGACTGGAAGAAGAAACAAAATTTCAGAAAGAACAACTTCAAGAAGAAAAGCTTCATAACCAAGAATGTCAGCAGTTCTGAAGAAAGCACAGATGAGGAGTCTGAAGAAGAAGGAGGTGAAGCTCTGTTCATGGCACTTGAAGAAGAAAGAACAGAGGAAAATCAGGAAGGTGATGAAAATTCCAAGGATGAAGCTGAAGTGTATTTGGAAGGAGAATTGGTTGCTGCACTTGAAGAGTTGAGTGCAGAAAGGAAGAAGAATAAAAATTTTTCAAAGAAATTAGAGAATGCCACAGACATAATAAACAATCTGAAAATACAGACAGAGGAATTCAAGAAAATGTCTGAAGTTCTTGATGAACAATTAACTGTAAAGACAGCTTGAATGCAAGCAAGCTAGAGGAAGACATTGTTAAGTTAAGGATGCAGTTAGAGGAGATGAATAGAAAATTGAACTGTTTTCATAAGTTTGAAGAAAGTACTCTAAAGCTGGATAAAATGTTAAATAACCAAAGGCCTTCTGGCATCAAATTTGGTTTAGGCTTTGATGAAGGAGAATCTTCAAAGGATTCAAAGAACTTGAATATAGAACCCATAAAGAAAGAAGAAAAGATCAGGGTTGAACCAGAAAAACAAAATCATGCAAAAGAAAACAATAATGCCAGATTCAAGAAGAATACTGACAAAGATGGATTCACAAAAGTCACACATCCGAGGAGGAGAAGAGTCATGGCTCCTACTTCAAACTGGCAAAGACCGGCACCCAGTGTTTAATCATGCATTTTCTCGGTTATTGTTTTAAATGCAATGCTTATGGCCATAAGATTTCAGATTGCAGGCATAATGTATCTCAAAGGAATTTTACCAAGCAGAAATGTTTTTTCTCCTTTAATGAATTATGCAGTTGAATGTTATAATTGTCATAATTTTGGACATATTGCTAGAAACTGCATAAGCACTTTTGCATCAAATAATTATCAGGGTAGAAAATCTCAGCCAAGTGGGTTGAAACAAAACCAAAAATTTCCTGAAAAACAGGCACATGCTAATGAAAGGACAAAGGCAAAACAAGTAGCAAAATCTGCTATCAAACCAGAATGGAAAGAAAAGGAATCTTTGATTGTCCAGACTGCTTTTAAAGCTCATAACAAATCAGCACCTTGGATACTTGATAGTGGTTGTTCCAACCACATGACAGTGACAAGCAAAAGTTTGAGAATTTACAGAATTATGAAGGTGGTTCTGTGAAATTTGGAAATAATGATGGAGCAAAGATTGTTGGAAAGGGATCACTCAAGATCAGTGATGGCAATATAAAATCAAAAGAAGTCTTGTTTGTAATTGGCCCGAAGCATAACTTGCTAAGTGTAAGTCAAATATGTGACAGAGGTCATGATGTAATCTTCAAGAAGGAGGGTCATGAAGTAAGAAAGACAAAAAATGGAAAGTTAATAGCCACTGGACTGAGAACTTCAGGAAATCTGTATACACTTTCATAAACTACAGAAGGAACATGCTTGATGGGACAGAAAGATGAAAACTGGCTATGGCACAAGAGGCTTGGGCATATTAGTTTTGACAATCTGGCAAAAATCAGTTCAAAAAGAGCAGTTAGAGATATACCAAACATTGGCAAACCTATAAATAGCATCTGTGAGTCATGCCAAAAGGGAAAACAAACCAGAGCCACTTTCAAAGCAAAAGAATACTTCACTAGCAAGCCATTAGAACTAATTCACACTGATTTATGTGGACCCATGAGAACCGAAAGCATAAATGGACACAAATATTTTATGCCGTGTATAGATGACTACTCAAGAATGACATGGGTACTATTTCTGAAACTCAAGTCGGAAGCCTTTGAGATGTTTAAAACCTTCAAAAATCTTGTTGAGAATCAATCAGAAAAAGAATTAAATGCCTAAGATCAGACAGGGGAGGAGAGTTTATCTCCGAAGAATTTGCAGAATACCGTCAAAAACATGGGATAAGAAGACAATTTTCAGCAGCTAGGACACCTCAACAGAATGGTGTTGTAGAAAGGAAGAATAGAACAGTGCAGGAAATGGCAAGGACAATGCTGGCAGAAAACAAAATAGCTGACAGATTTTGGAAAGAGGCAGTTCATACTGCAGTTTACATTCAAAACAGGTGCATGCTGAGACCACATGAAAGCAAAACACCTTATGAGTTGTGGTTTGGCATAAAGGCAACAACAAGACATTTCAAAGTATTTGGAAGCAAGTGCTACATAAAACGGACTGAAGATAACCTCGGTAAATTTGAAGATAGAGCCGATGAAGGTATCTTTCTTGGTTACTCAACAAAAAGCAAGGCCTACACATGTTACAACAAGAGGTTGAAGAAAATTGTTGAAAGTGCCGATGTGAAAGTTGATGAAGGTAGAGAACAAGAAACTACTTATCAAGAAAACTACCCTATGTATGAAGAAGTCATTGAAGGTGATGATGAAAAAGAAACAGAGAAGAATCAAAAAATTGATCCAGATGGTGTAAAAACTGAATCTGAAGAAGAAGAAAACAAGAAATTTAAAACATGCAAATGGCAAAAAAATCATCCAAGTGAACAGATTATTGGGGATCCCACAGATGGTATTCAGACAAGAAGAACAAAGAGTGAGGAACTATTCTCTGTTATCTAGTATTGAACCTAAAAATGTTGCTGAAGCAAGCACTGATGAAAGTTGGATGAAGGCAATCAATGAAGAACTAGATCAGATAGAGAAAAACAATACCTGGGAATTAGTACCTAGACCAACAAATAAAAACATAATTGGCACTAAATGGGTTTTTAGAAATAAATTGAATGAAGATGGGCAGAGTTGTCAGTAAATAAGGCAAGATTGGTATGTAAAGGCTATGCTCAGGTTGAAGGCATTGATTTTGAAGAAACTTTTGCACCGGTAGCCATACTAGAGGCAATCATAATGTTTCTGCATTAGCAGTTCATAAAAACTTCAAAGTATATCAAATGGATGTAAAATCAGCATTTTTGAATGGAAAACTGGAAGAAGAGGTTTACATTGAACAACCGGATGGCTTCCAACTTGGTGACAATCCAGATTTTGTTTGCAGAGTTAAAGAAAGCTTTATATGGATTAAAACAGGCACCCATGAGCATGGTATGCAAGGTCGGATAATTATCTAATTAAACAAGGGTTTAAGAAAGGTTTGGTGGATAGCAACTTATATGTCAAAACAGAGAAGGGTCATCTTATTGTTCTTGTTGTTTATGTAGATGACATAATATTTGGCAAAGCAAGATGGATGAATACCGCAAAGACATATCAATTAAAATGAAAAAAGAATTTGAGATGTCAATGATTGGTGAACTTTCTTATTTCTTAGGATCGCAGGTCAATCAAAATGAAAAAGGCATTTTTATTTCTCAAGTTAAATATGTAAAAGAAATGCTGAAAAAGTTCACAATGGAAGACAAGAAACCGGTCAAGACTCCCATGACAACAGTCGCAAGTTGAGCAAGGATGATAAATCCCCATATGTAGATCAAACAATGTACAGGTCTATGATTGGAAGCCTCATGTATTTAACAGCCACTAGACCAGATATATTACAAGCAATATGTATGGTTGCAAGATTTCAGGCCAGCCCCAAAGAAACTCATGTAACAGCTATAAAGAGGATCTTCAGATATCTCAAGGGCACTATGGATTATGGGTTGTGGTACCCAAAAGGCAAAGACTTCACTTTGATTGCATATTCTGATGCAGATTGGGCAGGGTGCATTGATGACCGAAAGAGTACAAGTGGAGGAGCATTTTATCTTGGAGACAGGCTGGTAGCATGGCACAACAAGAAACAAGAATCAGTATCTCTATCCACTGTAGAGGCAGTAATACATTGCAAGCCACAACATGCTATACTCGGATATTATGGATGAGACAAACTTTGAAAGATCTTGGTATCCACTTCAAAGAGCCAATATCAATAAAATGTGATAACACTAGTGCTATCAACATATCCAAGAATCCAAAGAATGCATTCAAGAACCAAACATATTGCAATCCGATATCATTTCTTGAAGGATAAAGTTGCGGAAGGAGAGGTTAAATTGGATTTTGTTCCAACTACAGAGCAAGTAGCTGATATATTCACAAAACCTTTGCCAAAGGAAGTATTTGAATACCTTCGAAAGAAGTTGGGAGTAGTCACACCACCCAAGCACTGACTAGCTATGGGAAACACATTCTCATGGGGAGCATTCAAACTTTTTAAGTCTGAGAATGTTGTGCATAGACTCAGGGGGAGTCTCACAGCAGCCCTTTGGTATTATTGGCAAAGGGGGAGAAGAAATTAAGCAAGGTTGCAAGGTGTTGCCAACAATTCCAAAGGGGGAGATTGTTGAGCAAGGTGCAGCAAAAGAATTGCAAAAGTATTGTCATTGTTGTCAACACGCATGCATTGATGCAGCTTGATGCGCTCAGAGGTCACAGATCAAGTGCAAAAAGTTTCAAGGAAAACAGAGGTGACCCAGATTCAAAAACTGGCAGAAAGAGACAAGGAAGAAAACTGTCGCGATATCGCGACATGTTTTCTGTCGCGATTTCGCGACATGGTCGAGGAGAGAGAAGGCACAACCGAAAATGTCACGATTTCGTGACATGTCGAGTTTTCGTTGAGGAGAGAGAAAATGTGTCGCGATTTCACGACAAAAAGTAGGAGAGAGAAAATGCACGCCAAAATGTCACGATTTCGCGACATGTCGAGTTTTCGCTGAGGAGAGAGAAAATGTGTCGCGACAAAATTGAAGAGAGAGAAATTGCAAGGAAGATTGTCGCGATTTCGCGACATTGCCGAGGAGAGAGAAAGTGCATGCCAATTTGTCGCGATATCGCGACATGGCAGAGGAGAGAGAAAGTGAAAGGTAAACTGTCACGATTTCGCGACATGCTGGCAGAGAGGGAAGCAAGGTGAAAAGATGTCGCGATTTCACGACATAAATGGAGAAAAGGAGCTAGCAACGAAAAGTGTCGCGATATCGCGACACGTCGGGTTTTCGCGACCCGAAGAGGAGAGAGAATGCTCGAGAACAAAGGTGTAGCGATATCGCTCCGCATGATGAAAATACATGGCACAAAGGTGTAGCGATTTCCACTAGAAGTAAGAAAAAGATGTAGTGATTTACAAGTGAAAAGACACAAACAAGAAGATGTAGCGATTTTTGCCTACATGTTGAAAAAAAGAGAAATGGAAAAGAACAAAGGTGTAGCGATTTTCGCTACCATAGTCAAAGTGAGAATTGAAAGATGAAAAAAGTCAGAAATTCAAAGGAGGGTGAAGAAGAGTGTAAGCCGAAGTGTCGCGATTTCGCGACAAGAGGATGATGACGTCAAGAAGAGTCGAAAACGTCACGATTTCGCGACAAGAAGGATGATGACGTCAGCAAGAGTTGAAAAGCGTCACGATTTCGCGACAAGATGAAAGGAAAGTTGCTGGAAGCCAGAAGCGTCGCGATTTCGCGACATGCTTAAGGATGACGTCAGAAAGTTCAAAGTGTCGCGATATCGCGACAAGATGCAGGGAAAGCTTGCAAGAGCCAAAACGGTCGTGATTTCGCGACAGCATTGAGGATGACGTCAGCAAAAGTTCAAAGTGTCGCGATTTCGCGACATGAGCGGGGGAAAAGCTTTCAAGGCCAAAATGGTCACGATTTCGCGACAACCTTCAGGGTGACGTCAGCATAAGTTAAAAGTGTCGCGATATCGCGATAGGAAACAGTTAGACTGGAAAATGCCGAAGCAACATGAAAGGTGACACATGGCAGAAAAGCATCATGCAATCGTCACATAAGAAGTAATCAAGTCGACAGATACGCTAAACGTTGACAAGTGTTGGACATGCAATGCAACAACCAAACATGCATAATTGAAACGCATTCGAAAAGCCGAATATGAAGGATAATAAAAGCATTCGAAAGGTCATATTTGCAGGCATTCTAACAGACGTATTTGAAGCATACAGAAAAGCCGAACATGAAGAATCGAAAAGCTTTCGAAGAATCACATATGGGAATTGAAAAAGCATTCGAAAAGCCGTATTCGAAGAAATTGAACAATAAGTGCATGAAACAAAATTGCCGTATTGCATGGTTTCAAAAGACGTATTGCGATGGTTTCGAATAGATCGAAGTGCATGGAACCGAACAGCCGTATTGCATGGATTCGAACAGTCAGAGTATGTGATTCGATTGCATGCAGGATTGAAAGGTTATAAAAGAATAATCGTACAGAGAAGATGTTGCCACTGTTAGAGAGAAATTGCCGTAAAAGGAGGGTTAGAAAAGAATCAAGAGAAAAATAAGCAGAGCCGTGAGAGTGTGTAGAGTTGGGTTAATTGCAGACCAGTCAGGGTCGTGCATGAAGTGAAGACATTTTTATGTCATTCTAAATTGATCGGAATTGCAGTCCAAGTTGGTGCTTGGTACTAGGAGTTGGTGCTCCATCTGTTGCAGCAAAAAATTACAGGGGTTGGTGCTCCTTCCAGTTGGTGCTGGTAAAGTATTTGTAAAATTGATTTTGCAAAGACTGGATTTGGATTGGAGTCCAAGCAGTCATTTTTGAGGAGTAGCCAAATTGGTGAACCTCGGTATATTGAGTGTTGTGGTGTGCTCTCTTGTTCAAGTTGTTTTTCAGTTGTCAAGTTCTCTTTATTTCATATTAAATGCTGTAGATATAAAAATTAATAGCTACACTGATTCACCCCCCCTCTTAGTGTCATTGTGTAATCATCAAAACGCACAACTCCCAACATGATATATGATTCCCATAGGTTGTGGCAAGCCGAATGTCTAAGGAGATGGCGGTAATTGAGTTAAGGCAAGAAAATCTTGTGTGGAGAATTTTTCTTATTCTGATGTTTTGAGAAATGTGGATAAATCAGGTAGATATTTATCTGTAAGAGAATATGAAGTAGAAGGAGTATCTTCTATAGTTTTAAAATCTATAAATATAAATTGTGAGGATGTAGATGGAATATATGTTGATGTTGATGAAGAATATGTAGGTTCATAAGATGTGGATGTAGAACTATATGTAGGTGTAGGAAGTGTAGAACATGGAGGTGTTAAAGATGTAGATGGTGAAGATAGAGGTATGATTAATGGAGGTGAAGATGATGATGGTTTAGGTGAAATTTTTGTATGTTTAGAAGATGCAACTGAATTAGGGTGTGTGGCAAAAAAGCGAGGTAAAATTGAACCCCAATAGATTATGCCAAAGCGCACATGTCAAATGGTCTAGGGTCACCATGAATGGTAACCAATTGTTTTTTAAATTCAAATTTAACACATTTGTGTAAAGTGGATGGTACAACTCTCATTGCGTTGATCCAAGGATGACCTAAGAGTATGTTGTACAATATAGGGCAATGTACAACAAACATAATCGTATCCAAAGTTCTTGGACCAACCTACAATGGAATTGATATATATCCACATATTTCTTGCATATCATCATTAAAAGATTTTATGATCATATCAGTTCTCTTCATTTCATCACTTCTAAATCCAAATATTTGATAGAAATCAAAGGTGAAAATATTTAGGGATGAATCATTATCAATTAGAACTCTTTTGACTGCTACATCTCCAATCAATGTTGTAGAGGATCATCTTTATGCATACCATGAAGAGGAATATCTCTATCTTGGAAATCAATACAATCTATTTCATGAGGTATAACAATATTTATGAAAACCTCAGGTTGTATATCTTGTGGTACCATCATTGTACTCAATGCAAGCATTATTTCTTCTCTATGTATGGAAGAAGTCCTTAAAATATCCAAGAGAGAAATCCTTACTGTAATGTTAGAAAGCTGGTCGTTAATATCATAAGGAGGTTTTGGTTGTACATTTGATGCATTATTTCCTTTTGTAGGAGCTCTTAATACAAATGGAGTTGATTTATCATTTTGATTTTGATCTTGTGTTTGAGAATTTTGTGTTTGTTGTCTAGTAACAAATACGATGGTACCTATAATATTATTATGTCCATAACAGATGGTCTGAGGTCTAGCATTAACTGCTTGCTCATTAGAGAGTAATTATTGTGATGAAGGTTGTGTTGTGACCCTCCTAGGAAATGGTTCTTCAAGGACCATCAAGTCTGTGATAGGAATAATAGGCTTTGATTCATCTTCAGAGCTATTCAAATGGTTGGATATGACATACAAATCACTTTCTATCTCACTCTCTATATTATATGGATATGGAAGTTGTATGTTATGCATGGGTCTACTTATGACCATAGATAATGTAGTTCCAAATGATTTTTTTGAATCTTTATTAGGTACAAAACCACTAATGGTTCCCACATACCTAGTTGGAGGAGGAACGTTATGATGTTCCACCTGATTTACCACTTCTTTACCATGTTTAGGTAAAGGATGTTGGAAAATATCCAAGGTTTGATTTGCATTCTGAGTTTGATTTTTTTGTGTATTAGTCTGAGCATTATTTTGAACATTTTATTTTGGTGGGAAAATTTCCATTGACATTTTATTATTATCAATCAAATATTGTATCATATGTTTCAATATTTTGCAATAATTGGTTGAATTTCCATCAAATCTATGGAAATTACAATGTAAATCAACTCTAAATACAGCTGCAGTTGTATCTGGTTGTCGTATGTTGGACAACTGAATTAAACCTCGTTCCAACATTTGAGGTAAAATTGTGGTTAAAGGTTGATTTAAATTTGTAAAATCTCTTGGAGGTTTATCTAGAATTTTTAATACAAATTTATTCATTGCTTATTCTTGTATTTATTTTTAGAATACTTATCTTCATATTTCTTCTTAAATTGACCTCTTCTAACAAGAGCATCTTCAAATATCCTTGCTAAATCTATAGCTTGATCAAAAGTGGTTATTGTAGCTATAGAAAGTTCATAAGACAATTGATATTGCAGATTTCTGATAAAAATGCCCAACGTCTCATGATGAGGTAATGCAAAATGTAATATTCCTAACAATTATCTCCAATTAGTCACAAATTCAGCAAAGCTCTCATCTTTGCTCTGTTTCAGGTTGTACAAATCCTTAATGGTCACGTGCCTCTCTATGTAGGCACTAAATTGATGGACGAACATTTTTGCTTTCTCTTCAAAGTTTCTCAAAGAATTTTTAGGTAACTGATAGTACCACTCTAATGCCATGCCTCAAAGATTTTTTGGGGATATTTTTAGCAACAATAGGTCATCATATGAGATATCATGGCAAATTTTCCTAAACATATGAAGATGCTCAATAGGATCTTCGGTTCCTTTATATATCGGGAGAACAAGCATAGGGAAGTGCTTAGGGTATGGTTGGGAAATCACCATAGGATCTAAGGGTTTTCTACACATCTCCCGATAATTTTATGAGGGATGGTAGGGGTCTATCTAGTCTAGGTGAGAAGCTAACTATTTAACCATAACTTCAAGGCCATGTGGTTGTCCCATAAGTTTATTCTGTTGCATCATATTATTAGGTCTTTGAAGATAAGATTGTGTTACATAAGGATTTCCAATTGAAAAACTATTATGTAAATTGCTTGTAGTATTGGTGTTATAGTAAGGAACTGTGTTATGTTGCACCTTTTGTTGATTTTTGTTAGGGTTTGGTATTTTCATAACCTTTCTTGGTATAGAAGTCTTTTGATTTGTATAAGAAGTTTATAATTTCTATTGAGGATTTGGATTTGTTGTAGGTGTTTATTGATTGATGTTTTGAGTTGAAGTTTGATTCGTATTTTGAGATGGGCCAACTTGATTATGTTTTATGCATGGCATCGGTCTTCTAGCCAATAAAATATCATATTATAAAGGAGCCTCTGTAGAGTAATATCCAGGGGAAATTTGACCTTTTTTTTCTATTACTTGATTGATGACTTCTATGTTATCTTTTATGAATTCGATAAAATGTTGTGTAGATTTAAATACGAGATTACCTTCCTCATAATTTTGAGGTTGAATAATGTATTGTCCTTCTTATTCTTTATTTATATCTTCATAATTTGATTCTGAAGTTACATAATCTTCAAAATTTAGTCTATTAGGATCATCTTGAGTGGGCTCTTCCTGAGGTGGTTCTTGCATAAAATCATCTTCTATTTGTTTACCATTCCTTAAAATTCTAGGTATTTTGATAGATTAGGTTTTCACAAATATATATGTTATATATATGCGTTCAAATTTTGGTAGTATATATTTTATATATATACCTAATTAATATGATATTATTTTTGGGTTTTTTTTAGTTTTTAAATTGCAGAGAATGAAGGAAAACACAATAGAAAATATTATAGTGTAGATATTATATCTTATTTTTCTTTAAAATTCTTATGAATATCATTAATAGGTTCCAACTCATCAGGTGTCATATAGTGTTCTTCTTCAAATTGGAAATTTGTTTTCAAGAAATTTATGAAGTGAGCTATGGTAATATAGTTAACTTCGTAATTAGGCATACAAAAGTATAGCTCATGACAATATTTATGATAGAGAACAACTCTTGGAACTCTATTAAATCTTCTTTTATCTTCCAAGACAACTTCTTTATCCTCTACGTGAGACAAGAACTTGTGTAATACAATTGCATTCTCAAGATAGTCTTCAAAAGAATATAGGGTTTGGGGAAATAAGGGCTCTCTTATCTGCTAACCATCTCTCACAAGCTCTTCTAATGTCATTATAAAAATATAATCTATCAAGATCCAGAATTATAGATAGATCAAACCTTATGATTTGTTTAAGTTCAGACTTTCTAGCTTCTATGATATCTAATATTCTATCAAGTTCATTCCAATGTTCTTGAAATGTTAAGTTAGGACTTCCAACTATTGAAGAGATTTCTTGGATTGACAATGATGTACTAACATCAATTTGAACAACTCTTCTTTTGTTGTAATCTACCATATATGATTTAGATTTTTTTAGATTTTTGATGTTTAAGTTTTGTTTCATAAATAAGAAAGATACCTATGTTTTTCATGTCGGGTTCACCAAATAATGTAGCCCAAACATTCTCGCACTCCTTTCCTCAAGGCTGATGGATTCACACCTTAGAGGGGAATGGAAGAATGAGTGGTCTACATATCAAAAGAGAGGTACTTAGTCATACCTTCTAGTGGTGATTTTTCAACGATTTGGTTTGGGTTCACCAGGAAACATTTTGTGGTAGTTTTCGAGCCTAGGTTTGGGATTTGTTTTGATGTGTTTATTTTGATTCAAATCGCAAATATACCTAGTTTGGCCAAAATGCAACTATTCTATCCTATATGCTATTTTGATTTAAATACAAGCATCAAAACAAAATGCAGAAAGATAAATGCAATGCTAGAAAGTGATTGCAAACATTACTTGTATTCAAAAGTTTGTTGAAGTTTCTTATTTTTTGAGTGTAGTATAGATCGTATGCAATAGGTCAAGATCATACTACGATTCTGCAAGATCATAGTACAAATAGAGATAGACTATTTTGATTTTTCCAGGGATCAACACAAACACAGGTAGAGATAGAAAATATAAAAATAGAGAGTAGTATTGATGCTTATAGGAAGAATTAAGATCTAATGTCGACTATTAGATAATTGTAATAACATGAATTGATGAATAAATTTTCAAAACTTACATAAACATGCAATTATATGAAATTAGGTGAACTCCATGAATGCATATGCATAAATCTAGTATTCTATGGAATAAAGGATGATAAATGAAAGACTAATCCAATGAAATAAAGTTAAAATACGTAAACTAGAGCTTGGGGTTACCCCCAAGGGGGTTGTAGACAATATCATAACCTACAGGACATGATCGTACACTGAAATTGCTTGATCGTACGATAATGGTGATATCGTATCCTCCAATCTATAACAATATCCCCTGATATTGCTCACAACAACAAAATATCTAAACTTCTCAATCAAGCAAAAAAGTTCTAAATGCAAGGATTCAAGAGTCAGTATTCAGGAGGAATTTCAAAGGGAGGGGTCTGGTTAAATAAGCAGGGAGTAATGTCCAAAATAGGGAGGAGGTTGGATTGTTACAAATTCTTCTAAGTTGGGCGAGGTCGAACGGATCTGATCTCACATTTCTCGCACAGTTACATAGGTGGGGACAAAAACCGTTCAACTAGTTTTTTTTGTTTTCCATTTTTGAATTTCTATTTTTGGGAAAGATCGTACGACGATCAACGATATCATACGTCAATTGCATGGATCATATGATTGAAATTGTGCTATGATTTTAGAGGGCGTACTATGATTTTTGGGGTCATAGTACGATATCATAAAAAATGCACAAATTTTGAAGTAATTAATGCAAACATGATGTTTTTATAATTTTTTTATGTTCTCATGCAAATGGGTCAAATTTAAGGTGCTACATTTTCTCTTGTTCAAATTGATGATACTTAACTATTGGGTACATTCTAGCCAGATGTCCATGAGTGTAGCACACCTGACATATGAATGGAATAGCCTCATAATCTAGTTGTTGGTGCTAAATAAAATACTCTATTTTTAGATCTATCTATGTTGGAAGAGGTTTACCGAGGTTTATTTCTACACAAACCCTAGAAAACATAATTGATCCTCCTAAAATTATTTCTCTTTATTGACCTTGATAATAACCAAGTAAGTTGCCTATTGCCTCAAGTACCTCCTCTTTCCAAAATTCAAGGGGAAGGGTAAACAATCTTACCCATATTGGTATTGCATTCGGTTTGAACCTCAAGTTGAATTCCATCTTCCATGGTTGCAAGAATAATCCTGCTATCCTATGATGATATGGCCCTTCCTCCAATGCTTTTTGTCGATATGCCATTGATGTGAACTTCATAGAAAATTACCCATTTGGAAGAGTTAGAATTTCATATTCTCCTTCCATATGCAATTATTTTCTTATCCACATGTGGAGGAAGTGCATGAATGATCTAAAACCCATGAATTTATCTATTAGGTTGTATTTCACCTTATAAATTATCCTCTGCTATCTAGTCCTATACTATTTCCAATACTGGTATTTTTTTGCTTGTGGTAAATAGTCATTTATAATCATTTTGGAAAGTTGAATTTCCATCTAAATTATATTTCCCATTTTTTTTTAACATGGGCATGTATAATATTGTTAACAATAATTGTCAAAAGCATTAGCTATGAAAAAATAATGTGAACATCAACTAAACAATTTTTCTACCATTTTTTTATAAAATTTATGAAAAATGAAAGACATAAAATTTCAAAACTTTAGAAAAGTATTTCTTTCTATCCGTGCTAGTGAAATATTATGAATTGTGGTTAAATAAAACTCTTGTAATTAATTAGTCTAGATGCTCTTGTAGAATTCTATATATCCTACCTACAATAAGCATAATGATGAAAGTATGCTAAAGAGATATTAGATTATCTATTATTTATTCATAAAATATAACAAAAACAAAAAAAATATTGCATCATAATTTATACGAAAGATATAATTTGTGTTTTTTTATGATATTATAAGTTCATATTACTGAGAACTACATCTTGATACCAAGTAGCCTTATTTATAGTTTTCTTGTAAATGTGTTAATATTCAATTCCAAATTTTTTTCATGGAGACAAAAGGATTTAGAATATGGCAAGTTCAAGATTTGATGCTTAGTTTCCTTGGTTAGCATACTTGTAACACCTAGCATTCCAATGAAATGTGTAATTAATCCCCAATGTCTCTCCCACTTTATAAATCCCTCTAATAATTCTAGGTAAAAGTTTGCTCCTATAGGATCCCCCTTCCCCTCCAAATAATGGATATTGTGGCATATTTAGCACCTATAATTGAACCACCTACTATATTTAATGAAGTTTTAAACTAGTTCTATCTTGAGGCACCAAACCAATGAATCCTTGGCTCAAATTGGCTTAGCTTACCCTAGCATACATTATAAATAACCCATACCTTGATTTTATAAGCTTATCAAACTTTCTCTTATTTATATGACCCCCCATTATCTTTGACCATGAAATATTTTAATCTTTTTCTATCCCTTAGAGACACTCCTTACTAAAATAATTAGAAATGTGTGTTCAATTTGGCAGTAATGTAGTGCTTGTCCCCCTATATATTCTAGTGTTTATCTTATTTTTTTGCTTTAGGTGTTGATCTATTTTGCAAAAAAACCATTGTATAATGCTCCCATCGTTCTCTAACCATCCTCTTGTCTATGGATATGATGTAAGAAGACCAAAATTCATCATCCTACCTTCTACTACTCTAAGTGATTCATCCATTCCTTAAACTTACAGCTCTAATAGTGACTTTATGTTGAAGAATATTGACCCATTGAGGTCCATTATGCCAAAAAATATCTCAATGACAAAATTCAAGCAACAACTTTCAATATTTTCATCTAAAATATAAGTTAAGCAAGTTTAAGGAATGGAGAAGAAATACCCAAGAAATCACCCCTACCAAAAGTGGCTCAAAAAAAGTTATTCAATGAGCATACACACAGAAATTTCCTTCAATAGCCATTAATTTTAAATTACCTTTAGGTTAAGCATCCCATCCACACTATGGATCTCCACCCACACTATAGATATTTATTTATGTCATGGATACCCATCTACATCATGGATCCCCATATTAATTATAGATCCTTATCCATACCATGGATCCTCATCCAAACTATGGATCTCCATCTACATTGTGGATCTCTTGTTGTGACATCTAGACCATCCATTATAATGAGATATCAAGGATCCTTCATGTGGTAATCATCTATTCATAGATTTTATTTGGTATGCATTTACCACATCCCTAGTTAGATGTATCCTAGTTAGATGTATCCTATTTGCCACATACATTAGTAAATTCTTTAATTGACTATATCTTTTATGTTTCCCAAAATAATATTTTCTATTCATTTCTTGAATAAGATGATGGTTATTTTGATGCCACTTTCTAAATTCAATGCCCAAGCATACCTTGGAAATAGACTATGCCTCACCCCAATGTTTTATAATTGGTTGTATGCATCCAACCATAGATAATATGATGATTAGACATTTTTTGGCTTGATCAATTGCAAATCCATGATTCTCACCTGACACGACAAAGCTTAACTCATATTTATTTTCTTGTAATAGTTAATGTCTCTCCCTCCAAACTCATCTATAAAAACATAGTTCTTGCAATAACACAAATATATGTAAAATATAGATTGTATATATCAAAAATATTAGATGATATCATATAAAAAGGAAAAATAAATAATATAACATGTGCATGCATTGATGGACACAATCAGAAACCACACAAGCTAACATCGTATACTTGAATTATCATTACTATTTCTAGTTTTGATCATTCCCCTTTATGGCATTGAAGAACACAAGCTTAACTGAGATGGGGGGTGAACAATATAAGACCACTTTTACTTTTCTTTCCCAATAAATATTATGCAATTTATAGATAGAAAAATCAACAGTAGTAATCAAAGCAATGCACAAATAACCACACACAATAGAGACATCAATTATACGTGGTTCACCCAATGTGGGATACTCCACGGAGAAAATATTTCGCTAAAATTTTCTCAATCAATCTCTTGGGAATCCTTTCCCTATTACAATGTTTATTGACCTCTTGTTCAAAGGAGACACCAATCCCCTAATCAAGTTCATGAATATCTATCCATAGGAGAACTCCTTTCTCCTTAGCTTTGAATGGTGATCTTCTAGAAGAACTACTGCCCCCACTATTCTAGCTAATGGATCTCTATCCACTTGTAAAAGCACCCCAAGTCACTACCACTTGGTTGTCTATTCTTCCCAAGTCACTAACACTTGGGAGTCAAAATTTTTCTTTATTTTACTCTTATCAACTTTCTTTTTCTAGTGTGAGCATGTTGAGATTATCTTCACGAGTGCCATTCTGCTGCAGCCAGAATACTCATGAGATCAAGATTGGCCAGATCTCGTATAGCTACCATTTGGAACTTCCATATCCTCCTGAGATCCTAAGTCCAGGCAGTGGGTTTCTTTTATCCTCTAGGGCCCATATCACCTAGAGGTGTGACGCATACCTTCCCGTGTCTTACAGGATTGTCCAGTCATTAGGTTTATTGTCCTGTAAGACTTAGTGTATACATGCTCGAGCTAGATGATCAACCACTTGCCCTAGAGCATCGTCTAAGGTCTTACCACTACCCTGGTAAGCACCCGACGTTATGTGTTGATTAACCAACATGATGTCCCATACCATCGTGTTGTCGGTATCACCTAGTCAACACATTCTGCCGCTCAATCACTAGCAGGGATAACCTAGAAGGGATGCCCATACAACCCTTCGTTACCTCCCATTCTGAATTTTCCCATAAGAAATATGGTTAGAGCCCTGATTCATGATGATTGCCTACCCGCCTCATCATAAATTTTTATTTCCATGATGAATGCCTACCCGCATCATCATCATTTTTATTTTCATGATGAATGCCTACCCGCATCATCATCATTTTATTTTCATGATGAATGCCTACCCACATCATCATAATTTTATTTTCGTGATGAATGCCTACCCGCATCATCATCATTTTTATTCCATGATGATTGCCTACCCACAATCTCTAGTATTATCCTCCCACTTCTAGAGGCATTTTCAGCAAGGTTTGTCTAAGGTTTAAGGGGTAGGATTGGTATTTGTTCATGATGTCTCAAGGAATTTCTAAGGTATATTTTTAAATTCTCAGGCTCCATTATCTTACTAAAAATATTTCATCATGCCCTTATTTAAAAAGCCAAGGCATAAAGACTTCATGATAATGTTTCCACTTTATAAAAATATTTTCCCCTTTTTCTCTTTAAGCATGTAGTCAAATGACTTTTCTTAATTTGAAACATAAAGACAAATTCTTTCCATCTCTTTAAAACATAAATAACATTTTCTACCAAATCTTCCCTTCATCTAAAAGATAATAATCCCAATTTCATAAACATTTTCTTTTATTCTAAAAACATAAAGTCTAATGAGTCTTCATTTAACATTAGAGCATAAAACCAAATAACATATTTTCTGTAAGCAACAACCGATTTATCTTTTTCCTTTCAAATTAAAAATCATAAAAAGAACATAAGTCAAAGAACAATTTCTACTTTAATTTTTCTCTTCCTTAAAAGAACATCTAACTTATTCTCTCAAATATTTTCCTTTATATTTAACATAAAAGCCTAAATGCCAACAACCAAAATAACTTCATAATTTGAAAACATAGGGATAAATAACACATCCTCTTTATTTCTTAAGCATAAGGTCAAATAACGTTTTCTGTTTGACTTTTAACATATTCCTTAAAAACATTTCCCCATATCTTTGAAAGATAAGGCCTAATGATATTTCTCATTTTATTAAGCATAAAGTCAAATAAGCCATATAAATTTCGAAGCATGAAGACAAACAACATATTTCCTCCATCTCTGACAGCATAAAGACAAATAATATTTCCTTTTGTTTTTCCAACCATGATTTCTAATGATATATTTTCCTTATATTTAACACAAGAAGCCAAATAATATTTACGTAGAACAAGGTATTATTATTTAATTCCAAATCAGCATGGTAAGATCAATTTAAATCATGTACTATGATTCCGAATAAGGAGCCTATAATTTGACTTTTCATATTCCAATACATTCAGTTTTCCCAAGACAAATAACAACACATGTCATCCCCGATTTTAATCAAAATATTATTACATAACGAATTTAAGCTAAGGTGTTAGGTCACGATTATCTAGGGAATGATGTGATCCCAGATTTCATAAGAACTCATGGTCAAGCTAGACACGACATGTCTTATTGAGGATGGCAATCTAAATAAAATCACGAGTTTAATGCTTAGTTTGAGCGCCAAATTTGGCTGATGATACAATTGATTAGCCACACCAAACAAGACATTTTGCATAATTCAGAAGTTAATGCAATTCAGTGACCTACAATGACACCTAAGGTTGTTCCCAAATTGAGGTGGTTTCAAGACACAAGAAACTATGGATTTCAAATAATATTGCGCCTTGGGAATACTTAAGAATCCAATTGGCACACAACCCTACTAGAAAGCTTTCAATCAATGTGGACTCACGAGGAATGAATTGGGTGGCTACCACAATGGAATGCTTTTCCTAATCATTGCCAAGGGATTTGGATCATAACCAAATAACGTCTATGGTTCAAAATTCAAAACATATACAATATACCATCCATGCTTTCCTCGAAGGTCAATTAAAACATAATACTGAATTAATCTAAGGTTTTAATGAGTAGCCACAGGTGTTATCTATCAAAGCAAAACACAATTCAAGAAATGCTTCATCAATTTAATCAAATACCACTTCATAAATTGAAACTCGAAAAAGCAAACTTAGGTTTTTAAACATTAGCATTTTGTATACTTCTTGGTCAGATTTAATCGCAGACTCACTCCAGTTTTAATACACGAAATAAGACCATAATATCCCAAAGGCATCAACCTATCATTTTTTTGAGAGTCAGTCTTATCACTATGGACAAATCAGGGAGATGAAAACTACTTGATAGCCATTTACTTTTTAATACTAATTTTCACGTTCTACAATTTGAACCAAGAGTACTGACAGGGTTTACTCTTAAGTTTTTAATCTTACAAGAGCAAGGCCAGATTAATAACCATGGAAATGATGCTACAAAAATTTAATTGAGCGACAATGAAGGTAATGTCTCCATACACCTGGTACTCCACTTACCAAGAGCCAAAAAAAATACAATTTAATAACAAAAGGTACAAAATATATAACAACGTAACCATATACACAGTGTATAGCTTCAGGAGTAATTAACTAGATATCAAAACAACCTTCGTAATTCAAACATAAGATAACAAAATCGCTCAACGACAACCCTACAATAGTTATGCATGAATACAACACCAAATGGTCCTTAAATTACATAAATGGGAACCATATCATCAACTATAGAAATACAACAGATATCAGATTTCGTTTGTAACAAAGCCTCCAGCGGTTCTTAAGATAACAACCAAAAGATATTGGAACACAACCATTCATATACTGGCCTTAATCAATCATTAAAAGATATTCTTCATCCAAATACATCTGGAATGGAACTGAGTGCATATCATGAGCTTAATGGCCATGGCGACGTTACTGTTGAGCGTCTGCTTCTGCTATCGGAGTCCACCTTCATCAACTAGGGTGAGGGTTTTGGGGAATAAAATTTCAAAACCAAGGGATCAGAGCGGCCAACTACCATGAATGCATGCTACCCTATATGCATACACACCCAAAGTCCATGCAGGCAAAAATTCGTATCATACACAAAGACGTATTCCAATAAAAATAAGATGCATATGGAAGCAATACCAAATTTTCCCATCCAAAACACATTATACTAGAATATGGGATTAATACCAGAGTTTTCCAATTCCCCATTTCATCGCTCAGTGCCACTCTCACCCGTGGCACCCATAAATTGCAAGAAATTTGGGGTTGCAAGAAATGTGTGTACAACCATAAGTTACGTAGGAGGTAATTCTTAGTTAATCATTCATAAAATGCACCCACAACCACACAATAAACTTACACAGCTATGCCATAAGCATGTGTAGTGGAATAATTGGAAGCCAAGAAAACTTACAATAGAAGGGATTGTACTATTAGGGTTACAGAAGAAAGCAAACGCAGCCCAACAAAATTTTCCTTATTGGATAACCCAGAACCAAACAATTAATCACAGATGAATTTCCATAACATTAAATTTAGCCATAGTCTTATTGCCAACGAAAACACAGTCCATTACAGAGGAGATTTCATAAACCATTCTCATGCTTCGTTCCAATTAAATTCCCCATTTTTGTTTAATGCAGTATCCATTATTTTAAATTCTCTTATGTTTATATTTTAAAGTTACTTTATAGAAGGATTCGACCAGACTTGGAGACGGTGTCCGCCCTACTCTTCCAATCTTCCTATCGGGTCTTGTGCCCTCTATCTCCCTTCACCCCCATAACACAAGGTTGCCTCTCTTTAAATAAAGGACGAAGACGATTAAGGGGGTGCCACTTGTAATACGCACGCCTCCCACTTTGCCATGTGTAACGATTCTATTTTGTCCACCAACTTAGAGTATAAGTTAACCTCATATTTCCCAGGGCCTTATCATATGATGCCCTTTATTTTCTTATATATATATCATTTATATTATAAATTATAATTAGTATTTATTATTATTACTATTATTATTATGTTTATTGTTATTAATATTATTATTATTCATTATTATTGTGGTCTCCTATATGCATATTTATATTTTATTTTTTTGAACTATTTAAACATGATAGAAATTTTGCAAATCAAACATAGAATCCTAGAATGCAGCTACGTGGATGCAATCTACATGGACCGTTGGCGGAAGGATTACCAATAGGGATTTAATGCCCTAACATAGGCGAAAACTCCACCGCTCATCATATCCCAAACTTACCTTTCCTCGGATACCCGTTGCTCGTAGATCGAGGAAGATACTAATGCTTTTGTGATGCTCCTCGCCAGCAGGTGCATCCGTTCCTACATCCATAGATTGATTAGCAGTACCATGTTCTTGTAGAAAAATAGATAAAGACAAGAGCCATATTTAGGAGGGTTGTTACATCCTCCCCCTCTAAGATTAAACATAGTCCCTGTGTTTTTAAATGCATATCATAATATACAAACAAAAACAAATCATACTATAAATAATAACATCATAGTCATATAGTCAAACTCAATCATAATTACTGAAAGGAAAGCATGTCTTCACCATCAAACCAAAAAAAAATTAAAATCAAACTTTTACATCATCATATATGTCTCAAAAAATTTGTTTTAAGTTATTGTTCAAACAAAAATGAAAATTGTCTTTTCATGATAGCCACATCTTCCCATGTGGAATTATTTTTAGAATATTGGTCCCATTGGACCTTACACAACTCAATATTTTGTTTCCTTAGTTTCTTGGTTCAAAAACCCAATACTCTGATAGGTTAGACTTCAATGCGCAGGGGGTCGATCATCTACAAGTGATCAACATTCCAAACATGGGAAGGGTCAAAAATATATTTCTTGAGGAGGGACACATGGAAAGTATCATGGATTTTTGACAAGTTGGGTGGCAAGGCCAACTTATAGGTGACTGGGCTGATTTTGGAAAGAATGGTAAAGGGTCCTACAAATATTGGACTTAATTTAGAGGATTTTATAGAGCTCTTGGTTGGTTTAACCCTTAGGAATACTCTGTCTCCCACAGAGAATTCTCTTGGAGTTATTTTGAGGTTGGCATAACTCTTTTACCGATCTAAGGCTTCCTTGAGCCTTTGGTGAATTTGGCTAAGTCCTCCATTTCTTTAACCATATCCAACCCGATCATTACCCGATCCTCCAAATTGCTCCATGATAATGACGTTCTGCACATTTTCCCGTATAGTGCCTCAAATGGGACCATACCCAAAGAAGTGTGGTAACCATTATTATAAGAAAATTCTAACAAAAAAAGGTAGTCTTCCCATTTAGTCTGATGGTCCATGCAATACATTCGAAGCATATATTCTAAGACTTGGTTTACTCTTTCTGTTTATCCATAATTTTTAGGATGGTAGGCAGTGCTAATGTTTAGTTTTATTCCCCATGCTTGATGTAATATTTTCTAGAACTCGGATGTGAACCGAGAATATCTATCTGATATAATTATTTTAGGGAAACCATGTAGTCATACCACTTCCCTGGTAAATTTATGGGCTACTATAGGAGCTACATATTTAATATTTCCAGGCAGGAAATGTGCCACTTTAGTTAATTTTTCAACCACAACCATAATGGTAACATGCTGGAAGTGGTTTTAGGCAACCCAACAATGAAGTCCATGGTCATAATCTATCATTTATGAATTGGGATATCATGTGTATATAGACGTCCTACAGGGTGTAAATGTTCTACCTTCACCTTTTGGCACTCTAAACACTTAGCCACAAATTCTGTGATATCTTTCTTCATTCCTCGTCAATAATAATCCTTTCTCATATTTTTGTGCATCTTTACATAGCCTGGATGAGCGGAGTAAGGGGCACAATGTGCCTCCTGAAGCAATATTTTCCTTAGGGTTTGGTCATCTCTTACCACCATTCTATTTATAAAATACAATATGTTTTCCCGTATTTCAAAATCCCTTTCTTTTTTGAATCTTGTCTTAACAAATCTCAAAAATTTTATGATAATTCATCTTGAAGTTGGATATTCCTTATCTATTCAATTATTTCAAAATGGCATTGTGCTATAGCAGAATTTTACTTCCTATGACTTAGAGCATCGGCTAGTTTATTCTCTTTCCCTTTAATATACTCAATGCCAAAATCATATTCTACTAGTAATTCCATCCACCGCCTTTGCCTAGCATTGAGCATTGGCTGGGTAAAAATATATCTTAAGATTTGATGATCAGTCTTGAGTTCAAAGGGTTTACCCAATAGGTAGTGTCTCCATATTTTAAGAGCATGTACTACTTATTCTAGTTCTAAATCATGGGTGGCATAATTCAGTTCATGTTTCTTAATTTTTTGGGACTCATAAGCTATAATGCCTTCTTCCTGCATAAGAACCCCTCCTAAACCTTCTAAGAAGGCATCGGTGCATATCATGAATGATAGTTTAGGATCTGGTATTCTTAGAATTGGGGCTATTGTCAACTTCTCCTTAAGAGTTTAGAAGGCTTCCTCACATCGAGTAGTCCATTTGAAAACCTTACCCTTTTTTTGAAGGTTGGTTATTGGATAAGCTACCTTAGAGAAGTTTTGCACAAAACATTGATAATATCCGACCAACCCCATAAAAATTTCTACCTTAGAGATATTAGTTGGGGCTAGCCATTCAATGATAGTCTATATTTTCCTTGGGTCCAATGATATTCCTTTAGCCATAATCACATGACCCAGATAATGAATTTGGGAGGTATAAAACTCATATTTTGATAGTTTTCCATACAACTGTTTTTATCTAAGTTTTAGAGAACAAATTTCATGTGTTGGTCATGTTCCTCTTTATTCCTGGAGTATATCAATATGTCATCTAGAAAGACCAATACAAACTTTTCTAATTGTTCTCGGAATACGTTATTCATTAAGTTCATAAAAGCTACTAGAGCATTGGTCAAACCAAAAGGTAGCACTATAAATTCATAGTGGCCATATCTTGTTTGTGTTAGAGTTAAAGTGCACTATGCCTTCACCTTGACACTTGTCAGTTTCTATTGACAAGTGTCATGTGTTTCATATAGGCTTATGCCTATATATTGTAACCTTGTTTCATTTGTAAAATATCTCATCTTTGTTCATTTCAATATTAGTCCTAACATTTGGTATCAGAGCTCCAGGCTTTCTCTGGCCTTGTGAGCTTGAGGGGGGATTTCCCTCGGGAAATTCCCCCCTCATCCTTTCCCCCATTTTCCCATTTTTTCATTTTCCCCCCATTTTTTTTTTCAAAATAGGGAGTATGCTCTTCATCCTTGATGGATGAATCAGAAACCAGATTTAAAAAAAAAAATCATGGCTCCCAATTTTTTTTTAAGAGTGATTTATTTATTTTTCCTGGTTTAAACTGAGCTTTGAGCTTGTTTTTAAAGTTCTTTAGAAAGGGGAGTGTTTGAAAGCCATTGTTTCATTTAACAAAAAGCCATTGTGAAAAAGCATCCACCTGCCATTGTTTGATAACTACCTCGAATAAAAAGATCTCGGTGTGCTTCCCTGCCTGCCTACTACATGAGAGCATTGGGATTGTATGTCTTTTTTGACAATGAAAAGAAGTTAACGACGATCTACGCTGGTGTTTCTCTCTGACCAACATTTTACACACGAGATTGAGTGAATACCAGGACATTGCAATCCTTAATAGAAAACCTTTCGGAAAGATTCTTATAGTAGATGGCAAATTGCATAGCATAGAGATGGACAAGTTTATATCCCATTGAGTTTAATACCCTGACGAATTTATATCGTAGGGCGAGAGTGTTTACATCGAGGCAGATGGGGCCATGAATTCTCTGCTGTTGTTCAGGAAGTCAGTGCATTTCAGGGTAGAGAGTGAGAGCCATGGGTAGGGCAAATGCCAGAACAGGGCCAAGGAGCTTTTTCACCATGATTTCTTTTAGGCAAAATGCTCCAACGGCCGTTTGACTCTCCATATGGTCCAGCACGACAAAGGAAAGATTCGAACGCACCAGGCTGAAATGGGGAGGGGGTCTACTATTGATCCGATCTCTGTATAGGATGATATTGTGAATCATTATGAAGAAAATGATGATGAAGACATAGGCACAGATGTTTCTGTTAACACAAATCTCGATGAAGGAGATCCTCTGCCAGATGAAGATAGCGATAAAGATGTAGCAGGCACAGAAGGAAAAATGGCGGGGATGCTGAGAGGCCGAGTATTTTTGGGCATCTAGATAAAATTTTACCAAGTTTTAGTTTTCGTGAAAGGGAACCGTGACTTCCTGATCGGGTTGAACGGTCTTCACATCCCACACGTGGAGCGTCTCCTCGAAACCCCTGAAGACGATGAGGTTGGAGTGGTCGTTGTAGTTGACACAGACGACAAAGCTGGAGTGGCCACGACTCTCGGACGGTGCACACATCGACACATGGTAGGCGATGCCGCCGTCGGCGTTGTCGCTGGACACGCGACCCTACTGAAGTCGGAGTGATGGGCGAGCCAGGATTTTGTGGGCGACTCCGCCTGCGCTCGAATGTAGCGGATTGCATTGAAGGAGGATAAAGAGGAGTTTTGTTACAGTTGAAAGCCTCCAAGTGTTCGTGTTTTTTTTCCGAACACGTTCTAGCATGGGAATGTCATATATTTTTTAACAAAATTGATTTATTAAATGTTTGCATGGCCCACACTGTTGTTCTTTTTTTTTTCCCATCGAAGGTGAAATTTAAAGCGACAGTCGAGGGATTTGATTTAGGGCGATCCCATCGGCAAGTTTGCAGGCATCACATTGATCAATATTTGGCAACATTTTGCAGACGTGGTTGTGCCCAGTTAATTTTACAAGGCCTTTATTGTATTTGCCCATATAATTCCCCTGCGAGGGAAAATTTGAGATGTCTATTTTTTATTTTTCTGAGTGCGATGCCAGGAATATGATATTCCTGAGGTTTATTTTTCTGCCTTAGATAGGCATTATGGTTTTTTCACATGATGAAGGCCCCTTTGATGGTGGAATATAGGGGTATTTATAGTTGTTGGAAATGTTTTTTAGCGACGGACACAATGGTGTCATATTGTAATTTTGAGGCTATTTTAATTTAGTTTTTTAGCCTCAAAAGTTTTTCTACCTTGGAGTGCACTTTCGTATGTACCCGACACTCTCAAGGTTCTTGTAAGTGAACCTAGTATCTAGTATTCACCTCTTTCTACTTGGCGAATGCAGTGGCTGGTTACCCATGCATTCCGGTAAGATGAGGTGACTACAATAAGGACACTTATTCTAGGGACTACAAACATAGACACCCTAGACTCTATTCGACTTTTATCTGGATCTACTTCTGAAGATTACAGACGAAGACACTTCAAAAGATTCTCTTCTATTCTTCTTTCCTCTCCTCCCCACTTGGATTCTAAGGCTCAATTTTATTGTATTTCATGGCTCGTATTTCTTTTGTATTAAGGTGCATTTTTGGCAGAGACCGACACCTTCTAGATTGAGTTCACCATAAGGAAGGATTTGATATTTATGGTGGGACTATTCAGTGACCTACGAGAGGCAACATCCTCTGAGGATGACCTACAGAGGCAACAGACCCAAAAGTGGTTGACCCTGAGGCACCCATGATGACCCTGAGGCACTTAGATGGCTGACCCAGTGGCAACAGACCCATGGAAGTGGCTGACCCTGAGGCAACAGACCAAGATGTATACACAATGAATCTAGCATTATTCACAGTTGGAGAGCCAAGCACAAAGAGCACGAGCCTAGACAAAATCAGTAATAAGAGAGGATGATAGGTTGTTTTAGGGAAGTCAACATTAAGGGGGAATGTTACCTAATGTTGACTTGTTTTTTTTCTCTTTAGTTAGGATAGTGCACTTTAAGGGGAAATGTTAGAGTTAAAGTGCACTATGCCTTCACCTTTACACTTGTCAGTTTATCTTGACAAGTGTCATGTGTTTCATATAGGCTTATGCCTATATATTGTAACCTTGTTTCATTTGTAAAAAATCTCATCTTTGTTCATTTCAATATAAGTCCTAACAGTTTGAAATGTAGTTTTATGGGTGTCTTCTTCTTGAATTTTGAGCTAGTGATAACCAGACCTAAGATCAATTTTTGAGAATATTGAAGCTCCCTTCAGTTTGTCAAATAGGTCGTCTATCCTAGGTAAGGAGTACTTGATATTTACTATCATCTTATTTAGCATCCTGTAATCAATACATAATCTTAGTGATCCATATTTTTTATTAACAAAGAAGACAGATGCTCCCCATGGAGAGACACTAGGTTTAATGAGTCTTCTTTCTAATAGTTCTTGAAGCTAAATCTTGAGTTCTTGTAATTCAATGGTAGTCATTCTATAAGGTTCTCAGGCTACAAGGGTTGCTCTTGGTAGGATTTCTATAGAGAAATCAAATTCTCTCTGGGGTGGAAGACCGGGCAGATGCTCAGGAAAAACATCCCTAAATTTTTTTAGTACCGGATATGTCTGAAATAGACTTGTCCTAGTCTCAATGTTCTCTTTCTTATTAATTTATACTATAAAGACTCTACTTCCTTTCCTTATAGCTCTTTTGACTTGCATGGCTGTTAGGAGGTGTGGTTCCACTGATTTTCATCCATAATAAATTTGAATCCTCTGCATAGTGTCATCAATGAATTCCATACACCTTTCTTCAAAGTTTAATAATGCTTTATGAGCTTTGAGCCAATCCAATCCTAGTACTATATCAAAATCATGTAATGGGGCTACATACAAATTCCAACCCATTTTCCCTTAAGGTAGAATTATTTGAGGGTCAAATAAGAACTGATTAACGGTATGGTTTTCCCAGATCCATATTCAACCTTCCACCCTTTTTTCCATATACCCAAGTTTTTTTGAAATGTTCCTCATAAGGTTAGAATAAATGAAACTATATGTTGCCCCAGAATAAATCAAAATGCTTACATTCCTATCATAAATTTTTCCATTTAATAAAAAATGGGTAGCTTGCCTATTGAGTTTAAGATTACCTGTGGCTACAAATATCTTATGGGTAGACTCCGTTGATTCCTTTTTATCAGTTCTCTGGGGACACTTACAAAAATAAAAATATGGGTTTAGCTAAAAGAAATAAAAATATGGGTTCAGCTAAAATAGATAGGAACTAGAAGGATAGAAATGAGAACAAAAACCAATTGGGTAAAAATAAAAATCCTCAAAGAAATAAAAATATGGGTTCAGCTAAAAGAGATAGGAACTGGAAGGATAGAAATGAGAACAAAAACCGATTGGGTAAAAATAAAAATTAGTATCAGGGATTCCAGGGTAATAGAGGGGATCAATTTAACTGATATTAGGGTTTTTGGACCTTATGGTTGTCCTCTTCCTACCTATCAAAGTCATAGGCCTCAATGAGGGTTGCAGGTTTCAAAATCAGAATCAGACATCCAATTCTTGGGTGGAGTCCTAAAAGGAATTTTTGGACCTTAATCTTAGTTATTTGCTCATACTCAGACATGTATTTAAGCGGTTGCATGAAGTGTTGATAATATTCAATAATTTTCATATGGCCTTGAGTTAATCTTGAAAATTTTGCGGTCCTTCCTAAGTAAAATTGTGAAGTCAAGAATCTTTCCTTAAAGGCTTTTACAAAATTTTCCTAGTGTACATCGTAGAAATTCTTGTTAGTCGAAATACCACCCAAGAATTCTTAGATTTGGATGAGAGGATTCTAATGGCAAAGTAGGCTTCTAGACTATTTAGCCATCTCTCAGCTTCTTCCTCATTCCATTTGCCATTGAACTTGGCTATATCTATTTTTCGTATATCCCTATATAAATCAGAGTGTACTTGTCTCCTTTTAGGGTCAATAGATGTCTCCTCCTCACTGGTTACCATTTCATTTCCTTTGGATAGGTTTTCTATTATTTTCTATTATTGGGAGATCATCTCTTACTACTGAGTTAGTTGGGCTTTCTGTTGTTCCATGTGCTCTAGCATTTGAGATTTCTGCTAAGCCATGTGTTTGGCCATTTGGGTTCTTTGTTGCTCCATTTGTTCCTTTTGTTCATTCATTTTTTCTCGTATCATTTGCATCATTCGAACTAATTTGTCCTATTTAGGAGCAGGTTATTTTTTCCTCCTGATTACCCGAGGGGGTTCTATGGTTCCTCCCATATCCTCTATCCTCACATATTTCCTAAGAACCCTTATATGATTTTTGGTTAGCCCTTCCTAATGTACCGTTGCAGATCTCTTTGAAGATCTAGCCATGGCCTAAGAAAGAAAAAAGGAGCCCAGTCAATTTTTGGGTATTCAGTTCATCAACTAAAGAACATGTGCTTATACTAAGAGGAAGGGTGAACATTATACAATAATTTTTTTCTTTTTAATCCAAATAATAACATCAACAATATTAAAGCAGTAAACCTCACACAAAGCATTGCACACATGAGAGACATGATTTTATGTGGTTCACCCAATGCGGGCTACTCTACGGAGAAAATATTTCTTATAAATTTTTCTCAAATAAATTCTCTTGGGAATCCTTTCCCTACAGTGTTTATGGACCTCTGTCCAAAGGAGACGCCAATCCCCTAAATTAAGTTCATGGATCTCTATACACAAGATAACTCTTTCTCCTAATCTCTACTCTAGCTGGTGATCCTCTAGAAGACTACTGCCTCCACTACACTGGCTTGTAGATCTCTCTCCACTGAAGACTCTTGTTCTCACCCAAAAAACCTATCCTCACTACCCTGGCTAATGGATCTCTATCCATTGGAGACTACTATCCTTTTTACTTTGTCACCTCCAAATATCTATCTCAAATATGCACTAAACATAGTCCTTCGGTCTAGTACAACTTTGCTCAATCTATGTTTCTGATCTGGCACAAACCTGTCCTCAAATTTGCACCAAACTCTATCCAAAATTCCTCTTTAGAAATTGTCCAATCTGCTCAATAATTCCTCTCAAGAACTTATCCAAATATGCTCAAAATATGTATTGTAATCTTCCACAAAATCTCACACAAAAATCAGTCCAAAAGTCTCCTCAAAGACTTACCTCAAATATGCTCAACAAGTCCACATAGAACTTGTTCAATCTCATAGAACCATAAAGAGAATTGTTAGAGACTCAATATGCTTTAAATCAACTTAATGCTCAATGAATTTTTTAGATTAAAATATAGAATAATTTGTTTTATGGAACTTGAACAATCACTTCACACACCCACTTGAATAGGCTCAACCAACTCTACTCAACCAAAAACTCAATAAAACAACCCTTGCTCACAAACCCTAGTCCAATCATATGATCACTCACTCAAAATGTTTCCAACAATACCCAAAAAAAGTTTTACATAACAATGATACTCATGTTTTTTTCAAAATCTAGTTCAAGTTCTTTGCTCAACAACTCACTTCAACAAAAATGCTTATAAAACAATCTTCACATAGCAATGATACTCAAACCCTAGTTCAAGTTATTCACAAAACCAATGGTTTCAACAACAATGCTTATAATACAAGGTTTTAACAACTCTTTATTCCAGAAAACCTTGAAGCATTAACTCAACACATTCAATAAGAAACCCTGATCGAGTCCTTTTCACTCCAAAACTTATTTTCCAAAAAACCAATCAATCAACTTAACTATTGAAGAATGTGTTCATACCTTTTCTTGATGATGAAGGAATATCATAAATCTGCCACAATCACAAACTCTTCTTTGCCAATCTCAAAGAAATTAGAAGATGATAAACTTCCTCAAAATACAATGTAAATATGAAGACACACTTACACTTTATCACTCCATATTTAATAAAACATTCATCAACATTTACAAAAATAATACACCACTTACACCTTATAATCTCCCAATTAAAATAATACTCAATGCACTCTTATTTTCAAAATAACTCAATGCTAGAATTTCCCTCTATCCTTTTAAAAGTTCAACAGTTCAATGTGACACAAAAACTTTATTAAAATAAAGCTAACCCCTTATTCCTCCAACTTATCAAAAATAATTTTCAACTAACAATCATTTTAAGCAACCGTTTTAACTCCAAACTTTAGGCAATACACAAAAATAATAGTCAAAATTTATTACCTTGCCTTGGAAGGGATTTGAACTTATAGCACAACCTCAACCAGCATCCTAGCCATGAATCCAATCGTTTTGCGAGCTAGGTGCTCGTTTCAGGAGTAAATAGAACCATGTGCTCCAAAAAGAATCCCCATATTGCCTAGCAAAAATGTGTGCCATGTTGCGGGCCAAACAAGGTGAATGGTTTCCTATTTTTGTCACATGCCCGTGCATTTAATTATCAACCCAGGGAGCTTCGTAAACTTGCGAAGAGTCGGAATTAGGTTACTACAATACCACTGGAGGTGAATCTGCTAATCCTACATTTTGGGGGGTGTTCTTGAAATGGTTTGTCAATCATTCCCGCACTCCTCAATGATTTACGTAAGAAGAACATAATTAAACCTACAGAAAATAAATCATGTACGCGTTCCTAAAAATAAATCTACTGCAAATGCTGGAACTAATAAACTAACAAACGTTCTTATGAAAGCAATAAACTAATTAAAATTAATAAACGAAAAGGAAATGGGGAAGAAATACTGGCTTGGAGTGGGCCCAGGCTCCAGCAGCTTCTTCCCGATCGAACACGCGCTTAGAACTTCTGGAACTTTAATATATTCGTCAACACACTACAATTTATCTCTGTACGTCTAAATGGATCTTTATTTTATTTCTATATATTTCTCAGAACGATCTGCGTGTGTTTATATAACACACCCGTAGAACTTCTATTACAGAAGTAGTTACAATAGTCGATCTATCCCAGACTAAATCAAGACAGTCTGGTAAATGCAATCGACATCTGGCATTCTATTCTAATGGCGGCGTGTTCGTTGTTCGGTTCATGCTTTGCCTGGCATCAGTAAGACGTTTCGATACATTGGTGCAATCTCCAATTTAGCTCTGCATGACGCAGAGCTAGAACTGCACCAGCCGCTGCCATCCACGTCATTCAAATCTGGTCAACGGGCAAAGAATCAGTGGCACCTTCTGGTTGTGGGGAGGCGCTTGCCTTTTGCTAGCGCCTTTCGACTGTGGGGAGGCGCTTGTCTTTTGTTGGCGCCTTTCGACTGTAGGGAGGCGCTCATCTTTGGTTGGCGCCTTCGACTGTAGGGAGGCGCTCATATTCAGTTGGCACCTTTCAGCAGGAGGCGCTCATATTCGTTGGTGCCTTCACCTAGGGAGGCACTCGTATTCAGTTGGCGCCTTTCGACTGTAGGGAGGCGCTCGTATTCTCTTCATTAACCCCCGATGAAATAAAGTGCCAGGTCCATCAAAAGGACCTCGACCGTTCCAAATCTAACTAAATCAACTGCAATTCCACAAAACATACTAAAAACACACAAATTAGATAACACGCATAATTATATCAAATATCTATATAATCATTCATAAAAGTACGCAATCCTTATTATACAACCGCATATTGATCAAAGAAATATGTACAAAATATGAGCATTTTTGGTGCTCATCATCCCCCCATGCCTAACATATGCCATGCCCTCGTGGCATCCAAGCTGTAGGTAGCCCTCTGACTTTTCATCGTCGCCATCTCTTGGAGGATTCTGCTGCCCTACGGCCCGAGTCTATCTTTTCGTGCCGGCATTTGAAGGTGTGGTTCGCCTTTGCCTATGGGAAACTATGGCTGTCAATTGTCCTCTTCTTGTTCTGGCCGCTACTGGTGGTGGTCTAGCCAGCGTTGTTCCTGTCGATTGAAATGCAGCTTCGATAGCTTGCCAAAGGTCGACGTCTGGAGGTCTGACCACTGCCAGAGGGATATCCGAGTTATCCCCTCTGGAAGGCACTACTTGGGCCTTGTATAATCTGGCCGCTTTAGGGGTAAGCCCTGCATTCTCCTTTGCAATCGCAGCGGCCTCCAATTGTGGGCCATATACTCCCCACCATTCCAAGTACTTCCTCATCATGGAAGGCCGCCCTCGGGATGAACCATAGATGTCCCAAAACTGGTTGTCTTCTATCGGATTGACGCAGATGCCAGAATCTCCTTTTACCCTCGAGGATGCCTTCCTGGCCTCCTTGGCTGCTTTCATTTCGTTGCGCCGCTGCTCAAAATATTTTTGCCTTTCGACGAATGGCTGCATGTCCCATTCATCCTCTTCGGAGTCGACGAAGGTCACTTTTGCCTTCTGTCGAGCCGTCCTGGGCCTCTTTGCCTTGGCTTCTATAGAAAATGTGGTGGCTTGGACAGGGGTCTCTCCTTTCTCCTTCGGGGACTTCTCCTTGCTCTGAAGGATCGGTTGTGCTGCTATCTCCGGGGGTGATCCTTCGTTCGCCTGTCTACCTGGTGTCGACCCCTCAGGCTCTTCTCCTTCTTCAGGCCTGGGGAGGTCCTCCTTATCCTCTGGTCTTATCTATTGTTGGAGACCTTCGTCCTGCTCTGTGTCACTCAGGACAATGACAGGGGGCATGGTAGGACTTCTTTTCTTTTCACCCCTAAAAATAGAGGAATCCTCCCCTGCCTTCGGGCTGCTCTGTCGGGCGTCCGATCGAATCTCCCCGGAAGAGAATACTCGTTCGACGGATGTGGGAGAGTTCGTCGGCACTTCTTCTGCCCAATCAGTCTGAGTGGATGCCTCCTGTCTTGTTGTTCCTCTATCCTGGAGCATTTGATTTTCCTCCTGCAACTGCCGGACCAGCTGCTCGAGCTGAGCAATTCGCCTATCTCTTTCCTCCAATTCCCTTTTATGCTGGTTCTAGCAATCTTCCAGAATCTGTTATGCCATCCAACAATCGGTTTGCCATTCGAGTGCCTCCTCCAAGGCCGCATCGATCTGGTCATTACTCCCAGAAGTTCCTTCATTCCGTGGGCTCCGGTTCATTAATTCTCGAAGGGTTTGGGTGGCAACGTCTATCTTCGGGTCACTCTATCCTTCCTCTATCGAGAGGAATCATCGTAGACGTTTCCTCCTGGGGATTGGTTCATCCTCACCACCAGCGAGTGGCGCTCCTTCCTCCTCATACTCGGGCACTAGGGAATGCCCTCTGTCCTCTATGTCTTCGGGCACCGGTGACTGCTCTGCTCCTCCTAGAAAATAGGGCAATGCCAATTGCTCGATGTTTGTTATCTCCTCTATAGGGGATGCTTCGTCTTGCCCTAATTTGGCAACCGCATTGTGTTGCTCTATTTGGCCGCCATCTCCCTCTACATCGTGGTTCTGTCCTTGTGCTTCTACGTGGTGGACCAATGCCGATATCAGCCCATGGTGGGCTAAGGCGGATGGTGCCCCCTTCTAGTACCGAGCCGCTTCATCTTTCAGAGCATTCGCTAGGTAGAAAGGTATGTTTAATTTCCTCCCATGCACTAGGTGATTGATGAAGTGCACATGATTAATGTGCAGATGGGTATACTTTCCTGTGCATGTGAAAAATCGAGCAATCTGCTCGAACATCTTCCGCATATTCATGGGGAGACTATTTTTGAGTAACCCCTCCCTGTCTATCTACACATTTCCTCCTGGCAGCAGTATTTCGGCGTATAGTTTTAACACTCCGCCCTTGTATGTACATTCCCCCATGAGAGGCAATCCAGTCGCCTGTGAGATGAACTCAGGGGTGACTGGAATTTCCACCCCTCGTACTTGGGCCGCATCGCCCCTCAAAGAGGTGACGAATTCTCTAGCTGCCTCCATGTCCTGGCCCTGACTGACCAGGGTGCAGTATTCGAGCCACCCCTCGGCTTCGAATTGGGTCTTCACTGCCCCTCTGATCCCATCAGTATCATTGGGTTCATTCTTCTTGATCGCGTGGTTCTTGGACCTTCCTCCCATGGCGCCTTCTACTGTTGTATATTTTTTCTGTCCTTCCTTCTTCAGGAAGGCGCCTTCTTATAGAAAAGATGCCTAACCCTAGCAGTTATGGAAGATGCCCTATCATTGGCACGCGATTCCAGCTATGGGGGGATACGATCTCTATGACGATGGTATCTTTTTTGGTACTGCATATTTATAAATAATTATATAAATGATTTGATTTAGTATGCGCGTACCTGATTCGTCATTCCAGTCATCGTGGTAGCCGCTGATTTGCTGACTTGTGACACGAGGGAGGGGTATGGTCCTTTGATGCCGCTCATTCGTGCGATGCTTCATTCCGCTCGAGGCATCCGGTAGATGTAAATGTTGCATGCGGGAGGCATTCTTTGGTACCTTTCCCATGTGGATGGTGTCCTTGTAGCACCTTTTCGACGTTGTCGGTGCTCTTCTTCGAACGAATGCGCCTTTCGATGCTACGAGGTGCCTCTGATTGGTGGGAGGCACTTTTGCCTGCATGCGTCTTCCCAATGTGGGAGGCGCCTCCTTCTGGTTCGTGCCTTCCCGATGTTGGAAGGCGTTCATCTTGATGAATGTGCCTTCTGATGTTGGAAGGTGTATTCGACTGGATGAATGCGCCTTCCTGATGTTGGAAGGCGTCTCGCTGGATGAATGTGCCTTCTTGATGTTGGAAGGCATCTTTGATGAATGCCCTTCTTGATGTTGGAAGGCATATTTTTTTTTTTTTTTTAAGACTTGGTGCCTTCCTGCCATGGAAGGCGCCTACATATATATATATATATATTTAATAGAACTTCTGAATGGATGGAAGGCGTTGTCTTTCGATTTGGCACCTTCTGGATGCAGTAAGGTGCCTTCTTCTAGATGGGCACCTTCTGGATGCAGTAACACCTTCTTTGGATGGCGATTTGACTGGAAAAAGGGTGATCAAGCCTTCCCAGTTTTTCATGCTGCCCAGATTCTACCTACGAGCCGGTGTCGGAATGCTGAGCCGAATCAGGCCTGGTTTCCCAGATACCTATCCCTCGTGCTGTCAGGTCCTCCACCTACAAAAAGCAACCAAAAAAGAAAGGAAAATAAAGGCAGTTAGACGCGTTCCATGCCTGTTAGGCCCTGGATTAGGATGCCTGCAGCTTGCATGCGGGCGTCGTCCCTGCAAAAACACACATTACAAAAAAAACTATATTAACTAAAAAATTTTGGGTGAGCACTTTCGTGCCCACCATTTCACCTGTGAGAGTTCGGTCCAGATCTAGCAAGATGGGGTCTCCCCCATGCCTACTCTGGATTCCACCCGTAACATTTTGGACGTATTATAGGGGCGTAGTCGGTGGCCATTGACTGTGAACATGGTGTTGCTGCCATCAATTGTCTTAACGTGCACCGCCCCATTCCTAATGAGCTCTGCCACCTCATACGGCCCCATCCACCTCTGCATAAGTTTGCCCTTCCTTTCCTGGAACCGAGAATCGTACAACAGTACCCATTCCCCTACCTGGAACTTCTTCAGCTTGATGTGGTTATCATGCCACTTCTTTCTCTGCTTCTGTATAATCTCTGTCCTCTACAAAGCATCCAGTCGGATTTCGTCCAGCTGATCTAGCTGGCGAATCCTCTATTTTTGAGCTTCGTCCAAGCTCAAATTTAATTCTGAAGCCATCCTCAGAGTTTTGATTTCGAACTCGATGGGCATCATCGCATTTTTTCCATAGACCAGCTGGAAAGGTGTGCATCCTGTGGTGGATTTCCACGTGGTGTTGTATGCCCAAACTGCCTCCGACAACCGTGTGGCCCAATATTTCTTGTGTTGCTGCACGGTTTTGGTCAGGATGTTTTCTATCTCCCTGTTTGTCACTTCTACTTGCCCGTTCGCCTACGGATGGTAGGGCATGGTTTTATTGTGCCAAACTCTATACTGCTCCATCAGCTCCTCAATCAATTTGGAGGTGAATTGGGGCCCTTGGTCTATTGTTATCTCCCGAGGAACCCCAAATCATGTGAAAATATGGGCAAATAAGAAATCGGTGACCGTTCTTTCCTTTGAGTCCCTTAATGCCTGCACTTCCACCCATTTGGTGACGTAATCCGTGCAGACCAGAATAAACCTCCTTCCCATCGAAGGTGGATTAAATGGTCCCACGAAGTCCATGCCCCATTTATCGAAAGGTTCCAGGTGTACCTAGGGCTGCAGGGGCATTTCATCTCGGTGGGTTGGTCTACCCATCCTCTGGCACTCGTCACACTTGCTGGTATACGCTGTCGCGTCCTTGAACAGAGTGGGCCAAAAATACCCAGCCTGCAGGATTTTGTAGGCAGTTCATTTCCCTGCAAAGTGTCCTCCGCATGGCTCATCGTGACATGCCTTGAGCACTTCTGAAAACTCCTGTTCTGCTACGCATCTTCTTATAATTTGGTCCCATCCTATTTTAAATAGGAGACCATCCATCCAAAGGAATGATGCGCTCTTCTCTATGACCGCCTGCTTTTCTCGGTAGGAGAGAGCAGGTGAGGTCCTTCCGGTGGCCAAGTAATTGGCTATGTCTGCATACCACGGAGTTTGTTCACTAATAGCGAACAGATGTTCATCCGAAAACTGATCTTCCACTGCTTGATGATCTGCTGGTATCAATCTGGACAGAAAATCTGCCACGACGTTGTCCTTGCCCGGTTTATCGACTATAGTGATGTCGAATTCCTGCAATAGCAACAGCCATCTGATAATTCTGCCACCAATGGCCGGCTTGCTCATCAGATACCTGATAGCCGCGTGGTCCGTATGGATGAAGACCTTGTATCCCGTTATATAGTGGCAGAATTTGTTTATTGCATGGACAACTACGAGGAATTATTTTTCTATCACTGTATAGTTGAGCTCTGCTCCCGCCAAGTTTTTACTGACATAATAGATGGCATAAAATTCTTCGTCGTCTTTCTGCCCGAGGACTGCTCCGATCGCACCGTTAGATGCATCGCAATAAATATGGAACGGTATGGCCCAATTCGGTCCTCTCAAGACCGGTGCAGATATCAATTTTTCTTTCAGCAATTGGAACGCTTCTTCGCAATCTCCCATCCAATTGAACTCTACGTCCTTAGAAAGTAGGGTGTGCAGTGGTTTGGCAATCTTACTAAATTCGGCGATAAATCGTCGGTAGTACCCGGCTGATCCAAGGAAACTTCTTACCTCCTTCTACGTTCTGGGGCTAGGTAGGTCTCTGATGACCTCGATCTTCCTCTTGTCTACTTTTATTCCTTCCGCAGAGAGGTGGTGTCCCAACACGATGCCTTCCTGCATCATCATAAAACATTTTTCATTACTTAGGGACAAATGATTTTCCTTGCTCCTGTCGAGCACTCTTTCCAGATTTGTCATTGCCTCCTCGAAGGTTTCTCCATAGGCGGTGAAGTCGTCCATGTATACTTCCACCCCGTCTCCTATCATATCAGAGAATATGCTAAGCACCACCCTTTGAAAGGTGGCCGGTGCATTGCACAGTCCAAAAGGCAATACCTTATAGGCAAACGTTCCCCATGGACAGGTGAACGTTGTTTTATCTTGATCTTCTTCCCCTATCTGGATCTGGTTGTAACCACTGAAACCATCCAGAAAGGAGAAGTATTTTCTTCCTGAGAGTGTGTCCAAGACCTGATCGATGAACGGGAGCGGGAAGTGGTCTTTCTTAGTCGCCTTGTTCAACGCCCGGTAGTCCACGTAGATCCACCATTTCCCATTCTTTTTGGGGACCACCACTAATGGTGATACCCATTCACTGTCAAAAATCGGATATATGAATTCGATAGCCAGAAGTTTGTGCAGTTCTTCTCTGACAATGTCTTTCATTGTTGGGTTCATCCTTCTCTGTGGCTGCCGACTAGGAGTTGCCTGGTCATCTAAATAAATCCGATGGGTACATATTTTTGGGCTGATGTCATGCATATCTACGTAGTCCCATGCAAATGCTTGCTGGTGTTTTACCAGAAGCTCTTCCAATTTTTCTAGCTGTGTGGGCGTCAACCTGCTGTTGACGTTTAATATCCTCCCTGGCCCAACGTGTATTTGTCGGATGTGCTGATCTTGGGCGCCAATCAACGGTGATCCAGGTGTGGGGGTGGACGATTCTCCATGGAGAAACTCCATGATAGCACCATCCTCGTCCTCTTCTGCCACCTCCTCCAAGGTCATCACCGGCTGGATTATGGACAACTCCGTAGTTCCATGCTCGGTGATCCTGGGTTCTTCTGTCGAGTCCATAGACTGAGCTGGCGGTGAAATGGTCAGCCTTTTGACATTTTGCCCATTGGAGATGGTCATTAGCCCATCCCGATAGCTGATGTAAGCGTCAGCTGTTGCCAGCCATGGCCTCCCCAAAATGAGCGGGTAACCGCCCAACCTGGTCTTGGTTTGCAAAACTAAAAATTGGTTGGATATTCCCATGCACTGACTGTTACGATCACATCTTCCAGCATCCCTTTCGATGACACGGTTGATCGATCGGCTAACTGCAGCACTGTCATGGTTGGCTTCAGGTTCATGAGCTGCAGCCTCTGCATGGTCTCTTGAGGCATCACGTTGATGGCTGCCCCGAGGTCAACCAATGTGTTGGACAGGGAATGTCCTCCAATTTTTATGGTCAGCACTGGGCTGCCTGGATCTGCATACTTCGGATGACGTGTTCCACCCATCATTAGATCTGCCAGTTTACCCATGACGTTGATAGTCTGGGTAGCTTTTCATCCCGGTCTCCTTAGACACATTTCTCTAATTGCCTTGGTGTAAATGGGGACATCTCGAATTGCTTGAAATAATGGGATTGTCACCGTGAGATTCTTCAAGCTCGACAAGATGTCAAATTTTGGCTGTGTTGTTTTTCTTTGTTCCTGCAATCGGCTAGGAAATGGAGCCTCCGCTCTCTCAAGTGCTTTTCCCTCTTCTACCAGAGGTGTCTCCTCTATTTCTTCCTCCTCTTCTACCAGTGGAGGTGTCTCTACTATTTCTTCCTCCTCTTCTACCAGAGGCGGTGTCTCTACTCCTAGCTGCCTACCTGATCTAAGCTGAATATTGTACATATGATACATCTCACCTTCTACGTTGTATGTCGACTGATTTACTCTGTTGTTCGGGTTTGCTGTCGGTTGTGCTGGTAGCTACGTAGGTCTCGCTGCTGGCAATGCTGGTAAGTTCTGTTGGATGTGAGCAGGCGCTGCACTCTATGGAGTCTGATTCCATGCATTGTGGCCTCTCCACTGCTGCCCAGGATATGGATATGGCATCCATGGCTGCTGATTCGAAAATGCTGTTGGGGGTGCGTTAGTCCAGGGTGATGGTCCCCACCACCCCATATTAGGTGGTTGAGGGGGTCCTTGGTGCATGTATGGCCCTCCCCCATATGATGGCATTCTGGTTGGTATATTCCCCATGGGGGGCTATGGCCAACTCTTCCTATTGCCTATGAAGTAGGCCTCCGTGCTCTCAACCGCTTCTTGGTTATTAGGCAGTTGTGGGCACAATCGAGTTTTATGATTCAGCCTACAAACTACGCATACTCTGACCTTGTTTTTTGGACATGCATTCTTTGCATGCCTTCCTCTACATTTTGGGCAGAAATAGGCTAATGCTGCGTCATTTTCTTGTTTCTTCTTTTCTAACAGTAGCGTATCCATCTATAGTGCTAGAGATGAGAGCATTTCGCTCTTCAAATCCTCCAACATGTTGCCTATTTCTATTTTGGTGACTGAAGCAGTCGCCTTCATGGTCCTGGCGATGATTTTGCCTCGCCTTCTCGAGTAGTTCCGGCATAATTTTTGGATGTCATCCATAGCATGTTGATAGACATCACCTCCAGAGATCATGTTGAGAGCCTCCAGTGACTCATTGGTAAGTCCCCTCAAGAAGATGCTTTTGAGGGACTTATCAGATAGCTTCGAGTGAGGGGACCATTGAAGATTAAAGCTGAATCTCTCCCAATACTCCTCGAGAGACTCATCTTCTCTTTGTGTCATGCTCAGGACCTCCTCCCTGGAGTCTCTTGCTCTCCCAAAATCTTGATATTGCTCTAGAAAGAGCTTCTTCATCTGGTCCCAGGTGGTGATGTGTTTGTCTCCCAGACCGATGAACCATCGTAGAGCTGCATCATCTAATGTAGAAGGAAATAATTTCAACTTCTGCGTGTTTGATTTGTAATCCATAGACCTGCACAAAACATCAAACTTGAATAAAAATAGGTCAGGGTCCTCAGTCGGGTGTCCTCTGAAGGACGGAAGGTGAGCAGGGGATATGTTTTTCATTTTGGTATCTCCTACTCCCTCCTCTATTGGGAAACTAAATCCAGATGAGACTTCATCATTATCTACCATTTTTTTGGGAAATGTGGTTTCTAATGCAGCGTTTATGGCCTTTCGATCATTTAAAACTTTTTGAGTCAATGCTCTAAGGTTGTCTGGCGAGATCGTCTGATCCTCCATAGCCTTCCACAATAGGGCTTCCTCTAGAGGAGTCCTATTAAACAAGGGATTTATGATGATTCGTTCATCCCCTTGTTGATGGGATGAGGCGGCACTTTGCACAAAGTGCGGTTCCTCACTCCAATGGACTGCTGGTAGGTCGGGCGAGTCTAACTCAAATCCAAAATGCTCGGGTGACTCGAGTCCTGATGGATTAGTTCTTATAAAGCGACCGTCAGGTCCTCTTCTTCTCGAAGAACTCATACAAGGTCAGATGGAAGGTTTCAGGGTATTGTAAGTAATCTAATTAAGACGCTTCCCGACAACGGTGCCAAAATGTTGCGGGCCAAACAAGGTGAATGGTTTCCTATTTTTGTCACATGCCCGTGCATTTAATTATCAACCCAGGGAGCTTCATAAACTTGCGAAGAGTCGGAATTAGGTTACTACAATACCACTGGAGGTGAATCTGCTAATCCTACATTTTGGGGGGTGTTCTTGAAATGGTTTGTCAATCATTCCCGCACTCCTCAATGATTTACGTAAGAAGAACATAATTAAACCTACAGAAAATAAATCATGTACGCGTTCCTAAAAATAAATCTACTGCAAATGCTGGAACTAATAAACTAACAAACGTTCTTATGAAAGCAATAAACTAATTAAAATTAATAAACGAAAAGGAAATGGGGAAGAAATACTGGCTTGGAGTGGGCCCAGGCTCCAGCAGCTTCTTCCCGATCGAACACGCGCTTAGAACTTCTGGAACTTTAATATATTCATCAACACACTACAATTTATCTCTGTACGTCTAAATGGATCTTTATTTTATTTCTATATATTTCTCAGAACGATCTGCGTGTGTTTATATAACACACCCATAGAACTTCTATTACAGAAGTAGTTACAATAGTCGATCTATCCCAGACTAAATCAAGATAGTCTGGTAAATGCAATCGACATCTGGCATTCTATTCTAATGGTGGCGTGTTCATTGTTCGGTTCATGCTTTGCCTGGCATCAGTAAGACATTTTGATACATTGGTGCAATCTCCAATTTAGCTCTGCATGACGCAGAGCTGGAACTGCACCAGCCGCTACCATCCACGTCATTCAAATCTGGTCAACGGGCAAAGAATCAGTGGCACCTTCTGGTTGTGGGGAGGCGCTTGCCTTTTGCTAGCGCCTTTCGACTATGGGGAGGCGCTTGTCTTTGGTTGGCGCCTTTCGGTTGTAGGGAGGTGCTCGTCTTTGGTTGGCGCCTTTCGACTGTAGGGAGGCGCTCGTATTCAGTTGGCGCCTTTCGACTAGGAGGCGCTCGTATTCAGTTGGCACCTTGACTGCAGGGAGGCGCTGGTATTCAGTTGGCGCCTTTCGACTGCAGGGAGGCGCTCGTATTCTCTTCATTAACCCCCGATGAAATAAAGTGCCAGGTCCATCAAAAGGACCTCGACCGTTCCAAATCTAACTAAATCAACTGCAATTCCACAAAACATACTAAAAACACACAAATTAGATAACACGCATAATTATATCAAATATCTATATAATCATTCATAAAAGTACGCAATCCTTATTATACAACCGCATATTGATCAAAGAAATATGTACAAAATATGAGCATTTCTGGTGCTCATCACCTTTCCTTTGGCACTTCCAACACAAACACAACCACCAAAATGCTGCCATCGCATTTTGAACATAGGTCACCTAGTGCCCAAACACTCTAACCGTTGTCCTCTTGCCACTAGGCCACGCTGCCCAGTTGGCGCTTGGTAATTTGGTGCTATTCCCTTTAAACCTTATTCACTGGCACTAAAACACTAAATTCGCTTGTCGTTTCCACATGAGTTCTCACACAATTACACACATTAATTTGATCGGGCAAAAGGATAAATGTTACTACCTCTAAGGCATTGGTTTATATATTGATTTCCTCCTCATGCATATACGTCGACGCTCGAATTACCTTCTCACTTTTTAGACATCGAAACTTTTTATTTTCCTTTAACCTTATTAATTTATAAATTATTTAAATTCATTTGAATTTAAATTTTATAAATTAATTCTTTAAAACCCTTTGGTTTTATTAAGGCCATCTCTCATTGAACACCTTTGTATAAATAATATTTATTTATAAAATTTAAATTCAATTTGAATTTAAATATTTTATGAAATAAATATTAAACCTTCCTTTAACTTTGCAATAAGCTTCCTTGGGTTTTTATGAAAAACCTTTTAACTTATGCTTCCATATAATATTAAAAATATTATGAAGCCCTTTTGTCTTTAACCTCTGCATTGTTCCTCTTGACCTTTGACATCATCAATGGCTTATTCCTAGATATCAATGACAACTTTGACAACTTTATTTCTTGACAAATTCCTTGACATTAATGATGACTTCATTCCTTGACATCAATGACAACTTGACTTAATGACTCAAAATGTCCAACAATCTCCCCCTTTTTCATTGATGGCAACCCAAATTATTTTTACTAAAAACTTGGCTTTTTCTTTGTTCTGCTCCCCCTTGCTCAATGCTTTCTCCTTTTTACTCAAATACCAAATCTCTCCCCCTTACTCAAATCTCTCCCCCTTTGACATCAATGGCAAAGGGTCACCTTTGGGGCTCGGGGATAAGAATGAGCCTCTTAGCTTAGCCCCTCCCCCACCTCCTCTTGAGGTGGTTAATTATGGGGTGGGAGTCTTACTCCCAGTTTTCCTCGAAGATACTCAAAGGTTTCCTTTGAAAGTGGCTTGGTGAAAATATCTGCTATCTGTTCCTTTGTAGTAATATATTCCAACCTGACTTGTTTATCTGTCACCTATTCTCTCAGAAAGTGGTACTTAATCGGAATGTGCTTTGTCCTAGAGTGCATAACTAGATTTTTTGAGATACTTATAGCACTTGTATTATCACATAGTATGGGAATAGGATGGTCATGCTTTATCTTGAAGTCTTCTAGAGTTCTCTTCATCCATAACACCTGTGTACAATTGGCTACTATTGCAATATATTTTGCTTCTGCTATAGATAAGGATATTGAAACCTGCTTCTTACTTAGCCAAGAGACTAAACAATCTCCAAGAAAGAATGCTCCTCCACTTGTGCTTTTTTTGTCATCAATGCTGTCGCCCAATCTGCATCTGTATAAGTTGTTAGTGTGAAACTATCACTTTTGGGATACCAAAGCCCAAAATCCATAGTCCCTTTTAGATACCTGAAAATTATTTTTACTATTGCCACATGTGTTTCCTTAGGTGTTGCCTGAAACCTTACCACTAATCCCATTGATTGTACTATATTTGGTCTTGTAGCTTTAACATACAATAAGTTGCCAATCATAGATTTGTATAATCTCTGATCTACCTCTAGAGATTCATCATCCTTACTTAACTTGCATCCTGTGACCATGGGGGTACTTATCGGTTTACAATATTCTAACCTGAATTTCTTTAACATTTCTTTTATATACTTGGCTTGTGAGAGAAACACCCCTCTTTCTAATTGTGAAATCTGAAGTCCAAGAAAGAAGGACAATTCACCAAGCATAGACATCTCAAATTCATTTTGCATGTTCTTAGCAAATTCTTTACACATCTTATCATTGTTTCCCCCAAAAATGATGTCATCAACATAAACAACCACTATTAGTAGATCACTCCCTTCATTTTTGATATATAAATTACTGTCTGCTATTCCTTTTCTGAATCCCTATTCCTGAAGATACTTATCCAATCTTGAGTACCATGCTCTCGGAGCCTACTTTAGACCATACAATGCCTTTTTCAATATGCATACATGATCTGGTTTATCTACTAATATGAATCCCTTTGGTTGTTCAATATAAACTTATTCTTCTAGAACACCATTTAGAAATGCTGACTTGACATCCATATGATATACCTTGAAATTTTTGAAACTTGAGAAGGCTAAAAACATCCTTATAGCTTCAAGCCATGCAACTGGAGAAAATGTCTCATCAAATTCAATTCCTTCTACTTGTGCATAACCTTTGCATACTAACCTTCCTTTATTCCTGACCACCTGTCCATCTTCATTTAACTTATTTTTGAATACCCATTTTGTGTCGATCACATTTTTATCCTTTGGTCGTGGAACAAGTTCCCAAGTTTTGCTTTTCTCTATCTGATCTAATTCCTCATCCATTGCCTTAATCCAAAATTTATCCTCACTTGCCTGAGTGAAGTCTTTTGGCTCAATCTTAGATAGTAAAGAAAAATTTGCTTGTTGAGATGGTTTTATTATTCTTCTCCTTGTCTGTCTTTCATCTGGATTCCCGATGATTTGCTCTTTTGGATGATGCTTCTGTACATACCTGGATGGAGTTTTAGGAAGAAGTCTTTGTGTTTCTTCTTCTTCTTTATCTGATTCCTCACAAAATTCTTCTTGACAACATCCATCTTCTTGATACATAATTTTTTGAACTGGTTCTCTTGAATCTATCTTCTCATCAATTGTTACATTTATACTTTCCACCATAGTACATGTTATTTTGTTGAAGCATATATAGGCTTTACTCCTTGTGGAATAACCAAGAAAAATTCCCTCATCACATCTTGGATCAAACTTGCCTAAGTTTTGATCTTCCCATATTATGTAACATTTGCTTCCAAAAATTTTGAAGTGTTTTACAGTGGCAGGTCTTCCTTTCCAAAGCTCATATGGAGTCTTGTGATGATTTACCCTCATTTGAGCCCTAGTGATTATGTATACTACTGTGTTTACAACTTCTCTCCAAAAACCATCTGATAGCTTAGATTCATTTAACATAGCTCTAGCCATGTTTTCAACTATCCTATTTTTCCTTTCAACTACCCCATTTTGTTGAGGAGTTCTTGCTGTTGAGTACTCTCTCTTGATCCCATGTTGTTCACAAAACTCTACAAATTCATTTGAAGTAAATTCTCCTCCTCTATCAGATCTCAAAAACTTAATCCTTTTTCTAGTTTCATTTTCAACCAATTCCTTAAATGCTTTGAATTTTTCAAAAGCCTCTGACTTCTCTTTTAGGAAGGCTACCCAAACCATTTTGGAATAATCATTTATAAATAGTATAAAGTAGCTCTCACCCTGAATACTTTGTGTTCTAGTAGGACCACATAGATCAGTATGTATTAGACTCAATGGCTCAGATGACATATATCCTTTTGATTTAAATGTTGTCCTAGTTTGCTTTCCATGTTGACAAGGTGCACAGATTGTGCTTTGAGGTCTTCTTATTTTGGGTAAATCTCTGACCGCTTGTTTATTGCTTATGTTGACTATGTTGTCAAAATTTAAATGACCCAATATTCTATGCCATAACCAAATCTCATATTCTTGTGATAGAAAGCACTTTTCCCCTTTGATCTCATTGAGCATGTATAAGTTGTTTGGGGTTCTTCTTGCATTGGCAATGATTTTTCCAGTTTCTAATTTTCTTATCTCACATCTATATGGATGGAAAGTAACCATGTACCCTTGATCACAAAGTTGAATTATACTTAACAGATTGTGTTTTAACCCTTTAACATACAACACATTTTTTGTTTTTGTTTTCCCATTATCTAAACTTAGAGTTCCTCTTCCACCAATCCTTGATGATCCATTATCACCAAAACTTACTGATCCTCTATTGGTTTCTCTTAGTACAATGAATTTGTCTTTGTCTCCTGTCATGTGACTAGAGCAACCACTATCAAGATACAATTGTTCCTATTTATCCTAAGCATGAAGGGCAGTTTGAACTAACATTGACCTAACCTTAAATTTTTCCATTTCATCTTTTCTAGTTGTTGAAATTATTTTTCTAGACTCAAGAGGTATCATTTTACACCATCTAGCCTTGTGCCCAAAATTATTGCATTTGTAACATATAATATCATCATAAATAAGAGGTGAAAAGGAATTGAAATTTCTATTGACATTGTTTCTTGCATGATGAAAATAGTGTACAACTCTATGACCATATTTATTACAAGAAAAGCAATGACCATGGAAGATATTATGTAACCTATTTGGATGTCTTGAAGTTTGTGGTGAAGTAATCTTCCTCTTGTGATTAACTCTTATCCAGGGTTCTCCTTTGCTTTCTTCCTTTGCTTGCTTATCCTTTTTTGAGGTTTCTGCTTTTTGAAGACTTGATTCCTCTTTTTGTTTCTCATATTCTACATTTTGTAGTGCCTTGGTCCTTTCAACTTCATTCCTTAGGTGGACAATTTCTGCTTCCAATCCTTGACATTCTATTTCCCTGGCTCTCAATAGATCTGTCATGTCCTGCTCAATTTTCTTTCCTTATTCCACCCTAATCTTGAGTTCTATGAGATTTTGTAAAATTTCCATCCTTGCTTCTTCATCTTCTTGAACTTGTTCCTTCAAGCTTGAATTCTTCTCTCTAAGTTTTTCCAACTTTATGAGAGCAACAAAGAATTCCTATTTTATGTCAAACATAGTCTCTTCTTAATTTTCTAAAGTCATGTGTGCTACTGATGGATCCTTCTCCAAGTTGTTAGTATTTTCATGGAGAGATCTACTTTGATACCAATTGAAGAACATGTGCTTATACTGAGAGGGGGGTGAATAGTATACAATAAAACTTTTTGCTTTTTAATCCAAATAATAGCATCAACAATATTAAAGTAGTAAATATCACACAAAGCATCACACACATGAGAGATATTATTTTACGTGGTTCACCCAATGCGGGCTACTCCACGGAGAAAATATTTCTTATAAATTTTTCTCAAATAAATTCTCTTGGGAATCCTTTCCCTACAATGTTTATGGACCTCTGTCCAAAGGAGACACCGATCCCCTAAATCAAGTTCGTGGATCTCTATCCATAGGAGAACTCCTTATGATGGACTACTCAAGTTTGTGTATGTAGATGGATTACTTATGATGGATGCATATGAATGCCATATTTTTATGTTAAATACATGTATACTTTGCTTCACTTGTATGCATTTAATTTATGTTGTTATGACATATTTTATGCCTTGTGTGTATTACATAATTTTTCTATGATGATATGTGGAAATGAACATGTATGCTTTAATCATTAAAACATAATGTATGAATGTAATATGGATTTAAAAATCTAATGGATGACACCACATAATGTATAACAATCATGGATTGTAGTTGCTTTTTCTTTTTGTGGAAGATAGTACACCTATATGTGAGATGCAATTATATATGGTTTCTATTTATGGGATTTTGTAAATTAAAAGAATATGGATAACATAGTCAGTGGCCATTTAAATATCATTTTTGACATCCATCTGGTATCTAACTTATATTACAAATAATTCTAATAAACAAACTCTCATAAAAGAAATTGGTGTTTTGATTATTGTATTGAAAATTGGTTGTTGCTATTTGAGAATTTTTGAGGTTTTCCATGAGACTCAAACACCTTAGTTGACTTATCAAAAGTTGTATACTAACCATACTAGAATTTTGAAACATAAGGCTTTCGCTAGGATAGGCCCTAACTATTCATTATCCTTGTGTGTGCAAATGAGTATATTAGATAAGGCATAAGCATACCATGGTGTCAGGCGAGATTCTTTCAGCCCATTGCTAAGATTGGGGATCCTCAAATGTCTATCCAATATTAGGTTTAGATTTTAGTTGGACTAGGCCACTAGGCGATACAGGACACCTAAAGCTAGCTCTTCCATATTTAAATATTGTTCTACACGCAAGCAAAATGCTAATGTATCAGACGTATCATCGTGCATAAGGTACAATAGTGCTAACAATTCCAAGGATTCAAGTTCGCTCCCTTCTTTTCTTCAATTTATTGGGATACTTGCTCATGTATAGTGACAAAAATCACTGTTTATTTTGAATATACTCTTTTTTTTTCTGAGCAAGGGATTTGATACTGATTTGATTTTACTTTGAAAACTTGCTCTTGATTTGACTTGAATTTTTGGGATTTACATTTTTTAATTTGATTCAAAAAATTCCTTGGGATTTTGCTTTAGGGATTTCAATCTGGGATATCAATCTAGGATATCGATCTGGGGTATCAATTGGAGGATTGATCTGGGATATCACTTTGGGATATTGCTTTTTTGATGTAAGCAAGGGATTCATATGGGTAGGAAATAAACTTTTCCTTTTTCCAATTTCCAACATTTACTGGACCGTCCGCATAGAGGGATAAGCAAGAATAAACTTTTCACATCAATATACCTGGTCTTGCTTCGTAGCTTTCATCTTCCCATAGTCCTTATTAGGATTGTTTAATTTGTTGATTAGTGATAGATGTCTGATATGCTAAGGGCTATACAAATTATACCTCCTCTACAAAAGCAAAGCAAGCTTTCTATCAACTCTTGAGAGGATCTCTAGGTATGGTTGAATGATAGGAAAACCCTAGTATATTCTTCATAGCAACAAGAGGGGTTGTGTTAAAAAACATAGTTACTCACAAGGGTGATAAATGGATGAAAAAGATAATGCATAGATGCATTAGAACACAAATGTGGTGTCGTTTGTAAGATTGTAAACACAATGTATTCTAATGCAAGTGCGGCGAATGGATATGTCTAGTGCAATGCAAAAATGAAATGCACATGGAAAATGAAATGCATGATGTAAATGAAATGCAATGATGCAAATTGTTTTGGATTTTGATATTTTTTCAATTTTTTTTTTGGATTTTATTACTTTGGTTTGACCAAAGGACATATAGACGCCTTTGGAGCCTTTTAATGGGATGACCAAAGGGCTTACAGATGCCTTTGGGGCCTTTTGAATTTGATGACCAAAGGTATTACAGATGCCTTTGGGGCCTTTTTTATGGTTTTAGGCATAGAACGCTTTAAGATGAAGGATATTGAGAGGTTCGGGCTCTTCAGCTCTTTCAAGTGATGTCAAGTGATATGTCCCAGGTCCAATATTCTCAAAGATGATATAAGGACCCAATCAGTTAGCCACAAATTTGTCTCATAGTTATGGTAGCAAAATTTGAGTTATGTTGGTTCTCTTTTAGCACCAGATCACCAACTTCAAAGTCTCTTAGATGGACTTTGTCATTGTAAGCTCATTTTAAGTGCTCTTGATAAATGCAAAGGTGCTCAAGGGTATTCATGCGATGTTTATCAAGTAGCATCAATTAATCTAGGTGAGCTTGTCGTGTAGTTACATTATCAATGAACTCTTTCAATGTGATGTGCAGTATTGAAATATCCAACTCTAAGGGTATAATAGCCTCAACACCATATACTAGTGAAAACGGAGTTGCCCTAGTGGGTTTCCGAATACTAGTCCTATAAGACCATAATGCAAGGGGTAGTTGTATGTACCAATATTTATGGTGCTCTTATATCATATTTTTCAATATGGAGACCACTGTCTTATTTGCAGCCTCAGCTTGCTCGTTTACCTGCGGATAATATGGAGTTGTAAAACTATGTTTGATTCTATACTTCGATGTGAAAGTTCTCATAATTTTGTTTTTGAATGACATTCCATTATTTGAAATTATCTTGGATGGTATACCAAAATGACTTATGATATTGGTGAATATAAACTCAGCAATACATGCTCCAGTTATCATTGTTAAGGGAATGTATTCCACCTATTTAGTAAAGTACTCAGTAATCATAATAATGAATGTATGTTAGCCCGATTATAGAGGATAGATCTTATCGATGATATCCAAACCCCACTGAGCAAATGGCCAAGCCACTTGAATGGGTTGTAAGGCCTATGATGGCAAGTTTACAAGATTAACATGATGCTGGTATTTAACGCATTTCCTAACATACACATTGCAATCCTTCTCCATAGTGGTCCAATAATAACCCATGCGAAGGATGCACTTGACGATAGCCATGCCGCTAAAATGGCCATCGCACGTACCATCGTGAGCTTATAAAATTTCCAAAGATGACTCTTGGGGCTCAAGACAACGAAGGAGAACTCCATCGTAGCTTATCCTTTATAGGATGTCTTCTAACAAGACATACTTTGTTCCTTTCTATTTAAATGTGTGTTTCATGGTACGTGATAATCCTTGAGGGATTACACCAAGTCTAAGGAAGTCATGTATCTATGATGTCCAATTATGATAAGATTTGGCTTCAATTGACAAGACAAAATGTTCCTCCTTCGGTTACACATTTGTAAATGCAAATTGGGAAACAAACTTGTGGTGAATGGTAGTACCACTCCCCATTGGATCCTATGAATTCAACCCCTTATGCATAACCCTACAAGTAATTCAAGGAGATTGAGGGGGCCCACATCATTCAAGGGAGGAATACTGAACTAAGCCATTGAATTGATGGTTCCTCAAACCCTTTGGATATTGTCACCAAGTTGGAGTCACCAAATGAACATAATTTCTTTGCTGATGAGGTCAAGACTACTCATCAAATATTGAGTTCTCCAGGGGATAGAACTATTGTGAGCATATTTAAAGAGGCAATTGGTCTTAGGATCTGGATCTGCTACTTAGATGAGTTACCAAGTGATTTGTGGTAAGATATAGGTAATCCAAAGTGTCACCAAACTCTGATTTCCTAAAGCATATAGACCTTTTGGATATTAAAGTAAAGTTATCGAGATATGCTTCTCTTTTGAAATACAATCAATCAGAGAAGACCTAGTTTGCTATAAAGTGGATGATGAGCATCAGATATGCTCATATTTTTGTATATGTACTAATGGTTTTTGCATAACAATATATCATGAGTTGTATATTTTTATGAATCATTATGTATTTGTTTAATAAAATCATGTGTATTATCTAATATGTGTGTGAAGTGTGTTTTGTGTAGTTATCCACATAATTTGGTCATATTTTTCTCAGTCGAGGTCCTACATGGACATGGCATGTTTTCACTTCATTATACTAAGGCATACTCAAGTAGGTACCTTACTGAGGTAGGCACCTTACTCAAGTAGGTGCCTTACCGAGGTAGGTGCCTTACTCAAGTAGGTGCCTTACCGAGGTAGGTGCCTTACTCAAGTAGGTGCCTTATCGAGGTAGGTGCCTTACTGAGGTAGGCACCTTACTCAAGTAGGTTCCAAGAAGGCACCTTACTCAAGCAGGCACTAAGATTATGCGTGTTGACCAGACAGTTGTAGAAGGATCCCATTGACCATCGTTCCATGTCATATGTGGGAAACCGTTGAATGAACGAGCTATCCCAACCGGAGTGGATGAACATGTAACCACTCAACAAAGCAAAATTCCAACAAAGCAAAAATCATCCGATTGCCAAAAAACAATGAAAATCTTCTTATCGTGCACCTATTACAGTAACTAAATTGTCCCAATTTAGAATGTAACTAGGATGCTTATTGTAATAGAACTGCAATAGGAATTCCTATGTGTGTTATATAAACACACGAACTTATCTATAGTAGGGGAGGCAAATATTTTAGAGAATATTATCGCATGTATATTTCATCACACCATCAATAAAATCTTGAAAGTTCTTCCATTTGTGTATTGTCTTCGTGATTCATTGGGCAGGATCTAATGGAGCTCGGGCCCACTCCAAGCCAGTATTCCTCCCCTGCTTATTAGTTGTTTTCATAGATGTAATTATGTATGATAGTATATTTATTTCTTAGATTAAATATATTTTCCTTAGCATGGTGTGCTTTTCAATTACCTAAGTGTGTTTACCGCTTTCAGTGTGGAGTGTTTATTTTTATGTCTTTATTTATGCATAAGTTTTATTGGTGTGGATAAATAAATTGCTACTTTACAAACACCCCCAATGATAGTTGAACAGATTCATCTCAAAAGTGGTAGTGTGAGTAGTCTTGTTGAGTGGTATTTTCACCCGATTGTGAAAACACACTCTCCGATAGGATTTGGGTTCTAAATCCTCTGCTTTCAAAGAAATTAAACAAGTAACTTCTCCAAGGTTCCTGTTATGCTAGCATTTTGCATCTGTGTATTAATAATCTCAAATAAAGATATTTAATAAAATGCTTGGAACACCTTAGTGGTTGCAAGTAACTGAAAACAAGGGGCACTGTGGTTTATTTTACTATGAAACTTAATGATTTTTCATGAACCCTTATAAAACAAATGTGATTTGATCCTTATATGACCATGCTGCAACTTCAAAATGAAATTTAATGAAATGCCATAAATGAAGGAATTATTTATGGATTTTGAAGTTTTTTAATTTTTTTATTTTATTTTAATGCTTAAAAGAAATAAAATTGGGACTTCTGAAAAATAAAATACAGCAAAAAGAAAATAAAATGCAAAGAAACAGAAATTAAAATTGCATTCAGTTTGATGCTATCCCGTCCTGGCAAAACCGAAGATGTGAGGTTTCCATGCATGCAACCTAACCTATTGAACCTGCAAAACACGCACAATCCAAATAAGTTAAGTGTTGGTCTCTAGGGTTTTATTGTGATCTTTCAGATTTAGACATTCGCATGAAGCAACCAAGAGAACTTGCATTCAACTTCACCTATAAGCCTAGAAATCTGAAAAGGGAAAGATAAACATTAAATCCATGCATGCAGAAAATAACTCCTTCTTTCTTGCCAACAAGATGCAAATTTCTGAACACTCTTGCATTAAAGATAAATCATGTTACAATAGCAGAACATCTGGTTTTCTCAAAACCAGAAAAAAGGAAGAAAAACACTCCCGAGCAGGCCTAGAATGGCTTCTCGCCTTAGGCACTGCAACTCTGCCTGCAGCGGTTTTCGACCCTTGTGCCAATCTGTGCCTCTGCTTTTATACTTTCTATAAATGCTCTCTGTTTCATCCTGTGACGCTTCGCTTCATCTTCCAGATCGCTTCGTTTCACCTTCCTGCCTTTTTGTTGCTTTGAATTCATGCTCAATGCCGAAACGCTTGATCTTCTCTGTGACTTGTAACGCTTTTGCAGCCTTTACACATGTATGCCACGTGTTTCGCACTTTTCTGCACGTTCTGTAACGGCTCCATGAAAATCGTGACAAAAAATAGCATGCAGCTTTGCTCCTCTACTTTCATCGCGAAAACACGACATGTCGCGAAACGGACATGCGCAAGCACATGTCGCGATATCGCGACGTTTTCCTGCCAACAGCCTTGCCAACGCAACCTATCACGAAATCGTGACGTTTTTCAGTTTTGAGCTGTGAGGCTGCTTCTTGTCGTGAAATCGTGACATTTTTCATTTCCGTACGCCTTGCTATTTTTTCTGTCGCGAAATCGCTACGCTTTTTGTTCGGAGCTGTCTTCGGCTGCAACCTGTCGCGATATCGCGATGTTTTTCACTTGGTACGCTTTTGGCCGCAACCTGTCATGAAATCGCTATGCTTCTCCGTTCCGGGCTGTCTCCCTGCATTTGGCCGCGAAAACGTGACATGTCGCGAAATCATGACATATTTTCCATTCCGTACACTTTCGCTGTTGGAGCCGCGAAAACATGACCTGTCGTGATATCGCGACGCTTTTCTATTTTGGGCCCCTTTGCTATTTCCTGTCATGAAATCGCGACGATTTTTCATTCCGTACACCTTGGCTGCAACCTGTCGCGAAATCGCGACGCCTTTTCGCTTCATGCCCCTTTGCTGCTTTCTATCACGAAATCGCGATGCTTTTCTATTTTGGGCTGCTCTTGCTACTTCCTATTGTGAAATCGTGACATTTTTCCGCTTCGGAAGGCTTTGCTGTTTTCTATCGCGATATCGTGACGTTTTTCTGCTTCGGCATGCTTTGCTGTTTTCTAGTCACGATATCGCGATGTTTTTAGTGCCTTACCCTATTTGACTGGTTTGACCTACGATTTTGCGACATGTCGCGATATCGTGACAATTTTCATTTTTTGCCAGCGACCGCGCAACACGTCGCGAAATCACGACACTTTTCATTTTCTGCCAGCGACCGCGCAACACGTCGCAAAATCGTGACACTTTTCATTTTCTGCCAGCGACCGCACAACACGTCGTGAAATCGTGACACTTTTCATTTTCTGCCAGTGACGGAGCGACATGTCGCGATATCGCGACACTTTTTCATTTTCGGCAGCGATGGCGCGACATGTCGCGATATCGCGATAATTTTCATTTTTCGGCAGCGATGGCGCGACATGTCGCGATATCGCGACACTTTTTATCCTTGTGCAATTTTTCCCCTTTTTCTTGATTTTTAGCATCTGGGTCATTGAGATCTTCTTTGAAAGCATGCAAAAAAAGGTGGGTCCCCAATTTTGGGGTGTGTTGTGGATCAGCCACAACAAATGGCGACTCTGCTGTCAAATGCTCTTGAGCATTTTAGTGAGAACCCAACCTGGAAGTATACAAACTTGGAAACCAACATTAGCACATAAGCAATATAAACAAATGCCCATAGATCAGAAATACATGAATTATCAGAATTGTTAAGTATCAGCTCGGTGTGTGCAAGGTGTTTCATTCCCTATCATTTGAAATTGATCAACATTCCATCGTCAGTTTTATATGAATGCATATGTGAGTGAATGATTTGTGTAACCTAATAAATATGCTAAGAGATTTTGCTTTTATAAAAGGCATAGTCCTTCTGGTATCATACACAAACATTCAAGATTATCAAACCCTCTTAGGATCAACTATATGTATAATGAATTGCTTTATTATATCCCAAAGTTGGTTATGAGTCCCTACTATCTTGAACCCATGTGTAAGTGAAAGTGAAATCGAGCTTTGGGAAATCAGACTCCCAACCTAATCGAGATGGGAGTTTAACCCTATTCTTACTACTCCGATTTAGAATTCATTACCTCACTTTGAGCAAAATAATTTAACCAATTATGGAAGAAATGGTCATGCTAGTCTAACCCTTTGGACAATCAGTGGTCTTGTTTTTTTAGACAAGACATGTTGCCATGCATGGGCATACCTAACCCCATAATCCAAGACTTATCTTCATTTCTTTGGACCTTGGGGATGACTACCCATCCTTTGCAGAGGACAAGTAGTATGATCCTTCCAATCCAATATAAATATGAGATGGGAAAAATTAAATTTTTACTTCTTGGACCTTGGGGATGACTACCCATCCTTGCTAGGGACATGTAGTACGATCCTTCCAATCCAAGCTTTGGATAAAAATGGAAAATATTAATTTATTGCTTAGACCTTGGGGATGACTACCCATCCTTTGTAGAGGACAAATAGTACGATCCTTCCAATCCAATATTTATCATGAAATGAGACATAAGAACTTTGGGGAATCAGATTCTCAACCTAAGCGAGATGAGAATTTATGCCCTATCCTTACTACTCCATGTAGGTCAAATCAAAGCTTTGGGGAGTTGGATCCTCAACCTAAGTTCGATGAGGATTTAGCCCTATCCTTACTACTCTGATTTTAGGCTTTAAGCTTTATGGAAGTGGTCAAAACCACTGTTTTAAGGATCATGTTGCATACTAGGATAGACATGAAAAACCTCTTTCGCCCAACCTTTTCTTCCAAGCAAGGTTTTGATCATTTTGCTCAAGATCCTTTTTAATGTGTATAAAATGTGCTTGGTTCTAGATATCTCAAGACTCAGTTCCCAACCTTAGGATACTCTTCTTATTTATGTGATAGCATAACCTTAAGAGGATTTGACACACTTTAATGATTTGCATTTGAAATGCATTTGCAACTAAGATGGCATGTATGTGCAAAGTGAGATGTAATATGAATGCATTGTCTTTTGAATTGCAGATGAAATTTTGCCATATAAAATTGACTACTTCATGCATCACAAGTCTCAAACGATACTATTTAAATGTTTGTGTTACTTGTGGAGCTTCTACAACACAATTCCAATGTTTCATATTTCCCCGATCTAGAACATAAGTTAGCATCTCAAGGCAACTTTTTCATCATCATTTTTTTTTTTTTTATAGACAAACAAAACATGTCAAATAAACACACAATTTTAAATCCAAATCCAAATAGCAATCCCAAAATGAAACTTGAAAACACAAACCCAAAACCAGAAACCAAAATCTATATACAAATGTACACTATAATACAAGATGATGCAAAGCTTGGATTATCACTTTCCTGGATCCCAAACATGATTAGAACATTTCAACAAAAATATGACATGATATGCATGCCAAATGTTGTGGGAATCCAACACAAACAAGACTAGGCCAAACAATGCAACAAATTTCCACTTGCCATGCTCACCATACCAATTTGATTTAGTTCCAATAATACTCCCATAGGTGAGCATCAAATTACTAAAATGATTAGACAATAAATGATTTTCAATTTTATCTTGTCTATTCTTTAAAATGTAAACTTCATAATTCCCTCCTTGATTTAGAATTAGGCTATCTTTTTCAAATATGCAATTTTGTAAGTAGAAGCCTATTTCTACAAATTTCAAAGCCAAATCATCTTCCAAATTCGTAGGCCAATCAAATTTATGTAACAATTTACAAGCATCTAGGATATTTACTAAATTAGGATCATTAAAAGTTTTTATCCTAGATTCAATTAGCAATTGTTGATGAATTTGATTTAACAATTCAAGTGCATCAACTTCTTTTCCATTCATTAAAACCATGTTATTAAAGGTGTGATTAAAAATTATACCTTGTTTTTCATTTACCTTTAATGACATTTCACCATAAACATTATTTAAATTTAAAATATGGTCATCCTTTTCAATCCTCAAACATTCTTGGTCAAAGCGTATGTCCCATGACTCATCTTGATGATCCTTCATTTGAATTGCTTCCAATTGATCCATCTCTTTGTCATTTGGTTCTAATTCTTTGTTCACTATCCATGGTATCTCTTCATTTGAATCCTCAAAATCATCATGCAAACTTGCATCCACACTTTCAATGAATTTATATTCGACATGATCAAATTTTGTCCCCTTTTCAAATCTTGTGACTATGATATCTTCATATGATGTAGAAGGTTCAACATCCTGCATATCAAGTAAAATATGAGTTTTATCTATAGGGATGTGAGAAAAGAATGCATCATCATATCTCCCCCAACCATTGTAAAAATCGTCATCCAAATCCATAGAATGAAAATCCATGATGTTTGTGACATGATCTCTTGATTCATTCATAAATTATTTTTCTTCTTTGTCCTTGGTAATAGAATCATTATAATCTTCCAAAATTTGATGAGATTTGAAACCCTCTTCCAAAACATCCTCAAATCGTACAGGAGTTGTAATATCTTCCTTTGAGTAGGCAATTATGTTGTCCTGTATATCAATAGGCACACGAGTTTCATTAGTAGTTTTGGAATGAGTAAAATCTTCCCACTTCTTCCAAGCATCATAATAATCATCTTTCAAAATCAAGTGGTGACGTTCAACTATTTCTTCAACATCTTCCAATTCATCAATGTGCTTCTCATCAAATTCATCTTCACCTTCCTTAGATGGTTCAATTATTTCCAAAAGTGGGTTATTTCTTGAATTCAAATTTATAAGGCTATCATTGTCCAAATTAGTAACCCATGATTCATTATCATAATTTGGAGGGTGAAGAATTTCTTGATCTTTAATTTTACACGTCTCATCAATAGTATCTTCCAAGAACAAGTGGTGAAATTCTATCATATCTTCAAATTTATTTATTGATTTTCTTTCCATTTCACTTTCAACCACTTCATTCAATTCTATGGTGGGTTCCATCCATTCACATATATCAAACATTGTTGAATTTAGAACCCCTTCATCCGGATAATCGTGTACCTCTACATGATCCTCACTAGTGGATGTTGTCTTAGCAATTTGCACCTCCTCTTGGACTACATCTAAGGTGGTCATAAAATTTGGGTATTCAAATTCATCCCCTTGATCATTCACCTTAGGTATCATTGGAGTGGGGGGTGCTATGTTTGATGGTTGGTGTAGGTTGGCATCAAAAGAACAATCTCTCATGTGAACATGTTGTGCCTTTTCTTCTTCAAGACCTTGCCGTTCTATCTCTTCTAAGACCTCATGGATTTTCTCTAGAGACAAGCCACTCAGCTTTTCCTCAATGAGTGAAGCAAGTGTGGGGTGTATGGCTCCTAGGTATACTTCCATGGCTTCCTCTTCTAATGTGTTAAAATTTTCCCACATTTGGGAGTGCAACTCATGAAATATTTCATTGAATTGACTCAAGGATTCATTAGGCTCCTTACACATGGAGGTAAACTAATTTTTCAAGATTTCTAAGTCAACCTGATTACCAAAATGATAAAGATAGGCTGCTTCTAATTGTATCCAAGAAGTCCTAACCTCCATGGGTAGTTGGATGTACCAAAAGAATGGTTTATCTTCCAAAATGTATGCAAATAACTTACAAGCCACCTCCTCATAGAAAATCTGGAATTTACATAATGTATCCTTGTAGACATGCAGTTTTTGCAAGTATCCTAGTGGCACCTCTTGATTAAAACACCGTAAAAAATCCAATAACATTGTAGGAATTTGATAGGGTACCACAGGTATAGATAAACCCTCATAATGATCCTCTATCATTGATACCATTCTCTCTCTTAGAGACACTATTTCAGCTCTCAGGGATACCATTTGCTCCTCAAGTGTTGCCATTAGTGAACTCAGAATGTAATTTTAGAACCAAATCTGTTGAATATTCAACCTGCAAGGTATAAAAAAAATCAAGTTAGCATCAACCAAGAGATGTAATTATTAAAATCAAATGTCAAGTAATTGCATGAGACCAAAATTTTCTAAATTAAATCAAATCACATATTTCTGTATGAACAATCAGAAAAGTGTTAGAATAATATACAACATACCTGAATTGCTTAAAATAGAACAAGTAAATAAATTCAGGCCGTCCTTTTTACAATCGGCCGAGTGTTAGAGGACAAGCATAAAAAATTTAAATTTAAATAACACTAAAATAAACCCGTTCGGCCCTCCTAGCACCAATCCGTTGAGTGGTGTTAGAGGCCGAAGATGCTAATCAAATGGACTTGAAATATTTAGCAATGTAAAGCTCTCAAACAATTTAAAACCCGTAGCATCTAAAATCACGATAAAATAAACTTTTCAGGCCCTCCTTCTAGCGCCAATCTGTTGAGTGGTATTTTCACCCGATTGTGAAAACACACTCTCCGATAGGATTTGGGTTCTAAATCCTCTCGCTTGCAAAGAAATTAAACAAGTAATTTCTCCAAGGTTCCTGTTATGCTAGCATTTTGCATCTGTGTATTAATGATCTCAAATAAAGATATTTAATTAAAATGCTTGGAACACCTTAGTGGTTGCAAGTAACTGAAAACAAGGGGCACTGTGGTTTATTTTACTGTGAAACTTAATGATTGTTCATGAACCCTTATAAAACAAATGTGATTTGATCCTTATATGACCATGCTGCAACTTCAAAATGAAATTTAATGAAATGCCATAAATGAAGGAATTATTTATGGATTTTGAAGTTTTTTAAATTTTTTATTTTATTTTAATGCTTAAAAGAAATAAAATTGGGACTTCTGAAAAATAAGATACAGCAAAAAGAAAATAAAATGCAAAGAAACAAAAATTAAAATTGCATCCAGTTTGATGCTATCCCGTCTTGGCAAAACCGAAGATGTGAGGTTTCCATGCATGCAACCTAACCTATTGAACCTGCAAAACACGCACAATCCAAATAAGTTAAGTGTTGGTCTCTGGGGTTTTATTGTGATCTTTCATATTTAGACATTCGCATGAAGCAACCAAGAGAACTTGCATTCAACTTCACCTATAAGCCTAGAAATCTGGAAAAGGGAAAGATAAACATTAAATCCATGCATGCAGAAAATAACTCCTTTCTTGCCAACAAGATGCAAATTTCTGAACACTCCTGCATTAAAGATAAATCCTGTTACAATAGCAGAACATCTGGTTTTCTCAAAACCAGAAAAAAGGAAGAAAAACACTCCCGAGCAGGCCCAAAATGGCTTCTCGCCTTAGGCACTGCAACTCTGCCCATAGCGGTTTTTTAACCTTTGTGCCAATCTGCGCCTCTGTTTTTATACTTTCTAGCAATGCTCTCTGTTTCATCCTGTGACGCTTCGCTTCATCTTCCAGATCGCTTCGTTTCACCTTCCCGTCATTTTCGTTGCTTTGAATTCATGCTCGATGTCGAAACGCTTGATCTTCTTTGTGACTTGTAACGCTTCTGCAGCCTTTACACATGTATGCCACGTGTTTCGCACTTTTCTGCACGTTCTGTAACGGCTCCATGAAAATCGTGACAAAAAATAGCATGCAGCTTTGCTCCTCTACTTTCACCGTGAAAACGCGACATGTCGTGAAAACGCGACATGTCACGATATCACGACGTTTTCTTGCCAACAGCCTTGCCAACGCAACCTGTCGCGAAATCATGACGTTTTTCAGTTTCGAGCTGTGAGGCTACTTCCTGTCGTGAAATCATGATGTTTTTCATTTTCGTACGCCTTGCTATTTTTTCTATCACGAAATCGCTATGCTTTTTGTTCGGAGCTGTCTTCGGCTGCAACCTGTCGCGATATCGTGACATTTTTCACTTGGTACGCTTTTGGCCGCAACCTGTCGTGAAATCGCTACGCTTCTCCGTTTCGGGCTGTCTCCCTGCATTTGGTCGCAAAAACGTGACATGTCACGAAATCGTGACATATTTTCCATTCCGTACACTTTCGCTGTTGGAGCCACGAAAACGTGACCTGTCGCGATATCACGACGCTTTTCTATTTCGGGCCCCTTTGCTATTTCCTATCGTGAAATCGCGACGATTTTTCATTCCGTACACCTTGGCTGCAACCTGTCGCGAAATCGCGACGCTTTTTCGCTTCATGCCCCTTTGCTGCTTTCTGTCGCGAAATCGTGACGCTTTTCTATTTCGGGCTGCTCTTGCTGCTTCCTATCATGAAATCGCGACGTTTTTCCGCTTCGACAGGCTTTGCTGTTTTCTGTCACGATATCGTGATGTTTTTTCGCTTCGGCATCCTTTGCTATTTTCTTTCGCAATATCGCGACGTTTTTAGTGCCTTGCCCTGTTTGACTGGTTTGACCCACGATTTTGTGACATGTCGCGATATCGCGACAATTTTCATTTTCTACCAGCGACCACGCAACACGTCGCGAAATCGCGACACTTTTCATTTTCTGCCAGCGACCGTGCAACACGTCGCGAAATCGTGACACTTTTCATTTTTTGCCAGCGACCGCGCAACACGTCGCGAAATCGTGACACTTTTCATTTTTTGCTAGCGACGGAGCGACATGTCGCGATATCGCGACACTTTTTCATTTTCAATAGCGATGGCGCGACATGTTGTGATATCGCGACAATTTTCATTTTTTGGCAGCGATGGCACGACATGTCGCGATATCGTGACACTTTTTATCCTTGTGCAATTTTGCCCCTTTTTCTTGATTTTTAGCATCTGGGTCACTGAGATCTTCTTTGAAAGCATGCAAAAAAGGTGGGTCCCCAATTTTGGGGTGTGTTGTGGATCAGCCACAACAAGTCTCAATCATGGCACTTCAAAATTCTATGATCTCCCTGGTTTGATAATTTAAATGTGAGGGTTGTGACATAAATAAGATAAATTTAACCAGTGTTTTTCCCCATACATTTTGGTGTCATTGTCGAGGAAGTGCCATCAGTAGACTGACTACAATTGTGCGATACTAGGATGAACGCACTGCAACCCTGCTTGCAATATTATACTGAAATGAAATGAAAGACCATGAAATGCATATAACACGAAAATAACAAAGAGAGATCCTTTTTATTTATATTGAAACCCGGTTACATGTCGGTCCCTCTGAGGGATACCCATTTCGATACAATGAATTACAAGTGGATAAAATGTCCCCTTTGCAAAGGGGTGGTGCACTTTCGCAGGCTTCCCGATCCCGCACACGAAATTGTACGAGGGCTTACAGATGCCTCCTTCTCCAAATCTGCTCTTGGAGGGATCCTTATGCTCCTAATGCTTTGATCCGATCCTGTAGACCTGTACCTGCATTCATGGAAACAACAAAGCACGATAAGTAGAATGGGCAACCTCCCCAGATGAGGCCCTTTTGTTAGCACATATGATAATCTAGATAAATAAATAGGAAATGCATTGAAACAAAGCAGATATAAGCAATATGCATATGGAAACCAAGAATATTAATCTAAATGCAATGAAATATTCAGATCTATGCTAAAGCTATGTAAATGAAATAATGATAAATAAATATCTAATGCTAAGAACAAAGGAATCAACCATTTTACAACCCAACTATGACTATGGGCCGTTGTCAAAGACAACGACCTCTGATTTAAAGGTTACCTCTGGTCTTATGGGCTATGGCAATCGATCCCTTGCTCGAATTGATGTTCAAGGGTCGCCAAGTGTGTCTCCTACACTGATTGGTGATTAGAAATGATAAAACTAAATAATTGTATGTGAACGTAGTTTAGCCGGACGGTGCTCCAATGCTCTTCCAAAGGATGTAGCTTGGCTCTCCATTTTGATAGGGCTCCATTGCACACAATTTGAACTTTCTGTCTCCTTTTTTTGCCTTACTAGAAATATGCATATATAGAATTCTAGGTTTTAGGTTTAGATCTAGGGCTTGGCTTCCTGGGGAAGTCAAGCTCCAGATCTGCATGCTAACTGACTATCCCAGAGGGAAGGTTTAGTCTTGATTTGGCATGGAAGGGGCAGTCAAGAGGAACTCTGGGAGTTCCTCATCGAGATCCCTTCGAAATGCATGCAAACTACCATTACCGCCCATGATTTGGGCAATCCCTCATGGCAGTTCATGTTTTAGGGCTAGCCGTTGTCATCAGTAGCGGCTAGTTGTGGCCGCTCTAGCCTATAGCGGCCAAGATTGTTGGCCGCTCTAGTCTACAACTGCTAGCTAGTTGGCCGCTCTAGTCTACAGCTGCTAGCCTAAATGGGCTAGAATGTCCTTTTTGAGTGGTTAGGACCACTACTTGTTCTTGGAAAGGTCCAAGATTGGTCATATGGTGTGTGGATGTGCCCATATGAGTAGTCTCCTAAACATGACACATTTTAGGTGTCTACAGATGCCCCTTTTTGGGATGCACTATGAGAAAAACACAACGTGGAGCAAAAAAAGTAGACCACCTAGGGCCATATTGTAGGGTGTGTGATGATCATTGATCTGATCAACATTGGATGCCCCAGTCATGGGCTTGAGATGCCTTTGGGGCATTTTGGGAGTTGACCAAAGGGCTTATGCTACCTTTGGATTTTTTTGTGTGACCAAAGGGCTTGTGATGCCTTTGGGGCATTTTGTGAGTTGACCAAAGGGCTTATGCCCTTTGGGGCCTTTTGAGTTGACCAAAGGGCTTATGCTACCTTTGGGGCATTTTTTTTTGACCAAAGGGCTTATGCTACCTTTGGGGCTTTTTGAGTTGACCAAAGGGCTTATGCTACCTTTGGGGCATTTTGAGTTGACCAAAGGGCTTATGCTACCTTTGGGGCTTTTTTTTGACCAAAGGGCTTATGCTACCTTTGGGGATTTTTTAGTTGACCAAAGGGCTTATGCTACCTTTGGGGCATTTTGTTTGACCAAAGGGCTTATGCTACCTTTGGGGCTTTTTGATTTGACCAAAGGGCTTATGCTACCTTTGGGGATTTTTTTTTTGACCAAAGGGCTTGATGCCCTTTGGGGATTTTGTTGACCAAAGGGCTTATACCTTTGGGGCTTTTTTTTGACCAAAGGGCTTATGCCACCTTTGGGGCATTTTTTTTACCAAAGGGCTTATGATACCTTTGGGGCATTTTTAGTTGACCAAAGGGCTTATGCTACCTTTGGGATTTTATTTTTGACCAAAGGGCTTATGCTACCTTTGGGGCTTTTTTTTGACCAAAGGGCTTGTGATACCTTTGGGGCATTTTGTAGTTGACCAAAGGGCTTATGCTACCTTTGGGGCTTTTTTTGACCAAAGGGCTTATGCTACCTTTGGGGCATTTTTGAGTTGACCAAAGGGCTTATGCTCCTTTGGGGCTTTTTTTTGACCAAAGGGCTTATGCTACCTTTGGGGCTTTTGTTTTTGACCAAAGGGCTTATGCTACCTTTGGGGCATTTTATGAGTTGACCAAAGGGCTTATGCTACCTTTGGGGCTTTTTGTTTTTGACCAAAGGGCTTATGCTACCTTTGGGGCATTTTTTTTGACCAAAGGGCTTATGCTACCTTTGGGGCTTTTGAGTTGACCAAAGGGCTTATGCTACCTTTGGACATTTTTGGGTTGATCAAAGGGTTGATTGTTGATTAGGGGAGGTATGATACCAATAATGCCCCAGTTGATGTTTAGTAAATATTTTTGTTTTGATTTTATGTTGTGGATGCAATGATGAATGCAATGCCTAGATAATGATTTGATTATGCTATATGTATGCAATGTACTGATGGCATGTGCTAGCTAGATGATGGATGTATGGTTTAGATGGTATGATCTAGATGATGATGATGGATGCATATGTGGATGCATGTTTAATTTTGGTGTATTGTATGCATCTAACTCATGTTGTTATGATATGGTAAATGAAATGTGTTATGCATTATGTTGATGATCTAATGTGAATGAACCTATATGCTTTAAGCACTTTTAAAACATAAGGAATGAATGTAATATGAGTCTAACAATCTAATGGACGACACCACAGAATGTATAACAATCATGAATGTAAACAATAACTCTTAGCATAAGAATTAATCATTTAAGCATTCAAAATGTGAAATGTGATGATATGATATGTATGATTTGCCTTGATGGAATGATTTGTTGCTATAAGGGGATTTTTGAGGATTTCCATGAGACTCAAACACCCTAGTTACTCGATCAAAAGTTGTATACTGACCATACAGAGTTTCTGAAGGATAAAGTTCTGTTATGAAGACCTAGATATTCATTATCCCTGTGTGTGCAAATGAATATATTAGATAGAGCATAAGCCTACCCTAGTGCTAGGCGAGATTCATTCAGCCCATTGTTGTATTGGGGATCCTCAAATGTTTATCTTGATCCTAAGCTAGACTCAGTTGGATTAAACCACTAGGCAGTACAGGACACCTAAAGCTAGCTCTTCCACATGCAAACATTGGTCTATTCAAAAGCGAGATGCCAATGTGATAGACATATCATCGTGCTTACGGCTCGGTCATGCTGAGAATTCCAGGGATTCAAGTTCTATACTCCCTTCTTTTCTTCATATTTATTTGGGATACTTGCTCATGATTTAGTGATGAAAACCACTATTTATTTTGAATTTTTATTTTTTCTTTTGAGCAAGGGATTTATGTAGTGATGATAATCACTATTCACTTTGTTTTTGGATTTTTTTTGAATTTTGAATTTTGCTTCGTTCAGGATTTTTGCTCATATTGATTAAAGCAAGGGATTTCTTTAGGTAGGGATGAACTTGTCCTTTTGCCAATTCTTAGCATTTTCGAGCCGATCGCACAAGGGGATGAGCAAGATAAACTTTTCACCTTAGGATACCTAGTACTGCTTCATAGCATTCATCTTTCCCTTGTTCCAACTAGGATTTTAGTGTTTTAATTAGTGATAGGATTTTGAGATATACCAGGTGCTATCAAAACTAAACCTCACCTATCAAAAGCAAAGACAACTTTCTACAAAGTTTGATAAAACCACTAGGTATGGTTGAGTGACCAAAAAACCCTAGTATATTCCTTATAGCAATAGGAGGGGTTGTGTTGAAAAACACAGTTACACACATGGGTGATGGATGATGATGGATTTTGAAGATGCATGATTGAGGTACAAACATGGTGTCATTTGTAATATTGTGAACACAACCTACTAGATGTAAGTGCAATGGATGGAAATGCCTAATGCATAATGCAACTAGATGGATGCAAGGTGCGAATGCAATATGTAAATGTTTTCGTATTTTTGATGCTTTCAATTGTTTTTGAGTTTTGATTATTATGAATGTTTTTTGAACTTTTGATTTTAAATTGTTTTTATGCTTTTATGTTTTGCTTTTGACCAAAGGGCTTTAAGATGCCTTTGGGGCCTTTTGTGAATTGACCAAAGGGCTTTAATATGCCTTTGGAGATTTTTGTGATTTGATTTGACCAAAGGGCTTCAAGATGCCTTTGGAGCCTTTTGTGAATTGACCAAAGGGCTTTAAGATGCCTTTGGAGCCTTTTGTGATTTGACCAAAGGGCTTTAAGATGCCTTTGGAGCCTTTTGTGATTTGACCAAAGGGCTTTAAGATGCCTTTGGAGCCTTTTTTTTTTTACCAAAGGGCTTTAAGATGCCTTTGGAGCCTTTTGTTTTTTTGGTTCTCTATTGTTTTTGTGATTTTGAAATTTATGAATGTTTTTGATATTTTGTTGGTTTTACAAGGGGAAGGTATGATACCTTAGGTACCCCTAGTGTGCATGTTTCCTACTATAATGTAGTCATATTTCTTAGGAAGAGTGATAGAAATTAGCTCTCCCAATTGGGGCACGGACCTCTACGGGGTGCCCCTGTCTTGATGAGATGAAATGAGTGAACCATCTGCGTGGAGCTCATTTCATTCTAATAGACCTTGGACCACCTTCTGGAATGAGTGGCAGTCATGGATGTCATGCCCCTATGTACGATGGTACATACAATGGATGCTCTCATCAGTGGACCCATGCTTGGGCTCTCTTTGCTTGACCTTGGGCAATATAAATGCATTTGCCTTGTACAACTTTTGAAATAAAGTCGTAGTAGTCATTTCAAATGTTACCTCCTATTGAGGTGGCTTGTTAGGCCTATGAGGCTGTGACTGACCTTGAGATCTCAGTTGGGATGATGTGGCCTCTATTTTGGTAGGTTGGGGCACTATGGATGAACCATCTATGGGAAAAACCCCACTATCTATGAGACTCTAAACCACATTCCTGAATCCTTTGCAATTGCAAATGCCATGCCCCTCTATTCGATGATAGAGACAGTAATGGTCCTCCCTATAACCCTTAGGTTTAGCTCTGTTTGGGTCTAAAGGGTTTATGTTAGGTAAGGTGATGACCTTAGCCTCTTGCAGCTTTTGAAAAATATCAGACATAGGCTCGTTTAAAGGAGTCCAAGTGCGTTGTTGTTGTTTTGAGTGTTTAGCACACTTTAGCCTGGTATGAGAACCAGGTTGAGCCCTAGGTATGTCACTTGCTAGCTCAGGGGGCTCTTCTTGCCTTTTTGGTGCAAGAGATGGATTGCTGACTATGGTCACTTGTTGGTTGACAATTTGAAGTTGCTCTTTGTTGAGCATGTTGTGTATTATGGCTCTAAAACCTTGACATACATGGATGTCATGTCTATTTTGTCTATGGTATACACAATGCTCATCCTCCTCATATCTCTAGGGTTTTGGATGATTTAGATCTAAAGGTTGCACCTCAGGTAGGGTGATGGCATTTGTGGCAATTAACCGATTGAAAATCGATAATGCAGGCTCAGGCAATGGGGGATACTTGCTTGGTTGTCGGGGTGGTTGAGCTAGTGCTTGCTCTAGTTGAGGCTTTTCTTGTGGTCATACAGGAGGTAGCTTGGCCTCATATGAAGGTTGCTTCTATAATTCTAGGCTCTCAAGTTGGTTCATGATAAAGTGCAATGCCTCATTTTGTTTCTCCATTTGTACCTCTATATTATAGAGGTGATTTTGCATATGCTCCAATACTGATAAGGCTCTCATGTGTATTTCTAGAGATTGGTTTGAAATACCATTTTCTACTGAAGGAGGTGAAAGAGTGGGTGCTAAAGATCCACCAGGTAACTGTAAATTACCCATTTCCTTCATTTGAGTTGATGTGGAGGCTTCATGATAATCCACTTCGATAGTGGTATCCACATGCTCATGTTTATGACTTAGTTCATGTTTCTATTTCACTTCGTAGTGTTGAACTGTGCCAGCTTGAGTATCCCCAATCTGATGTGGGGGGCACTTGTTTTTGCTCTTGATGAGGCAACATGAGAAGTGAATCAAGGGTGACTAATGCCAATGGTTTTGATCCCTTCAATGGGGAAGCAACATCTGATTGCACCACATCTTGTTTTATCTACTTTAGAGTCACTTGGTCCTCTGTCTTGTTGTTGACCATTGCCACAAATTCTTGAGAAGGCACCTTTTCTTGTGTCTCATCGACCTTCTTGTAATACTTGAATGGCTCAGGATCATGGGGGATCACATACACTTGTCCTTGGTGTATGAATTTTAGGTTTTGGTGCACTATGGAAGGTATGCATTCCATATCCCTCATCCATGGTCTACCTAGCAATATGTTATACTACCTCTCACCCCCAAGATATGGCACAATGTAGGTATCATATTTATCCCAACCTGTATAGGTAGGATTATTGTGCCAATTATTGGGGAAGTAGCATCATTGAAGGCCCTCAATGTGAATGTTGAGTCTGTAATGCATGATGATGGTAAATTTAAATGCTTCAAGGCTACAGCTGTGATGATGTTGATAGATGACCCAGTGTCAATCAAGACTCTCTTGTATGGAATCTGATTGATGCTTACTATGATGTGTAGTGGAGGATCGAGTTCATCCTCAGAGATTGGCTTAATCTCCTATCTATGAAAGGTAATCATAGGGTCCTTTTGTAAGTGAGTTGAACTCATTGTTGACTTTTTTGGCATGTTGGGTTGATCAAAGCATCTTTTGCTTCCTATTGTAGTATTTATCATACCGATAAAACCCTCATAAGGTGGGGCTATATGCACCTCATTGACGTACTCAACTTGATTGTTGTTGGCTCCATGATTGGGAGGAGAATTTTTGAATATGTCGATGTTCTGCAATTCATTCTTATCCAACATATTTTGCACTACATTCTTGAATGCAACACAATCCTAGATATCATGGCCATTTTATCGATGATAAACACAATAGAGATCTTCCCTATACCCCTTAGGTTTGGGGCAATTAGGATCCAGGATGCGCTCCTTAGGCAAGTTTAAAACCTTGGCCTCGAGAAGGTGGTTGAAAATTGATGCCAAGGATTCAAGCAATGGCATATAGTTGTGAGGGGGTTGTTTCTATTTACCCCTACCTTGATTCCTATTGCATTGGTTGTAATGCATAGTAGGAGGTTGAGCTTGATAGTTCTCTTGTTGTTGGCTCTATGCTACTTTTGGAATGTTTAACACAATCTGGTTGACATGCGCAGGTTCGGTCTATTGTGGTTGATGTTGCGTGCTCTCATTCCATTCTTTCTCGCTATGGAGCTTTAGGTCTCCTTCTTCCAGATTTATATCTTCAATAAGCTTGGCTTGAGCCAAGGCTTCTTTGAATGTATCATACTACTGTAGTTGCAATAGTAACGAGATGTGCTTGGCGTAACTTTTTGTGAACATTCATATTAGCTCTTCGATCGAGATGGAAAATGATAACTTTGCCATGATTTTTCTCCATCTATCCCCATAATCCATGACTGGCTCGTCATCATACTACTTTAGGTTGGCCAGGTCTGAGAGATTCACCTTCTTCTTAGCACCAAAAGAGAAACGTTTTAAGAATGCATTCACTAGTTGTTCAAAACTGGATATGTTGTGCTTGGGAAGTTGGTTGAACCATTGAGTGGCAGCACCCAAAAATTTCATAATGAAGGTTCTTAACATAAGAGCATCATTGTCTTCAAGATGAAAACATGCATTGATGAAGTTGGTAACATGCTCTTGTGCATCCTCTTCACCCTTAAATTTTTCTAACCTAGGCATCTCAAAGTGCTTAGGATATGCGGGGCTAGGGACTGATGGGCACAATGGCTGGTTGTGTATTTTACTTAGTGTCGGTTGGTGCCCAGCCGTATCTTGCTTCTCAAAGGATTTGATCTTTTCAGTGAGTTCCTGGAATGCCTTTGAGGCAAGGAGTTCCTCTTCTTGTAGGCCCACTCATGGTGGTAATGGAGGTAACCCTTTATCCACTTGACTTGTTCTATTCTCTTCCCTCCTACGAGGGGATTCAAGATGTGTTTGATCCTGATTTATCATGTTTACCCTTTCCCCACTAGTTTGATTTTGTTCATGATTTGAGTGGTGGTTTCATTGTGGGCTTTCTTCTTGCCTAGTGCACCCTTATTTTGGTGAGTCAACGTGTTTATCTCTTTGGTGATCATCACCATTTTCTTGTAGGTTGATACGAGCTAGCTGCTCAGCTTGTTCTCTTAAATGCTGCTCATGTTGGTGCAAAATCCTTTCTCTTTGTTTGTCATGCTCGAGAGCTTCCACTAGCTCTCACTCTTTGTGCAATGTATTTTCTAACCATCGCACGCGGTCAGATTGTATTGTTAGAGAAGGTTCATATCTATCTGATTCTGTTCATGTAGTTCTGATTCGTAGGTCCCTCGAAGAGGTTTCCACTATTTCTCTACTTTGGCTAGCTAGTGTAACTTGCTCTATGTATTCTGTATGTTGATAAGTGTCCCTATAGTCGGACGCTACATGTGAACTATAGGGTTGCTTTGAAGCTTCCCTGGGTTGAGTGGTGCATTTAGAAGTTACGCTTTGTGAGCTTCCAGATGTAGAATGTTCTGTGGCTATGGTTCTAGGAGTCGGCCTCGAATAAATTTGATCCAACTCCTCCAATTGATCTTGGAGCATTTGTTCTCTCTGAATTGCATGTGACCCATGTGACTAATTTGATCGGTTTGTTGTGTTGGGTCTATGACTCCGCAACTCTGTGTGAGGGTTCTTGTCTACTTTGAATTGCGCAACAAGGTTGGCAACTCTCTTCCCTCTATCTCACCCCTCATTGGGCTGATTTGAACTCTCAGTGTAATGAGATGTGGTGGGTCTGGAAGTATTCTCGTTTAGGTCACGAGAAGATCTGGTGCTGGTTCTCCTAAGCGGGGTTTCTTGGTGAGATCCACTATGAGTGGTGTTGTCTCCCTTGAGACTACCTAAAGTTTGTTCAGATATGTTCTGGGTAGGTGTGCTACCCCTAGGGTGGTCCGGGCCCTCTGGTGCATTGGATGCAACCTCAGTCTTGGATCGGGGACTGCCCCATGTATTGACCATGACCTTGTGAAATTTGACTTTCAAAAAAGGTTGTAAGTGTTATAAATTTATTTGAAAAATTAGGGTTAGGTTGATTACCCCAACAATAAAGAAACACACAAAGCAGACAATATGATTATCTCTTTTAAGGATTAAATACGTATTTTAAGAACTTGTTTTAGTGTGTTTCAGATGTGTTGTTGCTTTTGCTTTCTTGTTCATGTTTTGGACTTAGAATGAGGGAACTCAATCAAAGTGGTGACTAGGAACACTAGTGCCAAGCATGATTTCTCAAAAGAGTCTAGGGTACACCACTTAAATCCTAGTGGGGGGTTCACCTAGCTCTTCCACTCTGATTCAATAATCATTCCAATAGTGGGAGACAACTTGAACACAAGTGACCAATGCCAACTAAAAAGGAGTCCTCTATTCTATCTAAGGACCTCTAGGGGGCAAGCCAGTGGAAGGAGATGAATTCCAACATCACCAGTCTGAATTGGGGGTTGGTGATGAAATCCAACCTTACCAATATTTTTGTAGAACGTGCAAGTGTGTGGGGTTCTTTTTATGTATTTTGAAATAGAAAGTGATGCATCAACCAAAATTCATGTCTACTTTCCTACATGCCTAAAAAGAACATTTGTCTTCAGAAATATGCATATTTAATTTAATCTAAATGATTTTCCATGCAATATACTTCCTACTTTGTGAATGGGCGGCCACTGGTTGGGCCACATGCAAGCAATCTTACACACAAAAGCCTAGCACACTGGAGACTAGGGCGGACCTTACAAGCAGAGGCCTACTGTTCCTAGCAACACCTAGAGGAAACTAAAGACATCTAAGAAACTTAAAATGCAAATTTCTTTTCACTTTCTTTGCTTTTCCCTACTTAGACTATGTTTTTGCTTGTTGTTTCTAGAAAATAAATGTAGACAAAAAATCACAGAGAACACAGAGGCTGAACCAACCTCAAATCCTACTCTGGTGATAAAAATTTTGAGCTCTTTGCACTTGGTTGCTAGCCATTGTTGACCAGAGTGACTGTTGTTGGCCACTGATAGCTACAACAGCTAAGATCTTCTGGCCTCTGACAACTATAGCTCTAAGATGGCTACTATCAGCTATAGCTACTAAGCTAGCCACTGTCAGCTATACTACTAAGCTTTGTTGGCTATTTTTGACCAGAGTGACCAAACCTACATAGAAAAATGCTTGAAACATCAGTAAAATGGCCAAAAATAATAACTTGGTGGGGGTCCCACCGTGATCGCCATCTGTGCGACCCCAGGAGGCACGCACCTCTACCCTACTTGCAATATTATACTGAAATGAAATGAAAGACCATGAAATGCATATAACATGGAAATAACAAAGAGAGATCTTTTTATTTATATTGAAACCCGGTTACATGTCGGTCCCTCTAAGGGATACCCATTTTGATACAATGAATTACAAGTGGATAAAATGTCCCCTTTGCAAAGGGGTGGTGCACTTTCGCAGGCTTCCTGATCCTGCACACGAAATTGTACGAGGGCTTATAGATGCCTCCTTCTCCAGATCTACTCTTGGAGGGATCCTTATGCTCCTAATGCTTTGATCCGATCCTGTAGACCTATACCTGCATTCATGGAAACAACAAAGCATGATAAGTAGAATGGGAAGCCTCCCCAGATGAGGCCCTTTTGTTAGCACATATGATAATCTAGATAAATAAATAGGAAATGCATTGAAACAAAGTAGATATAAGCAATATGCATATGGAAACCAAGAATATTAATCTAAATGCAATGAAATATTCAGATCTATGCTAAAGCTATGTAAATGAAATAATGATAAATAAATATCTAATGCTAAGAACAAAGGAATCAACCATTTTACAACCCAGCTATGACTATGGGCCGCTATCAAAGATAGCGGCCTCTGATTTAAAGGTTACCTCTGATATTATGGGCTATGGTAGTCGATCCCTTGCTCAAATTGATGTTCAAGGGTCGCCAGGTGTGTCTCCTACACTGATTGGTGATTAGAAATGATAAAACTAAATAATTGTATGTGAACGTAGTTTAGCCGGATAGTGCTCCAATGCTCTTCCAAAGGATGTAGCTTGGCTCTCCATTTTGATAGGGCTTTGCTACACACAATTTGAACTTTTTGTCTCCTTTTTTGCCTTACTAGAAATCTGCATATATAGAATTCCAGGTTTTAGGTTTAGATCTAGGGCTTGGCTTCCTAGGGAAGCCAAGCTCCAAATCTGCATGCTAACTAACTATCCCAAAGGGAAGGTTTAGTCTTGATTTGGCATAGAAGGGGTAGTCAAGAGGAACTCTGGGAGTTCCTCATCGAGATCCCTTCGAAATGCATGCAAACTACCATTACCGCCCATGATTTGGGCAATCCCTCATGGTAGTTCATGTTTTAGGGCTAGCCGTTGTCATCAATAGCGGCTAGTTGTGGCTGCTCTAGCCTATAGCGGCCAAGATTATTGGTCGCTCTAGTCTACAACTGCTAGTTATAGCTACTAGTTGGCCGCTCTAGTCTACAACTACTAGCCTAAATGGGCTAGAATGTCCTTTTTGAGTGGTTAGGACCATTGCTTGTTCTTGGAAAGGTCCAATATTGGTCATATGGTGTGCGGATGTGCCCATATGAGTAGTCTCCTAAACATGACATATTTTAGGTGTCTACAATAGTACCCCTTAAAACCTTCTATTTGACCTTGTATGAGTCCACCAAGAAAAAGAGGACCCAATGGTCATTTTATAAGATAGAGCCCATCAAAAAAATTTGAGTCAGTCGAAGACTTAGAGTTTGAATTAGATTCTCCCGACTCATCACCAATAGTCCACTGGAGTGAGCACCCTCACTTTGTGCAAAGCTCCTCCTCATCTCATCGACCTGGGAAAGAACAGATCATCCTAAACCCTTACTATGGAAAGTCATAGAGGATCAGACCATAACACCAACTGACTTAGAGGCTCTAGTACAAAAAGTTTTGAATGATCGAAAGGCCATAGAAGCTGCATTAGAGACCACACTTCCTAAAAAAATGGTCGAAGAAGTTTCATCTAGTTTTAGCTTCCCGATAGAGGAAGGAGCAGGGGAAACCAAAATGAAGAATATATCCCCTACCCATCTCCCTACCTTCAGGGGATACCCAACCGAAGACCCTGACCTATTTTTATTTAAATTTGATGTGTTGTGTAGGTCTATCGACTATAAATTAGATGCTCAGAAGCTGAAACTCTTTCCATCAACATTGGATGACTCAGCTCTATGTTGGTTTATCGGGTTGGGGAACAAGCAGATCACCACATGGGAAGAAATGAGGAAGCTCTTCCTAGAATAGTACCAGGACTTCGGTAGAGCATGAGACTCTAGAGAAGAGGTCCTAAGTATGACACAAAAGGAGGATGAATCTCTGGAGGAGTACTGGGAGAGGTTCAATTTCAACCTGCAATGATCCCCTCACGTAAAGCTAGGTGATAAGTCCCTCAGAAGCATTTTTCTGAGGGGACTTAACAACGAGTCACTGGAAGTGCTCAACATGATTTTCTGGGGGGACGTCTACCAGCACCCGATGGAAGATATCCGACAACTGTGTCAGAATTACTCATGAAGGAGAGGCAAGCCCACTCCCAGAACCATGAAGGTGACTACATCGGTCACAAAAGTAGAGATAGGCAACATGCTGGAGGATTTAAAAAGTGAAATGCTCTCATCTCTAGCACTACAATTGGATACACTCTTGTTGGAGAAGAAGAAACAAGAGAACGAAGCAGCATTGACCTATTTTTCCCAAAATGTAGAGGGAAGCATGCTAGGAATGCATGCCCAGAGAACAAGGTCAGAGTATGCATGGTTTGCCAACAGAATCACAAAACTCGACTATGCCCGTAGCTACCCAATACCAAGGAGGATGTTGATGTAAGTGAAGCCTATTTCATGGGTAATCAAAGAAATTGGTAGCAACCCCCTATGGGGAGTATGCCAACGGGGATGTCACCCTATGGAGGAGGACCATATATGCCACAAGGGTAGCCACAACCACCTAATATGGGATGGTGGGGACCACCACCTTGGATGAACGTACCTCCAGGAGCTGCATTTCCCAATCAGCAACCATGGATGCCATATCAACATTCTGGGCAGTAGTGGAGGAACCATGTTCCGTGGAACTCCACTCCATAAAACATGGCATAGGCTCCACCTCAGCAAGGCCTATCGGCCCTACCTATGGTGAGACCTACATAGTTACCAACACAACCGATGGTGAACCCAAATAATAAGGTAAACCAACCAACATATCAAGTAGAGGGAGAGATGTATCCGATGTACAATATTAGTTGTAATCCCATTCAACTTAGGTCAGGTAAGCAGCTAGGAGTAGAAGCACCTCCCCTGGTAGAAGAGGAGGAAAACATAGGAGACTCCCCTCTTATAGAAGAGGTGGAAGAAGAAAAAGTTGTTGAGAAAATAGAGGCTCCATTTCCTAAATGGTTGTAGGAACAGAGGAAGCCGACACAGCCCGAGTTCGATATCCTTTCTAGCTTGAGGAATCTCATAGTTACTATCCCACTCTTCCAAGCTATCCGAGATGTCTCGATATATACCAAAGTGATAAAGGAGTTGTGCCTGAGGAAACCAGGATGTAAAGTGGCACAGACCATCAATATCATAGGAAAATTGGCTGACTTGATGATGGGGAATGCATATCATCCCAAATATGCAGACCCAGGAAGCCCGGTGCTGACTGTAAAAATAGGAGGGCATTCACTGGCTAACACCTTAGTTGATCTGGGTGCAACCATCAATGTAATTCCATAGGAGACCATGCAGAAGTTGAAGCTCACGAACCTAAAACCCACCAAGATGGTGTTACAACTAGCTGATCGATCAACCGTAGCACCAGAGGGAATGCTCGAGGACATCATCGTGATAGTCGATGCATGGGAATACCTAATGGATTTCTTGGTGCTATAGTCTAAAATAGGATTGGGTGGTTATCCACTCATCTTGGGGAGGCCATGGCTAGCTATGGTTGATGCCTACATTAGTTGTCATGATGGACTGATGACCATCTCAAATGGTCAGAATGTCAAGAGATTGACTATCTCACCTCCTATGCAGTCCATGGATACGTTGGGAGAACCCATGTGGGACAACCAGGAGGATAGTTCATTGTCCATGCTCTAGCTAGTGATGGCATTAATAGAGTTGGAGGAGGAAGTCGATGAAGATGATATCATTATAAGATTCCTTCAAGGAGAATCCTCCCTCATAGTTCTTAAGTCACCGTTGGTCGGTGCTTAGGACCACCACACCAGGAAAATTGATATTGAGCCTGGAAGAACATTGAACATCAGTAGTGGGTTGACCCCCACACAACTAATAGAATTAAAAGAACTCCTAACTAGGCACCAACAAGCATTTGCCTAGGATTATTTAGATATGAAGGGAATCAACCTAAAAATCTGCACCCATCGAATCTACCTCGAAGAGAAGGTGACCCCAGTCAGATAGCCATAGAGAAGGATGAACCTGACCATGAAGGAAATTGTTAAAGCTGAGCTACAGAAGCTCTTGTCAGTAGGATTCATCTACCCAATCTTCGACAGTGAATGGGTGTCACCACTTGTGGTGGTCCCCAAGAAAAATGGGAAATGGTGGATCTACGTTGATTACAGATCATTGAATAAAGTGACCAAGAAAGATCACTTCCCACTTCCCTTCATTGATCAGGTATTGGATACACTATCTAGAAGAAAATACTTCTCCTTTCTAGATGGATTCAATGGATACAACCAAATCCAGATCGAGGAGGAGGACCAAGATAAGACAATGTTTACCTACCCATGGGGAACGTTTACCTATAGAGTGCTACCCTTTGGGTTATGCAATGCATCAACCACCTTCCAAAGGGTGGTGTTAAGCATATTCTTAGATATGATGGGGGAGGTAGTTGAGGTATATATGGATGACTTCACCATTTATGGGGAAACCTTTGAAGAAGCGATGATGAACTTGGAACGAGTGCTCCAGAGGTGTGAAGAAAACAACTTATCCCTCAACAATAAAAAGTGCTTTATGATGATGCATGAGGGCATAGTGCTAGGACATCACCTCTCGACAGAGGGAATTAAAGTTGATCAAAAGAAAATAGAAGTCATCAAAGACTTACCCAGCCCAAAAACATAGAGGGAAGTAAGAAGTTTTCTCGACTCTATCAGGTACTACAGGTGATTTATCATCGACTTTAGTAAAATTTCCAAACCACTACACACCCTACTGACAAAAGATATAGAGTTTATCTAGATGGAGGACTACGAGCAAGCATTTTAGATGTTGAAGGAGAAGCTGATTTCTACCCTAGTTTTATGGGGCCCAAATTGGGTTGTCTCATTTCATATATATTGTGATGCATCCAATAATGCAATTGGAGTGGTCCTCGAGTAGAAGGATGGTGAGGAGTTCTACACCATTTATTATGTTAGCAAGAACTTAGTAGGGGCTGAGCTCAACTACATAGTAACAGAAAAATAATTCCTCGTAGTTGTGCATGCCATCAACAAATTCTACCACTATATCACTAGGTACAAGGTGTTCATTCACACGGACCATGCGGCCATCAGGTACCTAATGAGTAAACCAACGATCAGTGGTAGGATCATCAGGTGGCTTTTGTTACTGTAGGAGTTTGACATTACCATCATTGATAAGCCCAGGAAGGACAACGTAGTCATGGACTTCCTATCCAGGCTAATACCAGTAGATCATGCAATGGTGGAGGACCAGTTCCTGGATGAACATTTGTTCATCATCAGTGAATAGACGTCGTGGTATGTAGACATCACCAACTATCTGGCCATCGGTAGAACTTCCCCTACTCTTTCATATAGAGAGAAGTAGGCGGTGATTGAAAAGAGTGCTTCCTTTCAATGGATTGATGACCTCCTATTCAAAATAGGGCCCGACCAGATCGTAAGGAGGTGCATAGTAGAGCATGAGTTTTTGGAGATACTCAAAGCCTATCATAGTGAGCCATGTGGAGGGCACTTTGTAGGGAGAAGGACTACGTATAAGGTGTTACAGATTGGGTATTTTTGGCCCACTCTATTCAAATATGCAGCCACATACACCAGCAGGTGTGATGAATGCCAGAGAATGGGTAGGCCGACCCACAGGGATGAAATACCCCTTCAACCTCACATGCATATAGAGCCCTTCGACAAGTGGGGCATGGATTTTATGGGACCCATCAACCCACCTTCAGTCGAGAGGAGATATATTCTAGTCTACATAGACTACGTTACTAAATGGGTCGAAGTCCAGGTGTTGAGGGACTCCAAGGAAGGGATAGTAGCCGAATTCCTATTTGCCCATATTTTTATGAGGTTTGGGGTGCCTAGGGAAATTACAATGGACCAAGGACCCCAATTTACCTCCAGGCTAATTGAGGAGCTGATGAAGCAGTACAGGGTTCGGCATAACAAGACTACCCCCTACCATCCACAGGTGAACAGGTAGGTAGAAGTGACCAACAGGGAAATCAAGAATATCCTGATGAAAAATGTGCAGTAGCACAGGAAGGATTGGGCTGCAAGATTGCTAGAGGTAGTGTGGGTATACAATACAATATGGAAATCAACCATAGGCTTTACACCCTTTCGACTGGTATACGGGAAGGATGCAATGATGCCCATCGAGTTCGAGGTTAAGATGCTCAGAACGGTGGTAGAACTGGACCTAAGCCTAGATGAAGCATAGAGGGAATGAATTCGGTAGCTGAATTAGCTAGACAAATTTTGAATGGATGCCCTACAGAGAACAAAAATCATGTAGAGGCAAAGGAAGTAGTGGCATGACCACCACATTAAGATGAAATAATTCAAAGAAGGAGACTGGGTACTGTTGTATGATTCCAGGTTCTAGGAGTGGAAGGGAAAACTGATGCAAAGGTGGATGGGACCATACGAAGTGGTGGAGATCATCAGAAATGGTGTTGTGCACATCAAGACAATTGATGGTAGCAACACCATTCTAACAGTTAATGGCCACCGGTTGCACCCATACCACACATCCGAAAGCTTATTGGTGGAGTCCAGAATAGGCATGGGGGAGACCCCATCCAAGTAAATTTTTCCAGAGTTCTCAACAACATGGTGGACACAGAGGTGTCCACCAAAAATAAGTTAGTGTAGTTTCCTATTTTTCTAGCTTACGATGTGTTTTGCAGGAACAACACCCGCATGCAAGCTGTAGGCATCCTGAGAGCCAGGGCCTAATAGGCACGGATTGCATTTAACTACATTTTTCTTTTTTTCTCATTTTATTTTTGTAGGAGAATGGCCTGATTGCTCGAACAATAGGCATCTTGGGTAACAAGGCCTAGACCGGCTCAACATCCATGAACCTGCACGTTTAGGAAGATAGTTCTGATCCAAGCATGGGCATGGGCACCAATTCCTCACAAAGGAAAAATTATGCACCCCCATGCTTGGATGAAGCAGAGATCAATGTAGTACGAGGAGAATTTTAGAAGGCTTGATCAACCTCACATCAATGGACACGTCAGCCCTTGCTGACTTTTCAATGGTGGGAGAATGGTTTACCGAAAGGGAGGCGCCTTACTCGGTGCCTTACTCTGAAAGGGAGGCACCTTACTCCGGTGCCTTACTCCATAAGGGAGGTGCCTTACTCTGCACCTTACTCCAAGGAGGCACCCTAGGATTTGACCATTTTAAAAGGAGCCTTACTCTAGTACCTTACTCCAAAATGGAGGCACCTTACTCTGAAACGGAGGCACCTTACTCTAGCGCCTTACTCCATAAGGGAGGCACCTTACTCCAACACCTTACTATGGAAGAGAGGATCCTTACTCTACTAAGGAGGCGCCACTCTGGAGCATTCTTTCAAAAAACATGTTGAGGTACCTTGATGCTATCCATCAATGGTGAAGAAAAAAAATGATCAAGCAGTGCCTTACTCTGGCACCTTACTCCAATGCCTTACTCCGGTGCCTTACTCAAGTAGGTGCCTTACTCAAGCAAGTGCCTCGATTGAATCAAAAGCACATGTGCAACTTGGTAGTACATGGAGCAACCGAAACCAACACCATCATCTCACATGATGGAAATCTAAAAGCACCTAAAAATATTTCAAAATTATTGGATAGGATCTCTGCACATCCCAAGGCCAACCATCGAAGGAGATATGCATCCCAACCTAAACCAATAGGATCCACCACATTTTTAGCGTAGGACCTCGAGCGAACCAAAATTGTAGTAACCAAGGTGATGTAATCAGCACATGGGAAATATATTATCGCCATTACCACTAAGTACCAAATTGGCATACTCCACATAGCAAGAAATGACCAATCAGGTATGCGCATGATTTATTTTAAATATATACGTAATTTTTCATATGATATGCTTCTCTAAAAATAATGTCGATGCAAGAATTGAATTCACCCCTCATGCCTAATACGTCATGCCAAAAATCAATTCGGGTGGCGTACCCTACCAACCCCAATGCGAAAACAATTTCTAGAGTTAGGCACCTGAATCTATAAGAAGGTGCCTTACTGAGAATAGAGCATCAAACCAATCAAAATCAGTAGAGATTTCACCATGGGAGGACGATCGAAGAATCATGCACTCAAAAAGCATGAGCCCAGTGGCACTGAGGGGATTAGAGGAGAAGTCCATAACCGGTTTGAGGCGGTCGAGTGGATGAATTACTATCGCCTAGTCAGCCAAGACCAGGACATAGAGGCAACAAAAGAGTTTGCTACCACTATGAGAGGAGGGGTCACCCAATTGCATGGACTAGAGATTCCAATCACCCCAGAGCACATCGCTCATGTCACTAGTCTCCCCCTCACTAGAGAGTGCACATATAAGGATGGCGTGGTAGTCCAATGCATAGAATTATTGCTCGAATAGAGGAATGTCCGATTCGACCATGGGGGGCTCCCAAAGTAGGGACTCTCGATGCACCTGAGGAAGCTCTTCGAATAGGTTGTGAGATACTTCACATGCATCGAGAAGTACTCACACCTGAACGTGAACCATATGCAGTTCTTGAACCACCTAGTGCATGGGTGAGAAATTAACATCCCATTCTATCTAGAAAATGCCCTGTAGGATGAGGCATCATGGTACCAGAGAGGGGTGGTCTCTGCCCTAGCCCATCATGGGCTAATTATAGCCTTGATACACCATGCAGAGGAACATAGGGGAAGCTCATCGATGGTAGGGACCAAACACTCTGGTGCATAGGAGCAGGTGGTGGCCAAAGCAGGGCAAGAGGCCAAATTACGAGAAGTGATCAAAGAAGAAGGGGTCAAACATTTTGATGCATAGGGGTAGGCAGTAGTAGAGATAGGATACGAGGCCAAATTGGGGGAAATTCCAAAGAGGAACAACCCCAAAATTCACTAGATGCTATAGAGGAAGAGCATATTTCTCTACCAAATTATACAAAGGATAGGCCGAAATCCTCTAGCCTCGAACCCATAACTCGATGGATAGAGCGCATACACGGTCAAAGATGCCTATAATGACTAATTATATCAAGAAAGGAAGAAGAGGAAGATGTGGAGGTCAGATTCATAGCCCAAACCCTATAGAATTTAGCTACCCATAGTCCACAAGACCCGTAGTCTTCAACAAGCCTACAACAATAGCCCGAGGTGCCGATGGGAGAGGACCGCACTAGGTAGAGTGAGAACTTCATGATGCAAGTACTGTTTGAGGAATTCAAGGAGATGACTATGAGAAAAATTCAGAGGTAGGAGGCCACCATCACCCAATTATAGCAACTGATCTAGTAGCTCAGGGTAGAGAACCAGCAATTGTAGGTTAGGGTGATTGAGAGATGAGATACCTCTACCCAAATAGATTGGGCAATTGAGGTGCCCACAAACTCTCCAACCTCACCAGAGAGGGTAGTCTCATCCAAGGTAGTCAGGTCGAATGCCCAAAATGAGGAAGTAGAGGTAGGAGAGGGTTCATGCACCTCTGATAGAGCAACTGTAGAGGAATAGGGGAATTCTATTTTTCAAATAAAAACCCTTGTTATCGACATTGATGATGATGAGGAGCCTTCAGGGTAGAGCCAAGGGCAAGACCCTAAACCCGAGGCCAAGAAGGACTCTCAAGAGCACCAGGTACCCAAAATTGAGGGACCACTACCTGAAGAACCAGAGGAGCAAGTACCGGGTGACCAAGGAATAGGGGAGATAGCTATAGGGGACCTAAGACCAGAGGGGCAGATTCTTGGATCCTCTAACAGGGAAGCATCTCCCATGGGAAAGGAAGATATCCCCACGTAGGCCACCATAATACCAGATAGGAGAAAGGGGAAGGTACCTCAAACATCATAGAAAAGGGCCAAAAGAAAGGCCAGAGTTACATTCACCAAACCGAACCCCCACTCGGATGAAGAATGGGAAGAAGGCATGCAGGCCTTCACTGAGCGAAAAGAAAATTTTGAAAAGCTCCGTGAAGAGTTCGAAGTGGCAAAGGTAGCTAGAAAAGCTGCCAAGAAGGCCGAAAGAGGGCCTAGCATCTATGTGGACCCTACTACGGATGACCAATTCTAGGAGATCTATGGTTCATCACAGGGTCGGCCCTCCAAGATGAGGAAATGGTTGGAAATATGAGGGGTATTCGGACCAGAGGCAGAGGTGGCAATGATTGCAGAAGAAAATGTTGGCCTCACCCCTAAAGAAATTTGGTTGTACAAGGCCAGCATGGTCACTCGAAAGAGGGATGACTTCGATATTCCACTCGAAGAATTACGCCCTCAACACGTTGACTTATGGCAGGAAGCAGAGGAACATTCTAGAGAGGAGAGATGACTGTGGCTGCAGCACCCAACATAGGTGCTAGGCCAAGCATGATAGGGAGGCATAGCCAGTGCAATAGGAAGTCAATGTAGAATGAAGGCCAACCCAATATAGCCAAAAGCCAACGTAGCCAGAGGTCAGCACAACCCAAAAATGCCCCACAACAAACTAGGGCCCCTCAATAGAAATGGAAGCCTCAGGATGAAGGGAAAGCCAAGGCCACTAGTAAGAAAAGGAAATAAGGAGAAGTGGCCTATGCAAAGGAGGTGATTACCGATTTTAGGTGCCATGAGGGCGTGGCACATATTAGGCATGGGGGATGATGAGCATCAGATATGCTCATATTTTTGTATACATACTAATGGTTTTTGTGCAGCAATATATCATGAGTTGTATATTTTTATGAATCATTATGTATTTATTTAATGAAATCATGTGTATTATCTAATCTGTGCGTGAAGTGTGTTTTGTGTAGTTATTCACCTGATTTTGTCATCTTTTGCTCAGTCGAGGTCCTACATGGACCTGGCATGCTTTCGCTTCATCATACTAAGGCATACTCAAGTAGGCACCTTACTCAAGAAGGCACCTTATTGAGGTAGGTGCCTTACTCAAGTAGGCGCCTTACTCAGGTAGGCACCTTACTCAAGTAGGCGCCTTACTGAGGTAGGCGCCTTACTCAAGTAGGCACCTTATTGAGGTAGGCACCTTACTCAAGTAGGCGCTTACTCAAGTAGGTGCCAAGCAGGCGCCTTACTCAAGCAGGCGCCAGGATTATGCGTGTTGACCGGACGACTATAGAAGGACCTCGTTGACCATAGTTCCACGTCATCTATGGGAAACCACTGAATGAACGAGCTATCCCAGCCGGAGTGGATGAACACGTAACCACTCAATGAAGTAGAATCCCAACAAAGCAAAAATCATCCGATTTCTAGGAAATGATGAAAATTTGTTTATCGTGCCTGTTACAGTAACTAAACTATCCTAGTTTAGATTGTAACCAGGATGCCTGTTGTAACAGAACTACAATAGGAAGTCCTGTGTGTGTTATATAAACACACGGACTTCTCTGTAGTAGGGGAGGCAAATATTTTAGAGAACATTATCGCATGTAATATTTCATTGCACTATCAATAAAAGCTTGAGAGTTCTTTCATTTGCGTATTGTCTTCGTGATTCGTTGGGCGGGATCTGCTGGAGCTCGGGCCCACTCCAAGCTAGTATTCCTCCCCTGCTTCTTAGTTATTTTTGTAGATTTAATTATGCATGATAGTATGTTTATTTCTTAGATTAAATTTATTTGCTTTAGCATGGTGTGCTTTTCAATTACGTAAGTGTGTTTACCACTTTCAGTGTGGAGTGTTTATTTTTACATATTTTATTTATGCATAAGTTTTATTGGTGTGGATGAATCAATTGCTACTTTACAAACACCCCCAATGATAGTTGAACGGATTCATCTCAAAAGTGGTAGTGTGAGCAGTCTCAACCATGGCACTTCAAAAGTCTACGAGCTCCCTGGTTTGACAATTTAAATGCGAGGGTTGTGACATATATAGGACAAATTTAACCAATGTTTTACCCCCAATAGTGGATTCACTAGGTAAATAGAAATATGCTACAGATAAGAGCTTCACTAGAATTAGATCAAGAAATGAAGCCTTCCAGTATCACTAGGCATTCCAAAAATTATTGGTCATAAATCTAGCCTAACAAGAAGGTGGGGTGAATGGAATAGCCTGATGCACCCACAAAGCTACACCAAAATTGAATGGTCACCATGCCCAAGGAATGTGGGGAGATCGATCTTTAGAGAAGGCTGGTTTTTGAATGGGGTTCCTAGATACCTACATACAAACTAGGGGAGGAAAAGGAATATCAAGAAATAAATAAAATAAAGGATGCCATAGCTAGAACTGAGAAGGCCAGATGCAGTGACATCAAGACACATGATTTTCCCACCTATGGGAGTGAATACAAGTGTGTCATCTAACAGATCAATTAGTGACACTCTTACCTTACATTGAGCACCAATGGGTCGAAGATGAATTCTAAAACTAGGTGGATGAGTGCATAAAATCTAGCATGTAGAATTAGAGTGCTTCCACCCCACCAAATTTAGCAAAAATAAACCCTCTTACCTAATGAAAATACAAATATGAATTCCAAAACTACCTACCAAAGACCACAAAATCCAAATCGCTGAATTAAAGAGAACACTCAGATAGCATAGAAATAAATAACTGCACACACATACATAAAACAAATTGCAAGAGCACTAGTTGAAGACCAAACAATGACACACTTGTATTTATAAAATAGAGAAGGCTTTACATATGAATTGTAATAGCTATAGATTTGCCCTTTGGAATGGCTTGCATTTCACTATTTATAGAAGATTTTACAATCAAATCAAATTGCAAGCATTAATGACGTTAGGGAGGAAGATATTGTTGAGGTGGATTAGCGTTCAACTGGTACACTACTTCTTTAGAGAATTTTAGTTGTTCGAAAGGGGTCAGGAACCTTTTGCATGAATATAGGCCTTGATAACTTGAACATTCTTTCTAGGAATTGAATTCTTACCTACTCTATACATTCAATCTAACAATGAGATTTCAACCAGGTAGATGAGCGACTAAATTAATTACCTTGTAAGCCATTCTAATTCAAACCACTTTGCTACCCATGGAGAGCCCGTACTTAAGTAGATGGGATAATTAATGCACCTTCCTTAAGACTCCTAATACTGATGGTATCGATCAGATGCTTTTGGCTTGCACTTTATCTTTGATCTCCGCTCGACTGCTTATGGTGTGAGAAATCAGGAATGAATTTCAATTGTTGCCCTCTCAAAATTCTACCTAGACTCCATCCTTAATTAGGGCGACGACCCCACCATCCCTTAGAATATTTGCCTTTGATAGGGCGGGTTATCTTTTTTGAAGCGGGAAGAAGTACCTTATTTAAAATTTTATGACCAACTATCAGGTGGGGATTTGGGGTCATCCTTTGGTTCTTATCTTCCCATAAATGTACCCAACCATAGTCTTAGCTGATTTTTAAGTAAGGCAGGATTTCAATATTACTCCTTTCTTGGTAGCCATCTACTCTTCCACCCATTCAACTTCAGTCTTCACCATCCACTTTGCCTTTGCGACCCACCCTAACCATAAATTCCAAGGCTTAGCTCCAAAATTAGAAACTTCCTTAGGTCATCATCCTACATAAAAGAGTGGGTGAAGGGGTGCAAAATTTCACCCACAATATCCTACCACTTTCATGGTCTAGTGAGTAAAAATATTATCTAATGCATGTACTAAAATATTAGGTGGTTGGTCCTTTGTTCATTTAGACTCTTCAGGTTGATCTTCCTCTCTATGGTCATCTCCTTTGTCATGTGGTTCCCTAGTGGAAGGATTGCTCACATCAAGTAAATATAGTTTCTATTATATACACTTGTGGCTCATAGAATATTTTTTGTCATAGTTGTAAAAAAATCCATAAGCCCTACATGAATTTATTTCTTCTTGGGTGAGACGTTTAACCTGGGTTGGTTTGTTTCCTATGTTTGATGATGTTTGATATGGAAATGGGGTTAGATCCCATGGAGGATTAAAGCACACCTTTGTGCTACAAATTTATCTTCAACAAGACTAGCCAATATTATAGATGCCATCATGCTATCCAACATGAAAATTTTCACTTCAACATGGATATCTTCCTTTAATCTACTAATGAAACAACTTTGAGAAAAATTGGCACTCAATTCCCTAGTGCAGTTTGCTAGCTTTTCAAATTGTGCCTAGTAATCATGAACATATGCTATCTATCTTAACTTTATGAGGGTCCCATTAAAATATTTATACTCACAAGGTCTAAAAGTGAGTAATTTTCTCTCAAATTCATCCCAAGTGAGTTGTGGATGCATATTATGTAACCATTGGTACCATTGTACTGCTTCTTATTATAGGTTGAAAGATGCAATTATGAGCCTTTGATTATGGGGAGTGGCATGGAGAGAAAAATATTGATTGTCCTAATAATACAAATCAATTGGATCATCACCATCAAATTTTAGAAATTCCAACTTGGGAATTCTCTAATTTGTATTTAGAGGTAAGGTATTTGATGCTATGTCCTTGAAACTACCATCTTGATTCCCTCATTGTTTTCCTTCCAAAATATTTTATTTTGCATTTAGACCTATTAAATGACTCTTGAGATTGTCAATTTTATCCATTTTGTCTAATTTTAATAATGCTTGAAGGATTTGTGGCTAATATTTTATCTCTTTCATCTATTCACCCAATCACTCTATCTCTTGGGTAGTTGTAGTACCACCATCAATTTTGTCACTTTAGGTTCTCCAAAAATATTTATCGAAGTTATATGTCAAAATGATTGTCTCAAAGAGAGGATCGGAATGGAATATACCACAATATGATAATTTTTAGAACATAGGGTTTCAAAAGTGGGATTTTGAATCTAGGTCTCAAAATGATTAGCTCAAAGAGAGTATTGCAATTGGCTATCTCACAAAATGATGAATTTTAGCTTTTTTTTTACTACGAACAATTGACTACTCTACTAGTAGATGACTAATAAATGATTGTTCTTACTTTCAAACTAGTAGTATCTACACTATTAGACTAGATATTCTCTATATTATCAAATTATGTATTACCTATACTATAAGACTATATTCTTTGTATTGTCACACCAAATATTCTTTTCACTAGAAGACTATGACAATAAAAGTCTCTTCTATAGTATGCTCGGATCTAGTTTTATTTTGAAAGTAAAATAACTTAAGATAAGGTTTCAATATGGATAAATTAATTCAAGGTGTGTCTGATTTTATGATACCTATGATGTACAATCTCATTCTTGATTAGTGTAAGACCCTAAATTTTAGAGATCTAAATATAATAGGTTCCACCATACCCATAGCCACACTATTTATTTTTAGGGTATGGGCTAACCTCTTAGTGGTGCATCATAAAACTTAAAAATTTGATATCATCCTATGGTTAAAGGAGGTATCCTTATATATCCAAGGGTATGTAGTGTGGGTAGATTTTCTGCACCCATTGTTTGTTTCAAATCAAGGAAAAGAGAAAGAAGAAAGGTGAGGGGAAATTTTGAAAAGCGGTCAAAGAGAAAGGCTATACGGATAAATGGGTTGCATTTGGGTCCTTCATTGTCCAAATTCCCACCCGATGACAAGTTAAGGATATCCACGATGAAAGAATGGATAACAATTCCTATTATGGGTGATCCCAAAGTATTTTCCAAAGAAGGAAAAAATTATATGGATGATTGGGAGAATGTCAAAAAGAAGGGGAGTCCCGAATTGCCACCCAAGTGATATGATCATAGAGTCAAAAATTTGGGAGGTAGAGTCAGAAGGTGGTAGGCCCAAAGTCTCATTCGAGCTTTGTTCGGCCACAAGTGAAGGTAGAAAGAGTGGAAAGAAGAAGATGAGCAAGGGTGCCCATTTCCCCATCCTAGAGAAATATAGTCTAGATACAGGAAGGGAGGCTAACCCAGGTGTATGCCCAATCCAAACCTCTGTCCCATCCAACAATAAATGCATGAAGGCCTAATTCAAACTTCCTCTTCCCACCAAGCTTATTTGATCGTTGAATCCAAGGGTGCAGTAGATGGGTAAATTTAATGGTTGATCAGATCAAGTACATAAGGTGGTAGTTGAGGAATTGATGTAGAGTGGCTACCACAGATCACCGAAAAGATATTCAAAAGTAGTGGCAACATCAAATGCATTGATTAGTAGGGAAGGCCCAAGTAGGGTATGTTAGTAATTCCCATTTGGATGTAGTGAAGAATGTTTTATCTATGTCAGAGCAATCGTAGAGAAGATCACTCAAACAAGTTGAATACTGACATCCTGATCCACCATTAATGTTGTATTAATTTGATTTTCAAAATCCCGCTCTTGGAAGGGGCTATATATACATGTTTGTAATGTATGTTTTAGTGTCAGCTCTCTAGTCATTACAACCTCCATGTACAGTTTGATGCATACAACAATATAAGTGGATTACTATTTGGCCTTCAATTGTTTTCATGTATGTATGATTTTACTCTACTGATTATTTTTGCTATAGTTAAGTGAATGAACTAGCTTTAATTCTGCTATCTGGATTTCATGCTACTAGTTCCTTAATTCTAGAATTCTTGGTAGAGTAATGTGCGTAATTGGTTAATGAAATTAGTGGCTGGTCTGTTAGGTAGTCCATGAATGTTGTTCATGTTTCAGACTTATCAGGCATGTATCTTGATGTGATTGGATCTGCACCACTTTGTGTTCTAGCTTTATGTTTTCTTTAGCCTCTCCTCTTTCCATTTTCCTAAACATTTAGTTAGGACCTGCAAGGAGCTGACCTTCTTCGGAGATTGACCCTGAGATCTCTGGTCTTGGGGCCATTCAAAGTTGGTCGAGGTCTGTGGGTGCACAATCCTTACCATTAGATAAAATTTTGACCAATAGTTTTTGGCATGCCTAGTGGGACTCCTTCCCATATTTTGGATAATCATAGGGGATTGGTGATACCCTATTTTCTCTAGATTCCCTTGTTACCTGGTGACTTCATTAAAAGACATACCCAGAAATCCATATCAACCCTATAGTTTTTTCATGATTACAAGACATAGGGCTAGTATTTCAGAAGAACCAGTTGAGTTCTGGAAGTTATCCTCCAAAAAACAACAACCTAAGTTGATTATTGAGGCCTCTAGTCCTACTGAAGAATCATATTGATACTCAATTGGTACCCATACCTCAAATATCCACTTTTACATCAAACAACAATGGCCCAAAATCAAAACCCAAGAGTTCCCAACTAGAATCATACAGGACCTCTTAACCTGGCTGATCAACATGCTATTCCACAAGCAGCCTTGAAATCCCTTCCAACCTATGATGGTACAGGAAAAATAGCGTATGAACATGTTCAAGATGTAGCATCATTGGCTATTGTGCATAATATTCAAGATGAGGATGTGATGGTCAAGTTATTGGTCATTTCTCTGAAAGGAAAATTGCTTTATTGGTATAGAACTCTACCTAGTGGAAGTATAAACTCTTGGAATGCTCTAGCATCCAAATTAATAGAAGAGTTTAATGAGCAAGTAGATCCCTTTTCTCTACTCACTCAATTCATAGTAATACAGAGGCATCCACAAGAAGATATTATGGATTTCAATATCAGGTTTAGTCATACCTAGCAAAGAGTCCCTGATGGCCTTAGACCAACTCATGAGCAAGCTATCTATTATTATCTAAGAGCATTTAGTTCAGATTTGGGACTAATGATAAGGTAGTCAAATATCCTTGCTTTCCCTCAGATATTTCAAGAAGTTGCAAAAGCAGAAAAAATCCTTATTGCTATAGGCAGATTGCCTCCCAAGCCTGTGATGCCTATTTTCCCAGAATTCCTTAATGGTCAACCACACCCGACTATCCCGATGCCTACTTATGCAACATTACCACCTCCCATGGGCTTCTCTCAATGGCCCAACACACTAGTAGTACCAGTACTACCTGCACCTCCTATGATACCTACTCTCCCTGCTCCACCTACAATACCTGCATTACCCACCCTGGATTCACAAGCGGCTACCTTGCATGAGCTACAAGATTTTATGAAAAATCTATCTAATGAGGTTACTATGATGAAAAGGAGGGAAGCCAAAAGGAACTTCCAACCAAGAAGGTTCCCATATGTGACAAAATATCAATCTGCTTCCACTAATAGGCCACCAGAGAGAACTAATACAGTTCTCATTAATGATGGAGGTGAACCTTCGACTTCTCTGTCTAATTCAGACTATTGGTGTTCTACCTGTAATGATCCTCATGGGGAAAATACATGTATGATGCATCAACATTACATGCAAAGAATGGTTGTTGAGAGAGCAAAAAGAATTCAAAAGGGATAAATCAATATGGTTGGAACTAATGAACATAATTTTATGGTGCCATCAGTAGAACAAGTCTCGATCTTGATGAGATCCGAGAAGAAGCCACTGCAAGTAAATCTTGAAGAACTCAACCTCATGAAAACTGCTATTGATGATTTAGGAGAAAAGAAACTAAAAATAGTACTCCCAAAAAGGTTCCCTATAAAAAAACCTCTACAATAAGAAAAGGAATATCCCAAGCCTAGCGAACCTCAATCAAAAGCAATAGAGATTCAAACTGAGGCTAGAGATAAGCTCAAATATCCATCCCTGACAAAGCGTCAATGGATTGAAGCCACCCATGAGTATAGAAGTAAATTCGAAACTCCTTCAAAAGAGAAATATAGGCAATCCAAAATCCCCACCTTCAATATTATAGAAGAGTTAAAGAAGACCCCCTCAAAATCCAGTATGTATGATGCATTACTCATCCCTAGATAGATTGACCTACTCCAAGCTTCCCTAAAAATGGTCAAGGACCAAAGCAAAGTCCAACCAGAATAGAATTTGGTTCAAAATAGCTCTATTATGGGGGAAGAAAAAATAGACCTTCACCATTTTACCTCTCTTTAGAAATGGAAGGATGGGTTGTGCACAATTGCATGATAGATTCAGGTGTAGCTACTACAGTCATGCCTAAAGTAGTGTGTGATGTCATGGGAATGGAATACACTAGAAGTTGTCTTGGTGTGTTGCAGTTGGATGGTACTCTAGTAAAAACTATAGGGGTCATCAAGGATGTGCCTATCATTCTTCATAGATTACCTCAGGTCACTATTATACAAGAGATTGTGGTAGTAGACCTGGAACCATACTTTGGGATGTGCCTTTCTAGGGAATTCACTACCAAGTTGGGGGGATACCTTTCTCTTGACTATTCTCATATGGAAATCCCATGTAAAGGGAGAAGGGTGAAAATCCACTCAGAAAAACTATCTCCCTTTCATATAGAAAGAATAGAGGAAGTGGACCAACAAGCAGCCACAATAAATATTATTATTGAGGAAGGAGATCTCATAGAAGAAGTCTTAGAAGAACTACAAATGAAAGATCAATTTTCCATGAAAAATGTCAATGCAATAATGGAAATAGGGGTTGGTACTTATACCATTGAAAAACTAGAAGTGAAAAGGTTGGAAGCTCAGGAAGAATCTTCGTCTCCATCTCATCAATTATGGAAATTATATTTTGATGGAGCAAGATGCAAAAATGGTGTAGGAGCCGGGATAGTCTTGATTTCCCTAAAGGGAACCCAAAAGGTTTTCTCATATAGATTAACATGGAGTTGCACTAATAATGCAATAGAATATGAGGCCCTCTATTTGGGACTAAAAAAGGTAGAAAAGTTGGGCATCAAGCAGCTCCAAATATTTGGTGATTCTGAATTAGTGATTAATCAAATCACTAAAAAATGTATTAGCAAGCAACATTACTTAAAAGCCTATAGGAATAGGGTATGGGACCTGTTAGAGTCCTTTGAAGCATTGAATATTAAAGCAATCCCTAGGGATCAAAATAGACATGCTGATATTTTGGCTTCTATAGGAGCAAACTTCTACCAATCTCAAATACCATTCACAAAGAAAAATCAGTCAGGTTGGTGTATAGGCCATCCATCCCTGATAAGGACACTTTTTGGCAAGTATTTGAAAATGATGAACAAATAGTGGACTTTCTAATTCATGAAATGAATTGTTCAGCTGATGGGTCCTCCGAAACTGAAGATGAAAAAGAAGAGGAAGGGTTTATCCAACTCAAAAATAACCACATTCCAAAAGGACTGATCACCTTGGAAAGCCTCTTTGATAACAATGATCGACCAAAAGGTCATATAATGAAAGTTGACTCTAAAGGATACAAGGAAGTCCAAATATCAAGAAGGAAAGGGTCTGAAGATAGGGGTAGATTGCTCAAATGAGGAAGTCCACCAGATTCAAGAATTATGTAAGAGATATGATGATATTATTGCATGGACATATGATGACCTCAAAGTATACAGTAAGGAGGTAATTCAACACACTATTGAATTGGAGTCTAACGCAAAGACCTTTTGACAAAAATAGAGATCAATAAACCCAAAAATAGAAGCTTTGATGAAACAAGAGTTGTTGAAATTGTTGAATGCCAAGATAATCTATCCCATTAAGCATTCTACTTGGGTAGCTAACCTAGTTCCAGTTAGAAAGAAGAATGGAGATATCAGGCTTTGTGTGGATTTTCACAACCTAAATAAAGTCTCTTTGAAGGACCACTATCCTCTACCATAGATAGATCAGATATTACATACAGTGGTAGGAGCGAAACGGTTCTCATTGTTGGATGACTTTTCAGGATTCAATCAAGTTTGGGTCAAAGATGAAGATCAACATAAGACAACATTCACTACTAAATGGGGAATATTTGCATATCAAAGGATGCCATTTGGCTTATCTAATGTTGGTGTGACATTCCAAAGAGCAATGGATCTAGCATTTGGTGAACTGGTCAATAAAGTAATTGTTATCTACTTAGATGACATGACTATCTTTTCTCATAAAAGGTAGGATCATGTGAAACATCTTCAACAAATCTTTGAGAAGTGCAGAGAATTTGGAATATCATTAAATCCAAGGAAATCAATCTTTGTGGTACAAGAAGGTAAACTCTTGGGACATGTTGTGTCAAAAGCAGGGCTTGCTATAGACTCGGACAGGGTCAATGCTATTTTAGAATTGCCAATACCCATGAACAAGAAGGCACTTCAGTATTTCTTTGGGTAGATCAACTTTGTGTGAAAGTTTGTGTCTGAATTTGCACATATAGTCAAGCCTATGACTCAAATGCTAAAGAACAATGTTGAATTCAAATGGATGGATGATCAAAAATATGCTTTTAGGAATATTAAGGAAGCCATTTCATGAGCTCCAGTTCTCATCAACCTCGATTATTCTAAAGACTTCATTTTATATGCTTTTGGAGCAGAAGAAAGTTATGCAGTAGTGCTAACACAGAAGGGGGATGATGGTGATGAGAGACCAATCACTTTTCTTAGCCAAAATCTACATGATCATGAAGAAAGATACAACTTTATAGAAATACAAGTGTATGTTGTTATGAAATCTCTCAAGAAATTTAGGTATTTTATCTCACAAAGTAAAATAGTAGTGTATGTGGTACACCCAGATGTCAGGAGTTTTGTGATCCAAGGAGAATGGGGTGATCGAAGGGCTGGTTGGACAACAAATATTCAAGAATTTGACATGGAAATTTGACCAACAAAGTTAGTCAGGGGTGAGCACTTTGTCAACATTTGGTGGAAGCAGCAGTCATAGATTCCAACCTATCTATAGAAGCAGTAGATAATCTAGAATCAACACAAACAGAAGAGTCATATGACTCATGGATCATCCATTTGACTTCTTACTTTAACTCTGGCAAGTGCCCAGAAGGATTGAAAACATCTCAAAGATGTAGATACAAGCTGCAAGCTAGAAAATATACACTAGTCAATAACAATCTCTATCAAAAAAATTTGATGGTGTGTTGTTGCATTGCATATCTCAAGAAAAGGCAAGGGAGTTACTGGAAGAATTTCACTCTAGATTCTCAAGAGGCCATTATTCAGCATAAACCACAACAACCAAAATATTGAGGGTAGGATTTTACTGGCCTTCCATATTCTCAGATGCATTCAAATTGGTTAGAAAGTGTGACAAGTGTCAAATATTTACTGGAAAGGAGAAGCACTATGCCATGCCTTTAAAGCCGATAATAATAGAAGAACCTTTTCAGCAGTGGGGGCTAGATTTTATTGGTGTTATAAACCCAAATTCATCAGCAAATCACAAATATATTCTTACAGTAACTGACTACTTCACTAAGTGGATGGAAGTTGAAGCAACCAAGCAAGCTAACCAGTAGATAGTCATTGACTTCCTAGAAATATTGATCACCAGATTTGGGGTCCCAACTATTGTCTCAGAAAATGGCTCTTCTTTCATAGGGGTCAAAACAATGGACTTTGCTAGAAAATATGGGATAAAATGAAATGCAACTTCAAAATACTATCCACAAGGCAATGGCTTAGCAGAATCCTCAAATAAGAATTTATTGAGAATTATTAAAAGAAGCATTGAGCACAATCCCAGAAGTTGGCACCTTTTGCTAAATCAAGCATTATGGGTGGACAGGATAACTCCAAGGAAGTCCTTGAGAACATCCCCTTACTCTCTAGTATATGGCAAAGAGGTTATCCTTCCTATCAATCTTGAACTCCCAACATTAAAGTTCCTACAACAAATAGATGATGAAGAGTTCCCATCGATTGAAAGGAGACTAGTGCAACTGATGCAGCTGGAAGAGGAATGAGAGAAAGCGTTTGATAATGTAACTCAACATCAAAGTCTAGTCAAACGATGGTTTGATAAGAAAGCTAAATCAAAATAATTTTTCAAAGGTGATCTTGTACTTAAATGGGATGTAAATCTAGCTAAACCAGGGGCTCATGATAAGTTTGATTCATTCTGGATCGGGCCATATCTCATAGAGGAATGTAAAACCTCAAATGCATACCAATTATAGGATTTGGAGGGCAAGTTGATGCCAATCTCAGTGAATGGAAAACACCTGAAATACTATATCTAATATTAACTAAGTAGTTGTATACCTTTGTATATATTTCCTTTGTTTTATCTTGTACAAAAGTAGAGTGCATTTTTCATGTTTGTTGTATAGCAAAGAGTCCTAAGCCTTTCAGGTTCCCTAAGAAGTTTCTCCAGGCATGATATTTAAATTCAGAAGTGGATGGGAAAATGGGAAGCATCTAATTAAAAGAAGGATCCTGAACCCCCATCTCAAGCAAGGACGGAGAAGTGGGATCAGTATGAATAAAAGGTGGAACCCAAAATATCATCCGATCAGGAGAAGAAAAAGGAATTATGGCCTATAATTATCAACTCCCCGATTCATCAAAAGAATTGATGATCAAATTGGAAAGAGTGCCCAACAAGCATAATTGCATGTGTACAAATGGTCGATGCTCCATCCTGATAAAATCAAAGAGGAAGATCATGGGCACGTACATCAAGTGGCCTTAATGTGCATAACGACCAGAAAAGGGTATGGTCATCCAACTAGCACCTATTGAAGAGGTGCATTTATAGAAAAGGTGGTAGAAGCACATTCTTCAGATGAATTTAAGCATGTGTAATAAATTAAAGAAGAATGAAGTCTGAAGCAAGATCGGCCTAGGAAAATAGCAATCCAACTATTTCTAAAAGGATATGTGCTCACCTGAATCATTTCATTGGCCCAAGGTCCACAATCCAAGAAAGGTTGGTGAAGGAAATCTGACAAGACTTTGCACATCAATTGGATTTACCTCGAAGAAAGTGGGATATTCTATGCAATAGCTCTGATCACCAATCCCATTGGCCCTACATTCTGATGTTATAAGAAGGTGATGCTGGTAGAAGCTCCAGGATGATGTAGTGTCTACTGAGTATTGTTCATGCTCTCTAGAAGAAGGTTGGTTGATAAGCTGATAGGCTCTGAGCATTTTGAACCTTATAGTCTTAGTGAGTAAAAATAGAGCTGAGCAAAATGACCAAGGCAAAGCCAAAGAAGTTAGAAGACTCATTTGAGGGAATCATGGATACATGCATCACTCTGAAGGCCAAAGCAAAGTTATCTCGAATGGGAGTGGAGCAAAAGGTAAAGTCAATAAACTCCAGTATCACTAGGGTAGCTCCATGGAACACGCAATTGGTGATGTTCCTACCAATTGTTGTGCATTCTTATCTCGAGCTAGTGGACATTGTAGCAAAATTCTATGATGCTAGTATGGGGATAATCAGAGGGCAAGATGGATAACCTCTATTTCAGATAACTACTCAGAATGTAAGAAAAGCATTCACGACCTCAGAGCCCTCTCTTGAAGATGTATCCATTAAACACCTCAGAGTCATTAAGGAGAAGTCCCAAAGAGAAAAGCTTGCAGAGGAGGGTCCAAAAACTTGGATGAAAGAAGTCTTAAGCTTGAGAAGCTTACCAGAGGACTATTTAGAGAGGACCTAGAAATTAGCACAATTCAAGGAAGATGTTCAGCCAATATTGAGCATGATAGCCATAGTGCAAGGTGCTAAGATAGACAAAATAGTACTTTCAGAGCAGATAGCTTTGGTGCATGTTGTATTAAGGGCTCACAGATCAATAAAGCTAGATTGGGCTGAATTTTTGGCTAAGAACATGAGGAAGCAATTGGAAGAATATCAATCTAAGAAAAGTATGAAATTTCATTTCCCTTCTTACTTGGCCTGGTTATTTCTTTTCTTTATGCCTAGAACAACACATTTTGTGCAAATTACAGAGGTTGATCCTTGCCTAGTCATTGATTGGATGCATTCCCTTAGGAGAAGCCAGTCCTATCTAGAGTTTAATAAGAGTTTCCTTGGTCCAACTTTGGCATATGTTTATGGTAGTTGTCCTCATCTATCTGAGAGAGTTATCCAGTTTTTAAGGATAAAATTTCTTGAAGTAGGGGATTGGTATTTTCTAGCAGAAGGAACATGCATAAGATTGTATGGCTTATCTAGTTTTCCCTTTCTTCTCCCTTATTATGTCACAGATTGGATATTTGGGCTTGAAGTTTATAGGTAAGCCATTGTAGTAGAAGATAAGCATGGTCAAGGGGTGAAGAAGAAAATAATTTTTCAGTTTCCTATATTGTATAATCCCATTAGTAATCCCTTCAGAGACCAGGCTACATATCTAAAATTAGATAATAAGTTGCATGCTTTAGGTCTTGAAATAATGCCTCCTCGATGGCATTATGATCCTGATGGTGTCATTAAGAAGAAGGTTACCAATAATGTCAAACCTCGACCATTTGAGCATCAAGAGAATGAGGTAAATTTAGGTGTTCTAAAATTCAGAAATCTCTCGGAGGATCGGTTGGTTCCATTTACCAAGTTTGAATTCCATAAGCGCCCACCATGGAGGTCCTCATATCCATACAAGAGGGTGTTTGACCCTGAAAGGAACCCTAATCAGAGAATAACAACCACTTTATTTGAGCGATTTGGGTAGCAAAAGGGTTGGGATGATGAAGAGAAGGTGGAGCAATGGTGGATAATGAAGTGTGAGAAAGATGATCTCAGAGAAATCCTCTCGAGAGTGGTAGATATTAAATTTCACATAGAATTTATGGCTCACATTGATCAGTGGTGGGAGAGAAAGGATGATAATATTTTCCCAGAAGTATTAAAAAATTTGATCCTATGGAGCCTACTGTAGGAGGAAGCAATGATGATCAAGAAGGAGATCAGGAACTGGAGGGCCCAAATTCTCAAGAAGAATTCGATGATGTGGCCCATGGAGTGCAAGTTGAACCAGAAGTCTCTTCCTCCCAGAAGCCACAAAGTAGTAGGAGAACGAGGTCAAGTAAAACCCTTCAAGAGACTTGTCATTCATCTGGGTCCTCTCCTCAAAGATCAGTGTAGAGTGGAAAGAAAAGGACCCACTCAAGTCTAGTTGTTTCGAAGGAGCAAGAGCCAGGGCACAAGCATCAATGACTGCAATCTAAGGTGGTGCAAGTGAAGAAATCAAGAGCACCAACACATCATTCTAAGGCAAGTCTAAATATTATGGAGCTTGAAGAAGAACAAGTTCCTTTATAGGTACAACTCAACACCCCTTCTCCAAATCAAGATCCTCCTAGCAATCCATTGAATCATCCTCCCATTTTCACTAATGTTCCCCCTCTTCTAAAATAATACTGACCACAAGGCCTATAGCAGAGAAATATTTCCTTGAGCCTTCATCATCACCTTCTCCATTTTTTGGTCCATCCCCTGATCTTCCTCCCAATCCATTAAAAGCATCCATCCCTATATCCTTGTCCAATCCATCAGTTATTCCTACATTCTCTATCACCCCTCCACCTCCTTCACAAATATTACCCCAACAATTTCCCCCTTCATCAATGTCAGTCATTACCAAAACTATGAGTCAGTCAACTGGTACAAACCAAGAATAGGCATTGGCAACACTTCCTGTATCCCCATTATCCTCTATGATATCTTTTCCACTTTCATCTCAAGAAATGGAAGAAGAAGAACCAAAATTTTCAAGGTTGTGCATGTGGTAAGAGATAATCAGAAGATATGGGTAGAGGAGCAGCTTTAGCAGGAGCACCAAAGTCAGGAAGAAGCCACCATGATGGTTTTACATGAGCTTGACCCAATTGAGGGAAGACAACACAAGGTGATTACCAAACCCAAAGTCAAGAAAGCAAAAGTAGACATGAAATATGATGACTAGGAATTTGAGTGCCTCACCAGGAACATTGATGATATCCCCTCTATTGAAGTGTTGAAAGCATCACATGTGAACTCTGATACTTTGTATCTCAAAGTAAAGAATATTAAAAAGAAGATGAAAATAGCAGAGAAAAGAGCAGAGAACTTTAAGGCTCAATATCATCGGGTACAACAAGAAATGAAGACCATCGAAAGTAGAAACAAGACATTGAGTGATACATTGAACAAATCTCCCTCACTCGAGCTATTGTAGAAAAGAGGAGGAGATTGTTAAACTCAAAAATGAGTTGCAAGAAATGAACAATAGGCTAGAGCAATGTAATGAGGAATTCAAATTGAAGATGCACTAGTAAGAGCTCCTGCTTAATGAATGTAGAGGAAAGATGCAATAACAAGAGAATGAGTTTAATCATCTTCTCGAAGAGCTGTAGAAGGAGAAGGAGAGGCCTACTAGGCCTACCATTTCAAAGGATAATTTAAGGAGAGTCAGGCTCATCCATTTGAGGAAAGTAAAGGAAGCAGCTTTGAAGATTGTTTCTCCTTTTACATTGACAATAGAGAGCAATATTGAAATCTTGATGGTGGCAAAGGTTGAGTTCAACAGAAGGAAGGGAATCATACATAATATGAGCCCACAAGTGGCTACTTTGTGAATAATGTTGAGCAATCACAAGTACCAGTCCTCGTATTTATCAGAGATATGAGAGGGAGCAATATGAAATCATGATACAACAGGTTTTACACCTGACTAATTTATACTATGAAGGCACCAAGCTTTTGGATATATTGAAGAAGGAGCTTGGGGCGATGAATGAATTTAATGAGCAACTCAAAGCACTTGGGTCACCCAGATTTTGGGATAGCAATCATCAATTATATTCAGAGAAAAATCTTGAGAAGCTATTCCAAGATCTTGAGGAAGATGAAAGTATGATCACGGCCTTGCAAGAACCTATAACGTCGGATCAACTTTTCAATCTGATCTCCAAGATATTTAGTCTCTCAATCATTTCTGATCAGATGGCTGAAAGATACAAAGACCCGCCTAGCCAAGAGAGGTGTAGACTCAAGTATATTGTGGAACAAATGAAAAATGTACCTATCCCTTCCATGGAGAATTGGGTAGAAATGTGTAGCAAATTGTAGAATGGAGTAGTTCCTCAAGTGGTCATCCCTCATGCTAAGTCATCCTAGATAGCAATAGAAAAATCAAGAGACCCGTCGGGTCTAGATTAAGTCATGAAAGGCAAATTTTCATATTTCATTTTTGAGTTTCATTTATGATATAGTAGACTCCATGACCCAATGGATGTGGCCAAAAATTTTGTTTGATTGTTTGATGTTTTCTTTGAAGCTTTGAAAGGCAATGGTTAGCTGGGTTTTGTACCTTCTAGCAAGTAGAAGCCCCCCGTAAGTCACCAAGAATGTGGGTAGATTTTTTGCACCCACTATTTTGTTCAAATCAAGGAAAAGAGAAAGAAAAAAGGTGAGGGGTTATTTTGAAAAGTGATCAAAGAGAAAGGTTAGATGGAGAAATGGGTTGCATCTGGGCCCTTCATTGTCCAAAATTCCCACTCAAAAGATGAAAATTTAAGGATATCTGTGATGGAAGAATGGGTGGTGATTCCCATTGTAGGTGATCCCAAAGTCCCATTCGAAGAAGAAATAAATTAGACGGATGATTGGGAGAATGTCAAAAAGAAGGGGAGTCCCAAATTGCCGCCCAGGAGATATGATCATAGAGTCAAAAAATTGAGAGGTAGAGTCAGAAGGTGGTAGGCCCAAAGTCCCATCCAAGGTTTGTTCGACCACAAGTGAAGGTGAAAAGAGTGGAAAGAAGAAGATGAGCAAGGGTTCCCATTTCCCCATCCTAGAGAAATATAGTCTAGATACAGGAAGGGAGGCTAACCCAGGTGTACACCCAATCCAAACCTCTATCCCATCCAACAATAAATGCATGAAGGCCTCAAATTCAAACTTCCTCTTTCCATCAAGCTTATTTGATTATTGAATCCAAGGATGTAGTAGATGGGTGAATTTAATGATTGATCAGATCAAGTACGTAAGGTGGTAGTTGAGGAATTGATGTAGAGTAGCTACCACAATATATCAAAAAGATATTTAGAAGCAGTGGTGGCATCAAATGCATTGATTAGCAAGGAAGGCCCAGGTAGGGTATGTCAGTAATTCCTATCCGAATGCAGTGAAGAATGTTTTATCTATGTCAGAGCAATCACAGAGGAGATCACTCAAACAAGTTGAATGCTGACATCCTGATCCACCATTAATGTTGTATTAATTTAATTTTCAAAAGCCTACCCTTGGAAAGGGGCTATATATACATGTTTGTAATGTATATTTTAGTGTCAGCTCTCCAATCATTACAACCTCCATGTATAGTTTGATGCATACAACAATACAAGTGGATTACTATCTGGCCTTCAATTATTTTCATGTATGTATGATTTTACTCTGTTGATTATTTTTGCTATAGTTAAGTGAATGAACTAGCTTTAATTCTGCTATCTGGATTTCATGCTACTAGTTCCTTAATTATGGAATTCTTGGTAGAGTAATGTGCGTAATTGGTTAATGAAATTAGTGGTTGGTCTATTAGGTATTTGTAGACACCAAATCCTAGCCACTTATCCACCATCACCCTTTCCCGCCATTCAATTGGCCATTCCATGTCTTTCTCACCATCCAATGGCCAACTTTAGCATTTTTCCACAATTTTTTGGCCTCTATTTGACTTATTTATGTTTATTTTATATTATTTATATTTAAATATAATATTTTATATTATATTACAAAATATATATTTATAAACTAAATTAACCTCAGCCGTCCAATCTGATCTAATATCAACTATCCATATCCCTTAATCCGTGTCACACATAAAGTTTAATATCAGCCACACGATCAAAAGTGTTAAGCTAAAACCCTAAGAAAACCCTAGGCTTGATAATAAATAGGAGCATTCTCAATGCTTAACCCCTAGAAAACATGAACGTTGGAGCTATAATTTGCTTTTGAGACCTAACCTTATTGAGAGATTGTTTCTTGTGAGTAGATTATGCCCTAGCTTATCCTTCCCCAAAATCCTAGCTTGTCCTAGGATTTTTGGATTCCAGCCACCTTCACATCCCACTTTTGCCACCGCCATTGTCATTCATCTATCGAGCCCTTCACATCCCCTTGATATGATTCTATAGATTTAACCCTAATTCGTATGCACAACCAAGTGCATGTCTCATCCCACAGGTGTAGCAGTGTGCCCGCTACATTCTACATTCTACAGGTGTAGCATAGTGCCTACCGTCCCTTCAGTCACAGACCAGAGTTTTCTGCATAAGATCATCCTATGCTGCCAGGGCACCCTACCATCAAATCTGCAATGGAGCAACATAACAACAAAGTAAGTATTTTGTGCATTTTATTATTTGGTGTTATTTAGATTCTGCATGTTTTATTCACTCAGATCTAGGGTTTTTAGTTTGTATTTCTGAGGGTTCACATTGTGGAACTCTCATTTGTTTGCTAACGGCTTTATGTTTGTTGTATGTGCAGGATCAGGTAGCATTCATCAAAGATTTTTGAGTAGCTGTTGAAGCTAGAGTGGCCCGATTATGGATAACCATAAGCCCACTCACCCTGTTGGAAGCAAGATACATTGAAGATACTACTTATTTTGTAGTTAGGATTTCAAAGAACCCTAGCATCTGTAATTATTGTATCAAAATAATTCCTTTGAATGGATCAATTGTAACAAAGGATTTTCTCAGCTCCCCCCCCATTTATTGAATAAAATCATATTTTGTGCAATCTCTTGTTCATTGAAATTGTTTTACTTTATATTTGCTTTAGTGTCGTATTTTTGCTTCACAATATTTCATGAATGTTGTTTATGTTTCAGACTTATCATGCATGTATCTTTATACGATTGGACCTGCCCCACTTTGTGTTCTAGATTTATGTTTTTTTTAGCCCCTCTTCTTTCCCTTTTCCTAAGCATTTAGTTAGGACTTGAAGGAGTCAGTCTTATCCAAAGATTGATCCTGAGATATCTAGTCTTGGGACCATTCAATGTTGGTTGAGGTTTGTGGGTGCACAAATCTTACCATTAGATAAACTTTTGACCAACATGTAGTAGCTCACAATCATATACAGGTGTTTTCTAAGGCTTGGGTATTGGAGTTTGAGCACCCCTCACTTCACTAGATGCTTTATGGGTAATCTAGCTTAGCCAAAAAATATAGCTCATATGTGATGTTTTAGAACTTCCAAAATAGGTTTTCTAACCCAATCCACTAAAAGAAGAAAAAAATGTTTTAAAAATGCTTTAATGGAAGATGAAAAAATATTACATTATACAAAAATGGACAGAAAAACAAGAACTATTACTACTACTATGCAATATGGCATCAAAAAGAGCTTTGATACCACTTATTAGGAACCTTCATATAAAAATAAGCATAATCACAATAGCAATTTAGGAATTAATGAAAATACTTATGAACTAAATGGATATGAAAATGAAAATAAAAGAAGTGTTTGAGAAAATAACTGAATGAAAATACAATAAATTTACATTAATAAAGCAAAACATATATCATGGGCCTCTTTGATGGGGTTACCTCCTTGAAATTAGAGCTTCATTATGAGAAAAATATAAGATAGATTATATTCCAAACCCATGTCCCTATATAAACTCTTATTTATTGTAACCCTAATGCTCAAAAGTTAGACCATATGAAAGAGGGGATCCAGGATACTAATTCCTACTTATAATAAAAGCTACATAATAATGATCCTATACACACTAGGCACCCAAGGTGCAAACACACACCAATACTAGAAACATACATAACAATGGTTGTGTTTAGTTAGGGCCCTCACACATATGCTCATGTGCCACATGAAATTAGAGCTAGAAAATTTAATTGCAAAATCATTGAGTGTATTTTTATTGGCTATGATGATCAGAAGAAGGGATATAGGTTATATGATCTTAAACATAAAGATATTTTTATTAGTAGGGGTGTGAAGTTTAATGAAAACATTTATGGTAATATCTAAAATCCTCCATGTCTTCCTTCTAAAATTATAACCGATGGCTCTAAAACTAGTAATAATTTAGAGGAAGAGCATATTGATGATGAACAAAGTCCTACTAAGAAGACAATATTCCTTACAAAAAAATTATGAAAACACTAAGGAGATACATAGAAAAAGTAAATTGCAAATTATTCTTTGATGACCATAATTATGGAAACTAGTGATCATCAAACTTTTGAGAAAGCCTGTAAGAAATTAGAATAGGAGCAATCCATGCAACATGAGCACAACTCCTTGATAAAAAATTAGACTTAGGAGTTAGTGAAATTATCTAAGGATAATATTTTTGTTGGAAATTGTTGAAGGTATAAAACTAAGTATAAATTTGATGGGATTATTGAGAAACATAAGGTAATACATATGGCTAAAGGTTACCCTCAAGAGGAAAGAAATAATTATGGAAAAACATTTACTTCCATTGCCAAAATCATTACTATTAGAATAGTCCTTGCACTTGTAGCTTATTTGAAGTGGAAAATAAATCAAATGGATGTTAAGAATATTTTTATTAATAGTGAGATAGAGGAAGAAATTTATATGACTTAGCCACAAGGATTTGTGAAATATGGGGAAGAACACTTGGTATGCAAGTTGAAGAAGTCACTTTATGGGTTGAAATAGTTTTCAAGGGATTGGTATAAAAATATTGATAAATTATTCAAGCTTGAAGGATTTAATATTAGTCCTTATAATACAAAATTATATGTGGAGGCTTCAACAATATAATACTCATCATTATTCTTATATGGATTATCTCATCATCACAAGTGGAACTCTATAGAACATTAGTTAAGTGAAATTAATACTAAGCAACAAGTTTGGAATGACAAAGTTCAGACTTCCTCATTACTTTCTTGGCTTTGAGGTATTGCAAACTAAGGATAGAATCCCCCGTTCATAAAATAAAATAACTTGTTAGTTAGATTAAAAAAAAAGGTGAAAAAGCATCTACTCCATTCTCATAAGTACAAAGTTGAGCAAGTATGTGGAAGGAGATGAAGTCAATACAACATTCTATAGACAACTTGTGGGTAATATAATATATTTAGCTCATACAAGAACAATTATCTCCTATGCAATTAGTACATTATCCAAATTTATGGCTTCTCCAAAGGTTCCTTATTGGAAAGATTCAAAGAGCATAATATAGCATGTGCAAGGTATGTTGACCATGGACATTAAGTATTAATCTAATGGAAGATTACTGCTTATATGATATTTAGATTCATTTTGGGTAGGTTGTACAAATGATAGGAGATCCACCACATAATACCTTAGTATAGTAAAAAATAAAGTGCAATTGTTTTATCTACAACATAAGCTGAATATATAGCAACTAACGAGACATCCAAAGAGATTAGGTGGTTAAAAAACATTCTCTCTAAATTATAACAATACCATACATAATCCACCTTATTGCACTATAATAATCATAGTACAAACTAGCCAAGAATCTAGTGTTCTATACAAGGACTAAGCACTATACCAAACAACATATCCAACAACAAGCAATTCATCTTAGGTACTATCAAATTGTAGATATCTTCATGAAAGTCTTATGTGAGTATAAATTTTTTCATCTTAGAAGTATTTAGACCTTAAGGATATTTCATAAATCTTGTAGTAGGACTTTTGTTGCAACCCTCCAAAATTTGATGTAATTCTCATAAATTTTGTATCTTTATCTTTTAGTTTAGATAAAATTAATTTACGGGGAATGTTAGAAAATAATTAATTTTGTATAGAGTTGAATGGTTCTTGATGCTTCTAGAATGTTGGTGATTATCTATAATATTTAGGCACCAACACTAGAAGTGGTTAGAAGATGCCAGTATAGACTTTCTAGAACCTATGACCACTAATCAAAGCTCATCTATATACTTGTATTTGTACAAATTTTATAAGCAATAATATATCCAGTTTATTTGTCAATATTTCAAATTTTCGTATTTTGTTTCTTCAAGATTGGCCTTATACATAGAATAATGAGAACTCAAACTCGATTTGGATGTAACTTTGCCACTCCTATTTGGTTAAAGATAGCCCATCAATTTGGATATCCCTTGTCATGAACTCTAAATGTGTAAGATTTTCTAGTCAATTGGAAATCAAAATATAAAAGGGGACTAAAGAGGAAACCATTAATCAAATTTCTTTGGAAAATGATCCCCTTCTTTATTGTTTGGAATATTTGGAAGGATAGAAACAAGTTGATCTTTGAAGGTAAAGGGGAAAAAATAATATTCTCACTAAAAGAATAATCAAAGACCTAGTGACTAATTTGAAAGCCACCTTCAAACATAAGTAGAATCAACAAAGCTTGAATATGCAAGAATTAAATCTAATCAATAAGTTAGATCTTCAAGATTTCATCTCAACCAACATGAATGTATTAGTAATAACACCACCAAAGATACATTATCCTGCTTTGTTCTTTGATGGGGCTTTTAAGTCAAATTTAGGCATAACAACTGCAAGGGGAGTGATCATGAAAGAAGATGGGACACTTGCACTCAAGTATTGTATCAACCTAGAAATTGCTTCCAACAATGTGGTGGAGGCATTGACATGCTAGATTGGACTAAAGTTGGCAATAGAATAACATATAAGAAACTTGCACATATATGGAGATTTTGCCCTCATTATGAATGCTCTTTCCAAGAAGAAAAATATTAGCTCAATATAGCTCCATATTATATTAGGTAGAATGAAATAAGTGATTGAAAAATTCAAACATGTGCAATATTTTCACATTCATTCAGAATTTAACAAGGCAATAGATGCACTTGCCAACAATGCTATAAGAAGAGAACATTCCAATCTAAGAAGTGCAAGGAAAAGAGTTCAACGAAGATGTGATAATAGAAAAGAAAAGGAAAGCAACAGAACAAGAGCTAGAGTCTTTGAAGATTTTGGTACCTTTGAATATCCCAATACCTTTGGACAACCTTGGAACATTGGGTGATTTTGAAGCTTTTGGCTTTTCAGTCTTCTCAATAATTCTCTTATCCTTTGTATTTCTAAAGCCTTTTGTATTTGGATTTCTAATGTTGTTTTTTTCAAGCATCCTTTGTACTCTAGCACCCTTTTTGAGAGTTTTTTTATTTTACTTTATTTTATTACCTGTGTAATACAAATCTTTCTTGTAATCTCCAAATCACTTGTTGTTGATAAAATATTTATAGTTTGTATTTCTAAAGCCTTTTGTATTTGGATTTCTAATGTTGTTTTTTTCAAGCATCCTTTGTACTCTAGCACCCTTTTTGAGAGTTTTTTTATTTTACTTTATTTTATTACCTGTGTAATACAAATCTTTCTTGTAATCTCCAAATCACTTGTTGTTGATAAAATATTTATAGTTTGAAACTTTATTTTATATATATATATAACTTAATAATTAATTTTTAAAAAAATCTCGAACCTAAAACCTTACACTATGCACATATAGTTTACCAAATTACAAACTTAATATGATCAAATGATGTGATTAGTTTGGATTGAGATAATTTCCAACACTTTACAAGGTCGAAAATTATTTAATGCAATTCATTCAATGTAACGACCTCAAATCATAATATATTCGATAGCCCATTCATCTCACAGCTCAGACATCCCATTGTTGAAAGCTTATCTGCTCGTTAGTTGAACTGAAACATGCTGGCATTTACAGTTAAAATCTCTTTAAAAAAAAAAAAAAAAGTGATGACTTTGAATTGATACAATCTCCAATGTTTCTTTATATAAAAATCTATGCGATCCAATTCATGCAAAATAGTGACTTATTTTATCTCAGTATCGAAAGCTTATCCTTGGATTTTTTATTTATGGTTGGAATCCTTAACAGGCTAAATGAAACTGCATACTCTCCTACCTGCTTACCTATCGTTTTTTTTCTTTCTTAAGGTCAAAGTACCAGATTGTCAAATTTTGGGCATTTGCAACTCAACATTGACAGCTTCCATTTTCGTTGAAGAAAAATGGGGTTGTATAAAAACTGTTGGTTTCCTCCCATGTCTTCCAGGTGGCCAATTTTTTCAACGAAAGTTTAATTCTAATGGCTGTCAATCACCAACATTTGGAAGTTTCTTCCTGTATTTATTTATGTGCTAAATGCTAACAAATGTATTTGATTGCTTGTGCTGCATCCACTCATTCGTACTAAACGTACAATGCCTTTACCAATTAATTATTCTTCTGCTGTTGCTCGACGAAGACTTCTCACTAACCATGTCAAACAGTTGGATGATTCTCGGAGACCATTTTAACATGAAATCAGTACAAGAGCTGTCAATTCCACACGTGTTTCAACCATTCTATAGACTCTGCAAGATTTACTCGACCAGCTTGCTAAGGTAAAATATTTTGAAAAAATGACCCAAAAGCTAAATAAGACAGGGAATCTCTTTTTAACTGGTTCATGTAATATTCTTTCATACAAGATATTTATTTTCAACGAAATATTTTTCGTGTGTTAAAATTTGGTTCACTTTAATACCACTTTTTATTCCTTTCCATTTCCTGATTATAACAAGGAAAAAGCCAAATTTAGGGGACTTGACCCAAGTTGATTTTTTATATATGTTTGATATTTTCTTATAGTATCTTACATTCGGGTAGTGGAAAGAATGCCACTAACGCCAAAAAATTGATTTGAATTTGTGAGAGTGCGATGCATTGCAGACATGCAATTGACTTGTTTATTCAACTTATTTGGAATAATCCCCAGTCTTGAAACGTCCTTCTTGGATTCTAGAGATCACGGGGGAAATATGTGAAACATAATGTTGAGGATGTGGAAACTTCACAAAAAGCATAAATTTTCTTTGGACGGTACAAACCATAAGCTGACAAGATGAGAAAAAAAGATATCAGATGTGGGTAGTTTCTGCAATAATGGCTCTTTAGATTCTTTCTTTTTCACAGGTGCTGCTTCCAAGTTCTGAAATTCGTGTTCATAACCCATTAGGCAAATTCAATACAATATTTTGACCTGGTATGAACAGATACCTAATTCGTGTTCCTTCATTGTGGAATCTCGTGTTCTCTTTCCAAAAGCTCTGCTGCATAGTAAGTCCAAGATGGCTAATTAGCCTACAGTCAATCTCGTGACCTTTGTTTGATTGTAGGCTTTTAAAATTGATAGTTGCAATATGGTGTTATCAAATATCTGGCGTACCTTTTACGATGTTATGCATTCACGGAGTTGTGAGCACAACCTCTTTTCATCATTTCGACAAGAATTTATGGTTATAATATTTTTTTACATATACAAATTTCAAAGTTTAAATTCAATTTTATTTTTTTCTCTGATTAATTTGTAATCAATAAGAACGAATGGAACATTGGTCCCATTGAGCATATAACAACTTCTTTGAAGACCTATGTAATGGACAATTCGTCAGAGGATGTTAATTTTGTTTTCCTATTTAAAATATACAATACCAATTTGTCATAAGATTTGTTAGTTTTAGAGCTCAATATTCATCACATTGCCTAAGAGCTTGTTGAGAGCTAGAATTGGCCCTGCAAATGAATCATTATGCGGATGAATATTTTTGCTAGGGCTTTACAAACGTGCTTCATCTTCTCGAAGTTATCATTAAAGGAATTTTTATGAGCTTCACGGTATGTTCGAGCTGAACGAACCTCTCACTTGTTGGAAATTATATTAATCTAAATTCTGGGAGTTCATGAACATGGGACAGACCATTCGCACTCGTTTTTGCCGTCTTGGATGTCGTGTCATCTGGCAAAAGATGTAGGTGCAGATTTAATGCAGTTGGTGAGCTCCAGATGTTTCCAGCTGGCCTCGAGTTTCCCGCCACCAGCCTGCCCTCCTTGCATTCTATAAATGCAAGCTTTGGGTCCTTATTCTGCAATCTGGGTGCAGCAGCACCAGGTTCCCTGCACCAGCAGTGCAGGCCCTTCGGCGGTCCAATCCGCATTCGGCAGATCAGTCTGCATTCGGCAGTGTTTACTGCATATGGGCGGTGTATTCCGGTTATTCCGCGTTTGTAAGCTCAGAGGAGCCCCTCTGAAATATTTCGGTTTCTCAATAAAATCGTTGTGTTCCTCTACCTGTCTGCGTTTGGTGAGCCTCTAACGAGGTTGTCTAGATTCAGAGTTTTTATATTTTCGACATGGTATCAGAGTTAGGAGACAGGAGTTCAGCAGGCAGAGTTCGTGGAAAGCTGCATGGAGAGCAGCCATGGAATGCTTTGAGATGCTGATGGAGAGCTGCAAGGGTTTGGTGTACTCGTCCAGCAGGCAGAGGTCGTGGAAAGCTGCATGGAGAGCAGCCATGAAATGCTTTGAGATGCTGATGGAGAGCTGCAAGGGTTTGGTGTACTCGTCAAGGATGATGCATAGTTTTTCCGACAAAGCCAAAGATGCGATGAGAAGAAGAGCAGTAGTTGTGGGATTGTAAACAGGTGCGAGCCCTGGCACACATTGGGCGACATTACCTTGCCTATGAATTTGCCCTACGCGTACACAGCGTGGAGGGCCTCGTCGTCATCCTCAACGACCTCATCTTGGTGGCCCACTGGCGCCGTAGGGACGGGGACATCAAGACCAGGCCCACCGGGGTTAACCACGGTGCTCGCATCGTAAACCTCGGTAGCCCCCTTCTCTCCTATAAATTTCTTTATATCCGTGTAGCTGATGAGCCCCTTCTTGTAGTCGAGCACTCCTGCGTCGTTGGCAGGCGCTCTGATCCCCACCTGTGATTTGCTTGTAAGTTTCCAGGAATGTCCGTACATGGGCATTCCCATCACCACTTTCTTGGGAGACATGCCGGCGTCCAGCCACGACTGCAGTCCGAAGCTGGTGCTCGATTTCGATTGTGGGTCGTAGAGGGCCATGTGAGGGTCGGTTCGGTTGGGTTCCCAGCTGCCGTGAAAATCGTAGGCCATGACATTGACCCGGTCCAGATTTGGAGGGACGGAGAAAACGACTGCTTCTCACGGCCACCGTCTATTTTCTTTGCTTGGGGGGCTGGTGAGGCATACTAATTTTTTGGAATAAAATTCCCGTCATTTAAAAATGCTTCGCACAGTTTGGGAAAGATTTGGTGTGATTCGATAGTCTGCGTGGAGCTTCGCTGCAACAGCCAGCGAAGTAGAAGCTTCGTTGAAAGGAATTGCGAAGTGGCAAAGAGGGAAGCTTCGCAAGGTTTTAACGGTCAGATGAGTTCTTCGAAAATTTGGTCAGCGAAGCGGCTGCTTCGCAAGAGTTTTTGCCGAAGTGAAACTGCTTCGGAAGTTTGAGCAGCAAGGTAGCTGCTTCGCAAAGGAAATCACCGAAGTAGCAACTTTGCACTGGAAAATGCTAATTTTTTGGGGAGAACTCTTAATTAGTCAAATTACTGTGTTAGATGGAATTTAGAGGGTTGTTGGAAATTATATTAATCTAAATTTCGGGAGTTCATGAACATGGGGACAGACCATTCGCACGCGTTTTCGCCGTCTTGGGTGTCCTGTCATCTGGCAGAAGATGTAGGTGCAGATTTAATGCAGTTGGTGAGCTCCAGATGTTTCCAGCTGGCCTCGAGTTTCATGCCATGAACATGGGGACAGACCATTGGCACGCGTTTTCGCCGTCTTGGGTGTCCTGTCATCTGACAGAAGATGTAGGTGCAGATTTAATGCAGTTGGTGAGCTCCAGATGTTTCCAGCTGGCCTCGAGTTTCCCGCCACCAGCCTGAGCTCCTCTACATTCTATAAATGCAAGCTTTGGGTCCTTATTCTGCAATCTGGGTGTAGCAGCACCAGGTTCCCTGCACCAGCAGTGCAGGCCCTTCGGCGGTCCAATCCGCATTCGGCAGTGTTTACTGCATATAAGCGGTGTATTCTGCAAGTGGTTATTCCGCGTTTGTAAGCTCAGAGGAGCCCCTTTGTAATATTTTGGTTTATCAATAAAATCATTGTGTTCCTCTGCCTGTCTGCGTTTGGTGAGCCTCTAACGAGGTTGTCTAGATCCAGAGTTTTTATATTTTCGACATCATTGTATTCATCCACTGTTGTATGGACATCAATCAATTATTGTCAAAAGAATACGGGATTTTCAGACATTCACAAAGAAAACTGTGGATGTTCTTTAATGTTGTGTATGTATAAATACAAAGAAAATTAGAACCTTAACCTCTTCCTAACTATCTTCTCTTATCACTCTATGAAAACTTGTAATGATCAAATCACAATCAATATTGACGTAAAAATGTCACATTGTGTTGAAGACTATGTGTTGATGAGGGCGATTTCCCAAATTTTGGATGAAGCCCTACAAGGCAGATGAGAACTGCAACATTGTTTACAACATGATGCTTGTCATACACATGTAGTGTAATCCAAGAAATTTATTTACTTTTTCACAATGCAAGTTTTCACAAATATCTGAACACCGTCGTTCGGCTATCTCAAAGTTTTAGTTATGGGTTCATGTTTCAATGAATAATATTGGGATGGTAAATATTAAAAAAATTAAATAAAAGTAAATAGATAAATAAGTATTAGTGTGAAAAAAAAAAGTTAATTATAAAGTTTTTGATAGAGTGATGGTGAATATGAGATGCTTGTTATAATTATAAGATTAAGAAATATTAAAATATATTTTTAAAAAATAACGGGAGACTACTCGAGAACAAATTTTATGTTTTTAAGAGGTTTTTAAGAATCAACAAGACTTTAGTATGAAAAGTAGGAAGAAATGAATACTGAATTAAATATATAAAAAAATTGTTTTTTTATTGTATAATTATAAATTTAAGATGTATAAAGGTAAAGGTATAAAGGTATAAGTAAAGTAGTTTTTGATTAGGTCATAGTTTATATAGTATTATTTTCGTGGAAGATGTTGTTTACCCAAGATATGGTTATTCAACTATATCTTGGTTAATGAACCATAGTTTACAACCCAATCCTCCATATGATTGGAACCTTGGACATTCTATTCAGAGTTTTAAAGGCTTCACCATTAACCCACTTAGATTTATCTTTATAAGTTTTTAGGTAGCTTTAGGCAGATGTTGTAAAATACCCTAGATTTATTACTAAAAATAATAAAGGTGTGTAGTTTTTAAGCTTTTCAAAATAAAATCTGGTTTTTATTTAAAAAACAATTATATTAGGGTTGTAGTTTGAGTATACTTGTATGGTTTAAAAATGCAATTAACGAAATCTCATACATTTTTAGTTGGGAAAACAATCTAATAACTTTGAAATTCTAAATAGAAGGTTCAAGGTTCAATTCCAATGGGAAGTAAAGGTGTACACCATACTTTGGTAATCAAAATTTGATTGTTAAACTAGAGAATTGTCTTGAATTCTAATTTAATAATGCGTCTTGATTCTAGTTTCAACAAAGTTAGAAGGAATGACCAATGGATCCTCCCAACCTCCTAATAAAGGTTACCTCCATATTATTCCCACATAAATACTCCACTAACCTACAACAATTACATGAAAAAAAAGTGTAAAAAATAAACATGCATAAAAGATTGAGGATGTGACTGAATACAATGTTTAGCCATAGCAAGGTAATGCAAGTGATCAATCAAGACACAATAATTTGAATAACATCACTATTATCTCATTCGTTAAGTACGAAATTGATAAGCAAATAACAAAATGGAAAAAAGGACAATACCTCAATCACCACACACTTATAAACCAAGATGATGGTGCCACTGATAGAAAGCATAAGGAATATCAATTTATCAATAATCTCATAAGGTCAAAGCATATGTGGGTTTCCTGTAGATTTGAATTCTCATGGTCAAATTATGCTTACAATAGAGCCCATGGATCCTATTTATAGTAGGAGTTTAACCCTGAGTTACCTTGGTGAGAAACTATTACTTATACTAAAAGTAAATATTTTGGGGCATCTCTAATAAAATGATGTACCTTCCAAAATTTGCATGCCTTTAAATATAGCTATAATATGCTTAGAAATATTTTCAATAAATTAGTGTGCCACTATAAAATGAGAAGTCACTTTCCAATGATTCTCCTCGAGATTCATACTTCTCTTTTTATCCTTAAATAGGCCTATGAATTATTCACTCTACAAAGTGAGTGAATCACTCAACTTTGCTAGAAATTCACTAGCATTTGTTAGCATATTACTTTTACAATCCAATCACTTTACTTTATACGTTGATCACCTTGAAACCAATCAACACTTACAAGTGAATTGATACTTGAGAAAATCAACCCATCTTGAAAACACAAGCAAAGTTTTTCAATTTTACAAACTTTTATTATTTTGTAAGGCTATTTTTGGGTTTACAAAATCCTTTCTATGGCTAATTATTTAGAATTAAAATGTAGTATCCTATCTACTATATTTGTGGTGACTTATTTTAGTTCCAAGTTCACTTGGCAAGAGATCCTAGATATTGTCTTTATCCTTATACATGGAGTCTATAAAATTAGAATCCTTGCTATAAAATTATAAAATCAATGGTCACCTTTATTTAGCTATGGGATAATAGGTTCAATTTGCCTTGCAATTAGTGCAAAAGGTACATCTCCAACATCAACATTTTGGAATTTGATATCAACTCCTCATATTAATCCTTAGGAGGATCCTTGATTTTATTTCAATTCTTGAATTCTCCAATGGGATTTCAATTTTGATGATCTTTTTTATAGGAAGAAGCATCAAATCCACTTTGATTTTCTCTTTATCAATGACATTGATAACTTTTTAGAAGTTGTTCTTGATAGGAGAGTACCTCAAGCAATCCCTTATTTAGTAGTTCTTACATCTTCTTTATCAAGTATTCAACTACCATTCCAAGATCATTATAGGTAACTTGCACCACTAGAGTCTCCCTTGCTTGTAGGATATGTTCTTCAACTACATGTTTACCATATTCTTATTCGTATCTACCCATCTACATCATATTTTAATTAGAAGCTAATTTCTTTAATGTGTCGTTCCTTGAATGTTAACTCCTCATCCACTTGCCTAATTGACTTTGAATAGCAAGATATCACACTTATCAAGCTATGTGGGGTGTGCCTTAGCACATAAGGACTTGACCTAATAAATGCTAGGTGCATCTTAGCAAACTTAATCCTAAAGAAACTCAACTCATCCCACTAGTGAGGTCTTGAATTTCATAATCTATATTGAAATTGATGATCAATAAGTCTCTTCTTCCTCAAATTGAATTAAATTGGTGGATTATAAATGTAGCATATGTTGATACACTTTACATTGGTGTTCAGTTGATCAATGTACCTTCTTGCTTCCTATATGTTTCCTAATACCTCCTTTTTATATTTTCTCTTGAGATCCCCTTTTCATATAGTGAGGGAATGACTCATGGAAATTAGGGATGATATGCTCATTCATAGTGTGGTTTACCCTTGTATAGTTTTGATGCTATTGGAGGAGACATTGTATTTGTACTTATAGTGATCACTAGGATGCTAGATTGACACAATAATGTGGATGATTGTATAGACTAGGTGGTGATGAATGACAAGAGGGATTGAGATGATGACACATGATGCAACACAATGATGGTTATGTTGAGAGGACTAAAGGATGGGTGCAAAGGGGATGAAATAGTTGGTTACAATATGAATGATAATAGGGAAAACATAAGTGGATATTAATTGTGAGATGAACCTACAATATGAATAGATAAAACTACTGGTGATCCTAAAACTAGAGCTATATAATTTGAGGTGGGATGGATACAATATAAGAATTTAGGGGTATTCAAGAAGTGAGAGTAGAATAATAATAAGTAATGAGATAATAGAGATGTGGAGTAGAATGAATAGAGCGTGGAAGTGAAGTGAAGATGGTTGTGAGAAATATGGTGGAAGAAATTTGTATTTCTAGATTAGTGACTTCCATTCTTGCTATTATTTTCTTTATATGCAAATTATATTCTCTTTTAGAGACCTTCTCTTTATGGTTTTTCATCATTTATCTCTCTTCCTTTATTCTTCATTCCTATGAGTTGTTAAAGGTCTCATGGATGGAATCATTTTACCAACCTTTAGGTTGCCATTCTTTTATTGACTACATAATTAGTTATACATATCTCAAACTCTATGTTATTCACTAGATATGTGTTCAATAAGGAAAAAGAATCCTATATATACTAAAATTAATATGGATCTTAGGCATTGCCTTGATATTATTGTATTCCTAGGTTGAAATCTCATCTTGTCAGCTTTAGGGAAAAAATCATTGGACAAAAATGGATCTTAGGCATTGCCTTGCTATCATTATATTCCTAGGTTGGAATCTCATCTTGCTAGCTTTAGGGAAGAAACAATTGATCTTAGAAATATCTTCCTCCAATATTATATGAAAAGGATATAAATAATATAGAGTCAAGTTTCTCTTATGATATTTTCACTTAGATGAGATGGGAATTTTTCTTTCATTCTTTACTTTTTAAAGAAATTAGAAGAGAGGATTTATATAAACAAAAAACTATCTCTTAGTGATAGAAGTGCCATTCACAAGCTCAATAAAATAACTATCCACCTTCTGATGTCAATATTATAACTCATAATTTTCCAATACCTATGTAAATATAGTAAGCCAAATAACAATAATAGTTCACATGGAGGTATTTTTCCAAGGGGTTTTACCCAATTCAAAGCCTCATGGAGGCATTCTAGGAGATAGTATGTTTCTTCACTAAAATAATTAGAACCCTAAATGGATGTTGTAGTATAGGATGTTATAACAACTTTTTATTTTATCATTTCCTCATGATTTACCTCTTTATGCCAACTATTTTGAAAATAAAACCTGCTTTTAAATTTGAAGTGGTGGGAATTGTGGGTGGATGTTAGAATCTCTACAAGTTTGATAGTATTTCTTCTTTTAATCTCATTTCATGATGGAATTTAATGGCCATTAATTTAGGCATATACATCTATGAATATAGGCAACATAACATCACTCAACAATAATGATTCCTTTTGTTGTAGTTCCTCATCCAACTCAATGTTATCCTCAAAAGTATCAAACTATTAGAATATAAATTTTACTATGGCTATACTCCACAAGATTGTATAAAAACATCCCATTAGAATCATGGCTTCTATGTTACTTAATGTAGCCCATTTATTTGAAAGCATTTTAGAAATCTCAAGAGTCATATGTGAATCCTTCTCCATTTGTTGCATAGTATTTACTTCTAACCTTTCATCTTCAACCTCTAGTATCAACACAAAATTTTATAAAAATATCTCATACTCTGGTTGGGCATATATTTTACCTTCCTTTCATAATTCATAAGGACCTCAAATGACTACATCTTGGTAAGGGAAATGATATTTGGTAACTTCAAGTGCTTCAAGAATCTTAGGAACTTGATGTTTTTATTCTAAAAAATTCTTTTTAAATAAGTAAAATGGACTCATAAAATGGATGCACAAGTTAATATTTTAGAATTTGTAGTAGTTCATTCTTCTTCAAATTCTCACCCAATTCCTCTTTCTATTGTTCTTGTATCTTCCAATTCATCATTTGAAGGAGGAAATGATGATTGATGATCTGATTATATATTTCTTTATTATCTACTTAGGTTGAACGTCCCTCAAGGAGAACGCAAAGCCCTTATATTTTAACTCAATTTTTGCTTCCATCATAGACACCTCTTCTTCCACAAAAATTTGAACACTTCACATTCTTATACAGACTCTGAATCTTCATTTGAGAAAGCATCAAATGACACAATATTCTTCATCCTTTGTTTCTTTACGTCCATAATATTTATTTTCAATATCAATATTTTCCTACCTCAATTATTTCCTTAGCCCATTGGAGAGATGCCCCTTGATGGAAATTTGGAGGTTTCATCATAAGAATTATTGACCTAATATTTCCAAAATCTTCCCTTGTCATCTTAGGTTTATTTTTTATTTAAATGGGGTATGCTTCCTAAGGAGTATAGTGAGGACACTTTGTAGAAGTTTTACCATTATACTTTGAGTAAGGAGGATATAGCCATTTATTTTAAGTGCTCTAGACATTGCATAGGTTTGTGTGGCATTGACTTGGGGTGCAACAAATTGGTTTACTATTGGTTAGTCCATCATGGTTTGGCTAACCATTATTGTATTGGTAGCAATAAGATGATTTGCTACTATAGACTAGATCGACACTTGTTGATTTATCATCTAAGCATGGTGGATTGCAATAGTAAAATTTGTTAGATCATGATCCATTTTACAAGATATCAATATTTGGACTTATATTAATCATGTCATTGTACACCTACTTAATCATCAACATGTTTCCCTATTGAAGTACTCTAACATGAAGAGACTCTTTATAGGCCAAAATGTCTCTAGGAGTGGGGATCAATATGAATTACTATTGAGTTACCAACCATTGTGGCTCTTTTTATTCTCAATAAACTTGTTGATACTATGGGACAACTTGTTATTGAAGGGTTTGGGATAACTACAACATATAGTTTTTTGGAAAGACATCATTAGATTTTGGGACATAGGTGCTTGCCTGTATAAGTTTTGGTACATAGGTTTTCTTGTTGGAGCCTATACTACTTGCTCTTGAGCATATTGGATATATTATTGATTTACACTTGTTAATTTGGCGCCACAACTTGTTATTCCATGAATTGCTATATTGGTTTTTGGATTTGAAACACTTATTGTAACCCAAAATTTAGCATTGTTTGATGACATGTCGTGTTTGGTTATATATTTTGTAGAAATTTTATTTGATCTCAGGAAATCTATATGTATATGAAAAATAAGGAGTTTGAGTCCACAACATATATTGTACCATCTAAAAAATTCCCATGGTTAAACTACCATAACACTCCATGAATTCTAAATATGTTGAAAATAAGAGTGGGGCTTGTATGATTCCCCTATTTAGGGGTATTTTTTTCGTGTAAAGAAAATTGCTCACTTAATTTTGTTAAAATTTGTAATGGTCACCATATCACAAAGCATCATCCTATATCCTATAGTGTACATATCTATCTGAACAAAACTTTGGGATAAAAATTTATAAAATCTTAAAAATTGGCCCATGGAGTGAATTTCTTACAAAGTGGAGTGATTTGCTTGCAAAATTAGGCAATTCATTTGTAATTCTTGGAAATATACTAATGGGGATTGAACTTGAGAAGAATTTTCCTATGAAGAAATTCATATTCAAAATGTAAGTATTTGCTTGCAAATATAAATAATTTTCTTAATAATTAAACATGTTAAAATTTTGCTTACAAAGAGATTTGTATTCAAAATAGAGTGATTTTCTTGTAATTTTAGGCAACTCACTAGTAGGATTTGAACTATAAGATTTTTAAAATTTACAGGTTAAGGCAAATTCCTTAGAGTAAATCATTTTGATACTAGAGTGAATTGCCCTCTTAGTAAGGAGTTCGAAAAAATCTTATATTTCCTAGAAAATCACCTTATAGATTCTAAATGAGTTACTCTTTAGACTTAATGTGATGAGAAATCACTGTTTTCAAAGTGAATCACTCACTGAATTGAGCAGATTGTTTTCTATTTTGATATTTGGAAAAAATCTCAAAATTCATCTTAAATACTTTTTACCTATGGTAGATGTATAATAGAGGCCATGTATAAGGTTTGGCATAATTTTGACATTGTTGGTGCTATTGAATTTGTATATATTTTAAAATTTTGGAGTTCATGTCAAAGTTATCATTTGTAAAACACCTTTAAAAATCAAGCGTAATAACAAAAGTGATGTGAATTTTAAGATGAATTTAATATCAGGATTGATGAACAAGTTATTGGTGTTGAAAATTTGCTCTAGATTTGATATATGAAAATGTAGGAAATTTCAAGTGAATAGCTTGCAATATAGAAAAAAATCCTTGCAAAATGGAGTGAATGGCTTGCAAAGTGGACTTAGACAATTTTTAGATGATTGAATCAAAATGGAGTGAAATGATCTAGAAAATACTAAATCATAACCTATATAAGGACTCAGTAAAGACACTCTTAAATTTTAGGCCAATCATTTCATCCTTGATGATTGTAAATTTGGTATGAAAATCAAGGAATTTAGCCAAAATTGAGAAAGCATGATGGATAATGAGGGTTAGTCCCCTTGGGTATGCAATAACTATGGTAAATGACAGACATGCAATAACTATGGTAAATAGTTTTTGGCATGTCTAGTGGGATGAAACCCCGTTACTTTTTCCACATACAAACAAAAATTAAGATCCACCTTAACATTTTCACCTATGTACCATTTCATGATTTTGTTTTGTAATTCATTATTTTTTATTTTTAATAAAAAAACCAAGGTAATTTAGAAATAAATATAAAGAGTCTATCCTTGTATGGATGGAGGTGGAAGAGGTTAAAATTTACCTCATGCATCTATATTTGGTCTTGATTTATTTGTCTTCCATTCTTACGGAGACAGAGGAAGTTAAGACTTCCATTTGACTAGACTCTCATTTAATTCCACTTTTGCCTCATGAGTGTATAGGTAGATATAGATTATTCGGGTCATCCATGTGGACACCATAATAATTTTTCATTCATCTATTCTAATTTCTTTTGGTAATCACTCTACATTGCATTTAATAACCACATCATGTCAAGATTTAGTGTAGATATTATGCATGATTTCATACTATGGCTAACTCACTTTTAATAAAAAAGTTACTTTGAATTGTGCAAATTCATGTTGACATAACCATACACTTAATTTACATACCTAGAATCTCTATATATTGTCTTGGTGTTTTTATTTTGACTTAACTATTTTCAAGCTCTCATATAATATCCTATGCTTAGAATAGTGTCCATTTTCAACTGTCACTAAAATGAAAAAGAGTTAGACTATCATCAACACATCCATTATTAATGATACAACTATAACAGATTTAGGAGAATATGTGAAAGACTTATCCAATATTTATCAAAAGTACAAATATATTATATATATAAAAAAAAAGTACTTAGGGGGATGATTTTGAGTATTGAAAGGCTATGGAAAATATCATAGAATCAAGGTTGCTAAAGATAGGTGCTTATCCCAAGTTGCCAAAGTGTTCACTTGTTGTAAATGAATACTCCAAAGGTTGGTCTTAACAAAAATAGAAATAAGAGATTTGAATAATATATTGGATACCCATTTTGATAGTGAGGCCTTACATGCTATATACATACTTTCTCCTTAAAACTCAATAATCTACATTAATAAGTATGACCAGTCATTCATGAAAAGGATATGAGAGCATTGGGAAAGTTTTAAGATGCTAGAGAGAAAATGAGAACAAGACACTTCATATAACAATGAAAGACATGGTATTTCCAATTTTATACTCAAGATAAGGTATGTTATGACCCAACTCTATACACTTAAGGATGAGTCATACACATTATATTTTTCTATTTTTGTTGTCCTAGAAGGGGTTAAATTTTGTGGGACCTCTTTTCTTTTGAAAAAATTAGTAAGGAAAGTTAAATATTTTAGAAATACAAAGGCCATAGAGAAGCCTAGGTTTCACATGATTTACTTTCTAACTGATATTATTTACATGCTAACATTTATCAAAATAAAAGAAGTTTTCTTTTTTAACTATCTAGAAATAATCGGGCCTCACCAAAATGAATGCTTATCCCTTTCCTAGTGCTTTCGATGGCATAAAAGGTTTTAAATGATTGTGGCATGGTGGTTATAGGTGCAAACTGCATGAAGATCTGTGTTGCAGCTTCTAGCGTGGACAACGCAAAATATTGTGCATCCATAAAATCCAAACAACCTGCTTGGATTCGTGATGGCTACCGATTCCACCATGTAAATTAAAAAAAAGAACTATCTAGATAGAAAACCTATACATATATTTTTAAGAATCTCTAGAAGAAAAATTAAAGAGAAATATTTTTTATTATATTCATTTTTTTATGTTTTCTTGTATTTATTCTTTAATAAAAAATTCTTCATGCCCTTATTTTACTATGGAATCTACAAGGGCTTTGCAGCCATACTCTAGTTTATTTATCCAAGCCCATCTATTGCTCAAGTTTCAAAGGGAATCCCCATCTATTTCCCAAGTGTGTACCTAATGAGATTCTATTAAACTCAGTAGCTTATACAATTATGGGTGGTCTTAATGGGTATATTAATTAAATTCAATGACCTACATCAATGTATTTTATATCCATTCCTTTTTCTATTAGGGCATTTACAATAGGAAATTTGGGGCCTTGTGCATAGTTGGCTTCTTTTTTTGATAAAATTCTATTGGAATATGTATATATAAGATTTTATGATCATGAAGGGAATTTCAATTGAATTTGAGGTCTATCCAAAATACTTGGTCCTTTGAATGCATATAGGAGTTTGATGAAGAGCTTTCTAAGGATGTGCATTGTTGGACATAGATTACTGAAAGGAAAAGAAATAAGGATGCTTCAAGGAATGACCTAGACATTTTATTTCAAGCTCCATTATATCTAGACACTTCATATTTTGGTGAAGGGATAAATATTATATTAAAATTTAAAATTAAATTCCATGTGATATTAGTTGTGGTAGAATATACTCTTGTACAAGCAAGAGAAAAGGTTCTAAAAAAGGAGTATGATATCTTTCAAAAATTTTAAGTACTAGTATTAAGAATATTATGAAGGGAATTTCCATCATATATTGGGCCTTTTATTTGGTAGAGCATGTTTAGTGGAAGAAATTGATCTCATGAATAAAAAATATCCTAAGAGGAAGGTACCATATTTTGAGGGAAAAATTATGTTAGAAGTAATTATTTCAATGATAGTAAACCTTTATATGAAGGAAAATTCCACTAAGGATAATGGTATCCAAGTGGATCTCAAGGGAGCATATGTTAGAGGAATAGATACTAGAACAACAAAATATTTAGAGGTTATGCCAAATATTGATATGATAGAAATAAAAACTATGAAGCAAACAATTGATTATATGGTAGAAGTAGAAATTGAAGTTATAAATATTACTAAGCAAATTAGAGCAAGTAGAGTGTAGTAAACTAAATATGTTTGTTGATCCATTGACTTATCTATGAGAAGAAATATTTTGGACCTTGAAATTAAAGATGTTTCTATAAATTATTTTTATTATGAATAATCTAAATCCTTCAAATGAAAATATTTTAGTAAAAGGAAGAGGTCAAAGGATGGTGTAGCATTTGAAATAGTATACAAAATTATCATCACCTCCATAGATAAGGTTTAGGAAGAGGACATAAGTCAAATTCATATTAAAGTGGTTTAATTAGAATGAAATAAATTTAAATATTTGGAGAAGAGGGTTATATGCCAATTATAACAAATTCAAGCTATAGAATCTTAAAAGGATTTTTGAGAGGGCTTGTGCTAGTGTACATGAGGAGAGTTTCATAGTCAAAAAACATTATAGCAGATAAAAAAGCATGTTATTCCTCCAGGATGTAATACATCACTTCCTAGATTGATACCTTAAAGGAACTAATTTCCATTATAGGCATCACTAGACATAATAAAGAGATTATAATAAGTGCAATAACAAAATCTATAAATGTAAACTAAGTTATATATTGAGTTTTTTTTATAAAATTATGCTTTTGTAGGTATACTGAGAGGAGAATTGTGCAAGAATAAGAAAAATAAATGCACTACAAAAAACTATTTTGCATAGTAAAACTACCTTAATGAATATTAAGCAACAAATAAGGGATAATGGAACCAATTCATTCCTTGCTGCAACCAAAATTTGTATATGTTCTACCTAGATTTCATTTGTTCAAGAAAATATTAACCATGATCATGGAGTGCTACTCAAGGTCAAATATATCATTGACAAGGCTACTGGAGAAATGAATACTCTAGATATTATGAAACAACTTCAATAGTTATACCAATAGTAGTAGTAATTCAATAATACAAAATTAAAAATATCCAATGATAACAATAAATTAGATCCAATTTCTAGAAAATATAATATGTAAATATCAAATATAGATTCAAATTAATGCAAATTCATTATCCACTTAGAGAGGGTAAAGTCTCATATGCACATCAAACAAGATTAATAATAAGATATGAAAGATGATCTCAACTAACACCTTACTCTTCATATTTATAGACTAAATCAATAATTACCTTAATCCTAATGCTCAAGGGTTGAATATCTAAACCTAGGGACCTAGCTAAATGAAAATAAATATAGTCAATGTGGCTATAATGGATCCATAACATAATTCCCCCATTAGAAATATTTATTATCAAAGAAAAAAAAATACTAGAGAATGCTCTTATGATCCCACATAGCATTTTTTCTAGAAGCTTCTACCACTTGATGTTATAGTCTTGAATTTATCAATACCAAATATGATGAACTCTAGGTCACAAAACTACTTCATGTTAGAGAGTGATTTGATCTTATTCATTGATTATTGTAATATCTATTTGGGAATACACATTATGGCAATAACCTATTTGATATAAAATACATAAAATATAGGATGGATGTGGGAGGAAGCTCCAACTGATATGCTAGTTCAACAATTAAATGAACCATCTTGTAGAGACCATAAAATCAAGTATTTAACTTCTAATTGGTCTTGGTCTTCAAGTATTATTTCATGTAGGGTAGTAGGCATAAAAATACCATACATCCTATGACAAATTGTTGTTTCAATTAGTATGAATCATGTTATTGCTTCATGTAGTTTTGTACCTAGGTCAAATTATCCTTAATAAGCTAAAGCACAAGCTATTTTTTCTATAGAAAATCATCTATTTGGGCAACCTTGAAGGATATTGGAACATAGTCTACCATTGATGGAGTATTTTGACCATACAATGATTAAAATGGGAACTTCTTGAGGGATGTATGATATTCATTATTGTACCACCATTCAACTAATAATATCCAACTAAGGGCAATAAGAAGAGGACATTATCAACCTAGTACCACTAAGACAAAATAATTATTTCTAAAAGTTACTAATGAAAATAGGGTCATGGTAACTCACAATGATTTTGGGCATACCACATCATTTAAAAGAAGAATCAAGAAATACCTTGACCACCTTACTTGTTAAATATAAATGTTGTAATGCACAAATAAATATTTAGAAAGTTGATCTACTACCACAAATATCACCTATTTTCCCTCATATTTTGGAATGCCCTCAATTAAATTGATGAATATGTGCTTCTATTGGTGGTAAAGGATAGGTTAGGATTGTAAATATATAGGATATTTAACCATTCCACCCTTTCTATGTTGACACACCTCATACTTGGCTATAAATTTCTTGAAATCTAGTGTTAATCCATTCCAAGAAAAATGTTACTTCACTGATTGGTATGTTTTCAAGAATCCCAAATTTTTAGCCAAGGTATATGCATTGGAGAATATTTGACTTAATAGCCAAAGATTTTGGAAGATAAATAGAATCCCTTTTGCAAAGCACTTCGTTAATATATGAGAAATAAAAATGCAATGATGATTCCACTTCCATATCTTGAATGATCCATATAGTCTTTGAGTAAAAAATCCAATTATTTTGAAGTTGTGAAATCCCTTATGGAAGTGGACTTGAGATGTCATTAATAGCAATAGCATCCTCATATTTTTGAGATAAGGCATTATCCACCATGTTCTCCTTTATTTTATTGTATTCAAATAAAAAACCATACCCCAAGAGCTTGGTCATCCACTTATTCTATTTTGACATGAGAGATGCTCTAATAAGTGCTTAAGGTTTCTTAGATAAATCTTCATGATGAAGCAATTACCCAACAAATAAAGCCTTAATTTCTCTATGAAATGTAGAATAGCTAATATTTCCTTATCATAGGTGGACTAACCTATATTGTTACCTAAAATCTTTAAAAGACAAATGGGTATCCATATTGCATAAAAAAATCTCCAATACCTATGCCAAAAACATCATATTAAATGATAAAAGGTTTGCTAAAATTAGGAGTGACCAAAATAGGAGTGGTGCATATAACTTCCTTGAAGGATTAGAAGCCATTGGATGCAGATTTAAACCAAACAAAGACATCTTACTAAATGAGAAATGAGAGGAGTATTCATTTTACCATAGTTATGGATAAATTTTCTATAGTATCCTATGAATATTAAAAATATAAAAATATATTCAAGGAATGTATGCAATGTCTAATATTGCATAGCTTTAATATTGTTAGGAATTATCTTGACTCCTTTCTGAGATAACATGTCCCAAGTATTCTACCTCTTGGACCCCAAAGAAAATTTTGGACCTCTTGACATAAATATTTTCCCTTGGTAATAGCTGAAGAAATTTTTCAACATGAACTAGATGATCCATCCAAGACTTGCTATAAATTAACATATCATCGTATAAAACCAAGACAAAATTATGAATGAAAGGATGAAAGAAATATTTCATGAGACTTTGTAAAGTGGAAGAAGGATTAATGAGACCAAAAGACATGACTAGGAATTCATAATGACTCTCATATGTATATAAGGTAGTCTTAGAGATATCCTCTTATCTAACTCTAATCTGATGAAATATAGAATGTAATTCTAGTTTTTTAAAGTATCTAACACCACGTAATTCATCAAAAAACTAATATATAATAGGAATAGGAAACTTATTTTTTGAAGTAATTTTGTTTAGAGGATAAAAATTAGGACACATGCATAATGAGTTATCCTTGTGTCATATCATCACCACTAGAGGTGTGTGGAATCAAGCTTGGATGGAAGATCCTTTCTAAAAAATATTTATCTAGCTTCTCAATTTCTAAGTTTTAGGGCTAGTGATAGTGGAAAGGACACACATTAGGAGGTTTTATTTATAGAATAAGGTGGATGTCATGATAAAATGTGTTCTTAGAAAGGAATACCAATGGGATAATTAAATATGTCCTCATATCAATCCACAATGTTCTATAAATACAAAGTGATATTTAAAAGAAGTGGATCCAAAGACTAAACCTCCATGCAATTGACCTGATTGAAGAATCCACAACCATATTTTTCAATATAATTTCCATGCTATGTGAACTAACCACCTTGGAAGGAGGGGGTTGGATTCCTTAAAGACAAATGAATTTTCCATGTTTAGTCCTCTTGAATAATAATTTGTGTATATTAATAGTAACATTACCAAGCTAAGCTAGACATTATGCTCTTAGGATAACATTTGAACTATCTAGGTTCATGGCAAAGAGATTACTAGACAATGTATATTTACCATTTTGATGTTAAATTTAGACATTCCACCCACCTACTAAGTGGTACCACCATTAGCAATTTAGACTTGAAATTTATCCTTGTTTGAAGTATTGATATATAAGGCCAAGTACTTTATTACTATCTATAAATTTATACATGTTACCTAAATCGATCAACACATCGATGCATTATCTTTTAATAAATCCTTGTACCTTCATAGTATGGTCAAATTGAATCTGAATAAGAACATGAGTAGATGACCCATGGTATCATATTATTTCTAATGCTCTTTTTATAATGAATCTTTATCTTCATATAATACTATATCTTCACCTTCCACTTGAAAGTTACGACTTTCTTCACAAGCTTGATCATGGTGATGGTGAGAATGACATTTGAAATAAAATAATTCCTTGAAATGCTCATTATTATGATAAGTATGATGAGAGTTAAAGTCACAAATATGTGAGGAACTAAAATATTATAGCTTTTGTTCTATTTCCAAAGCTACACATTGAGCATTTTTAAAAGCATAAGGATTGATCATGTAATATTCCTTATAAATTTTATCCTTAAGACCATAGTTAAAGGTTAAGACCACCACCACTAGATTATGTTTGTGGATATAATTTATGACTTATGAAGTCAATGTAATGCTCCTCCACTATTCATATTTAATTTATTTTAATAAGATAAACCACATATGATGTGGAAGATCAATTGTCAAATATTTGAAGAAATAATTCTTTGAAGTTAGGGCACAAAAGAGAACCACCATGTTGGTGGAACTTCCATAATAACCATTTATAATATTGAGTTCCCAATTTTGAAGATACTAATATGACATGACTTGCTTCAAGAACATGGTGTAAACAAATAAGATTTTTTATTTTAGTTATCCATATTCGAGGATCGACACCTTCAAATATGGGTATACCAATGTGAACAAAAGGAATGTGATGAAGCCATTCAAGTAAATTAGAAGCACCTCCTATAGAGGAATCTAAATTAGAAGTAAAACCTAGGATATAGGAAATTCCATAGGAGTTTTGAGGACTATGACTATATGAAGAATGTGGAATAATACTTGTATTTGGTTCCAAATGAGTGATTAGAAATTTTTATCATGTGTTTTGATGTAACCTTTTGGACAAGCAGAGGGGTAGTAGTAGGTATTTTTTGGTCTTTTTAGGCTATATCCAAGGTCTTGGAAATGGAAGAAATAATTTGTTATTTATGTAGTAGATAAAAATACATATTAGGATCAATAGTATTGGGAAGTGTAATACAATTGGAGGGGTTATAGGAGGAGAGACTAGGTTATTATGAGTGATAGAGAGAGGGTTATTAGGAGTGACTAGGATAGGGTTATTTGGATGAGGAGAAAAAAACTTGATGTGTTAGAAGGAGGTGAAGCCAGAGATTCTAAGGAAGAAATAAGATGTTGGTCAAAACTATTAATATCTAGGGGAATGTTGTGCTACTTACCAAGATTTCAAGATTGACACTTCTTTCCACTTATACACACATCCTCTAAATGGATAGTGTGCTATAATTTATTGTTGACTTGTGATAAACTAGTAGTGATAGTAGGTTCATTCATACACTAGTAACACTTGATAAATATCCAAAAAAATACTTGGAATGTTACTAAAAAAGAGACAATTACAAAGAAATACCGCTTGTTTTGATCATATTAAAGAGACAATGACAATGGTATAGATCACTCACAAGGGTCTAGCGACTTTTTATTATTAGGTATGGAAAAAGAAAGTAATAACAACAAAATCACAATATTCTAGAAGATAATTGCACTAGAAGATGGACCAAAAAAGTTTAAAAAAAATAGGGCATACGTAGTAGTGATGTTTGGCATAGGTTTTATAATGGTTTGTATGCCCTTCTACTACAAATAACATGTGAAAAGGAATTGGGATCGAAGCTATGATACCACTTGTTATGAAACAACTTTAACAATTACAACATTAATTGTAGCTATCCAATAATGAAAAATTAACAGTACCTAATAACAAGAATAAAATAGATCCAATTGTCAATAAATCCTATATGCAAATATCAAATCCAAATTCAAATCAATGAAAATACCTTAATCACTTAGAGAGGGAAAAGTCTCACATACATAGTAGACATGATTAAAAATTATATATGAAATATGATCTCAACTAGAACCCAAATCTTACTATTTATAGACTAAATAAATTATTACCCTAACCTAATGCTCAAGGGTTGGCTATCTAAACCTAGGTCCAAAGCTAAATAAAAATAAATAGAGTTGATGTGGCTATATTGGAGCTATGATATTGGTAGAGGAAAAGTGAAATTGAAGAACCATATGATAGCGATGGAGTTTTAATTAGAGAAAAATACAAGGTGAATGTATGGATTGATTTAGATAAGGTTATATAAATGCTTAAATATACAAATTTCTCTTTGAAATATTTAAAGAAATGGCTCATAGCATTGACATTCAATAATGGGAAAATGCATGTCTATGTCATCGATTTTATCTCCATTGAGACGTCACATGAAGAAAAATTTCTAACTGACACTTTCAATTTCTAATGCATTTAAATTTATGATAATAATTTGATTCAAAAGTTCTCTTGATAAATGGAGGTAGTTTTAATTATATTATTTAACTAACTCAATAGTTATCTAACTACCTTTTAGACTCTCTATTTTAGGAAGAAAGACAAGGTGATTTTGAGGTTGAGACATATTCTATTTTCATTGAATTTTTAAAAATAAATACTTAAATATTATTTTATTTTATTGTATTTTTATAGTTATAACTATGATTCAAGCTTAGCCATAATCAATTTTATCTTTTTTGTGTGAGAAAGTGTTTCTTTTATTTCATGAATGTTTTATAAGATGTGAAGAAAACTATTAATAAAGGTTTTAATAATTTCTAATTTAAGAGATATTCATTAATATGATTTATATTTTGTGTTTGATGAATGAACTATGGTATGTATATTTCTAGTTGTTATTGGTCCAATTACTTGCTTGTGAGAGAGTAGTTTTGCTAGATTTAAAAATGAACTAGGGCGTGTGGATTTCTAATTGTCATTGGTCCATATACATAGTATTTAAAATGAGTAATTTTTCTATATGAAATAAACATACTAAGTTTATATTGTATAAATTAATATTCTATTGTTGAGAAAAGAAAAAAGAGCAACCAGTGCCTTGAATTAGAAGGTTGTAAAATCCCTTGGCTATTGCCTACATTTTTTTAAATTCATTGAGGAACAAACGTTTCTATCTATACAAGCTCCTATTGAAAAACCTCATCTACCTAGTATTTATTAAGGATATATATTTGGTAGAATTTATTATGATAATGAAACCACTATTTCTCAAAAATTCTTGTAGTCTTAGACAAATAAGTGGATGTTGCTCTAAGAAGAGATCAACTAAGAGAATACACATCCAAAGGTAAAAGCGAATGCAAGAAAGAAGATGTGAACTACTTTAAAATTACTATTATAAAATCTATATACAATAAGGATACACACGTAGTAGAATACTCTAGTGGGTTTCATTTGCTTGTAATTGTTGTACATTCCAAAACCTAGATGAAGAAGATCTAAAAATAATAAAAGGACAAGATTATAAATATGTAACTAGTTATAACTCTTTCACCTTTATTCAATTTATTATTTTAGGTATTACTATGAGAGAAACATCCACAATAATAACTCATATTGCCAAGAACTAACCCCCATGGTGGATGACCAATACCCCATTATAAAGAGTTGGGGATCTTCACAAATTACCTTGAAACACTAGAAAGTACTTGCCAATTTTAGTGATGATGGAACAAGTGCCAATAAGTATTATTTGGAATTCAAAATTGCAGGTTTAGTGAGGACATAATTTTAAGGACTTCCATATTTAACCATTCATGATTGGGATGAATTTGAAATATCCCTAAGAAAAAATCCTCTTATATACTACTTTCTAGGAGTTTGGTGGCGTAAATAACATTAATTCATAAAGAATTGGTTTGAGAATATAATTATTATTTTCAAAGGTTATATAATTAGATCCTAACAAAATAGAGTCCTCATAGAGAGTTGGCTATAGGCCTTGATCTAAATATTGCATTGCAAATTATATGGTTATTATAGGATAAAAACCTTGCTAAGGCATATTAGGAAGCACTAAAAATAGAGAATAAAACAAATTTGATGAGAATATTTCTTCCATTGAAGTAGTACCCTTGTAAAGTTGTCATAATGATGGTGCACCCAGAAACAATATTGTTTGGGAGGTTAAAAAAAAAAGGACATCTAAGTTGGAAACCATGTAACATGTTATCTAAAAGCTAAGTATTTAGATGATATCCATGTATAGAATAATTAGTGAAGGTCCCAATACTAAAACTTAACCATAGGGAGATTCTAAACACCAAAACATCCATAGCAATGATTATTTTTGTAACAAACTTCCTTGGCAGGACTTATTCTTGACATTTGATTTATGTATTGATGTGTGTATCTAATGCATAAGATCATTTTACATTACTAATATGTGTTGGTAGTTTCACTTTATGCTTTGATTATACTATTTTTATAATATGGCACTTTTGATGAAAATTTTGGTTGCAAGACCAAGTACTCTCGCCAATAGATTGGTATGGGACAACCACTGAAATTGAGAGAAAATGGGAAATTATGGATGACATTCTCATCAATAACTCAAGGGTAAAATAGTATCCTTCATGTAGATCCATTGCATGTGTTCTTGTTTAATTTAATACATCATTGGGCAAGGAGGTTGCTATTAGCAAAAGAGTCATCCTTAGTATATAGGTGATAACATTCTAGTTATCTTAAAAACATTCTACTCAAGGGAAAAAAGAGAACTTTGGTTATGCTTCTTGTTGTTTTGTTGAATGTGTTTGAAGCAAGAAAATTGTTGGTTGATATTTTCATCTAGATTGGTATTAATAATGTTGGAATTGTTAATATTTAAGATATTAATATCAATGTTAATAATTAATATTAACATTTGATATTAATAGGTTGGATGATTAATTATTGGATATTCTAATGTTTGGAAACATAATAATAATGGATTAATCAAAGAAATAAATATTTTAATTATAAAAAATATTAGCATTATTACTATTATTAACTTATGAGAAAAAATGGATGTGGCAACATATCTTGAATGTTACGTTGTTATGTAATAAAGGAACATGTAGTGGGTGCCCCTTATTTACCTATTGATCTCCCTACTCCAAAGGGTATTATTTGATTATGCTTTTAGCTCATTTTAGGGGCTAGAAGAGGACCATTAGAGGAACTAGAGAAAGGAAATTCACAAGGGAGAAACCAGAGAGGGGAATAAAATTGCGAAGAGGAGATAATCCTTTGACATGAGTACTTTTTCATTTATATTTATGTTGTTGCATGTATTGACTACTTTTGGGGTTAGATGCCTATGTTTGAGTCACTTCTTTAGAAATATGAGTCTCTATTGCTCCTATTATCTTGTTTGTATCCATGTTCTTGCTACCTAGATTGTGTTGTTTAGTTTTCAAGTTGGTTTGAAAGCTTATCTTTCTAGGTTACTTTTTCTTCCATTAAGTTTTTCTTCAACTTTGTTATTCATGTTTGAGGTTATGGTCATTCCTAGGTTAGGCAAGTATTGTTTGTATGGTCACCATATATTTTACTATCTAGTCTTGAAATATCGGTGGGATGGTCTCAGTAGCATTAAATAGTGCAATTTGGTGTCTTTGTTTCTTCTTCTTTGAGATTGCATCTAGGGATTCATGAGCTTTAAGGTCCCTTCTAACTTTATAACCATCAACCAATATAAGGTAAAGGTGTGGTCATGAGCATTTTGTGCATCTAAAGTGAATTTTGGTGTCTGGTGTATATTTTATTGCATGAGCCTACATATTGCTTGCATTTGGCCTATTAATTTTTGCTTTGCATGTGCCTAGAGTAGGGTTCCTTAGCAAGTTTAATTTATTTAATTAAAAGAAGTAACTAGAGGTTTAAGGGAATAATTTAAAAGAATAAATAGAATGGTTTTATTTATGTTAATTATAGTTGTATCTTAATCTTGTGTTGGTATTGAGATTTCTTTATTATAAATCCTTATATTTATGTTTTTGAAAGATTAAACTTTTAGTTTGATCATGGTTTATGTGCATATTGTATTCATAAAAAAAATTATGCATGGCTATTAGGATTTTGGTAATTGTGCATTTTGTGATATATTCTATGGAAATAATAGTGTACGTCCTTATAATAAATGTATAATTTTATATTATATTTTGAGTTAATGAAAAAGCTATTTGATATAGATGATATAAGTTTTTTTTAGAAAAAAATGATTATTATTAAGTATTTTTATCCATATGGAATGGATCAATGAGTTATTATATTTTTTAAGTCTATTTAAATTTATGATTTGATAGCTTAAGTAAATGAAAATAAGTGCATTGGTAGAGATTTACAGAAATATAAATCTTTTTTATTTATGGAGTCGATATTATTATGCGTAGAAAATAATAATTGTTATCAATGAAGATTGTTTAATGTAAAATTTAAATGGAAGGTGAATATTATTATAATGGTTCCTAAGGCTTGAGTAGATAAAGGAATCCATTATGGAAATAAGTATGGGATTCTCTCCTTGATTGCATGAAACTGATGTATGAATGCATAGTTGTATGTTTGCATGATATTATTGCTTGATACATATGATGCAGGAGCATCCGGCCTCATTAGAGCAATCTGGAATCCTTCTAAATTTCTTTAAGTATTTGTATTTTAGTTCTTTCCCAAGGGGGGAAGTTTTGCAATGCAGAAGAGGAAGTTTGTAAAGCTTGGGCTAAGTTGGGTTGGGGTCACGAAATCGCGACCTCAAAAGGCTTAGGCAGGCATGGGCCGATTTTGTTGTGATATCGCGACGTCGCGATATCATGACATCACGATATCGTGACATTAGTTCAGAGCAAAGGCGGAAGGGAAGCCCCATCGCAATATCGTGACATCGCGATATAGCGACGTCACGATATCGCAACTTCTTTCAAAAGCAAAGATGGTGAGGGTGGCGATGTCGCGATATCGCGACGTCACGATACCGCAACGTCGTGATATCATGAATTTTTGTCAAAGAAAAAGTGAAAGGAGTGGTGCCGTCGTGATATCACGGCCAGTCAAGGGCTGACACGTGGCGTATCATTGATAGATGTGAAAGTTAACAAAAGAAAGTTAGAGAACAGAGCAAGGCAAAAGGGAGAGTGGGGGTCGCAAAATCGTGACATGTCACGATTTCATGACATGTCATGAAATCGCGACCCCAAAGGACTTCAGCATAAGAAAGGCGCTTTGGTCGCGATATCGTGACATGTCACGATTTCGTGACATGTCGCGATATCGCGGCCAGGTAAGGTCAAGGCCAGAAAGGAAATAAGCGGACGGCCGGGCAAGGCCAATTTAGACACGTGGACTGCCACGTGTATCATGGAAGTTGTGAAGGGTACGTGTAACAGTTTTATTGTGACAAGGAGGAGGCATGGCGAATTTAACACGCGGTTAGCTACGTATATCAAGTTAAAGACGAAGGCCACGTATCATAAAATTAAAGTTGACAGCCGCATGCATTCAAGGGGGTTAACCACCGTATGGGAGAATTTTGACAAAATAGCTGTTGCAGGGCATGGACAGTATGGAGAAGACAACGATGCAGAGTACAGTCTGATCGGAGCGGCGGGTGCAGGCCAAGGGAGGCCATTAACGTAAGCTCCTTGATTAGATCGGGCAGATGGCCATTTATGACAGGAATTTTGAAAAACTTGGAGAGGGGGAAAATTTGAATTTGAATTTTTGTTAGGTGGGAGACATTTATTGCCTAGGGAGCCGAGACTCCATGATAAAACTCGAGAATTTTTGTTTTAGAGGGGGTGGTGGACCGGAGAACAGGGGAAGCAGTGACAGTGGAAGAACCGAGCCGAACTCGGTCAATGTATGCCTGCGGGCTATTTTATTTTGGTGATGCATGTAAATATTTTCTGCAAATTTTAATGAAAAAGTTGAATTTGTAAGGTGTTGGTTTTTCTGGTCACCATCAGCATATTAGACTTGCATAAGCAATTCATACGTTATATTAATACCTAAGCTTCTTCTCAAAGTTCATGGAAGATTCTCCTTCATGAAGAGGATCATGAAAGGAAGATGATGCTAGGGACCTCTTAGGTGGAAAATATATTATTATATTTCAAGGATGAAAATAAAAGTGATGTTATTCTTTATGTCAAGTTATTATAAAGTTGGAAGTGAAGTATTTTAGAGGAAAGATGTTTTCCAATTACTTTTGTTATATTTGAAAACTTGAACGAAGAATGGAAGGATTATATGTTATTGGTTTCTTATATGTAATTATGTGAAAATGAGCAAATGGGAAAGAATGAGTTAGATTCTAAATTCATGGATGATGGATTGTAATGCTTCTAGATGTCATTCATCATCCTTTTTTTGAAATAAAGGAATTGCTAAATGTTAGTATTATGGATGAAAGTATTTTATTAAGAATCCTAGTTCTAGCATTGTGTTATATTTAAGCATATTTTTATATTATAGCACTTCAAATCCTTGATTAAGAGAGTTTTTTATTTTATTTTTATGTAATTCTAGGGTTTTGGGGGGTTCTTGGGCACTAATCTAGAATCCATATTAGGATCCTTGAGTCAAGAAGGTAACCTAATCCTAAAAGGATATGTGGTGATGCAATAACCATATAATTGTGAATGATATACCTTGAACAATGAGGCTTGGGTGTACCAAAGTAATGAGGTCTTTACAATCAATCACATGACAATGTAGTAGTGGTACCTTGAATGGTGAGGATTGAGTGACCATGTTTATTACCAGGTGAGTGGTAATAGTTTTAGCCCATGAAGGTGTGGTAAGCAGGCACTAAGGTATTATGCTAGAATAATTCTATATAGATAGACTTATTCAGGGCTAGGTAAATGACATCCCTCTATAAGTGTTATGGGTCTTAAAGGATAATCCATATATCATGGTCAAGTTGTCCTATACTAGTGAGGTTATAAGAAATATGGGGGGACTACTATTGGTGTTCTTTCTAAACAATGAGGTTTAGATAGGTGAAGCCTAGAAATATGCGATGTTGACCATTCCTATCCACTTGAGTGTCATTTGTAGTGATATTAAACTCAAAAAATGGTTATTCCTCACAATGCTAAAAATTATTGGGACTTCTTTGTGAACCTTTCTTATGAAAAAATAAAAATCATCTATCTCTTGAGTTATTTTTGGTGGGTTGTTATAGTTGGTATCATATATCTAGGTCATAGGACTAAAATATTCTATGGAGATAACTAAGGATAAGAATTGACTTGATATGCTACTTTGGGAAGACTTTCTCTTCTAGGGACCTTAATGTGATCTAGGATAAGATAAGTATTGCAAATATTTTGGACCAATCAGACCAAGGAGTAAAAATCCTAAAGAGTATAGTTTATTATTAGGGAATGACACCTTGTGATGAGGCAAGTGTGACCATGATCATTATTAGGTTAATGATAATGGTTTAAGTTATTTCATGGGGAAAATAAACTAACTAATTGTAAGTAAAATTTGGGAGAAATTGTAACTTACCCAGTTACTTTTGTGGATAGAATATGACACCTATATTAAGATCATCCAAGAAGGTGGGGTCAATTATATAGAAGTAATTTTTATTATATACCCCAAAGAATTTTATAATAACAATAGAATATAGAAAGAAAACTAGAAGAACAATGGAATCTAGTAAGAATTATATAATAACAATGGACTCCAACAAGTAAGTTGGAAGAATAGAGTATCCCACCAAGAGAATTATAAATGTTACTTCCCTAGTTGACTTGCTATAAGATAAAATGAAGAAACTTACATCCCTAGTTAGGTCAATGTGGGAATAGATGGAGTAACAACAATCAATGTTGGATATGATTGTTTAACGATAATCCAAAAATGAGAAAGGCAAAGGAAATTCAAGAGAGAGACCTACGATTAAAAAAAAGGAAAAAAATAAAAACCACAACCTTAGAAGTAGGATGTTACAACTCAAAAGAGGGAACATGGAAGAAAAGGCAAGAAAAATATCAGGCACCTAGGATAGGTTGCTTTATTTATGGAGGTCCTCATTATGCAAATAAGTGTTCCCAATGACCAGAGTCAAGTAATAGAGCTAAGGGGAAGCCACATTGAATCTATGCAACCACAAAAATTCAAAATCTAGATGGACAAGAAACTCTCATGTTATTGAATGGTATGTGATTTAATAGGAATTTTAAAGTTCTAATTGATAGTGGAGCTACATATAGTTTTATTTCCACTAGTATTATTGGGGATATGCTAGAAAGATCTAGATTTTTGGTACAAGGGTGGAAAGTTGAGTATGGTATAAACAAACTTACTTAGTGGATCAATGTTTACCTATAGTTGATATCACCTTATCCAATGGATCCACTATTTTGCACTTATATGTAGCACCACTACATACCTTTGATACCATCCTAGGGATGGATTTGTTAAAGGCTCATTAATCCTTAATCAACTTTCAAGAAATATGGATGGACTATACCAATAAATATAATAAGAGTGTAAGGGTTTAAAGTAGGCAAGGGTCTTTTCAATCTCATTTGTTATCGGCTATGAAGCTAAAGAAGAAAATCAAAAGAGGTGGGGTGTTGTATGTAGTAAAGATAAATAGTAAGATAGGTGATAATGGGGTTGACAAAATATTTAAGAGATGTATTTTCAGAATATCTCCTAGGCCTTCCACCTCAATATTAATTTGAATTTGCCATTGAGTTAATATATGGATCTAAACCTATTGTAAGGACACCTTATAGAATGACTCATATTTATTTGCAAGAGTTAAAGGTGCAACTTCAAGATCTATTGAAGAAAGGTTTGATCAAACCTAGTGTGTCACCTTGGGGTGCTCCAATACTATTTATGAAAAATAAGGATGGTTCCTTGAGATTGTGCATCAATTATAGGATGTTGAATAAGGTGACCATCAAGAATAGGTATTCTTTTCCAAGGATTGATGATCTCTTTGATCAGATAAAGGATACCACTATATTTTCAAAGATATATTTGAGATCTAGATATAATAAGATGAGGATTCACGAGGAAGATACCCACAAAAAAATCTTTAGGACTAGATATGGACACTAAGAGTTCATAGTGTTGCAATTTAGTTTGATAAATGCGCTAGAAGCTTTTATGAATATTATTAACAATGTGTTCAAGAAATATCTAGATTAGTTTATTTTGATATTTCTTGATGATATCTTGATATATTATCACACAAAAGAGGAACATGACCAACATTTGAGGTTACTATTAAAGGTGTTAAGGAAAAATCAACTATACATAAATTTATATAAATGTGAGTTCTATGCCTCATAAGTTCAATATTTGGAGAATATCATATATATATAAGAGATTGTTATAGACCCTAAGAAAATTGGGACCATTCTAAGTTGGCTTGCATCCACTAATGTGTCTAAATCTAGAAGCTTCATGAGGCTCATTGGTTACTATAGGCATTTTGTGAAGGAATATTCAAAAATTACCCACTCTATCACCAACCTTGAGAGAAAAGGAAAATAGTTCAATTGGAAAAATAAATGTGAGATTGCATATGACACTCTAAAGAATAACCTCTCTATAGTACCAATTATTAGGATAATGGATCCTTATGGGAATTTTATAGTATGTACAAATGCTTTCTTAGAAGGTTTGTATGGGTGTTGTCCCAAAATGAAGCTATAGTAGCATATGAGCCTAGGAAAATAAAGAAACAAGAGTTGAATTATGATACACTTGACCTATATTTGGTAGCAGTTGGACGTGTACTAAATTTTTGGAGGCACTATTTGATATGGAAACCACTCAAGCTAAGGATAGACCACCAAATTTTAAAGTATATCTTTATCCAACCTATGTTGAATGCAAGGAAAAGAATGTGGATAGAGTTCCTAGTTGAATATAACTTTGGTATTGAGTATATTAAAGGAAAGGAAAACAAGTTTGTTGATGGGTTAAGTGGGAGAAGGCATATAAAAACATTAACTTGGAGTCATATAGACTTGATGAATAAAGTTAGGAAAATGCAACTATAATATCAGTATTGCATTGAAATTCATGTAAAATTTGAGAGAAATTTTGAGGGAAATAAGTTTAACATAAAAAATGGACTTTTATATTTCAAGGATAGGGTTATCATACCCAAAACTATTGATTTAAGGAGAATGATTATGCAAGAGGTATATAGTTCTCCCTATTCTACTCATCCAAGAGGTGCAAAGATGAGAGAACATGAAAAAGGCCTTATATTGGTCAAGAATAAAACATGATATCACTAGTTTTATTGCTAGATGCTTGGGGTTCCAAGAGGTTAAGGTAGAGCATAAGCATACAATAGGGAAATTATACCCACATGATATACCTACTCAAAAGTGGCAAGTTATATCTATGGATTTTATTGTGGGTTTACCTAAGACTAGGTACCAACATGATGCAATACTTGTGATGGTCAATAAGTTTACTAAGGTTGCACATTTTATACCAAAAAAACATTAAGGATGATGCATTGATGGTGGAAAATAGTTTTATCAATGATATTTTGAGGTTACATGGTTTTTCTAAGGTGGTCATATCAAATAGAGATTCAAGGTTTACATCAAAATTATAGTAGGCTCTTCATCATGTAGTCGGTATTAAAATGAATCTCCATCCAAAAATAGATGGGAAAATAGAGAGGGTGAACCAAGTTCTAGAAGACATGCTATGCATGCCTTTCATGGATCAAAAGTCTAAGTGGGAATATTTTTTGCATCTAGTTGAATTTATATATAATAATGGATACCATGCATCCTTGTGAATGGCTCTATTTGAGGCCTTGTATGGTTGAAGATGGAAAACACCTCTATCATGCAACAATTTAGAAGAATGGTTGGTGATCAGATTGGACATTGTTAAATAGATGGAAGAGCAACTAAGAAAGATTCAATAAAGGCTCAAGGAAGTTGCTGACCTAAAAATATTATTTAGAAATAGAGTATATTACATAATTTGGGTTATGTAAATGTATCTTCCAAGGTATATACTTAGGACATTAGATTACTTTAGGTGGAATTTATCTAGTTACTTCATGTAATTTAATCAATGCACAAGTGTCAATGTGCAAGTTGTATATGTGCAAGTTATCCCTTGCAGAACTAGGTAGAGTGTTGGCCAAGGAATCTATCTTCCTATATAATAAGGGTATCATTATAATAGAGAGAGATATATAGATAGATAATCTTAGATCATATTCGTAGGTAGTAGAACAATTATATGTAGATCACCATATATTGATGATGGGTGAAATGTAGTTCAATAAATTTATTAATGGAGTGTTCATTTCCTCAATAGATACATTGTATTCGTTTAAATAATTTCTATTTATAGAATATTTTAATCATCTCACAGATTTACTTTATTTTAAATTATTCTCCATATTGTGATTGCTATATCTCATTGCACATTACATTAAAAGCTAACAGTGGTATCAGAGCTACAATATATCTAGCCATAGTAGATCAATAGGAAAACCACAATTATCATTTAGCCTAAGTTTTTTATTAATGTAACATGTTGCTAGACCAACCATTATCAAAAAATCTTAGAAGAGTCTAGGTGGTAGAATTAGAGAGAGCCACAAGTGAGGACTGAAAGAAATATTAGTTTTAGAAATACTGATATTACATTTGACTAGAGTATTTCCATAGAGTTGAAATAAAAACTCGTGAATACTAGGACTCAACATTCAATCCACTAGATTGATAGATCATCTAGTGAAGATCATCCACGATATCTATAATTTTCTAATTATTGCCCAAAGTTTCTTTTGTTGTAGAAAATTAATTCTTAGATGATTGGGACTCCTCATACAACAGAAAACTAGGAGACTTCAACTTTATTATCGAAAGTTCTACCTGTCTTCATAGTGTAGATATTAGTTCCTTATGCAAGAGAATAATAACATGGAATAAGGCTTCTAGAGAATATTCATGGTGAAGTTAGGAGACTAAAGATATCCATTGCTAGATTGAAGAACTTCACAATTGAAGAAAAGGCCATAGAAGCCTTGATCCAAAAAAATGTCATAGAAGCCTTGATCTAGAATAAAAGGCCATAAAAGCCTTGAAGAAAAGGACACAAAAGCCTTGATACATAAAAGGCCATAGAAGACTTGAAGAAAAGGCCACAAAAGCATTTATATTGAAAAGGCCACAAAAGCCTTTATATTGAAAAGGCCACAAAATTCTTGATACTAAAAAATACCATAGAAGCCTAGATACTAAAAAATACCATAGAAGCCTTGATCTTGAAGAAGAATTTAGAAGAGAATATCTTATTTAGAAGGAGATTAATATTTTATTACTAATATTTTGTTGTAGGGAAAGACGATTTAGTAAGTTGGGAAACTTCCTACAATAAAGTTAGGAAGAGTATCTTCTTCAGAATCAATTCAACACCTGAAACAAAATTGAAGAGATCAGGAGAAGATATTGTTGAAGAACTTCCAATATTGGAAGAAGAAGGAAAAATACTAGAAGAGTCCTTATTGCATTTAGAAGCAATGAAATCAGAGATCCAAAAGAAGATCTCACCACCAACACTTCGAGGAGCAAAAGGTTGAAGAGAAGGTCTCAAGGAAGACCAACAAAAGCTGCAAGATCAAAGACCTTACGAAGGTCTCAACAAGCATCCATTAAAAGGCTTAGAGAGCCTTAATTAAGAAATAATAAAAGGATAACTCAGTGGAGAAATCCACTACCAAGGAGAAGACCCTGATAGTGAAGGACTTGGAAAAATTATCACCATCTGACAACAAGCCCAAGAGAAGAAGAATTTAGCAAGGAGTGCCAAATTTGAGAATAAGAATTTGGAAAGGAGTGCTAAATATTAGAACAAGAATCTAGTGAAGACCTTAATACATTCAAAATATTGAGAAGAATATCTTTCTTGAAATCAAAATTTGACAAGAATACTTGAAGATAGAAGAATCTCACCAAATCGAGGAGATTTGAAGATTGCCTCTCACAGCAAGAAGGCACCACTTTAGAGATAAATAATTCTCCAAATCTATAATAGAATGAGGAGATAATAATATGAAAACAAGCCACCAAATCTCAGGCTCCTGAAAGAAATTTTGAGACCATATTTTGGTGAAGGAGTTGTTTAGGACAGTCTAAAAAAAGTTGCAAGATCCTACTTGAAGCATCAACTTGGTGATCTTAGACACCAAGATCTACATCCTTTATAGAAGTTGTAAAATATCTATAGACGCTTTTAAAAGGGTAAGAAACTTTTGATGAAATTAGATTCATTAATTGGATTACTTATCAGATTTTTTAAAGCACCTTAATTTGGATTAAAGTTGCAAGAACAAGAAAAATTGGATCACAATCTTAAAAAATACAAAAAGAGAAAAGTTATTTTTAAGTTTCATTTGCACATTAATGAAGAGTTGATTAGATTTCATAATTACATATATAACTACCTATCATATACTTTGGAAAAATAAAAATAAGACTAAGTCCTACAATATTAATTGTAGTGAAATTGCAGATACCTCTTGAAGATTCAATTTAGATTATTCTTGATTAGTTGCAGTAAATTGATTAAGTGCATTAAATTGAGAGTTGATTGGAGTGATAAGTTGACATTTTTAGTGCATTAAAATAAATATTATTACACTCACTTGCGCTATTCTATTGCTCTCAAAATGATTATTTTTTGTGTTCTTGAGAAGGGCACAAAATCAAAAATTGTCAAAGTGCCTAAAGACACTATTAGTGCATAAAAATATGCAACACTTAGTAGCCAAGTGAAGCCACAAAAATAGGTTAAAATCCTCTAAAACCTGGAGAAGAAGACAACTAGCCAAAATCATAAATAGAAGCTTCAAATATTGAGACTTGATGAGTCTCAAATCCAAAGCATTACATGGTTAGTTGCAAGGAGAAAAGTGTAGAAAATTGCATCATATAAGGAGCTTATATATATTACTATCTAAGATTGGATTTGTCATCATAATATCCAAGAAAAAATAGGAAAGTGTCTAATCAAAGAGACAACATCAAAACCCCTACATTGTATTAAAAAATTCTGCCATATAAACTAGAATATCATACCTGCAAAAAGGAAGTGCAAGAAAGGGTGCAAAATGTTAAATTTTGATGTAATGAGAAATGGGAGATAACAATAACAATATTTAGAATAATATAAAATAAATTAAATCTACAAGATGATTGAAGTATGTTGAATATAAATAACATAAATGAATACAACGTAGCTATGGATGAAATGAACACTCCATTAATGAAGCTACTGAACTACATTGTACCCATCACCAATATATGGTGATATACATAGCACTACACTACTACCTATGACTATGTTGTAAGCAAATCTATCTATCTATGTCCCCCTTCTCATCTCTATCTAACAATGAGGTCTTTCTTATATAGGAACACAAGTTCCTTGGCCAACACTCTACCTAGCTATGCAAGGGATAACTTGTACATATACATCTTGCACATTGACACTTGTGCATTTATTACATTGCATGAAGTAACTAGATAAATTCCCACTAAAGTAATCTAATGTCCTAAGTATGTACCTTGGAAGATACATTTACATAACATAAATGATGGAATAGAATCTATTTCTAACACAAAAGGTATCTTATTTACAAATACTATTACATTGTATTGCACTTCTCTAACTCATTCTACACAAGAGAAAGGGTAGATTGGAAGGTGCCTCAAAGGCACAATATTAGCAGGTTGAACCAGCCAAAGGCATTCAAAAGCTAGCATTCTCCCAAGCATAGCAAAGAACCACTCATATAGACTCATCTTCTATGTATCTTGGATGGTTGAACCTATAAAAGATAAGCCACAAAGCCCATGAGAAATAAAGTAGTGTATGAGAAAAGAAAATCAAAGCAAGCAAAGTGGAAATATACATCCATTCAAGGAGAATTCAATACCATAAGTGGAGCATCATGGATTATTCATCAAAATTCTATCATTAGAACTCTATTCAAGGGCCACCAAAGCTCCTACATATCTCCACCAAAGATCCACCATAAGCATTGCTTAGCTGGAAATATCTCAACATTAATGAAGTAAAATAAATAACAAGGTGGAAAAATGTATTGAAATAATTTTAAGAAGGCATGGATAAGACAAGGGTATGCGAAGGAAAGAAGACACCACTTGTCATTCTCCAAAATAATCCTAAAAAAACCCATGAAGAAGATGTTACAACACTATCTTGACACTCATACTCCTTGTGGAAGAGGATTTACTTACAACCAAAAGCCTCATATACATCTATTACAGAAAAGAATCCTCATATACATTTATTACAACAAAGAAGCCTCATATACGTTGAAGCAAAAATGTCTCTTAAATAGTGCATGAAGAGGAAATAAAAAATGTCTCAAGTGAAGGTGACACTTCTCACAAGTGTTAGATCAAGATCGATGTCTCCACCAAACACCCGAAGCATCCTTAAAGCATTAATAAATCTATTGTGACACTTATCACTTGACTAACCACCTATTAGAGGTGCCTTGGACCTTGGAAAACATAAAAATATGATCGCAATTTGACAAAAATTTGGTAGAAATTTGATAACAATTCGATAGCAATTCAAAGTAATTTAGGAGTATTTAGAAGAACTCTTAATCAAATGGGTCAAGGAATAATTAAATAAAAGCATTGAAGCCAAGAGCACGTTGAAGATTTTACACCCAAGAAGGATAGACTACTATCATTTGCAGCTAATTTCATAAAGGTAAAAAGCCTTAATAAGGTAAAAATTCCTCATCTAATTTGCTTTCATTAAAAATGGAGTTATAAGGTTATATTCTAAGGTTGAAATCAATATTTATTTGAAAGCAAAACTTATGGAAATTAATCTAATATTTGTAAAACAAAACTTAGTAGAAAAAAGGGATACTACTTGGAATTAATCCATTTAATGTTTGCAAATATTAATGTGTTCTAATTTTCCAAATTTGGGAGTGATAAGGATTACAACATCAAACTAGGTTATTGGAAATTAGAAACACTTAAATAAAATCCTAAGGGATATAAAAAGAGGTTATTAAGATTTTTGGTAAGGTTGGAAATTTATAATATTCTTGTCTCAAAATTTCTCAAAAGGGACAAAAGAAATCCAACATTAAAACCTCTTCAAAATTGAAAAAGTGTTTAGTTCAATAGGAGTAATAAGGTGCTAGAAAAGTTGATTTTATATCTTTACAAAACTGTACAAAATCAACCATAAATTGAACTATATTTTATAGAGCACTATATCATATTTCAAAAATATCTAGGGAATCATAAGGCATTCTACAAAACTTTATAATAATAATATCTATCAAATATTATCAAGTTGAGAAATAAAATTTCTACAAAACCTAGAATTAGGTATACATACTCTCATTACTAGGGAGAAATAAGGAAGCCTACAAACCTAAGGATTAATGAAGGTTTTATCAAATAAATATTATATACTTCAATTAGGGATCATATATCCTAATATAGGGAGCTATAAGGAAGACTACAATTCTATCTCATTTCTTCAATTCAACTTCTTAAAATGGGTAAAGGAATGTCATACAATGAATGTAAAACTTGCTCCAATAGGAACCAGTTCACAAAACATGAAAACATGTGGTATATTGACTCAGGATCCAGTCATCATATGACAAGAAATATACAATGGTTTGACTATATTGAAGTTGCTAAAGGTTACAGACTAAGAATTACATACAACCAAACTTATCATATACATGGATATGGATGTATAACACCCAGAAAATCATTTTTAAATCTTCTACTACAAAAAGTATTGTATGTTCCTGGACTAACATTCAATCTCATCTCAATAAACAAGTTAGTAGAAAACAACTATATGATTAACTTTGGATATATGGATGGGATAAATACATGTCTCATCATGAATCAATATGGAATAAAAGAAACAAGATCAATCTATGAAAGTACATACGTCCTAGACTCAATGGAAATCTCACAAGATATTATGAAGTTTCATAATGATACTAACATATTTACAAAGGAAAAGGTTGAATAAAATGAAGAACCAATACACCAAAAAGGTAAGCATAGAAGGATAAAAATTTAAAAACTAAGAGGATAATTACATCATGCTCTACTCATTCATCAAAAGTCAGAACCAAATGAAAATACTTGTAAAGAGAACTATAAATGTGGTTGGATAGAAGACAAGGATGATGAATCTGAACAAGCCAAAGATCATCCAATGAAAGAAGAATCTTTAGCTTTAGCTACAACTTACTTTGCATCATATGAAGACACAAATTACCTACTGAACCTAAACATAGTAAGCAATGAAGGAGAATACAAATTCCATTATCCAATGGAAGAATATCCATATTGAAGACTAAAGTCTTCAATACCCAAATAATATAATACATGAGGATGTTAGAAATAGTGTATATTACATCATTTGGGTCATGTAAATGTATCTTCCAAGGTAAATACTTAGGATATTAAATTACTTTAGAGGGAAGTTATCTAGTTACTTCATGCAATGTAATAAATGCACAAGTGTAAATGTGCAAGTTGTATATGTGCAAGTTGTCTCTTTGTAGCACCCTAAAATTGGCACAGTAAAACCTTAATAATTACACTTACTCTAGTAAATAATTCAAATTCAAATTTTAACCTCCAAAACCGCTCCCAAACCGTCGCTTAATCCGTTTCCTCCTTTCCCATGCCATTTTTAGAGTTTGTTTTGACCGTTTGACGATATCGTCGCCGATCGGACGATATCGCCTCGGATCGGACGATTTCGTGCGGGCTAGGACGTCCAGACGATCTTGTCCCAAAACTGATTTTTCATAATTAGTCTCTGTTCCAACGGCGTCTCTAATCCGGGCAGAAGCGTGTCTATGCCGTTAGAGACCCTCCCCGTTGGAGATCTCCCAAATAGGGATGATCTCCAACCTCCTAACCTCCCTCCTAAGCCTATTTAATCCTAGGCCCTCCCCTTAGCATCCCCCTGGCTGAAATTCCCTGTAACTCGAATTCTACACGCACTAGACCATCTTAAATCACTGTTTGCATTCGCATTTTTTCAAGTTTGTTTGCAGGAACTTCATTGTTTTTCAGCCGGAGCAAGCTCAGTTCGTCTCAGACGATCTCGTACAATCTCGGACGATCTCGACCCAATTCGAGACGATTTCGATTGCAGTTCACATTGGGGGCAATCAGTGCCCAGAGTTTGCATTTCTTCATCCTTTTTTTGTTGTATTATTCTGCATTTAGTTAATTCTATGGTTATTCTTTATTATTCTGCATCTTGGAGTTCACCCATGTAGCTTTAATGCATAATAAAAGCATAAATTGTCATTAGATCGATATAATGCATTCGTGTTTTTGCTTATTATCATCATTTTAATGTTCTTACTGTCATTTTATATCATTACCCTCTGTTATCATAGTTGCATTCTCTGTATTTTGCATCTATTTTTCTGTTTGTAGGTCTCTGATGAATTCGTCAGATCTCAGATGATCCTGTCAGATAGGAGACGATCCTGTCGAATTCCAGATGATCCTGACTACTTCAAAAATTAGAACCTTCATCAGACATCCGGATCAGGTATGGGTCTTTAATCCATCTTGTTCTTTCTATTTTTCTGTCCAAATCTGTTTTTGTCTTCATTTAAATCTGCATTTCATATAGAATAGCTTAGACGCATTTTGGCCAAACCTAGGACTTGGATGATTAAAGCTAAAACTGAACACATCAAACACATTCCCAACCTAGGCGTGGAAGCTGCCATTCAAACATTTCCTAGTGAACCCACCATCCATTAAAAAATCACCATAATACACCTCCCCGAGAGGCGGGACCTTCGTAAGGCCTCTCAGTCCGAGGTACCATGCCATCCTTTTCACATCCTCCTTCCGAGCACGGATCCTATAGCTCTGAAGGTAAGGGTGTGAAAAATTTGGAGCGATACATTTTGGTGAACCCGACGTGAATGCATTTAAAACCTTTTGAAAACAAAAACAAAAAATAAAACAACCAAAACATAGATGCATTTCAAATCATTTAAAACTAATAAGTTGCATATCATGTTTAGATGGTAGCTCCTAAGAAAATATTAGCAGTTACTATAAATGTTGAAAACCAATTGGCAGCCATAGAAATCAATTATGTGCTTAGTGTGCATGAAACAGATAGAAATCAACTTTTGTGGGACGAACTTGATAGAAGACTAAGTGTCATTTCATCTAGGTCAACAAAACTTAAACAAATCAAGAGGCTTGTCCTAGATAGAATCCTGGATCCTCATCAACTCGTCTTTTATCATGAACTTTAGAGAGCCTGCCATAGATGGTTAGCTTATAGGAGAGCTCTTGTGTCTTCAGAATTGTTCACCTTCGAGGAATACCTCGAGAACGCAGCCATTATACACCAGTTCCTAGGTCATGTAGAAGACCAAGAGGTTGTTCTTACGGATAGGGAAATATGGAATAGAGTTCCTCGAGCTGTGTTATATCGAGAGTATTGCCATGAGCTTTACTTCTATCAACCAGAATCTGAGACAGATAATATCACTATAGCTCTTTTCATTAAATTTTTGAAAGAAAATTTTCAATTTGAAGAACACTTCATGACTCCTGAAGAACTCGAGCCCATTAATGATATTTATAAATTGTTTATAGAAAACTAGATCATTACTTTCAGTATTAGTTCTTGCATTTATTGTGTTGTTTGTTATCTTTACAATATTATTACAAAAACAAGAAAAACTAAAAAAACATAACAAAAACCAAAACCTTTCATTTTAAATATTGTAGTAGGTATATAATTAATATATACCTCTTAAGCTTAAAATATATATATATATATATATATATATATATATATATATATTTGCTGAAATCTAAATTAAGCACAATGCCTAAACTTAGGAATGGTAAACAAACTGAAGGAGAAGAAGAAGATTGGTTAGAAGATAAAACTAGAAACCCAAATCTCCTTCCTGAAGATCCAATTCCGGAAGGAGAAACTCTAGATCAACCAGAAGATGACCTAGGTGAAGACAATGAACAAGAAGAAAATGTTAAAGAGGATGGATCCTCATCCCCTAGAGTAGCTCCAGATGGAACTATTGCTTTTGACAACTTAGATCATTTCTGGAAATTTTTCAATAATAACATTGGCGCTCTTAATATGGCGGTTCGTATTGATAAAGGGCAAATTAGTGACACTCAAGCAGCCATGGAACATATGTTTGATGTGCACACTAATCCCTTGTCTTTCATTGATCAAGAAAGTGATAAGGTTGGACCATCCAATAGAGATATGGTCACTATGATTCAGAACATGCCAAAACAACAGGTTACCCAACCTCCTAAGGAACCTGTTATTGAGCCTAAAATCATTCCCACACAAAAGAAAACTTCCTTCACTGCTTTACTTCGCCAAACTATTGATCAATATGCTTCAAGTAAACAAAAACCTAAAATGAAGCCAAACACCAATTTTCAACAATCTGGAATACAACATAATACAACTTCAAAATTCCTTCATAACACCTTTCCTACCAACAATTTACACAATAGCAACATAGCATCTAATCTTCATGTCCCTCCATCATATGCTCACAAATCCCATATCAATGCCCTACCGAACCAATATGGTGGGCAAACTAGTAATCTGGAAGCCATGGTGAAACAGTTAGCTTCGCGTATGGACCAGGATAGATCCTTACCGTCCCTCGTACAATTATCGAGAGATATGTAGTCAACCTTTGGATCCCATAGTTGTAGCACAACCGTACCCTAAGCATTTTCCCATGCCCATCCTGCCTATATATAAAGGAACCGAAGATCCCATAGAGCATCTTCGCATGTTTAGGATAGCATGTCATGATATATCACATGATGACTTGCTATTACTAAAAATGTTCCCGAAAAGTTTAGGTGGAATGGCATTAGAGTGGTACTATCAATTGCCCACTCATTCTTTGAGAAACTTTGAAGAAACAACTGAATCTTTTGTCCATCAATTTAGTGCCTACATCGAGAGGCATGTAACCATTAAAGATTTATACAACTTAAAACAAGACAAGGATGAATGTTTTGCCGATTTCTTAGCTAGATGGAGGCAGTTGATGGGAAAACTGCACTTTGTGCTACCTTATAGGGAAATGTTGGACATTTTTATTAATAATTTACAAGAACAAATATCTTATGAGCTATCAACTGCTACTTTAACTACCTTCGATCAGGCTATAGATTTAGCTCGAAGAGTAGAAGATGCCCTCATTAGGAGAGGCCAACTTAGGAAGAAGGATGATGAGAAAACATCCAGAAATCAGTATAAAAACAAACAAGTTGTAGGTGACGGAGTCACTAATGACAGAAAATGTTGCTAATATCAATGCAATGAAAACAACAAAAAAATTTATATTGAAACCACTTGATAAGCCTCCTCGAGAATTTACTAGATTGAATCAACCATTATCAACTATTTTACCTCAATTACTCGAAAGAGGTTTGATCCAATTACCAGCTATCCAGGAACCTGATCCAACTATACCCGGATATAGAGCTGACTTACATTGTGATTTCCATAGAGGGCCTGGACACTCTACCAACGCTTGTAAAAGGTTGAAACATAAAATACAGGATCTGATTGATAATAATGAAATGGAGGTGCAAGCCTTCCAACCTAAACAAAATGCTCCTAATAATCCTCAAAAGAACATTCCCCAAAATCAAAATCAAAATGCTAATCAATCATTAGACATATTTCAACACCCTTTACCAAGACATGGTAAAGAGGTGGCCAATCAAATCGAACATCATAATGTTCCTCCTCCTACCCGATATGTAGGAACTATTAGTGGACATTTACCTAATCATGATCCTCAAATATTTGACACAACTTTATCCATGGTCACAACCAGGCCCCTACATAATATTCAAACTCCAGATCCTAGTGATATAGAATCAGATATTGAAAGTGAAATAGACATCACTTCAAACCAATCGAATAGTTCTGAAAATGAATCAGATCCTATTCAACCCATCACAGATGCTATGGTTCCAGAAGAACCATTTCCTAGAAGAGTTACTACTCGACCCTCTTCTAATCAATTCCTCCCAAATGAACAAGCCATAAACGCTCAACCGAGACCGGTTCAGCGTCTTCAATATAACATTGTAGGTACCATTGGAGTCGTTACCCGACAACAGGCTCAAAATTCTCAACAAGAACCAAACCAGAATGATGGATCAGCTCCATTTGTTTTGAAAAATCCCAATAAAGGGAATCATGCTTCCAATGTTCAACTTAAACCCCCTTACAATATTAATGAGCAATTATCTAATACTACAGCCAGAATTTCCCTTTTGGATTTATTAAGATCTTCTCCTACCCATAGGGATGAGTTGATGCTTACATTAAGCCAAATGATGGTACCTCAAAATATTCAACTTGAAGCCATGGCCAATACTATCATCACTCGAGAAGTTGATTGTATTGACTTTCGGGATAAAGATATCCCACAACACAGTTTACATAAGGATAATCCCTTATATATTACTGCTCTAATTGGAGATGTAGTCTGTTAAACGAGTCCTGATTGATAATGGTTCATCTCTAAACATTTGCACTTTTGACTTCTACCAACGATTTGGCTTTAGAAGTGATGAAATGAAGAAAACTGACATGATTATCAAAGCTTTCAATGACGAAACACAAGAAACGTGTGGAGTTATTACCATCCCATTGCAAGTTGGTCCTCGAACTCTAGATACCACCATGTTTATTGTACATTGCCCCGCATCGTACAATATACTCTTGGGTCATCCTTGGATCAATGCAATGCGGGTTGTCCCATCAACTTTACACCAATGTGTTAAATTCGAATTTAAAAATCAGTTGGTCACTATCCACGGTGATCCTAGACCCTTTGATATGTGTGCTTTGGCAGAACTCTGTTGGAGTGCAATTTTGCCCTGCTCTGTCATCCACACATCCTAATTCTTATTTTTCATCTAAAACTATGAAACACACACCCATAGCTTCACCTATTTCCCCTCCATTAATTTCATCCTCATATATAGATCAACAATCTTCTAAACAAACCACTCTAGAACCTCAAAAAGATCTTCAATCCACAACCAATCCTTCATGTTCTATCCCTATAATTTCAAAACCTATAGACCCATCTATTAACACTTCCACATTATCAACATCTATCATACCTTCCACATCTAAAGATATAGGGAATGATCCTTCTACATCTTATGCTCTTTATGATGAACTTTTACCAGATTTATCCACAATCTTAATATCAGAAAAAACAAATGCTTTCATGCAAGATTCAATTCTTTTAAATAACTTGCCGCCATCTCCTCGTACTTTGGGCCTCCCACAACCTATGGGAAGTACTTACCAAGTCGGGAGTTGTGCCTTCATTTATAAAGGATATGAGTAGGGAAGAATCCCTCGGAATATCAAAACTCATCATGAGGGATATGCTCGATGTTATTTTACCAATGAATATATTAAAGCTAAACCCATAATGCTTAAAATGGGATATAAAGGGAAAGGCTTGGGACCTTTCCAAAATGGCATGAAAGAACCTTTCGAGGTAGAACCGTGGCCTGCCCGTTGTGGTGTGGGCCTATTTCCTAGTAAGGGTCAACCCTTTCCTTTTGAAGATGATGATCAACTCATATGTTATCAAGATTATTTGGATAGGCGTGATGATTTGCCTCTAAAAAATCAGCCATTTACATGTAACATGCTATCCATAGCTTACCCTGAAATGATTGCTGACTCCGATGAGGAGTTGGAAGGAGATATCTTCCACGATGTCTCCGTTGAAGAGATGTTACACAATGGATTTTATTTTGATGGTTCTATACCAACTATAGCCCAACTTGAGACCACTAATCCTCAAGATGAATTATCCAACTTAACCTTACAAGAATTACAAGAATTGGGCGTTTCACCCGCCCCACCTAATTTTGAAAGAGATCTACACATGGAGGTAGAAAACGTCATTAAAATTAATATTGGAACCGAGGATAGTCCTCACATAATCAATATTGGATCAGAATTAAGTCAAGAAAAACAAGAGCAATACATTGCATTCCTTAAAGAATATGAAGATGTCTTCGCTTGGACATATGAAGATATGCCGAGTCTAGACCCTTCGTAGTCATGCATCACCTAGTGGTCCATCCGGATGCTAAACCTGTTAAACAAAAACTTAGAAAAATGCATCCCAAAGTGGCTTTGCTAGTCAAAGGGGAGTTAGAAAAACTCCTGAATGTTGTTTTTATACAAGCTATTGATTATGCTGAATGGATCTCAAATGTAGTTCCAGTTACCAAGAAAGAAGCCACCAAAGTTAGGGTTTGCACAGATTTTAGAGATATTAACGTTGCATGCCCTAAAGATGATTTTCCTCTTCCAAACATGGATCAAATCATTGAATTTACTGTCGGGAGTGGGATGATGTCCTTAATGGATGGATTCTCTGGTTATAATCAGATCAGGATAGCTCCTGAAGATCAGGCTAAAATAACCTTTATTACCCCCTGGGGTACCTTTTGTTGGAAAGTGATGCCATTTGGCTTAAAGAACGCAAGTGCAACCTATCAACGAGCTATGACTTATATTTTTCATGATATGATGCATGATATCCTACATGATTATGTAGATGATATTATAGCTCGCTCTATTAATGAAGATAATCATTTAGATGATTTGAGAAAAGTTTTTAATCGATTACGAGAATATCTTATTCGATTAAATCCAGCTAAATGCATATTCGGAGTTAAGTCCGATAAACTATTAGGGGTTTTAGTTTCTTTACGTGGTATCAAAATCGACCCTCTCAAGATTGCGGCTATCACTGATATGCCCGCACCTACTAATATATCTGAGTTATGAAGTTTACAAGGTAAGCTTCAAGCCATCCGATCGCTTCATCGATAAGCTGGCGGACAAAACCGGTCCCTTTCTTAAACTTCTTAAGAAGGATGTCCCTTTTAATTGGGATGATGAATGTAAAGAAGCTTTTGAACTTCTCAAACAATACCTCCTTAACCCACCTATGCTTTCACCGCCTAGACCTGATCGCCCATTTCTCCTGTATATTTTAGCTTCAGATTCTACCTTAGGAGCTATGTTAGCTCAACTTGATGATGCGAAGAGAGAACGTGCTAATTATTATATTAGCCGAACCTTCATCAGTTATGAAACCCGCTACACAACATTAGAAAAACTATGTCTAGCAGTCATGTTTGCTATGCAAAAATTATGCCATTATATGCTTAGTCAGAAAACTTATGTCATTGCTAAATATGATCCCTTGAGGTATCTCATGAGTCGACCTTATTTATCGGGTCGCACAACCAAGTGGGTTCTTGCTCTAAGCGAGTTTGACCTCACGTTCATAGGACAGAAGTCTGTTAAGGGTCAAATCATAGCAGATCAATTAGCTGCTTGCACCCTTAGAGTCTACCCATCCCCTCATCATTGAGTTTCCTGATGAATGCCTTCAATTAGAGGCAGACCATATTGAACAATGGTCCTTATACTTTGATGGAGCCCGATGCATGAGTGGGGCTGGTGCGGGTATTATTTTAATATCCCCGCAAAAACATCTTATTCCTCTGTCCTTCAAATTAACATTTGCTTGCACCAACAATACTGCTGAATATGAAGCTCTAATCCTTGGATTACGAGCTGCCTTAGCGCTAAAAATTAAACATCTGTTAGTTTTTGGTGATTCTCAACTTGTTATAAACCAAATTAATGAAGTTTATCAGACCAGAGATGATAAACTGTGCCCATATAAAGCCTATGTTTTACAATTAATGTCTCTATTTGATCAAGTTACCTTGGAAGCTATTCCTCGAACTTGCAACCGTGCGGCTGATGCTATGGCCGCAGCTGCATCTCTCCTGCCCTTGGAGTTAGATGACGAATATGCCACTATCATTATTCGTCGACTCCAGGAACCCGCTTCAAATAAGTCATGCTTAGAACCTTTGGATGTGTTTCTAATCAATGAAACTACTCCTGAACCTTGGTATACGGATATATTTGATTTTCTCCAAAATGGGACTTTCCCTGCCAATTCTAATAGAAACCAGCGTCGGTTATTACGTAGACGAGCAAGTCGATTTGTAATAATTGGCAATACTTTATATAGGAGATCTTTTGAAGGTATCCTATTAAGATGTTTGAATTTAGAAGAATCCAAATCAGCCTTGAGTGAAGCCCACGATGGATCTTGTGGAGGACACTTCAATGGTAGTGTCATTGCTAAAAAGCTCCTTAGGATAGGATACTTTTGGCCTACCATGGAGAATGATGCACATGATTATGTGCGCCATTGCGACAAGTGCCAGAAACATGCTGACCTTGTCCATGCGCCTGCACAAGAACTGCAGGCTATTTCATCTCCTTGGCCCTTTTCAAAATGGGGTTTAGATATTATTGGCAAAATCAATCCTGTGTCATCCGATGGACACAAATTCATCATAACCACCACTAAGTATTTCACGAAGTGGGTTGAAGCTATGCCTTTAGCTTCCTGCACTGCACACAAGTCTCTAAATTTATTTTTAATCAAATCATTTGTAGGTTCGGAATTCCTGCAAATCTCATCTCTGATAATGGAACTTGTTTCAAAAATAAAGATGTTAAAAAATTATGCCAAAAATATAAGATTCAACATCGTTGGTCCACTCCCTATTATCCTCAGGGTAATGGTCAAGCAGAAGCATCTAACAAAACCTTAATCAAAATTCTCAAAATATTGGTCAATAAAACTGGCCGTGACTGGCACATTCAGTTATATCCAACCTTGTGGGCCTATCGAACTAGTGTTCGAACCCCCACTGGAACTTCACCTTTTGTTTTGGTTTATGGTGCTGAAGCCATTTTCCCTTTGAATTAGAAGTTCCTTCTTTGGCTCTACTACTTCAAGATACCGAAGTAGGAGATGAATATCGAGCTAGCGAGACTCGATCAGCTGGAACTCCTAGATGAAAAATGCATCAATGCTTTGGAGCATCTTCGTGCCTACCAAAACAAGCTTAAAAGATCATATGCTAAAAAGTTCGTCATCGATCCTTTGAGATCGGTGACCTTGTTTTAAAAGAAAATCAAAAAAATACTAATGCAACTAAGGACCTTAAAGGTAAATTTGAGCCCAACTGGCTTGGACCATACATTATCACTGCTAAATTTGAATCGGGAGCATACAAATTATCTACCTTAGATGGTAAAGAACTTAAAGAACCCATGAACATTTTGCATCTTAAACGTTACTATGTATAAATTTGGTCATTTCATCCTTGTATATATTTGTTTAAAATATTTCAAAATCACTATCTTGTATTTCTTTCAATTTATAAATTCAAAAACACCAAAAACATTCATAATCATCAAAATATTCAAAACTACTTGTTGTATTTATTTATGGCACTTGTTAATTCTTTCAAAAACAAAAAAATAATAATAAAAATAAAAAACAACAATATTCTTGACTCTTTCGAAACCAAAACAACATAAAGAAGAAAGAGAGAGTCAACATTCTCAAAACTTCTCAAAAAGTATTTATATATATCTTCTTACAAATGTTGCAGTTATATATTTCAAATTATTTTGGATAAATTAGCATTTATTTGGAATCCCTCACTTTCACAAACACAAAAATAAATATCTTGATTTTATATGGCATGATTACTAATCTCTCTTATATCAAAGTCCACAAAATTCAATTAAATAAAGTTTGAGCACAGAGAATTGATCTTGTTATTTACTTAAACCAAGCACATCCTTTCACAATAAAATGATTATATTTGTAATGTCCATGCTATGCTACATAGTAGAAGTGGTTTCTTGAGCGAAAAGTTTCCCCTGCTATCCTATCATGCACATGGTCTAGAATCTTTGAGAATTGGCAAAAGGACAAGCTCACCCCTACCCAGAATAAAAATCCCTTGCTCTACAACTAATCCGAGCAAGTATCCCTAGCATAGAAAAAAAAAAAAAGCAAAGTTCAAGAAAAAGAGAAAAAGAAAAATATTATTTTATATCATTACAGCATTATCAAGCAAAAATACAAAAGAAAGCAAAAGAAAGCAAAAGCAAAAGCAATAAAATCCCTTTCCCTACCCTTTGAAAAGAAAAGAAGGGTTGATGAGCTTGAATCCCTGGAATTCTCAATTATTCAAAAACTGTGAGGTAAGCCCCATAACAGGTGGTTTGTGCCCAACTTGCTTGGCCTTGGGTAACTCCTAGCGTGGCGATATGTCTGTCACATTAGCGACCTTCTTTTGTACAGACCTATGTCTGCTTATGGATTAGCTAGCTCTTGATAATCCGACTTACATAGTAGTCTAGTATGGTTATATGCATCTACATCATGGTTAATGAACACTTATTTGGTTCATTCAAATCACTTGTATCATATTATCTTGCTCAAAACTGGTAAATGAACATAGCAATTGCACACACATTTGTATTTGAGAGATTTTGTGTATCATTATGATAAATCAAGATTGGAAATGAATTCACATATGCACATGGGATTCCTTATAAATCTAACTTTTGTCTTTAAGATACTTTGAAATATTTTTTTGCAAATTGTCTGGAATAATTCATTTTCTTCTTTAAAGTACAATTGTTTAGTATAAAGACAACTACATACATAATAGAAAAAATCAAAATTTCTTTCAAAACCATACAATCAAAACACAATATATATATATATATATATATTGTCGACTTTCGCGATGATGGTATAGTTCCAAAACCAAAATTGGAATTTTATGCCTAGCGCAAGTCCTCATCTTCATATTTTCTATTTATTAAAAATCAACCATGCAATAAAACAATCTATTTTCTTCTTTGATTTTCGCGATGATGGTATAAGTCTATACCTACATATTCTATGCCTAGCGCAAACCATTGTACCAATTTTTATTCCCCATTTATTTGAAAATCATGAAAACCATATGACTTAAATCATTATGTTATACAATTATGTTTTTTAACAAAAAGCATGCACATTATCACTATTTCATGTCATTATGTCAACCTTCAATTTTGCAATGATGGTATAATTCCTAGGGAATTATCCAAAAAATTTATCACACTTAGGAATTTATGCCTAGCAAAAATCATTTTAACATTATTTCATGCATACTATTTTTATGAAACTCTGAAAACAAACCATCATCATCATCATTTGCACCATTGCACCAAAGTCTTAAGACAGTCTCTTAAGCACTCTTTTACTTTTTAACAATATTTCTATACTGGGATTAGCTTGACGACCGAGTGAGCGGCGACTCCATGAAATGGTCTATAATAGCGACAATGTCCTTTGAAATTATTGTTAAAAGTCCCTTTTATTTTTTTATCAAATCATCACATCACAAACAACCAATTTGTTCTATCAGATTATTTCATTTAAATTTTTCAAGCATGACATTTCAACCATAATATTTCCAACGACGTAATTACATGAATCATCAAATCAATCAATCAAAACATTAAAAGCATCATAAAAATACATAAGACACAAGTCATATGATCAAAAATATCTCATCTATATATGTATCAACCATAATATACATCATATCAAAACCGAATCGGTATGCCACAATCTATACCTCGGCATACTCAATCCTCTATCAAAAATAATAAATACTATATATCAATCTATGCAGTGCAATCTATAGTAGCTAGCCTCGAGAACCCCTCGAGCTCTCAGCCTCATCTCCTCCCCTACCCTGAGGTGGACGAGGTGGCCCCATCGTAGTATGTGTGGTACTGCGAGTCCTAGTCATGGATCGAGATGAAGTCCTTGATGACCCAATCCTGATCGGATCCATGATGGTAGCCGGAAGTGGTAATCTCTCCTCCTCTGGCACCATCTGGTGGTATAGTGTCTGATAAAAAGTGATCTGGGCAATAGCCCGTGCTAGCTCTCGAGTGCTCGCCCCTCCACCCCATGCTCTGAGGCGTGCAATCTCATCTCTGAGCTGTGTCACCTCAGCTCGATGGCGTGCAGCCTCATCCTGCAATGTCTGCACCTATGCCTGGAGATGGACTGTCTCCGCTCGGAGAGTCGTTGTCTCGCTGCTCTCCCTAGTGTCAACACCCTTGCCCTTATCGGGCGATGGTGGCCTCTCTCTCTATGGAGAAGGGGGTCTCTCCTCCCTCCTCTCCCGCTGTCATGGCCTCTGCTGTGCCTGTGGTCTCCTCTGCTCTCTCCCACCGTGACCCTGGGCCGCCTCAATGGCCGCTTGGTGTCGCCTCCCCATCCGATGCACAACTGCATGAATCGGACCCTGAGCCCTCGTCATCCGAGGAGGGCGGATGCCTGTGTACCAGGCATCATAGCCGTCGGCTACCCCTAGCGTCGTCCCCATCCACTGGCTGAATGGGGGCATCATCTGCATCCTGACTCCAGAAGCATTGCATATCTAGAGCCCCGCTAACTGTAGTGTTATCCCGGATAGTCCGAGAAAACTCGTAATCCCTGAGAGATGGGATCCCCTGCTGTAGACCGAACTATCGCAAAACTCGGTCGTAGCGATGGAGCTCCACCTCTCCCCTCTCCATCCTCAGCCAACAGACTCGCCTGATGCGAGCCAGCTCCTGTCCATCCTCGGCCCACCCTGGATGATCTCTCCAAGGCCTCCAGGTGATCTGGTTAGAGACAAGGTCATCAAGTAGTCTCCGGGACATCGGTAGATCTATCCATCGCTGTGACCCTCTCTGGAGCCACCAGTAGAAAGCTCGGGGCCTCTCCCCATCAATCCCTATCAAAGGAAGCCCTACCGGCCTCCGCACTGCAATGTGCTCCCAGCACCAAACCTGTAGTAGCGATGTCATAACCAGACATCGGCCGCCCTTGTACACGACCCCATGCAGGATCCTATACAATCGGCATAGAACAAAGCTGCCCCAAGCAAACCTGTAGCCATGGTCTCTCATGTCACAGACCACATCTGCTAGTACCCATGGTACCCTGCATCCGCTCTGGTGGCACAGCAGAAGTCCACCTACCACTCCGGCCAAAACTCGTGTGAGTCTAGATGCCCCAGGCATCTGACGCAGTGACTCGATGTTCACTTCGCCCTTCTCCAGGGCGAAGCTCGGATCGCCACACAATCGCATCATAGCGTGGCCCTGATTGGCCATAGGAGTGATCAACCGTCCTTGTATGGGGATCCTCAAAATCCTCCATACATCCTCTAATGTGGGAGTCATCTCCCCTATCGGTAACCAAAAATAGGAAGAACCCGGATACCACCTCTCTGCCAAGGCTGTCAGTAGCCCCATATCTGTAGAAACTTGTGGCATCTCTGCCACATGCTGTAAGCCGACTTGTGCCAGTGATCTCGCTCTGCCTAAGATAGAGCGGCCAAGTCATCTCTCAACCCATCATATTTCCATTCTCTGCTCTTTAGTAAACCTCTCTGCAACATAAACAACAACACAATAAAAAATCATTAATAAAAACTCAAGTGATTAATAATGCAAGTAAAATCAGTTCAATTTTATACAAATGATGATATCGTCCACTATTGGACGATATCGTCCCAAATTTGAGCAAAATCGTCTCCGATTTTGCAAGCCGAAATCGTCCCTATTTGATGAAATCGTCCCCCTTCGTCGATTTCGCCCTTAGACGAAATCGACGAACTTGAGACGATTTCATCGAAATCGAGACGATTTCATCCCGACGACGTCGACGGCCCAAAAATGGCCGTGATGCTCAAAATTTATTCAAAATTCAATCTAAAAAGCATGTAAATTCAACTTAAAGCATTCTAAACTAAGTTTAGACTCTTACCCGTAGCCCGCATCGGACCTCTGTCGATATGTACTTGTCTCGACCATTTTTGTCTCCAGAGCTCTAAAAACCAAAAAATGAACAGTAACAATGAATTAGGGTTTTACCCTATTTTTCTTAATTTTATTCAAAACACAATTAAAAACATTTTAAAATTTTGCTTTTTCGCGTTTTTACCTCAAACGTTCGATTTGGGTAAAAACACGGAGGGGGCACCATAGTAAGTTGTCGTACGATTCGACCAAGAATCGTCGCCTAAAAATGGGAATAATTTTTGCTTTCTCGTAGATCGAGAAGAACTCATCTTTAACGCATTTTCTTCGAAAAATTCGCTAAAGAGGGGGCAAAATGTAGCACCCTAAAATTGGCGCAGTAAAACCTTAATAATTACACTTACTCTAGTAAATAATTCAAATTCAAATTTTAACCTCCAAAACCGCTCCCAAACCGTCGCTTAATCCGTTTCCTCCTTTCCCATGCCATTTTTAGAGTTTGTTTTGACCGTTTGACGATATCGTCGCCGATCAGACGATATCGCCTCAGATCGGACGATTTCGTCTGGGCTAGGACGTCCAGACGATCTTGTCCCAAAACTGATTTTTCATAATTAGTCTCTGTTCCAACGGCGTCTCTAATCCAGGCAGAAGCGTGTCTGCGCCGTTAGAGACCCTCCCCATTGGAGATCTCCCAAATAGGGATGATCTCCAACCTCCTAACCTCTCTCCTAAGCCTATTTAATCCTAGGCCCTCCCCTTAGCATCCCCCTGGCTGAAATTCCCTGTAACTCGAATTCTACATGCACTAGACCATCTTAAATCACTGTTTGCATTCGCATTTTTTCAAGTTTGTTTGCAGGAACTTCATTGTTTTTCAGCCGGAGCAAGCTCAGTTCGTCTCAGACGATCTCGTACAATCTCGGACGATCTCGACCCAATTCGAGATGATTTCGACTGCAGTCCACATTGGGGGCAATCAGTGCCCAGAGTTTGCATTTCTTCATCCTTTTTCTGTTGTATTATTCTGCATTTAGTTAATTCTATGGTTATTCTTTATTATTCTGCATCTTGGAGTTCACCCATGTAGCTTTAATGCATAATAAAAGCATAAATTGTCATTAGATCGGTATAATGCATTCATGTTTTTGCTTATTATCATCATTTTAATGTTCTTACTATCATTTTATATCATTACCCTCTATTATCATAGTTGCATTCTCTATATTTTGCATCTATTTTTCTATTTGCAGGTCTCTGACGAATTCGTCAGATCTCAGACGATCTTGTTAGATAGGAGACGATCCTGTCAAATTCCAGACGATCCTGACTACTTCAAAAATTAGAACCTTCATCAGACATCCGGATCAGGTATGGGTCTTTAATCCATCTTGTTCTTTCTATTTTTCTGTCCAAATCTATTTTTGTCTTCATTTAAATCTGCATTTCATATAGAATAGCTTAGACGCATTTTGGCCAAACCTAGGACTTGGATGATTAAAGCTAAAACTGAACACATCAAACACATTCCCAACCTAGGCGTGGAAACTGCCATTCAAACGTTTCCTGGTGAACCCACCATCCATCGAAAAATCACCATAATACACCTCCCCGAGAGGCGGGACCTTCGCAAGGCCTCTCAGTCCGAGGTACCGTGCCATCCTTTTCCCATCCTCCTTCGGGCACGGATCCTATAGCCTGAAGGTAAGGGTGCGAAAAATTTGGAGCGATACACCCTTACACAACTATGTAGAGTTTTCTCCAAGGAACCTATCTTCCTATATAAGAAGGACCTCATTGTAATAGAGAGAGAGATAGACAAATATATAATCTTTGAGCATATTCATAGGTAGTAGCATAGTTCTATGAAGATTACCATATACTGGTGATGGGTGTAATGTAGGTCAGTAACTTTATTAATGGAGTATTCATTTTCTCCATAGCTACATTGTATTCATTTATATTATTTCTATTTATAGTATATTTTAGTTATCTCATAGATTTACTTTATTTCATATTATTATGCATCTTATGATTGCTATCTCCCATTGCACATTACATCAAAAGATAAAAAATATCACCAAGATAATTCTCTATGGGAGATAGATTTTTCTTGAGGGTAGGACCCATGAAAAGTACCATCAAGTAAACTAAGTAGGATCCTAATTATGTTGGGCCTTTTAAGATAATTTATAAGATTAATTTAGAAGCCTATAGGCTCACCTTGTCACCCAACCTATCAAATATCCATGATACTTTCCACATATCCCTACTTAGGAAGTATGTTGCCGATCCTTCTCATATTTGGAATATTTCAAAATTGTAGATAGCAGATCCCTCAGCCATTGAGGTTTGACCAGTAAGAAATATAGGGATCCATTCCAATATGTTGAGGAAAAGATCCCTAGATAAATGTAAGGTCTAGTGGGACTAATATTCCATAAATTATACAACTTGAAAAGATGTAGAAATGTGGAAGTAATTCCTGTATTTATTTGAATGAAATATGTATGCTTTATTTTTAGGAAACAAAGAGGACTGTGTTTAGTCTAGGGGTGAGTATGTAACAAACCTCCTTGGTAAGACTTATTATTGATATTTAATTTATTTATTGATGTATGGATATCTAATGCACAAGCTCATTTTATGCTACCAATATGTGTTGGTATTTACATTTTATGCTTTGATTATACTATTTTTGGAATATGATATTACTGATTAAAATTATGGTTGGAGGACCAAGTACTCTAACCAATGAATTGGCATGGGAAAACCACCAAAGTTGAGAGAAAAATGGAAAATGATGGATGATATTCTCATTGATAGCTCAAGGGTAAAAGAGTACCCTTCATGTAGATGCATTGCATATGTGCTTGTTTAATTTAATGCACCATTGGAAAAGGAGGTTGCTATTAGAAAAAAGTCATCCTTAGTAGATAGGTGAATATTTGAGTTATCTTAAAGACCTTCTACTCAAGGAAAAAAAGAGAACTTTGGTTATGCTTGTTGTTTTTTTGAATGTGTTTGAAGCAAGAAAATTGTTGGTTGATATTTTCATTTGGATTGGTATTAATAACGTTGGAATTGTTAATACTTAAGATATTAATATCAATGTTAATAATTAATATTAACATTTGGTATTAATAGGTTGGATGATTAATTATTGGATATTCTAATGTTTGACAACAACAACAACAACAACAACAACATAATAATAATAATAATAATGGATTAATCAATGAAACAAATATTTTAATTATAAAAAAAATTACCATTATTACTATTATTAACTTATGAGAAAGAAGGGATTGTGACAATGTATCTTGAATGTTACACTGCTACATAATAGAGGAACATGTAGTGGGTGTCCCTCCTTTACCTATTTATCTTCATTATCTAAAGGGTATTACTTAAGTATGCTCTTAGATTGGTTTGGAGGTTAGCAAAGGACCGTCAGAGGAACTAGAAAAAGGATATTTACAAGGGAGCAACCAAAGAGGAAAGCCACATAGCAAAGAGGAGATAATCCTTTGACATGAGTACTAATCAACTGTAATAACTTAATTTAATGTTATCAATCCGAGGACAATCAAGGCTATATTTAAATAATAGGAATACAGTATAGTTTGTACCATGGGGATTAATTCTAAGCTTAATTTAGATCTCTTTTTAGTTTCAATTTTTATAAAAAATATAATAAACAAAAACTAAATCATGTAGGAATGAAAACATAATGTAATTTATGATTTATGTAGTAAACATAATAATTACCTATTGATGATTTTATCTTTTTATGAGGATAACTAATAATAATTACCTACTTATGAGTTTATCTATTGTTGAGGATCCTCGTGTAGTTAGTTTTAATTATCTATTTTTATTTTATGTTTTATAAGAATTCAATTTAATTTATTTTATATTATAAGGTTAATTAACTATTTCTAACCCATTGTAGGGGTGAGATATTAGGGACTGACTATAGGAGTGGGCCTAGCCTCTTAGAGGATAGTGTAAGTCTTTCTCCCCTAAACTACTTTATCTCAGTAACTAAGATGCATAATTACTATTAAAAATATTCTATTTTATTAATGCAGGATAATTACAATTACAACTACATAAAAACAATTAAGAAGTAAATACAAATGACACAGTTACCATATGTGAAGAATGAAGTGTTAATTTTATTGCTAGAAATTCAAATGTACATGTTGGCGCATTTCCTCAAAAATTGTACAGACACATTGAACATCCAATATTTCTCCCTTAGATTATTCAACATTAGGCTATTAGACATTAGACCTTTTCAAATGTCTCCCTATGTAATATATATTATGACTTGGACAATTCTAAGTGATATTATTCCACATATTTTGCCATGTGGATTTGTGGACTTGATAATGCGACAATTATGCACTAACGAGAATAATCTAAACTAACACAATTCCTAATTCTGCTTGGACTCAGTAAACAACTTAAGTGGTTCAAGTGGCAATTTATGAGCTAAGATAACAACATAATACTAACTTAGCCATTTTTCAAGATATAACACATAACCATATGTCCTTTATTCTCAAAAAGGACCAAATAATATTGTGTGGGAATCTAATCATACTAACAATATTCCAATTATACAATCCTTACGGAATAAAGTTATAACAACTTTATTAATAACAATACCCTTGTGAATAATATGTGACAAGTCAACTAACTAAGCTGACTGTACTCTTTTATTGCCATGTAAGAGCACCATACTGTAAATGATGTGGCATGCAACATCGATCAACTGACTTGGTCAACTCTCTTCAATAACTTTTGGTAAAATTTCTCTTTGATAATTACTGGTAAAAGTTCTCTTTGGTAACAACCTTCAGTAGCTACCTTCTACAACATACTTTGGTAACTCTTTCGTAACATACTTCAGTTACCATATTCTGTAATAGTAATCAACCATTGTTTTGTCACCATGCCTAGAGTCTTCTTAATCCATTGTTCTTACATCCATCTTCTCACATCCACAATGTAATCTGAAGCTTGTGCTATTGCATCATGCACTTGTGGAAAATACTTCAATATTTCCCTGCATAATCACTCACAACTTGGACGTATTTTACATCAAATGCACACATTTGTTAGATTAAATACATCCATATTTAACTAATAAATCATAGAAATAAGTAGGAATAACTTACCTAATATATATCATAATCACAATGAGACAACTTAATATAGAAAATATATGCCAAATAATCACTCATCATTTCCCCCAAACTAAAATATATGCATGTCCTCATGCATGTGAAGAAAATGAGACAAACAAAATATTACGGATATTACACATATATCATATGTCATCATCCATATTTACAAATAAATAAAATATTAAAATCAATCAAGATTTACATTATCTTCAAAAAGTTATTTGCAAGTTCATGAAACAGGACATCACAATTATTTTTTTCAAGAATAAGCAAACATGTTATCAAATATTATCTCCAAAAATCATTGGTAGCAACACTAAGAAATGAATGTTTTTAAAGATAATTTAAACATAAGCCAACATATTACAATACAACACATATTTCCCAATTAGATTTCTATAGTTGAAAGTAGAATATTCTAGGTTGTCACAAATCATTCCTATGACAATACAAATTTCTCAAAAACTATCAAGCGAATCAGAAAATAATGATTTTTGGAATTGCTTGTAATAGAAATAATTTCATCAATAAATGCAGAACATCTGATCATCTACAGAAAAATATATTGTTTACAATTATTTTTAGAGAACAGTTCCTGCAAGAGCACAATAACATAACAATTCCTAGTAGAAAAATGAGTTCTCCAAATTATTTCACTGCGACAATATGCTAAAACTATGATCATAAAACATCAAGCACTGCATATACGAACAAGTTCAAATATAAAATACTATCTACAATATTATTTCATATATATATATATATCACAATAATATCTACATATATAAAACATTAAACATTTTGCAAATAATAATAGTATATAAATTATTAAGTCTAAAAATCAGAAATATTTAAACAGTTTATGAGTTCATCTAAATTGTGACCATTAGGTGGATATTCTTGGTGATGGAGGTCTTGCTGGCAGTAATTTCTTTTCGTATTTCACCTTTCGTACGTACTCTTTGACCTTCTGCTCTTTGATCAGTGTTTCGACCATGATTGTTTTGATATGCTCAACCTCGAGGGAATCCTCTCTTTGCACTGTATATTGCATTTGATAAGGTAGATATTTCTCAACTGATGCAACTATGTTGTCGATGACTGCATTAATCTTTGGAGGTATCCCAATATTTAATACAAGATTCTCAGATATAATTCCTATCTTGGTGGAATGATCTAACCTTTTCGGTTGATTTTGGTGTGTTAGACTAGCAAACGGTTGGGAGCTTTCTTCCTTAAGAAGTTTGGAAAATTCAAAGGGCTTGTTGGTGTATGTCAATTTACAAAAATTAACAGAATTTTTCTACTTTCTACTGATGGTGGATATTTTATTGGGAGAAGCATCAAACAATGGTAGTCAATTGACGAAATCAACAGGTTTCATCACCTTATCCACTAATATTTTCTTAATCATGTCTATCTAGAGGGAAAGGGATCATTGGACCACTTTTGAATGCTCTACAAAATCCTCCCTTAGTTTATCAATTTTTATTTGTAAAATAGTGTTTTATGCTCGAAGGTGAGATAGGGTTTTAGTAGCTGGTTCAGGTGTGGGTAAGTTAGATTCATGCCCTGATATATCTCCTTTCTCATGAGTTTCAAGAGTGTGTTTTTGACGTTGAGCCTTTCATGTAGGCTGAGTTGGTTTAGTAGTTTTGGTGGGTCAGCATTTATATTTTGGAGACTCAGATTCCTCCTCTTGACTATCTGACTCATGATCTTCCTTAGATGGAATTTATTCTTCAAGCTCATTTTTGGTAGACTCAAAATATTCTGGCAGGTTAGACTCTTCGACTCTTCTGTTATAGGCTACTTTTAATTCATGTGCTTTTTTCAAGACTATTAATTTGATAAGGCCATGGTGTGCAATTAAATGTAGTTTAGGTTTTTCTTGAGAGTTTTTAGGCTGAACATGAACAATAGTGGATTTTAGAGACTAAAATAGAAAATATGGTAGGTTGATGACACAATCATTATTTTTTGAGAATTTCAAATTTATCAACATTCGGAGATGGTAGGCTACATAGGTAGACATTCGACCTTCCAAGGTGAAAAACTTAATAATTAGGGCAATGGCTTCCTGTCACATAAGAGGAAGTGAAGAAGTAGCGACACCCTTAATCCATCCCTCTTTATCTCGAATAATGGTGCATTTTTCACTGAATTTTGCTACTAGTTGGGTGATGCTTTTAGAGGGGTTTTTATAATACGGTAGCCCTACTTTCGGTAAACCTAGTATTTTAGAAATAATACTCAGATTAAGATCAAATTGGATATCTCTAACTCGGGTGGTCATATTTGTAGGTTTACAATTCAAAACAAATTGTTTGGCCACCCCTTGGTCATGCCCTCTAAATTTCATGAGGGTATCCCACCACCTAGCTCTTTGAAACAAATATTTTATAGAATCACTAGGATTATATGTTTTGACAGATGAGGGTTCACTTAATTTCTAAAACATTGAATGGGGCATGGTTTAGGGAAAGAGTAGGGTAAATTTAAATGGGGTGGTTTCCAAATTTTTGTTTCAATAGCTGAGAGACCTACAAAATTATTCCATTTTCAAAAGAAAACCTTTGATATTTTGTAGAGAAAAGAAGTTTATCATTTCAAAATTGTAAAGTTTTAGGAATAATTATATGTTGCAGTGACTTCTTTTATCAACAAAAATAATTATAATTTTAAAATATGTCTATCTATGTATGTGACTACAAAAATATATATACCTATGTGTATATGATAGAGAGATTATAGTATGATATATTTTTATCTTCTGTGACTATTTACAACTAAGAACAAATTTGAAATGATTGAAAAATGTTACTTTCTATCGCTATCCACTGTTGTCACTTTCGGTCACTTCGTAGAAAGAAATTATAATTCCTTGTCAACTATCATTGTTATCTCATATTTTCATCTTTCCCACTCATAATTTTACTTATTCTCAGTATTTAACCCTTTTCATTTTTTTTTGAACCCTTAATTCCATTCTACTAAAGAATTCAGCAGAGTTTCAGCTTGTTTGCAGAGAGTTTTCATCAAAATTTAGTACCTTCTACAAAAGTAAAATAAATTTTTAGGGTTCTATTTTCCTTTGCATATATTTTTAGTCATTCAAAGGTTCTAAACCATTTGATTACAATTATCCAATGACGGTGATCACTTAACCCTCATTGACAGTAGTGACTACTTGATCTTAATCGATAGTAAAAAAATTATCGTGGCTTGGTGAATTGTATCCATAAATTTTTAATTAATCAAAAATTTAGGGTTTAAATCCATGTCATTGTTGCATTATTGACTAGAAAAAACCATGCATTGGTGATCATCTCCATACACCACTATTATGGTGAAGTTCCTAGACTCATCTGAATAACACAAGCTTATACTGAGAGAGGGGGTGAATAGTATAAGACCAAATTTTACTTTTCATTTATTCAAACAATATTATCCAATATATCAATTGCAATATCAATAGTAGTAATAAAATAAATGTACAAATTATTGCACACAATAGAGACACCAATTTAACATGGTTCCCCCAATGTGGGCTAGTCCATAGATAAAATATTTCACTAAAATTTGTCAACAAATCTCTTGGGAATCCTTCATTATTACAATATTTATGGACCTCTATCCAAAGGAGACACCAATCCCCTAATAAATTTTGTGGACCTCTATCCATAGGATAACTCCTTCTCCTTTGTTGGTTCATGGAACTCTATTTACAAGAGAAATTTTTTTCCTTTGCTGGTTCGTGGATCTCTATCCATAGGAGAAATATTTCTCCTCTACTTTGGTTGGTAATCTTCTAGAAGACTACTACCTCCACTGCATTGGTTTGTGGATATCTCTCTATAGAATACCTCTATCCTCATTGCCCTGGATAATGTATCTCTATCCACTAGAGACTACTATACTCTACTCTATCACCTCCAAATCTTACTCTCAAATCTGCTCAATCTCTATCTCAAATTTATACTAAACATTATCCTCAGTATAGCAAAAATTTACTCTTAAATATATCTCTAGTATAGCACAAATCTACCCTCAAATATGCACCAAATTCTATCCTTAAATATATCCTTAAGATTTAACATAAAGCTTAATCCAATCACAAATCAACTCTACTTAGATCTATCTCAAGCCTTACCACAAAGCTTGAACAAATAAATAAATCAATTCTGCTCTCAAGTCTTCTCAAAGACTTACCTCAAATCTATCCACAAGTCCTCTCAAGAACTTGCTCAATCTGCTCTCAAGTCTTCACTAAGACTTACCTCAAATCTATCCATAAGTCCTCTCAAGAACTTGTCCAATCTTCTCAACAAGTTTTCACCAAGACTTACCTCAAATCTACTCTACAAGTCTTCATAAAGACTTGTATCAAATATGCTCAACAAGTCCTCCTTAGAACTTGTTCAATCTACTCAACATGTCTTCATAAAGACTTACCTCAAAATTTTCCAAGAAGTCTTCACCAATACTTACCTCAAATGTGTCCAACAAGTCTTCACCAAGACTTACCTCAAATTTACTCAAGAAGTCCTTCTTAGAACTTGTCCAATCTGCTCAACAAGTCTTCACCAAGACTTACCTCAATTATGCTCTACAAGTATTCACCAATATTTACCTCAAATATGTTCAACAAGCTTTCAAAAAATCTTTCTTAACTCTATCCTTAAGTCCCCTTTAGGACTTACTCAAATCTACTCACAAGATTTCACAAAATCTTGCTTAACTCTATCCTTAAGTCCCCTCTAGGACTTACTCAAATCTACTCACAAGCTTTCACAAAAGCTTACTTAACTCTATCCTTAAGCTTTCACAAAAGCTTACTCAAATCTATCCTTAAGTCCCCTCTAGGACTTACTCAAATCTGCTCACAAGCTTTCACAAAATCTTGCTTAACTTTTTCCTTAAGTCCACTCTAGGACTTACTCAAATCTACTCATAAGATTTCACAAAATCTTTCTTAACTCTATCCTTAAGCTTTCACAAAAGCTTACTCAAATTTTTCCTTAAGTACCCTCTAGGAATTACTCAAATCTGCTCACAAGCTTTGACAAAAGCTTGCTTAAATTTGTCCTTAAGTCCCCTCTAGGACTTACTCAAATCTGCTCACAATATTTCACAAAATCTTGCTTATCTCTTTTCTTAAGCTTTAAAAAAGTCTTACTCAAATTTGTCCTTAAGTCCCCTCTAGGACTTACTCAAATTTTCTCAACAAGCTTTCACAAAATATCACTCAAACAATTGTAATACCTCCATACAAAATTTAACTTAATCTCTTTCAGAAAACCTCTTCAATCACACAAACAAGTTTCACTCATAATATTTTTTAATCATAGAAGCATATAGAGAATGATCAAATACTCAATATGTTTCATACTCGCAAACCAATCAATCACTTTCAAACTCTCTTTCAAATCAATTTAGAATAAAGTATAATTTATTTCAAAAAACTTGAACTATCACTCCAATGCTTTCAATCAATAATGCTCAACCAACCACACTCAAAAATTCACTCAATGAAACACAACATGCTTACAAACCTTAACCAAGTGTTTCAGTATCCTTCCAATAACTCACACTTATGGAACTCAAAACTTGACTCAAGATGATTCCAATGTCACATAACAATGATACTCATGTTCTTCCACAAACCCTAGCTCAAGATAGTTCTCAATATCACATAACAATGATACTCATATTATTTGACAAACCCTAGCTCAAGATAGTTCTCAATCTCACATAACAATGATAGTCATGTTATTTCACAAACCCTAGTTCAAAATAGTTCTCAATTTTACATAACAATGACACTCATATACTTTCAACATCCACAAATCATGCACATGAAAACTCACTCAAACATTTATTATAATGCTTATAAAACAATCTTTTTCACTCCACATTTGCATTTCACAACATTCAATGCAACAATATTTCTCTCATAAAGATGATGTGCCCATACCTTTTGTTTTAATAGATATTGTAGACACCAAAATCTGGTCAATCTGATTAAGCGACCAAGACAAGGTCCAATTGACACCTTATGGCCCCCTTGGGCAAGCCTCAGAGGTTTTATAGTGGTCCTAACCACTTTTTGGAGCTTTTCCCCCACTTTTGGGAAGTTTTGGGGCCTATAGGCATGGTCGTCCCACCCTAGGATGACCATAGTTCATGGTCGTCCCACCCAGGGATGGCCGTGTGTGGTCATCCCTGGGTGGGACGACCATGAGCTTTGACCCCCAAAAAGTCAAACGATGGACAAATGGCACCCAAAAAATGCCATTTGCCCTACCTTTCGACCATGCAAAGTTAGAGGGCACAGAATTCTATGACATGCCTCATAAAGGAGGCCAAATTGGGAGATCCTCTTCCCCCTCCAATGCATGCCACCCCGGTGGCCAAGTGGCACCTCCTGCCCTGCATGCCCTCGCATGCCTTTTTGCCCAAAGGCCTCCTTTGGCTATAAAGTGGATCAATTTTCCACACAAAATATGGAGAGGAGTTTTAGGACAAAGCAACGGAGTGCTGCTAAGATTTCCTTCCAACCTTTTGTGCTTTCTTTTCCCTCTCCTAGGAGGTTCTTAACCAATTATTGGAGGAATTGGGGGTAAAATAAGTGTAGAACTAGTGGTCGTCCCACCCTAGGATGGCCCCCAGCCTGTGACAGTATCGGTCGTCCCACCCTAGGATGATGAAAAATATGTGCATGTTTTTTCTTCTATTATTTTTTTTTAGATTCTATATTATCATATGATGCTTCTATCAAAATTTCATGCAATTTGGATCTATATTGAAGGAGATATCACATTTTTAGTGTTTTGTAGGGTCTCACGCAGGCCTACGGTGGTCATTTGGTGAAACACCTATAATTATTGTTTATATTGAAAATATAACCATATGGGTTGTCTTATAATGTCCTTTTATGTATTCTGACCAAGTTTCATTTTATTTGGAGGTGTTTTGGTTTGGGAATTGTTTGCTTTGGGTTTTGTAGGTGGAGGATGGTCATTGCGATTATGGCATGCCATAGGACACAATTTCTGCTATATTTCTAGTGATATCTATCCAAAACCTTCTATTTTACATCCCTATACAATTTCAAGTCATTTGGAGTTGATTTGATGCATATTCTCATTACTAGATTTTTGGTGCCTGTGGGGATTGCATGTTTTCCATCATACACACTTGCTACGTGACATTTTTGCTTTCCTTGTGTGTAGGTGCAGGCTATACAATGCATTGGGAAGGATCATAGGACATCAAATATCAAAGACACAAGTGGCAGTAGCCTTGGCCCACCCACCTCGATTGTGGGTACGAGGAAAGACACTGGATGTGCACCCGAATCTCTTGAAGGATTTGATCCTTGGGCACCCAAAATTTGTAATAGTTGTATCAATAATTTGAGCCCTCAAGGGGAAATTTTGTAACCTAGATTTTATCCACTTAATTAATAAGAAATCGATTTACTTTGCTTCATTTCTTGTTATTTGCTTATCTTTTCCATCTTACTTGCATGCTTTCGATTTGATGCTCATTAGACATAGGAGATAGGTACATATATTTTTATTCATCATTAGGTGCACCATTTTTTCCCTACTTCAGTGGTGATCATGGTGGGACCCTATCCCTATTGCTAATTTGAAGGTTTAACCTCATTTTTTTCTTGTTTTCTGTTGTAGCTGCTCCTCGGCTCGCCCTGGGATGGCCCCTGAACTGCTCCTTGGCTCACCCAGATATGGCCACACAGCCATCCCACCCTAGGATGGCCATAGAGCCTACAGCTATCCCACCCTAGGGATGGCCACAAAATAGAGCATTTTCTGCTCAGAAGCCAGAAACAATGGGTTTCCCGAGTGATAAGGTAAGTGCTTGAAACTCTGGTTTTCTGTTTACACAGACAACATCTGCTAAAGTTTGATTTTTCCCACATCATTTGTGTGCCTAGAAAGGTTAGAAGTTAGATTTAATTTTCTCATAACACAAAATAACAAAACAAAAAAGGAGAAAAATCAAAGAAACTCAAAATAGCGATGCATCTCTATGGTTTGATTGTTGGTAGCCTACCCAATGGGTAGGTCAACATTTAGGGCTGCATTTATTAGTTTCATTTGTAGTGTTCTTTTATCCTAGATTTCTGAAAGTAAAACGCACCTTTTTGCATGCATTTAGTGAATGGTCATTGGATGCTTCTTTTTTTACTTTCTTTGGATTAAAAAGAACCACACACACCATGATCCGCTTAAACGCTAGTGAGGTGGATTTCATCACCATCCACTAGTAGAGTTCAACGAGGTGGCTTTCATCTCCACCCATTGTCTCAAATCCCATGAACCTTGTTCTTTGCCAAGGCTGGTTCCAAGATCCATCATAGCCCATGGGTTATAGCACGTATCTCTCTTCGGAGAGGTATATCGCAGACTACGGGTGAACTGGGTGAGGAACTGGTAGGACCTGTGCTCCCTAGCCATGTGTGGACCTCATCACCACACATTATAGGTGGGATAACATGACCTGGAGTTCATAGCCAGGTTGTCGAGCTATGAGTATATAGGTGAAAGCCAATTTAACACAAGATTATCATTCAACAATATTTCAAACACGTGACACAAGGTCATTCTTTACAAACAACACATCTGAAACACACAAAATAGTTTAGGGATTCACATTTAAAACTTAAAAGAGATAATCATCTATCTTATTGAGTGTTTCCTTTTCTGTTTGTTGTTTCATTAAGAATTTGTAAAGAAGATAATCATCTAGGGTTTAGTAGAGAGTTACGATGGTGTGTACCTGTAGCCAAGCCCAATCATGGGTGGAAGCTATGGAGAGTGGACTAGGAGACATGAGTCATCTTTGCTATAGCCCTAGGGACCTGGTCATACCTCCCTAGCGAGCCTCTACTCACCCTAGCCCCAAGACAATGGGGCACGAGCCACACCTATGAGGGAGCCCTATGCGGGACACCCCTAGGGATGATGGAATTTACTTGGGAGAGTGTTCTCGATACTTAGATACATCACACGCCTTCTTGAATGAAAGGCAATAGTGCATTGAGGTGCTAGTAGATAGAGCGGTGCCATGCATCCATGTACCTATTAGGGCTGACATACCTATTCATGGGCTAGAGTTCGACTTCACACACTGGGTAGGGTAGGTTGGTATGACCTTGCCTACACATCACCTTGATAGGGTACAATAGATTAGGCAAACTGATGGGTATGATACTCATCGCTCAAGGTGAGCTAACTCTACCCTACCCTTCCTCATCCAGGAAGGAAGGCATGAGGAGATCCCAAAATTTCCTCAGGAGTAGTATTCTATGCATGCACGATGTGCCTCTACGCCCGCTGAGTATAATGAGCATATGCCCCGACCCAAACCTCAAGTTAATGCGGTGACCCTCAACCGAGGGAAGCATGCGATGGATATCATAGATTATCTTGAATGAGGTCGGCCTCAGGGTGAGACTCCTAGACCTCCTAGGCCCCACACAATGGAGCAAATTAATCAAGCAGTTGCAAAGTATGCAGAATGCCAAGCTCAGTTCAAGTAGCTTCGGTGAGACAAAGAGCAATTAGACCACTTGCATCATCTTGAGAAAGAGAGAATCGAACGGTAGACCAACGAGTTATTCCAAAAGACTTTATACGAGAGGGTTCCTACCCCTAAGACACATAGGTAGGAAGTCCACCCGAGGCAACCCATGCTCATTCGAGATAGGTCTCCCAGGCCTTATCCAATGTTGCCTCCATGACCTCCTAGGCTAGATCGAGATGTGCCTCCCAAGCCAAACATAGGGCACCCACAATGGGCAGATACCCCTCTTTATAGACCAGCTCGAGAGACGCCCTACGGGGCCTACAATGAGCATGAGCCAGAAGTAGAGTATTTGGAGATGCCTTACCAGGGTAGGGGGTGACATGCCACCACCCCACAATAGGTTGGAGGATCCTAGACCTCCATCATAGGATGTGAGCAAGGATGAGGAGATCAAATCCTCAGGCCCGTATAAAGCATTGCTAGAGCACCTAGAGTCAGTAGAGAACAAGACCTCTGGGTCTGGATCTCAAAAGCCCACTATGCACCAATTGCATAGTCAACCCATCCATCCTTCGGTTCCTGCACCTCCTTATCTAGAGCAATTTAAGTTGCCTCAGTTGGCTACATTTAAAGGAGAGGAAGATGCACAGGAACATGTCACCAGATTCTTGGGCCAATGCTTTGGCATTCATGATGATGATGCTTTACTTTTGAGGACATTCATGACTACCCTCTCTGGACCTACCTCAGAGTGGTTTTACCAACTCCCTAAGCATAGCATCCACACCTTGGACCAACTTGCAGATGCATTCCTAGAATGCTTCACCTTCAATACCAAGAGGAAGGTGACGCTGGCCGACTTAGCTGGGTTGAAATAGTATGACGATGAGTCAATAACAAACTATGGCAATAGATGGTGAACCTTGCTCACCAAGCTACCTTATCTACTCCCCATGTCGGAGTTGACTCAGATGTTCTCCAAGAGCTTCCTAAAGCCTATCTCCTTGTTGTTGTAGTTGCAATAGTATGCTACTCTTGAAGATGCCCTAGCACAGGCTAGGATCATCGAAGAAATCAAGATTCAAGAGGGCGAGATTGTGAAGCCTCACAAGGAGTGGAACAAGAATTCTAAGAACACCCCAGTGCAACCTAAGCCAATAGTAGTGAATCAGGTTACCATTAGTGTCCTAGGGCCAGCGCAAGTCGTGCCACCTCAAAAGCCTAATTATCAGGCCATGCCTGGGAACTATGCCAAGGACAACCAGAATAGTCAAGGGCAAAATCAATAGCGTCACCCCAAGTGACAATTCATGCCCATTGTAGAGTCTATGGACTCATTTTTTGACCACCTCTTAGCGGCTAATGTGATCCACCTACCTGAGAGTCGACCTATCGACCCAAATGCATCGAAGCCCAAAGGATACAGAGAAGACCTATATTGCAAATTTCATAGGCAAAATGGGCATGATGTGCACATGTGCTACAAGTTTAAACATTTGGTGCAAGACATGATCGATAGGAATGCCCTCTAGGTAGACAACCCTATCACGCCAAACAACCAATAGATGGAGGTCTTCAAGGACCCCTTGCCTGCCCATGCGGAGTAGGCCAAACCAGTGCCCTAGGTAAATGAGGTTCACCATGCCCCCCTAAGCAAGGGTATGTCGGCATGATCAGCATCATCACAAGAAATAGGTGGTACCCAAGTCCAGCCGCACCACCCATGGCTCAGAGCGATGTCCCCTCGATGTCACAGCCTATACCGCCTCCTGTGTCGAACCTCCCACCTAGGCCTGTGGTCACCATTAAGAGTAAGCTCGCTTAGAGCTTAAGAACAACATCTACCCGGCTCTCCATCTATGAGCTCATCCAGAAATCACAACCTCATAGAGAAGCCTTGATGGAGATCCTTAAGGCAATTGAGCTTCAGCCCCAGGAGTCTAACTCCTTCAACAACTTTGTGGGGCACGTGCGACAATGCATGGAACCGATGATTACCTTTCGAGAAGATGAACTTAAACTGGTTCCACATGATATGGTAGATCCCCCTTTGCACATCATCGCATCTGTGAATGGGACACCATACAAGAGAGTGTTGATAGACACTGGGTCTTCTAGCAACATTATAACTACAACAGCTCTCAAGCATTTGAAGCTCCCAACATCACACATTGTCGCATCTACCTACACCCTCCGAGCCTTCAATGATGCCATATGCTCAATGGTTGGTATGATCATCCTGCCTATTCAGGTAGGGGAAAAGACCATCCCGACATTGTGCCACATCCTGGAGGGTGAGATGGCGTACAATATCCTATTAGGTAGACCATGGATCAGGGATATGAAGTGTGTCCCTTCCATCGCTCACCAGTGCCTTAAGTACACTCATGAAGGGCAAGTTCATGTCGTCCCTATGGACCTAGAGCCCTTCAAATATTGCAATATGGTGTAGCAGCTACCCGAGTCAACCTTACCATCGACTCATCTAGATTTTCAACCAAATAAATCTAGCCAAGGTTTGACTCCATCACCATCATAGGCCATACCCTCCACATCATTGGCACCCCCACAGATGTCTAGTGCACCCATGGATCCTTTGCCTAGGAACCCGGGGAAGCGACCTATTGAGGAGGCCCAACCAACCATATCCACCATCTCCACTGAGGAGGTTCCTAGCCAAGTAGATGAGGAGCTACCACATGAGACAAATGATGAATCAGATCAGGTCTCGCTCTCATCCCTCTTCTATCCATAGCCTCAGGTCACTATGCACCTGGCTTCCACCGGATTGGGGGAATACATGGTTAGGAATGTTACAACCACCCCTGCTATAGAGTCGGTGCAAGACATGGGTCAACCCCATCTTCCCATAGGCACCATTGTGCCTCTCGGCTTCCCCCCTAATCAAATGAATTTCGTCTATGGGGGCCTTGACTATGGCATCGAACCTTATCAGTAGCAGGAAGAAGATGAAGAGCCCTTTGGAGAAGATGTTAATTACTTGTCTAACCCTAACTTCACCCTGAAGTACCTTGACCTATGCAATTGGCATGGTTTTGGGTTAGGCCTATATGAGCAGGGCACTCGAGTCCCCTACCAGCCACAGTACCAAATGCCTTATGACAAGTCTGGCTTGGGATGCAACATGCCTTTGCCCCTTGACATCTTGGTAGATAACTTGGAGTGCATGACACTCGACTTTAGATATGAGCTCACGCGAGATCCTTTCACCAACCCCAATCACATCTACTCACTAGGGGACTACTTCCCTATGCCCTTGGGAGATGATGAACCACCTCACGATGATATTTGATCTTACGAGAGAGGTGAAGGTTCGTGTACTCTTCCCCATGATAGTGAGGAGGAAGATCCAGAGTCCCCTTATGAGTGGACGTCAGATGATGAGTCAGATTATGGAGTCACACCCATTGACTCTGGTAGTTCATATGGAGAAGGCCCTCGAGTCATCCCTATAGATGATGAGGATGAGTTCTATCTATGCATGTTTCCATTACATCATCCCATCTGGTGACAACTTCTACCTCTAGAGGAGCACGCTCACCAGCAGCCACACCGACCATCGCCAATCATTCCACCACCCCCACAACCACCTCCTCAAGTCTTGCAACATCCGGAGGTCCATGGACACCATCAACCACATAGGGGAAATCATCCATCCATAAATATGATTTCCATAGATCTATTCGAACCCCTGCGAGATCCGAATAACCCATTGAAGCCATTGCACCTCGACTTGGGGGTAATCAACTTTGATCGGGGAGATTCACCACCCTCACCTTCTGAGTACTGGCCTTGCGATGAGATGCTACATCCATTTCATTTCTCTATAGGGCCAACTCATGATGTCTTCCATGCTGAGGAGGAACCCGAGGTTCCCATTGATGATTTAAACCCAGTTGATGACATCCATTTGATCCCTACTCCCCACCAGTTGGAGGAAGGATCGCATATGTCAATCGAGCCTACGATTGACAAAGATATCAGCTCAGATCTTGAAAACCCACAATGTATCAAGCTAGGGGAAAGTATCTCCCCCAAAGAGCAAGCCGATTACATAGCCCTTCTCACAGAGAAGAAGGCAACTTTTGCATGGTCTTACAAAGACATGCCGGGACTGGATCCAAATCTAGTCACCCATAATCTGACGCTTGATCCCAAGGCCAAGCCTGTCAAGCAAAAGCTGAGAAAGATGCATCCAAAAGTGGCCTTAATGGTCAAATATGAGCTACAAAAGTTGTTGGATGCCAAGTTTGTCATTTCTGTAGACTATCCACCATGGTTGTCCAACATGGTTCCCATCAAGAAGCCCGATGGGAGGATTCGTATTTGCACCGATTTTTGAGACCTAAACAAAGTGAGTCCTAAGGATGATTTTCCTTTTCCAAGCATCGATGCCCTGGTAGATGCCACAGTGGGCCATGAAATGTTATCCCTTATGGATGGCTTCTCTGGGTACAATCATATTCGTATCAACCTAGAGGACCAACTCAAAATGGCATTCACAATGCCCTGGGGAACATTTTGCTATAAGGTCATGCCCTTTGGCCTTAAAAATGTTGGTGCCACCTACCAACGTGCCATGACATACATCTTCCATGACTACATGCATAATATTTTGGAAGATTACATGGATGACTTACTAGCTAAATATTTGTTATGCCATGAGCATCTCGATGTCTTGCGCAAAGTCCTCGATCGCCTTATCGAACATAATGTGAGACTGAACCCCAAGAAGTGCATCTTTGGCATCACATCTGGAAAGCTCTTGGGATTTATAGTTTCTAAATGAGGCATCGAAGTAGACCCCAACAAGGTCAAGGCTATCCTCGAGATGCCTCCCTTGACTACCATCAAGCAGCTCCGAAGTCTGTAGGGCAAGATAGCATCCATCAAATGCTTCATAGCGCAGTTGTCGGACAAGTGTCGATCCATGAACAAATTATTGCACAAAGGGGTCACATTCCATTGGGATGATGAGTGTCAGGAGGCCTTTGATACAATAAAATAATACTTGGCTTTGCCACCAGTGTTGGCTCCACCTCAACTAGGAGTGTCATTTCGATTATACATCTCAGCCATTGAGATTGCATTGGGTGCCATGTTAGCCTAGAACAATGAACTGCATAAGGAACAAACTACTTTCTCGATGCAAGTGCCCAGGTCAAAGGGATCTACTAGTGCAAGTGCCCAATTATGCAAGCCTACAAAGCCCTTGTGGACAAATTCCTAGAAAAATTCAAATGGTATGACATCGAGGCACTCCCTTGATCATCTAATCATTTTGTGGATATGATGGCCTCCCTAGGATCATTGATCCCGTAGAACCCTACTGATGAGATGACAACCATTCAGGTCAAAACGCTCTCACAATCTGTGGTTGAGCATGAGAACATCTAGGCCATGTCAGAAGTCCACTTGATTCAAATTGAACCTCATCAAGAGATATTCTCGCACCTTCATGAGCGCTTGAATCATGTTGATTGGGGGACTCTGTTCCCTCAAGCCCCTTTTGATAGCAGTACAATGCTATTCTTACAAGTTCTTTCCCACTCAACATTTTCTCGAGATGAACTTCAAGAGGGATAGGCAGTTCACGCGATTAAGGCTTCCTCACAATAGGATTGGTCCACACAAATTAGGGAGTACTTAAAGCTTGGTAATATCCCTCATGGATTATCACACGCTGCTAAAATAACATTTAAATGAAAGGCGATAAAATGTCTTTCTAGGAGACATTATGTATCGTTGAAGCTATGAAGGGATTCTCCTTCGATGCTTAGAGCATCAAGAGTTAACTTGGGCAATCGCCCAAGCACACGATGGTACATGTGGTGGCCATTTTAGTGGTATGGCCATTGCAAAGAGCATCCTTCACATGGGTTACTATTGGCCAACCTTAGAGCGAGATTGTTGCGCATATGTGAGGAAGTGCATGAAGTGTCAACACCATGCTAACTTGACACATGTACCTTCGTAGGCCTTACAACCGATCCAATCGGCTTGGCCATTTTTACAATGGGGGTTGGATTTAATCGAGAAAATCTCACCCACCTCCTCGGGCCATCACACATTCATCATTACGGCTACCGAGTATTTTACAAAGTGGGTGGAAGCAATTCCCCTTACCACTATGATAGGACCCCGCATAGCGGAGTTCATATTGCATAATATCATTTGTCATTTTGGTATTCCATCCAAGATCATTTCGGATAATGGGACATCATTCAAGAATAAATATTCAACCCAAAATTATCCTAGGTGGTCTGCAATCGTCTATGTCACCCCAAAATGCTTCAAGGGTGTCTAAAACCCACTTGGTCAATCTAAAATGATCCTAGGTTAGTCTACAACCATCTAGGTCACCCCAAAATGCTCCAAGGGTTTCTACAACCTACTTGATCAACCTAAAATGCTCCTAGGAGATCTACAACCATCTAGATCACTCCAAAATGCTCCAAGGGTCTTTACAATCTGCTTGATCAACCAAAAACACTCCTAGGCGGTCTACGATCATCTAGGTCCCAAAATGCTCCAAGGGTGTCTACAACCTACTTGGTCAACTTAAAATGCTCTTAGGTGGTCCACGATTTTCTAGGTCACCCCAAAATGCTCTAAGGTTGTCTACAACCTACTTGGTCAACCTAAAATGCTCTTAGGTGGTCTACGACCTTCTAGGTCACCCCAAAATTCTCCAAGAGTGTCTACAACCTACTTGATCAATCTAAAATGCTCCTATGTGGTCTAAAACCATCTAGGTCACCCCAAAATGCTCCAAGGGTGTCTACAACCTACTTGGTCAACCTAAAACACTCCTAGGTGATCTACGATCATCTAGGTCACCCCAAAATGATCCAAGGGTGTCTACAACCCACTTGGTCAACCTAAAATACTCCTAGGTAGTCTATGACCATCTAAGTCACCCCAAAATGCTCCAAGGGTGTCTACAACCTGCTTGGTCAATCTAAAATACTCCTAGGCGGTCTATGACCATCTAGGTCACCCCAAAATGCTCCAAGGGTATCTACAACCCACTTGGTCAACCTAAAATGCTCCTAGGAGGTCTATGACCATCTAGGTCACCCTAAAATGCTCCAAGGGTGTCTACAACCTGCTTGGTTAACCTAAAATGATCCTAGGTAGTCTATGACCATCTAGGTCACCCCAAAATGCTCTAAGGGTGTCTACAACCCGCTTGGTCAACCTAAAATGCTCCTAGGTGGTCTATGACCATCTAGGTCACCCCAAAATGCTCCAAGGGTGTCTACAACCCGCTTGGTCAACCTAAAATGCTCCTAGGTGGTCTATGACCATCTAGGTCACCCCAAAATGCTCCAAGGGTATCTACAACCCACTTGGTCAACCTAAAATACTCCTAGGTGGTCTATGACCATCTAGGTCACCCCAAAATGCTCCAAGGGTGTCTACAACCCGCTTGGTCAACCTAAAATGCTCCTAGGTGGTCTACGACCATCTAGGTCACCCCAAAATGCTCCAAGGGTGTCTACAACCCGCTTGGTCAACCTAAAATGCTCCTAGGCGGTCTATGACCATCTAGGTCACCCCAAAATGCTCCAAGGGTGTCTACAACCCTCTTGGTCAACCTAAAATGCTCCTAGGTAGCCTATGACCATCTAGGTCACCCCAAAATGCTCCAAGGGTGTCTACAACCTACTTGGTCAACCTAAAATGCTCCTAGGTGGTCTATGACCATCTAGGTCACCCCAAAATGCTCCAAGGGTGTCTACAACCCACTTGGTCAACCTAAAATGCTCCTAGGCGGTCTACGACCATCTAGGTCACCCCAAAATGCTCCAAGGGTGTCTACAACCCGCTTGGTCAACCTAAAATGCTCCTAGGTGGTCTATGACCATCTAGGTCACCCCAAAATGCTCCAAGGGTGTCTACAACCCACTTGGTCAACCTAAAATGCTCCTAGGTGGTCTACGACCATCTAGGTCACCCCAAAATGCTCCAAGGGTGTCTACAACCCGCTTGGTCAACCTAAAACACTCCTAGGTGGTCTATGACCATCTAGGTCACCCCAAAATGCTCCAAGGGTGTCTACAACCCACTTGGTCAACCTAAAATGCTCCTAGGTGGTCTATGACCATCTAGGTCACCCCAAAATGCTCCAAGGGTGTCTACAACCTACTTGGTCAACCTAAAATGCTCCTAGGTGGTCTATGACCATCTAGGTCACCCCAAAATGCTCCAAGGGTGTCTACAACCTGCTTGGTCAACCTAAAATACTCCTAGGAAGTCTACGACCATCTAGGTCACCCCAAAATGCTCCAAGGGTGTCTACAACCCTCTTGGTCAACCTAAAATGCTCCTAGGTGGTCTACGACCATCTAGGTCACCCCAAAATGCTCCAAGGGTATCTACAACTCACTTGGTCAACCTAAAATTCTCCTAGACGGTCTACGACCATCTAGGTCACCCTAAAATGCTCCAAGATGTGAACAACCTACTTGGTCAACCTAAAATGCTCTTAGGTGGTCTACGACCATCTAGGTCACCAGGGTGTCTACAACTCACTTGGTCAACCTAAAACACTCATAGGTGGTCTATGATCATCTAAGTCACCCCAAAATACTCCAAGAGTGTCTACAACCTGCTTGGTCAACCTAAAATGCTCCTAGGTGGTCTATGACCATCTAGGTCACCCCAAAATGCTCCAAGGGTGTCTACAACCCACTTGGTCAACCTAAAATGCTCCTAGGAGATCTATGACCATCTAGGTCACCCCACTCCAAGGGTGCATTTAACCCGCTTGGTCAACCCAAAATACTCCTAGGTGATCTACAACAATCTAGGTCATCTCAAAATGCTCCAAGGGAGTCTAGAATGAGCTTGGTCAACCTAAAATGCTCCTAGGTGGTCTATGACCATCTAGGTCATCCCAAAATGCTCCAAGGGTGTCTACAACCTCCTTGGTCAACCTAAAATGCTCCTAGGCGTTCTACGACTATATAGGTCTCCCCAAAATACTCCAAGAGTGTCTACAACCCCCTTGGTCAACATAAAATGCTCTTAGGTAGTCTACAACCATTTAGGTCACCCCAAAATGCTCCAAGTGGATCTACAACCTACTTGGTCAACATAAAATGCTCCTAGGTGGTCTACAACTATCTAGGTCACCCAAAAATGCTCTAAGGGTGTCTAAAACCTACTTGGTCAACCTAAAATATTCCTAGGTGGTCACCCCAAAATACTCCAAGGGTGTCTACAACCTGCTTGGTCAACCTAAAATGCTACTAGGTAGTCTATGACCATCTAGGTCAAACCAAATGCTCCAAGGGTGTCTACAACCCGCTTGGTCAACCTAAAACACTCTTAGGTAGTCGACGACCATCTAGGTCACCCCAAAATTCTCCAAGGGTGTCTATAACTTGTTTTTTCAACCTAAAATGATCCTAGGTGGTCTACGACCATCTAGGTCATCCCAAAATGCTCAAAGGGTGTCTACAACCTGACTGGTCAACCTAAAATATTCCTAAGTGGTCTACGACCATCTAGGTCACCCCAAAATTCTCCAAGGGTGTCTACAACCCACTTGGTCAACCTAAAAAAATCCTAGGTGGTCTACAACCATCTAGGTCACCCCAAAATTCTCCAAGGGTATTTATAACCTACTTGGTCAACTTAAAATATACCTAGGTGATCTACGACTATCTAGGTCACCCCAAAATGCTTCAAGGATGTCTACAACCCACTTGGTCAACCTAAAATGCTCCTAGATGGTTTACAACCATTTAGTTCACCCCAAAAAGCTCCAAGGGTGTCTACAACCTACTTGGTCAACCTAAAATGCTCCTAGGTGGTCTACAACCGTATAGGTCACCACAAAGTTCTTGAATCCCTAAAATTCTCAACATTTGGAAAACCATAAGGTGATCCTCATTACAAGTTTGGTGGATAGCCTATATGTCAATGGCGGTAGCCTCCCGCATGACGATATGTCTATCACATTAGCTTTTGCATGTGTGTAGACCAATGTTTGCATGTGGATGAGCTAGATTTTGGTAGCTTATACTACCTAGTGGTCTAATCCTACCAAGTACAAACCTAGGATCATGACATTCATAGGGTGATCCTCATTCCAAGTTTGGTGGATAGCCTATCTGGCAATGGTGGTATCTTTATGCATCTCACAGGAATGAACTCACTTGCACACATAGGGATATGAAGTATCTTGGTCATCCTAGCAGATTCATACCTTGTCAAAAAGTCTTGCATAGTCAGTATACAACCTTTGATCAAGTTAGCTAGAGTGTTTGAGTCTCATGAAAACCACATCAACATTCTATAACATTTTATTTCATTCATTCCATTTTATCACATTGCCATAGTACATTTCCATATATCCATTACACAAAAACAATACAAAAAGAAACAAAAGGAATTAATGCATCTTATACAGTCTTTGGTGCTAGCATAGTATGTCAAATAGTATATACATCTCATCATCAAAATCCATCTATCATCCATCTCATTATGCATCCATGCATACACATACCACCAAATCACATAAAATCAAATCATATTACCACATATGCATACATGATAGAAATCCATCATCATATCATAAAGCAAATAAGCACATTGCATACATCTCATCCAACAATAAACACATGATGATAAACCACATAAAAGCTCATATATGTCTATGTATATATATGGGACAAAAAGATACATCATATTTCCCGTAGGCTACAATAAAGTGAGTCCTCAGACTTCACACCGCCAAAACATCCACAAAAATAACAAAAACAAAAAGAGAGTCACATGAGCCTCACCCATGGTCACGTAGGACCGGTACTGTGACCTGCACTCCCACCTACAGTCGGAGTCCACTGTGAACTCCCATACCTGCTACCACCCACCCTGTCAGCCCTCCATCTAGATCCTGATGCATCCCTCCTAGAAGAATACTACCTTATCCCACTATGGTGACTCTGGTATGACCCACTAGCAGCTGTGTCATCTTGTAGATGCCCTCCAAGGCATACTATCTCAGTATCCAACTCATCAATATAGGCCTATTCCATGTCAGCACCATGCCTGATATATATCCACCATCAAATGGAGTTGTGTCACTTCTACCTATAGCCTAGTCACCTCCTCACTACTGGAGTCCTCCCACCTATAGCTTTGAGATTGCAACTATGCCCATAGTGCTACTATCTCAACTTGTGCCTCCTGTACCTATGCTCACTATGCTACTAGCTCTACCCACACATCCTATACCTCCATCCATAGGAGATCCCTCTCCTACCTAACCCTGATCAACTCATCCCATAGCTCAGCCTCTATGTCACCCTGTGCCACCTATTGTACCTACACCTCCTCACCCTCAGTGTCATCATCCTCAAAGTCACCCCGATATCCTAAGTCTAGGAGGTCCCCCTACTCATCTGCCATGTGTCCATGCTCATGCCACTCGCCTACCTCGGTCGGGTCCTCACTAGGAGCCTCCTGATGAATCCCCCCTACACCCCCCTAGTGGCCCCTCTCCTCACCACTAGTGCATCATCCACCAAGAGTCATAATCCTCCATAGTCTCGACATCATCCACATATGGAATGTCCACTATGGGATCCACATCCCGTGCCACCGCCTCCACCATCGGCCATCATAGTGTCCTCTCATCCCCACGATGTTGGTAAACAACTAGCTCACTAGGCAACCCATGTCACAGCCTAGAACTATCACATAACCCAAGCATAAGGAAATAACTCCCGCTCCATCCCATGTCGGCCTACCAACCATCTCCCCCACCTCACTCGATGAAGCTGCACCCCAACCTCAGCCCATGCTGGGCAATCCCTGTAGGGTCTCCAAAAAACATCCACTACTCTGAGTCTCACAAAATACTAGGCATAGTGACCCATGTTGCCTACCCAAAATTGACTCTATCCTACCTCCTAGGCCCACTACCATAAGATCCCATAGCCAATCTCCTGGTCCACTAGCTCAGCCCACATTGTCCATGGTAGTCCCTATGGTCTATCCACCGCTATATGCTACCACCCCCAAACCTGTAGTAGAAATCTGCACCCCAAGCCCTTCCACCATCAGGAGTAGATCTCATACAACTCACCATACAACTAGGCCAATAGAGTCATCCCCCATGCCATCACTAGTGGTCGCTCCACAGTGCATCCTACTAGAGTAAACACCAACTCCAAAATGTTCTAGGGAAACCTAGCACCCAAAGAGTCTGGTAGGAGCATATTAGATATCAGGGTCATCAAAAAGATGTGCCTCATACCTAGTACCCTGGACTCATACCATCGTGCCACCAGTATCCCTCCACTATAGGTACCCCCTATCGCCTCCTCCACATCCCTACCAAAGTACCACTCCATAACTATGTCTCTTCGGTCCTGGTGAGTAGACTCAATCGATTGTCCCTCTATCAAAATGTGTAATATCTGGTAGACGCCCTCCAATGTCACCATCATCTCCCATGTCGGTAGGTGGAAGGTGTTGGTGTGTGGGTCCCATAGGTCAATAAGTATCATCAAGTAAGCATGGTCGCCCACCATAGGCTCTAACCACGTCACCTACTTGAGGCCAATGGCATCAAGCCACTCCCAGTATGCATCAGTCAAATCCTCCCTCATATTGTCAAATAGAGTTAGGACACGACATCGACTCCTTACCACCTAGTAGAGGCAAGTTGGTCACAATCAGGCTCAAATCAAGCTTCAAAATACCCCAAAAACACTCAAAAAAATGAAAAAATGGCCCTTTTTTAGGCTAGTTTGTGGCCGTCCCACCTAGGGATGGTACCCAATTTTATGGCCATCCCACCCAGGGACAGCCCCTAAACAACTCAGTTTGGCCATCCCACCCAGGGATGGCCCCCAATTTGGGCAAAAATTGGCCCTTTTAGGCCCTCAAAACAGTAAAAAAATAGCCTAAAAAGCCCTAGAAAAGTAGTCAAGGCACATAAAAAACAAAAAAATAGCATAAAACACTACAGGGTATCCCTAATTAGGTTTAATTTCTGAGAATTTATGATGCCCTGACAAAAAGCAAAAATAAATTCTAAATTCCATTTCAATTTCAAGCATAGTGTAGTTAAAAAATCAAATCTTACCCATCTAGCACCGGCTCCACCACTGGACGAGTCTACATGCTAGCTCATGGTGATGGTAGGGAAATTTTGGTAGCACTCCACTACTCAGAATCTTCCTCCTCCTCCTCACCTCTCAAGCTCTCAACAAGCACATGCACAAATGAGCCCAAAAACCCCCTTATTGGCTTATATAGACCTCCCAGGGCCATGGTCATCCTGGGGTGATCCAGGTGGCTCACTAGCTAGTTGTCCCACCCTAGGATGGCCATACATCCTATAGCCATCCCACCCTAGGATGGCCACAGGCAGGTTGCATCAAAACAACTCCAAATGTGCCAAATAGGGTCCAGAACCCCTCAGAAACAACTCAAAACTGGCCCAATTTCCCATCAACTCACAAGAAATTCAAATTGCCCCTGGAGAACTAGAAACATCTTTACTTCAAACCCTAAGAAGGCCATTGTGGCTGGACCACCCCATGAGAATGAATTTTATAGCTCCTTCCTTCTAGGTGGCATCAACAAAATCATCAAAACCCTCTCAAAATACTCCATTTTCAATGAGTAAAACCGGGAGGCAACCCAGCAAAGTCATCTGTGTCAAGTGACTCATCACTTTTATCATTGGTCACTCCCTCATTGACTCATCGCTTGAGGGGGTAGTCATACTTAGTTTAAAATCAACAAGCACACACTCAATCAGGCAAATTGCATTCATTCAATGAATCATTGACAAAGACAATCACGCTCCTGCTTGGGGCAACAAACAAGCACAAAATATCAATTAAAGCACTTGGCATTGCTAGCATCATGAAATCATAGGCCTCACCTCTTCATGATAGAAAATTTCTAAGCTTAAGCAAGTTCCTTAGCTCATCAGAAGCAAGGATTCAAGAATGCATGCTCTTTCCAGGATTGGGGCATCTAAAGTTGGTTAGGTGAGCAAATAACCTTAATCATTCAATGCTTTGGTCATCTATTTTTGCTCAATGCTGTGCTACACACAACACATCTCAAAAAGGGGCATCTGTAGACACCAAAATCTGGTCAATCCAATTAAGCGACCAAGACAAGGTCCAATTGACACCTTATGGCCCCCTTGGGCAAGCCTCAGAGGTTTTACAGTGGTCCTAACCACTTTTTGGAGCTTTTCCCCCACTTTTGGGAAGTTTTGGGGCCTATAGGCATGGTTGTCCCACCTAGGGATGGCCACATTTCATGGTCATCCCACCTAGGGATGACCATGTGTGGTCATCCCTGGGTGGGATGACCATGAGCTTTGACCCCCAAAAAGTCAAACAATGGACAAATGGCACCCATAAAATGCCATTTGCCCTACCTTTCGACCATGCAAAGTTAGAGGGTGCAAAATTCTATGACATGCCTCATAAAGGAGGCCAAATTGGGAGATCCTCTTCCCCCTCCAATGCATGCCACCCTAGTGGCCAAGTGGCACCTGGTTGCCCGCATGCCCTTGCATGCCTATTTTCCCAAAGGCCTCCTTTGGCTATAAAGTGGATCAATTTTCCACATAAAATAGAGAGAGGAGTTTTAGGACAAAGCAATGGAGTGCTGCTAAGATTTCCTTCCAACCTTTTGTGCTTTCTTTTCCCTCAAAATCTCTACCTAGCGAAGGAGGTTTGCGAGTGAACTAGGAGGCACATTTTGATCCCAAAACCAAATCATCTGAGTGATTTTTCACACCAAATTCAATGACAACACTGCCTAGGAGGTTCTTAACCAATTCTTGGAGGAATTGGGGGTAAAATAAGTGCAGAACTGGTGGTCGTCCCACCCTAGGATGACCCCCAGCCTGTGACAGTCCCAACCGTCCCACCCTAGGATGGTGGCAAATCTATGCATGGTTTTTCTTCTATTATTTTTTTTTAGATTCTATATTTTCATATGATGCTTCTATCAAAATTTCATGCAATTTGGATCTATATTGAAGGAGATATCACATTTTTAGTGTTTTTTAGGGTCTCATGCAGGCCTACGATGGTCATTTGGTGAAACACCTACAACTATTATTTATATTGCAAATATAACCATATGGGTTGTCTTAGAATGTCCCTTTATGTATTATTACCAAGTTTCATTCAATTTGGAGGTGTTTTAGTTCGGGAATTGTTTGCTTTGGGTTTTGCAGGTGGAGGACGATCATTGCAATTATGGCATGCCATCGGACACAATTTCTACTATATTTCTAGTGATATCTATCCAAAACATTCTATTTTACATCCCTCTACAATTTCAAGTTTTTTGGAGTTGATTTGATGCATATTCTCATTACTAGCTTTTTGGTGCTTGTGGGGATTGCATGTTTTCCATCATATACACTTGCTATGTGACATTTTTACTTTCCTTGTGTGTAGGTGTAGGCTATACAGTACATTGGGAAGGAGCATAGGACATCAAATATCAAATACACAAGCAACGATAGCCTTGGCCCACCCACCTCGATTGTGGGTACGAGGAAAGACACTGGATGTGCACCCGAATCTCTTGAAGGATTTGATCCTTGGGCACCCAAAATTTATAACAGTTGTATCAACCATTTGAGCCCTCAAGGGGATACTTTGTAACCTAGATTTGATCCACTTAATTAATAATAAATCGATTTACTTTGCTTCATTTCTTGTTATTCGCTTATCTTTTCCATCTTACTTGCATGCTTCCGATTTGATGCTCATCAGACATAGGAGATAGGTACATATATTTTTATTCATCATTAGGTGCACCATTTTTCCCTACTTCAGAGATATATCTTCAAAACCTATCTTAATCACAATCAAATCCTCTTTTCCAATTTCAAGGTTAGATAGCAACAACCTATTTCAAAATCTCCACACAAATATTCTTCCCAATAATATTTCACCATGGAAAAATATCAAATCTCAAGTACACCTTATAATCTACAAACTCTCAAAATAATATTTAAAAATAATTCAAATTATTTTATTAACCCGTATAAATCCCTATGCATTCCACTATGCAAAAATATCACATAGCCTTTATAAACCTAGCACCTCCCAAAACTTTGGTGAAATATTAAAATAAAAATAAATGTGCTTACCTTAGTCTTGGCCCATGTTAAAAATATTGTGCACACCTTAGTTGCACCCAAACTTGATCATGCAACCAACTTCTATCGAGCATCTTAGACCAAGGCTAGGCTACCGTTGGGCTACATACCCACACATAAATCCTTGTTCATGTACACTCTCTTATGCCTCTGTAGAATTTGATGAACAACCAAAAGTCTTCCTCATTCACAAAAAACAAGTCGCGTGGGGATTCAAAACCTTAACCTTTGCTATGCAAGCATCTTAGCATGTCTTTAGCCACCGGCTATGCTACAAAAATATATGAAACCTCCTAGTCATGTCGCTTGCACTTGAACCTCCGTCTACCTCTTAAAAATTAAAATCGTGAATCTATCTTCTTACTTAGCAAAGCAACATCAAAATTATTACCATTAGCATAGCATGTGAATCGCATAATTTCAGGTGGGAAATAAAAATTATTTTTCCTTCTTATATCCTTTGCTCTTTTCCCTTACACGTCGGCCCAAATTCAAATTTCGAATTTCAATTTAAATATTAAACTTTTAAAAAATTTGGCACCCATTATTTATTTAAATTACAATTTTAGCCATAGGTTAAAATATTTTAATTTAAATAAATTAAATTAAATCCTTTGAAACTCCTCAATGTGTTTTTTCAAGGAAATATTATTTTAATGATTCCTTGGACCTCATTTTCTTCACCTCATCCTTTTTCTTGAAATATTATAATATTAAATATTATAATATTATTATTTCTTTTTAAACCTGCTTCTCCTTCCTTGGGTATTCAATATTTTATGCGCCTTTTAGGCATATGATATTTAAAATAAATATTATATCCTATTTCTTTTAATCACTTCCTTGCATTTTGGAAAAACAACATGATGACATTAATGATGACAAAACTTGGACAGCAACCTCTTGACATCAATGAAAATAAAATATGATCAAATTTCTAACAATCTCCCCATTTGTCATTGATTGCAACCCTTTTTCCTGTAATCATTTATTTTACTTTTTTTAGTTCTGCTCCCACTAAGAAACTACTCCCATTTACTGAATGCTCTCCCTCTAATTCAAATATCTTCCCCTTTGACATCAATGGCAAAGGGCCACATTTGGGGATAAATATAATACCCTTAGTTCAGCCCCCTCCACACCTCCTCTCCTTGAGGTGGTTAATTTTGGGGTAGGAGTATGTCTACTCCCAACATACACTGATATTTTCCTTTGTCCATATTCTTCCTCAACTTATCCTTCTAATTTCTCTAAATATTCTTATTCTTGCTTATCTCTAGAAATTATTTTCTACACCACTTAGACATATGCTCAACATTATTGCACTTATAATACTTAACATTGTGATTCCTTGAAGGTGCAAATATCTTGAAGTTCCTCCTGGTGAAGCCATATCCATTTTTGTTATGAACCCTGAAATTAACTACCTTATGACCATACTGATTACAAGAAGGACAATACCCTTGAAAGAGACACATTTCTAAAATTTCTATTGGTGAAACCATGTCCCTATATTTCATGTCTCCTGCACTGCATATCCTTGTGACAAAACCTATGATATGAGAAGCATTTTCCATTGAAGAAATATTTCCTTGACCCCATTGGTCTCTTAGTCTCTTCTTCCCTATGATGTTTCATGTTTCATTTGTTCCTTATTTGTGCATTGTTCCTTTCCTTGTTTAACCTTCTATTTTCCATATTATCCTCAGAAGTATCACTTTATATTACACTCTCTTATTCTGAAGCTTCTTTTTCTTTGGATATTGAGATTGACTCCTCTCTTTGTTATCTATGTTCCTCTTCAAAACCAAGTCTTTTTTTATTTTATAAAGATATTTGTACCTTGATAATATTATCCAAGGTATTTGAGCTTCTCCCAAACCTATGTAGGTTTTATTTAGACTCTTTTAATTCCTTCCTTAGTGAAGATACCTCATGCTCTAATATTTCACATTCTAAGACCTTTACCTCTAACTTCCCTTTAAATCTCTTTGTCTTAGCTATTGAGTTGGTTAGATCTTCTATAAGCTTTCCTTTCTCTTCATCACATTCTTGAAATGGAATCTTGAGTTTTGAGTTTTGATTTCTTACCTTTCTTAATTCCTTAAGAGTAGAAATAAGCTCACCCTCAAGATCAACCTCTTACTCTAAATCTGCCTATATTCCTTTATCTTTAATAACATCTTCATTCTTTTCTTATTTATTTCCACTAGAAGCACTTACTTCCTCTTCTATTACCAAGAGGATACTTTCTTCTTCTATGTATTCAAGAGCATCTTCATATTCATACTCATTTAAATTGAACCCATTCCTTGTGCAATGATATTCAAGATGACCAAAATTTCCACACCTAAAACACTTGAGAATTATTGGTTCTCTTTTTATTTTTTTCTTAATATCTTCTTTTTCTATTATTTTTTTTTTAATTTACATGGTGGAATCGGTAGCCACCACGAATGCGGGTAGACTATCTAGATTTTATGGTTGTCACAGTATTCTGTGTTGTATGCCCTAGAATCTACCACACAGATCTTCACACAGTACACCCCTATAACCACCATGCCACAATCATTTTAAACCTTTTATGCAATTGAAAGCACCAGGAAAGGGACAAGCGTTCAATCCGACGAGGCCCGAGATTTGAACCTTGGACCTTCGCCCCCTTATGGGGTTTGGATGAACCAATTGGTCTACACCTCGGACATTTATTTTTATATTATTAGAAATATAATTTCTTCTTGATGCAGTAGCATCCAGTGGTGTAAGAGTGATCTTGCATCACCCAAAAAAAAAAATTGTAATTTTTTTTTTATTTTGTAAAACTAGTTTAACTTGCAAGATATTTTTGAAGGTCTTAGAGGTCGAATTTGAGGATTTTTGGCTAGAGTTAACTTGGGCAATCGCCTAAGCACACGATGGTACATGTGGTGGCCACTTTAGTGGTATGGCCATTGCAAAGAGCATATTTTGCATGGGTTACTATCGGCCAATGTTAGAGCAAGATTGTTGCGCATATGTGTGGAAGTGCATGAAGTGTCAACACCATGCTAATTTGACACATGTGCCTTTGTAGGCTTTACAACCGATCCAATCGACTTGGCCATTTTTGCAATGGGGGTTGGATTTAATCGAGAAAATTTCACCCACCTCCTTGGGTCATCACACATTCATCATTATGACTATCGATTATTTTACAAAGTGGGTGGAAGCATTTACACTTACCACTATGATAGGACCCCGCATAGCGGAGTTCATATTGCATAATATCATTTGTCATTTTGGTATTCCATACAAGATAATTTTGGATAATTGGACATCATTCAAGAATAAATATGTGCGTTCTCTAACAACAAAGTATAATATCCACCACAAGTTTTCTATGCCCTACTATCTAGAATCAAATGGGTAGGTAGAGGCCTCCAATAAAACATTGATTGCCATTCTAAAGAAAACTATCAAAGAGAATCACATCGATTGGCACACACAAATTCCCCTTGATATATGGGCCTACTGCACTAGAATTCGAATGCCTTCTAGGGCAACCCCATTTTCAATAGTGTATGGCACTAAGGTAGTTATACCTCTAGAACTAGAGATTCCATCGCTATGCATATCCATGCAAGATTTCATCGATGATGATACCACACAACATGCTCACTTAGATCAGCTTACGTTGCTTGATGAATGTCGCATTAATGCTCTTGAGTAGTTACGCATTTATCAAGAGTGACTTAAGAGAGCCTACAATATGAAATTCCATCCTATAGACTTTCAGGTTGGTGATCTCATCCTAAAAGAGAACCAGTAGAACTCTAGTTTGCCACCCCATTTGCGGGACAAGTTTACGGTAAACTGGTTAGGTCCCTTTATCATCAATAGTCATATCGAACCCAAAAATTATTTTATAACATCCCTTAATAATGTAGAGGACCCTAAACCCTTGAACATCCTCCATTTGTGGCCCTTCCATCGTTAGAGTATAATGAATCAACCCAAAATTATCCTAGGTCGTCTACAATCGTCTATGTCACCCCAAAATGCTTCAATGGTGTCTACAACCCACTTGGTCAATCTAAAAATCTCCTAGGTAGTCTACAACTATCTAGGTCACCCCAAAATGCTCCAAGGGTGTCTACAACCTACTTGATCAACTTAAAATGCTCCTAGGAGATCTACAACCATCTAGATCACTTCGAAATGTTCCAAGGGTATTTACAATCTGCTTGATTAACCAAAAACACTCCTAGGTAGTCTAGGATCATCTAGGTCACCCCAAAATGCTCCAAGGGTGTCTACAACCTGCTTGGTCAACTTAAAACACTCTTAGGTGGTCCACAATATTCTATGTCACCCCAAAATACTCCAAGGCTATCTACAACCTGCTTGGTCAACCTAAAATGCTCTTAGGTGGTCTACGACCTTCTAGGTCACCCCAAAATGCTCCAAGAGTGTCTACAACCTACTTGGTCAATCTAAAATGCTCTTAGGTGGTCTACAACTATCTAGGTCACCCCAAAATGCTCTAAGGGTGTCTACAACCTGCTTGGTCAACCTAAAACACTCCTAGGTGATATACGATTGTATGGGTCACCCCAAAATGATCCAAGGGTGTCTACAACCCGCTTGGTCAACCTAAAACACTCCTAGGTAGTCTATGACCATCTAGGTCACCCCAAAATGCTCCAAGGGTGTCTACAACCTACTTGGTCAACCTAAATCGCTCCTAGGTAGTCTACTACCATCTAGGTCACCATAAAATGCTCTAAGGGTATCTACAACCCACATGGTCAACCTAAAATTCTCCTAGGAGGTCTACAACCATCTAGGTCACCCTAAAATTCTCCAAGGGTGTCTACAACCTACTTGGTTAACCTATAATAATCCTAGGTAGTCTACGACCATCTAGGTCACCCCAAAATTCTCCAAGGGTGTCTACAATAGCTTGGTCAACTTAAAATGTTCCTATGTGGTCTACGACCATCTAGGTCACCCTAAAATGCTCCAAGGGTGTCTACAACCCTCTTGGTCAACCTAAAATGCTCCTAGGTGGTCTATGACCATATTGGTCACCTCAACATGCTCAAAGGGTGTCTATAACCCACTTTGTCAACCTAAAATGCTCCTAGACGGTCTATGACTATCTAGGTCACCCCAAAATGCTCCAAGGATGTCTACAACCCACTTGGTCAACCTAAAATGCTCCTAGGTGGTCTATGACCATCTAGATCACCCAAAAATGATCCAAGGGTTTCTACAACCCGCTTGATCAACCTAAAACACTCATAGGCATTCTACAACCATATAGTTCACCCTAAAATGCTCTAAGGGTGTCTACAACCCTCTTGGTCAAACTAAAATGCTCATAGGTGGTATATGACCATCTAGGTCACCCCAAAATGCTCCAAGAGTGTCTACAACCTGCTTGGTCAACCTAAAATGCTCCTAGGTGGTCTATGACCATCTAGGTCACCCCAAAATACTCCAAGGGTGTCTAAAACCCACTTGGTCAACCTAAAATGTTCCTAGGCAGTCTACAACTGTCTAGGTCACCCCAAAATGCTTCAAGGGTGTTTACAACCTACTTGGTCAACCTAAAATTCTCTTAGGTAGTCTACAATTGTCTAGGTCACCCCAAAATGCTCCAAAGGTGTCTACAACCTCCTTGGTCAACCTAAATTGCTCCTATGTGGTCTATGACCATCTGGGTCACCCCAAAATGCTCCAAGGATTTCTACAACCTGCTTGGTCAACCTAAAACACTCCTAGGTGGTCTATGACCATCTAGGTCACCCAAAAATTCTCTAAGGGTGTCTACAACCCGCTTGGTCAACCTAAAAAACTCCTAGGTGATATATGACTGTCTAGATCATCCCAAAATGATCCAAGGGTGTCTACAATCTGCTTGGTCAACCTAAAATACTCCTAGATAGTCTACGACCATCTAGGTCACCCCAAAATGCTCCAAGGGTGTCTACAACCTGCTTGGTCAACCTAAATCAATCCTAGGTGGTCTACAATCATCTAGGTCACCCTAAAATTCTCCCAAGGTATCTACAACCCACGTGGTCAATCTAAAATTCTCCTAGAATGTCTACGACCGTCTAGGTCACCCTAAAATTCTCCAACGGTGTCTACAACCTGCTTGGTCAAACTAAATTGCTCTTATGTGGTCTACGACCATCTAGATCACCCCAAAATGATCCAAAGGTGTCTACAACCCGCTTGGTCAAACTAAAACACTCATAGGTAGTCTATTATCATCTAGGTCATCCCCAAATACTCCAAGAGTGTCTATAACCCACTTGGTCAACCTAAAATGCAACTAGGTGGTCTATGATCATCTAGGTCATCCCAAAATGTTCCAAGTGTGTCTAAAACCCACTTGGTCAACCTAAAATGCTCCTAGGTAGTCTATGACCATCTAGTTTGCCCCACCCAAAGGGTGCTTTTATCTCCCTTTGTCAACCCAACATACTCTTAGGTGATCGACAACCATTTAGATCACCCCAAAATGCTCCAAGGGAGTCTAGAACACGCTTGGTCAAACTAAAATGCTCCTAGGTGGTCTATGATCGTCTAGGTCACCCCAAAATGCTCCAAGGGTGTCTACAACCTCCTTGGTCAACCTAAAATGCTCCTATGCGGTCTACGACTGTCTAGGTCTCTCAAAAATACTCCAAGGGTGTCTACAACCCCCTTGTTCAACCTAAATTGCTCCTAGGTAGTCTACAACTATCTAGGTCATCCCAAAATGCTCCAAGTGGATCTACAACCTTCTTGGTCAACATAAAATGCTCCTAGGTGGTCTACAACTATCTAGGTCACCCAAAAATGCTCAAAGGGTGTCTAAAACCTACTTGGTCAACCTAAAATATTCCTAGGAGATCTACGACCATCTAGGTCACCCCAAAATGCTCCAAGGGTGTCTACAACCCACTTGGTCAACCTAAAACACTCTTAGGTAGTCTACGATGATCTAGGTCAACACAAAATGCTCCAAGGGTGTCTACAACTTGTTTTTTCAACCTAAAATGCTCCTAGGTGGTCTACGACCATCTAGGTCACCCCAAAATGCTCAAAGGGTGTCTACAACATGATTGGTAAACCTAAAATGTTCCTAGGTGGTCTATGACCATCTAGGTCACCCCAAAATGCTCCAAGGGTGTCTACACCCCACTTGGTCAACCTAAAACACTCCTAGGTGGTCTACAACCATCTAGGTCACCCCAAAATTCTCCAATGGTATTTATAACCTGCTTGGTCAACCTAAAATATATCTAGGTGGTCTACGACTGTCTAGGTCACCCCAAAATGCTCCAAGGGTGTCTACAACCCACTTGGTCAACCTAAAATGGTCCTACATGGTATACAACCATTTAGGTAACCCCAAAAATCTCCAAGGGTGTCTACAACCTACTTGGTCAATGTAAAATGCTCCTATGTGGTTTACAACCGTATAGGTCACCACAAAGTCCTTGAATCCTTGAAATTCTCAGCATTTAGAAAACCATAAAGTGATCCTCATTATAGGTTTGGTAGATAGCCTATATGTCAATGGCAATAGCCTCCCACATGATGATATGTCTATCACATTAGGGTTTGCATGTGTGTAGATCACTATTTGCATGTGGATGAGCTAGATTTTGGTAGCCTATACTACCTAGTGGTCTAATCCTACCAAGTACAAACCTAGGATCATGACATTCATAGGGTGATCCTCATTCCAAGTTTGATGGATAGCATTTCTGGTAATGGTGGTATCTTTATGGATCTCATAGGAATGAACTCACTTGCACACATACGGATATGAAGTATCTTGGTCATCCTAGCATATTCATACCTTGTCAAAAAGTCTTACATAGTCAGTGTACAACCTTTGATCAAGTTAGCTAGAGTGTTTGAGTCTCATGAAAACCACATCAAAATTCTATAATATTTCATTTCATTCATCCCATTTTATCACATTGCAATAGTACATTCCATATATTCATTACACAAAAACAATATAAAAATAAATAAAAGGAATTAATGCATCTTATACAGTCTTTGGTGCTAGCATAGTATGTCAAATAGTATATACATATAATCATTAAAATCCATCGATCATACATATCATTATGCATCCATTCATACACATACCACAAAATCACATAAAATCAAATCATATTACCACATATGCATACATGATATAAATCCATCATCATATCATAAATAAAATAAGCACATTGCATACATCTCATCCAATAATAAACACATGATGATAAACCACATAAAAGCTCATATTTGTCAATGTATATATATAGAAAAAAAGATACATCATATTATCCATAGACTACAATAAAGTGAGTCCTCAGACTTAGCACTGCAAAAGCATCCACAAAAATAAAAAAACAAAAAGAGAATCACATGAGCCTCGCCCATGGTCATGCAGGACCGGTACTATGACCTGCACTCCCACCTTTAGTCAAAGTCCGCTATGAACTCCAATACCTACTACCACCCACCGTGTCAGCCCTCCATCTAGATCCTGATGCATCCCTCCTGGAAGAATACTATCCTAACCCGCTATGGCAAATCAATTATGATCAACTAGAAGCTGTGTCATCTTGTAGATGCCCTCCAAGGCATACTATCTTAGTATCCAACTTATCAGTATAGGACTATCCATTTCAACACCATGTCTGATATGTCTCCACCATTGAATGGAGTTGTGTCACTTCTACCTATAGCCTAGTCACCTCCTCACTACTAGAGTCCTCCCACCTATAGTTTTGAGATTGCAATTGTGCCCATAGTGGTACTATCTCAACCTGTGCTACCTATACCTATGCTCACTATACCGCTAGCTCTACCCACACATCATGTACCTCCATCTATAGGAGATCCCTCTCCTTCCTAACCCTAATAAAATCATCTTGTATCTCAACCTCTATGTCACCCTGTGCCACCTATTATACTTGCACCTCCTCACCCTTAGTGTTATCATCCTCAATGTCACCCTGATATCGTAATTCTAGGAGGTCCCCCTACTCATATACCATGTGTCCGTACTCATGCCACTCGCCTGCCTTGGTCGGGTCCTTGCTAGGATTGTCCTGATGAATACCCCCTACACCCCCCTAGTGGCCCCTCTCCTCACCACTGGTAGGTCATCCACCAATAGTCATAATCCTCCATAGTCTCAAAATCATCCACATTTTCAAATTTCTACTACAGGATCCACATACCGTGCACTAGAGTCCTCCCACCTATAGTTTTGAGATTGCAATTGTGCCCATAGTGGTACTATCTCAACTTGTGCTTCTTGTACCTATGCTCACTATGTTGCTAGCTCTACCCGCACATCATGTACATCCATCCATAGGAGATCCCTCTCCTACCTAACCCTAATAAACTCATCTTGTAGCTCAACCTCTATGTCACCCTGTGCCACCTATTTTACCTACACCTCCTCACCCTTAGTGCCATCATCCTCAATGTCACCCTGATATCCTAATTCTAGGAGGTCCCCCTACTCATCTACCAGGTTTCCATACTCATGCCACTTGCCTACCTTGGTCGGGTCCTTGCCAGGATCCTCCTGATGAATCCCCCATACACCCCCCCTAGTGGCCCCTCTCCTCACCATTGGCAGGTCATCCATCAAGATTCATAATCCTCCATAGTATCAACATCATCCACATTTGCAAATTTCCACTATAGGATCCACATACCATGCCATCGCCTCCATATCGGTCATTGTAGTGTCCTCTCATCCTGCGATGTCGGTAAACAACTAGCTCACTAGGCAACCCCTATCACAACTTGAACTATCACATAACATAAGTATAAGGAAATAACTCCCACTCTATCCCATGTCATTCTACCAACCATATCCTTCGCATCACTCGATGAAGCTGCACCCCAGCCTTAGCCCATGCTAGACAATCCTTGTAGGGTCTCCAAAAAAAATCTATTACTATGAGTCACAAAATACTAGGCATAGTGACCCATGTTGCCTACCCAACATTGACTCTATCCTACCTCCTAGGCCTTCTAACATAAGATCTCATAGCCAATCTCCTAGTCCACTAGCTCATCCCACATCGTCCATGGTAGTCCTTATGGTCTATCCAATGCTATATGCTATCGCCCCCAAACTTGTAGTAGAAATTTATACCCCAAGCCCTTCCACCCTTTGGAACAAATATCATACAACTTACCATACAACTAGGCCAGTAGAGTCATCCATCATTCCATCACTAGTGGTAACTCCACAGTGCATCCTGCCAAAGTAAACACCAAATCCAAAATATTTTAGGGAAACCTAGCACCTAAAGAGTCTGGTAGGAGCATATTATATATAGTGTCATCAACAGGATGTATCTCATACCTAGTACCATGGCCTCATAACACCGTGCCACCATTATCCATCCACTATAAGTACCCCTTATTGCCTCCTTCGCATCCTTGCCAAAGTACCGCTCCATAACAATGTCTCTCTGCTCTAAAAAATTTTTTAACTCTAAAAATTTTTTTAACTCTAAAAATTTTTTTAACTCTAAAAATTTTTTTAACTCTAAAAAATTTTTTTAACTCTAAAAATTTTTTTAACTCTAAAAATTTTTTTAACTCTAAAATTTTTTTTGACTCATTCTAGCCATCACTCCCACAGATGACCCCCAATTTGGAAAAAAATTGGCCCTTTTAGACCCTAAAAACAATAAAAAAAATAGTCTAAAAAGCCTTAGAAAAGTAGTCAAGGCACATAAAATAACAAAAAAATAGCATAAAACACTACAGGGTATCCCTATTAGGTTTAATTTCTAAGAATTTATGATGCCCTGACAAAAAGCAAAAATAAATTATAAATTCCATTTCAATTTCATGCATAGTGTAGTTAAAAATTCAAATCTTACCCATCTAGCACTGGCTCCACCACTATACGAGTCTACATACTAGCTCATGGTGACTATAGGGAAATTTTGGTAGCACTCCACTACTAAGAATCTTCATCCTCCTCCTCACATCTCAAGATCTCAACAAGTGCATGCACAAATGATCCCAAAAACCCCCTTATTGGCTTATATAGACCTCCTAGGGCCATGGCCATCCTCGGGTGAGCCAGGAGGCTCACTAACTAGTTTTCCTATCCTAGGATAGCCATACATCCTATAGCCATCCCACCTTGGTATGGCCACAGGCAGGTTGCATCAAAACAACTCCAAATGTACCAAATAGGGTCTAGAACCCCTCAGAAACAACTCAAAACTGGCCCAATTTCCGATCAACACATAAGAAATCCAAATTGCCCTTGGAGAACTAGAATCGCCTTTAATTAAAATTCTAAGAAGGCTAGTGTGGCTGTACTGCTCCATGAGAATGAATTTGATATCTCCTTCCTTCTAGGTGGCATCAACAAAATCATCAAAACCCTCTCAAAATACTCCATTTTCAATGATAAAAAATGGGAGGCAACCTAGCAAAGTCATTTGTGTCAAGTGACTCATTTCTTTTATCATTGGTCACTCCCTAATTGAATCATTGCTTGAGGGGGTAGTCATACTTAGTTTAAAATCAACAAGCACACACTCAATTAGGTAAATTGCATTCGTTTAATGAATCATTGACAAAGAAAATCATGCTCCTGCTTGGGGCAGCAAACAAGCACAAAATATCAATTAAAGCACTTGGTATTGCTAGCATCATGAAATCATAGGCCTTTCCTCTTCATGATAGACAATGTCTAAGCTTAAGCAATTTCCTTAGCTTGTCATAAGCAAGGATTCAATAATGCACATCTAAAGTTGGTTAGGAGAGCAAATAACCTTAATCATTCAATGCTTTGGTCATATAATTTTACTCAATGCTATGCTACACACAACGTGTCTCAAAAAGAGGCATCTTTAGACACCAAAATCTGGTCAATATAATTAAGCAACCAAGACAAGGTCCAATTAACACCTTGTGGCCTCCTTGGGCAAGCCTTAGAGGTCTTACAATGGTCCTAACCATTTTTTGGAGCTTTTCCCTCATTTTTGGGAATTTTTGGGGCCTATAGGAATGGTCGTCCCACCATGGGATGGCCACAGTTCATGGTCGTCCCACCTAGGTATGACCATTTGTGGTCATCCCTAGGTGGGATGACCATGAGATTTGACCCCCAAAAAGTCAAATAGTAGATAAATGACACCAAAAAATGCTATTTTCCATACCTTTCGACCATGCAAAGTTAGAGGGTACAGAATTCTATGACATACCTCATAAAGGAGGCCATATTGGGAGATCCTCTTCCCCCTCCAATGCATGCCACCCTAGTGTCCAAGTGGCACCTATTGCCCTACATGCCCTTGCATGCCTATTTTCCCAAAGGCCTCATTTGGCTATAAATTGGATCAATTTTCCACATAAAATATAGAGAGGAGTTACAAGATAAAGCAACGGAGTGCTGCTAAGATTTCCTTCCAACCTTTTGTGCTTTCTTTTCCCTCGAAATCTCTACCTAGCAAAGGAGGTTTGCGAGTGAACTAGGAGGCACATTTTTATCCCAAAACCAAATCATATGAGTGAGTTTTCACACAAAATTCAACAAAAAACACTGCCTAAGAGGTTCTTAACCAATTCTTAGAGGAATTGGAGGTAAAATAAATGCAGAACTAGTGGTCATCCCACCCCAGGATGACCCCGATCTTGTGACAGTCCCAGACGTCCCACCCTAGGATGTTGGAAAATCTATGCATGGTTTTTATTCTTTTATTTTATATTTTTATATTCTATATTTTTGTATGATTTTTTTGTCAAAATTTCATGCAATTTGGATCTATATTGAAGGAGATATCACATTTTTAGTGTTTTTTAGGGTCTCATGCAGGCCTACGATGGTCATTCGATTGTGGGTACGAGGAAAGACACTGGATGTGCACCTGAATATCTTGAAGGATTTGATCCTTGGACTAAAATTTATAACAGTTGTATCAACCATTTGAGCCCTCAAAGGGATGCTTTATAACCTAGATTTGATCCACTTAATTAATAAGAAATCTATTTAATTTTCTTCATTTCTTGTTATTCGCTTATCTTTTCCATATTACTTGTATGCTCCCGATTTGATGCTCACCAGACATAGGAGATAAGTACATATATTTTTATTCATCATTAGGTGCACCATTTTTCCCTAATTTAGAGATATATCTTCAAAACCTATCTTAATCACAATCAAATCCTCTTTGCCAATTTCAAGGTTAGATAGCAACAATCTATCTCAAAATCTCCACACAAATATTCTTCCCAATAATATTTCACCATACAAAAATATCAAATCTCAAGTACACCTTATAATCTCCAAACTCTCAAAATAATATTTAAAAATAATTCAAATTATTTTATTAACCCTTATAAATCCCTATGCATTCCACTATGCAAAAATATCACATAGCATTTATAAACCTAGCACCTCCCAAACCTTTGGTGAAATATTAAAATAAAAATAAAGGCACTTACCTTAGTCTTGGCCCATGTTAAAAATATTGTGCACACCTTAGTTGCACCCAAACTTGATCATGCAACCAACTTCTGCCAAGCATCTTAGCCCAAGGCTAGGCTACCGTTGGGTTACATACCCACACATAAATCCTTGTTCATGTACACTCTCTTATGCCTCTGTAGAATTCGACGAACAACCAAAAGTATTTCTCCTTCACAAAAAAACAAGTCGCGTGGGGATTCGAAACCTTAATCTATGCTATGCAAGCATCTTAGAAAGTATTTAGCCACCGACTATGCTACACAAATATATGAAACCTCCTAGTCATGTTTCTTCCACTTGAACCTCCGTCTACCTCTTAAAAAATAAAATCATGAATCTATCTTCTTACTTAGAAAAGCAACATCAAAATTATTACCATTAGCATAGCATGTGAATCACATAATTTCGGGTGGGAAATAAAAATTATTTTTCCTTCTTATATCCTTTGGTATTTTCCCTTACACGTTGGCCCAAATTCAAATTTTGAATTTCAATTTAAATATTAAAATTTTAAAAACCTTGGCACCCATTATTTATTTAAATTAAAATTTTAACCATAGGTTAAAATATTTTAATTTAAATAAATTAAATTAAATCCTTTGCAAACTGCTCAATGGGTTTTTTCAAGGAAATATTATTTTAATGATTCCTTGGACCTCATTTTCTTTACCTCATCCTTTTTACCAAAATATTATAATATTATTATTTCTTTTTAAACATGCTTCTCCTTCCTTGGGTCTTCAATATTTTAGGCCTCTTTTAGGCATATGATATTTAAAATAAATATTATATCCTATTTCTTTTAATCACTTCCTTGTCTTTTGGAAAAACAACATGATGAAATTAATGATGAAAAAACTTGGACATCAACCTCTTGACATCAATGACAATAAAATATGATCAAATTTCTAACAATCTCCCCCTTTGTCATTGATGGCAACCCTTTTTCCTATAATAATTTATTTTACTTTTTTCAGTTCAGCTCCCACTAAGAAACTACTCCCATTTACTGAATTTTCTCCCTCTAATTCAAATATCTTCCCCTTTGACATCAATGGCAAAGGGCCACACTTGGGGATAAATATAATACCCTTAATTCAGACCCCTCCACACCTCCTCTCCTTGAGGTGGTTAATTTTGGGGTAGGAGTATCTCTACTCCCAGCATACACTGATATTTTCCTTTGTCCATATTCTTCCTCAACTGATCCTTCTAATTTCTCTGAATATTCTTATTCTTGCTTATCTCTAGAAATTTTGTTCTACACCACTTAGACATATGCTCAACATTATTACACTTATAATACTTAATGTTGTGATTCATTGAAGGTGCAAATATCTTGAAGTTCCTCCTGGTGAAGCCATATCCATTTTTGTCATGAACCCTGCAATTAACTACCTTATGACCAAACTGATTACAAGAAGGAAAATACCCTTGAAAGAGACCCATTTCTGAATTTCTATTGGTGAAACCATGTCCCTATCTTTCATGTCTCCTGCACTTCATAGCCTTGTGACCAAACCTATGATATGAGAAGCATTTTCCATTGAAGAAATATTTCCTTGACCCCATTGGTCTCTTAGTCTCTTCTTCCCTATGATGTTTCATGTTTCATCTGTTCCTTATTTGTGCATTGTTCCTTTCCTTTTTTAACCTTCTATTTTACATATTATCCTTAGAAGTATCACTTTATCTTACACTCTCTTATTTTGAAGCTTCTTCTTCTTTGGATCTTGAGATTGACTCCTCTCTTTGTTATCTATGTTCCTCTTCAAAACCAAGTCTTGTTTTATTTTATAAAGATATTTGTACCTTGATAATATTATCCAAGGTCTTTGAGCTTCTCCCAAACCTATGTAGCTTTTCTTTAGACTCTTTTAATTCCTTCCTTAGTGAAGCTACCTCATGCTCTAATATTTCACATTCTAATACCTTTACGTCTAAGTACCATTTAAATCTCTTTGTCTTAGCTATTGAGTTGGTTAGATCTTCTATAAGCTTTCCTTTCTCTTCATCACATTATTGAAATTGAATCTTGATTTTTGAGTTCTGATTTCTTACCTTTCTTAATTCCTTAAGAGTAGAAATAAGCTCACCCTCAAGATCAACCTCTTCCTCTAAATCTGCCTATATTCCTTTATCTTTAATAACATCTTCATTATTTTCTTATTTATTTCCACTAGAAGCACTTACTTCCTCTTCTATTACCAAGAGGATACTTTCTTCTTCTATGTCTTCAATAGCATCTTCATATTCATATTCATTTAAATTGAACCCATTCCTTCTGCAATGATCTTCAAGATGACCAAAATTTCCACACCTAAAACACTTGAGAATTATTGGTTCTCTTTTTACTTTTTTCTTAATATCTTCTTTTTATATTGTTAGAAATATAATTTATTCTTGATGCAGGAGCATCCAGTGGTGTAAGAGTGATCTTGCATCACCCGAAAAAAAAAAAAATTGTAATTTTTTTATTTTGTAAAACTAGTAAAACTAGTTTAACTTGCAGGAGATTTTTGAAGGTCTTAGAGGTCGAATTTGAGGATTTTTGGCTAGAGTTAACTTGGGCAATCGCCTAAGCACATGATGGTACATGTGGTGGCCACTTTAGTGGTATGGCCATTGTAAAGAGCATCTTTCACATGGGTTACTATTGGCCAATGTTAGAGCGAGATTGTTGTGCATATGTGTGGAAGTGCGTGAAGTGTCAACACCATGCTAATTTGACACATGTACCTTTGTAGGCTTTACAACCGATCCAATCGGCTTGGCCATTTTTGCAATGGGGGTTGGATTTAATCGAGAAAATTTCTAAATAAAACTATCAAAGAGGCCTCCAACACAACTTTTCTATGCCCTACTATCTAGAATCAAATGGGTAGGTAGAGGCCTCCAACAAAACATTGATTGCCATTCTAAAGAAAACTATCAAAGAGAATCACATCGATTGGAACACACAAATGCCCCTTGATCTATGGGCATACTGCACTAGAATCTGAATGCCCACTAGGGCAACCCCATTTTCACTAGTGTATGGCACCAAGGTAGTTATGCCTCTAGAACTAGAGATTCCATCGCTACGCATATCCATGCAAGATTTCATCGATGATGATACCACATGACAGGCTCACTTAGATCAACTTACATTGCTTGATGAATGTTGCATTAATGCTCTTGAGTAGTTACGCATTTATCAAGAGCGACTAAAGAGAGCCTACAATACGAAAGTCCATCCTACTTCATCAACCTAAAATGCTCCTAGGAGATCTACAACCATCTAGATCACTCCAAAATGCTCCAAGGGTCTTTACAATATGCTTGATCAACCAAAAACACTCCTAGGTAGTCTACGATCATCTAGGTGACCCCAAAATGCTCCAAGGGTGTCTACAACCTGCTTGGTCAACTTAAAATGCTCTTAGGTGGTCCACAATTTTTGAGGTCACCCCAAAATTCTCCAAGGCTATCTACAAACTGCTTGGTCAACGTAAAACACTCTTAGGTGGTCTACGACCTTCTAGGCAACCCCAAAATTCTCCAAGAGTGTCTACAACCTGCTTGGTCAATATAAAATTCTCTCTCATGGCCTACAACTGTCTAGGTCACCCCAAAATGCTCCAAGGGTGTCTACAACCCGCTTGGTCAACCTAAAACACTCCTAGGTGATATACAATTGTCTAGGTCACCCCAAAATGATCCAATGGTGTTTACAACCCGCTTGGTCAACCTAAAACACTCTTAGGCAGTCTATGACCATCAAGGTCACCCCAAAATACTCCAAGGGTGTCTACAACCTGCTTGGTCAACCTAAATTGCTCCTAGGCAGTCTTCGACCATCTAGGTCACCCTAAAATGCTCCAAGGGTATCTACAACCCACATGATCAACATAAAATGCTCCTAGGAGGTCTTCGAACATCTAGGTCACCCTAAAATACTCTAAGGGTGTCTACAACCTGCTTGGTTAACCTAAAATTATCCTAGGCAGTCTACGACCATCTAGGTCACCCTAATATTATCCAAGGGTGTCTACAACTGCTTGGTCAACCTAAAATGTTCCTAGGTGATCTACGACCATCTAGGTCACCCTAAAATGCTCCAAGGGTGTCTACAACCCTCTTGGTCAACCTAAAATTCTCCTAGGTGGTCTATGACCATCTAGGTCACCCCAACATGCTCAAAGGGTGTTTATAACCCACTTTGTCAACCTAAAATTCTCCTAGATGGTCTATGACTATCTAGGTCACCCCAAAATGCTCCAAGGGTGTCTACAACCCGCTTGGTCAACCTAAAATGCTCCTAGGTGGTCTACGACCATCTAGATCACCCCAAAATGTTCCAAGGGTTTCTACAACCCGCTTGATCAACCTAAAACACTCCTAGGAATTCTACAACCATATAGGTCACCCTAAAATGCTCTAAGGGTGTCTACAACCCTCTTGGTCAACCTAAAATGCTCATAGGAGGTATATGACCATCTAGGTCAACCCAAAATGCTCCAAGGGTGTCTACAACCTGCTTGGTCAACCTAAAATGCTCCTAGGTTATCTATGACCATCTAAGTCACACCAAAATGCTCCAAGTGTGTCTTCAACCCACTTGGTCAACCTAAAATGTTCCTAGGTAGTCTACAACTATTTAGGTCACCCCAAAATGCTTTAAGGGTGTCTACAACCCGCTTGGTCAACCTAAAATGCTCTTAGGTAGTCTACGATTGTCTAGATCATACCAAAATGCTCCAAGGGTGTCTACAACCCGCTTGGTCAACCTAAAATGCTCCTATGTGGTCTATGATAGTATAGGTCACCCCAAAATTCTCCAAGGGTGTCTACAACCCACTTGGTCAACCTAAAAAACTCCTAGGTGGTCTACGACCATCTAGGTCACCCCAAAATGCTCCAATGGTGTCTACAACCTGCTTGGTCAACCTAAAATGCTCTTAGGTGGTCTACAACCATCTAGGTCACCCCAAAATGCTCCAAGGTTGTCTACAACCCACTTGGTCAACCTAAAATGCTCCTAGGTGATATATGAATATTTTAGTAACCCCAAAATGATCCAAGGGTGTCTACAAATTGCTTGGTCAACCTAAAATATTCCTAAGCAGTCTACGACCATCTAGGTCACCCCAAAATGCTCCAAGGGTTTCTACAACTTGCATGGTCAACCTAAATCACTCCTAGGTGGTCTACAACCATCTAGGTCACCCTAAAATGCTCCTAAGGTATCTACAACCCTTGTGGTCAACCTAAAATTATCCTAGAAGGTCTACAACCATCTAGGTCACCCTAAAATGCTCCAACGGTGTCTACAACCCGCTTGGTCAACCTAAAATGCTCTTAGGTGGTCTACGACCATCTAGGTCACCCCAAAATGATCCAAGGGTTTATGCAACCCTCTTGGTCAAACTAAAACACTCATAGGTGGTCTATGATCATCTAGGTCATCCCAAAATGCTCCAAGAGTGTCTACAACCTACTTGGTCAACCTAAAATGCAACTAGGTGGTTTATGATCATCTAGGTCACCCCAAAATGCTCCAAGGGTGTCTACAACCCACTTGGTCAACCTAAAATGCTCCTAGGTGGTCTATGACCATCTAGTTCACCCCACTCCAAGGGTGCCTTTAACCCGCTTTGTCAACCCAAAATACTCTTAGGTGATCTACATCCGTCTAGGTCACCCTAAAATTCTCCAAGGGAGTCTAGAACACACTTGGTCAACTTAAAATGCTCCTAGGTGGTCTATGACCATCTAAGTCACCCCAAAATGCTCCAAGGGTGTCTACAACCTCCTTGGTCAACCTAAAATGCTCCTATGTGGTCTACGACTGTCTAGGTATCCCCAAAATACTCCAAGGGTGTCTACAACCCCCTTGGTAAACCTAAAATGCTCCTAAGTATTCTACAACCATCTAGGTCACCCCAAAATGCTCCCAGTGAATCTACAACCTGCTTGGTCAACATAAAATGCTCCTAGGTGGTCTACAACTATCTAGGTCACCCAAAAATGCTCTATGGGTGTCTAAAACCTATGTGGTTAACGTAAAATATTCCTAGGTAGTCTACGACCATCTAGGTCACCCCAAAATGCTCCAAGGGTGTTTACAACCTACTTGGTCAACCTAAAACACTCTTAGGTAGTCTACGACCATCTAGGTCACCCCAAAATGCTCCAAGGGTGTCTACAACTTGTTTTTTCAACCTAAAATGCTCCTATGTGGTCTACGACCATCTAGGTCACCCTAAAATGCTCAAAGGGTGTCTACAACCTGATTGGTAAACCTAAAATGTTCCTAGGTGGTCTAAGACCATCTAGGTCACACCAAAATGCTCCAAGGGTGTCTACAACCCACTTGGTCAAACTAAAACACTCCTAGGTGGTCTACAACCATCTAGGTCACCCCAAAATTATCCAAGGGCATTTATAACCTTCTTGGTCAACCTAAAATATACCTAGGTGGTCTATGCCTGTCTAGGTCACCCCAAAATGGTCCAAGGGTGTCTACAACCCACTTGGTCAACCTAAAATGCTGCTAGATGGTCTACAACCCACTTGGTCAACCTAAAATGCTCCTAGATGGTCTACAACCATTTAGGTCACCACAAAAATCTCCAAGGGTGTCTACAACCTACTTAGTCAACCTAAAATGCTCCTAGGCGGTCTACAAACATATAGGTCACCACAAAGTGCTTGAATCCCTGGAATTCTCAGCATTTAGAAAACCATAATGTGAGCCTCATTACATGTTTGGTGTATATCCTATATGTCAATGGAGGTAGCCTCCCACATGATGATATGTCTATCACGTTAGTGTTTGCGTGTGTGCAGACCAATGTTTGCATGTGGATGAGCTAGATTTTTGTAGCCTATACTCCCTAGTGGTCTAATCTTACCAAGTACAAACCTAGGATCATGACATTCATAGGGTGATCCTCATTCCAAGTTTGGTGGATAGCCTATCTGGAAATGGTGGTATCTTTATGGATCTCACAGGAATGAACTCACTTGCACACATATGGATATGAAGTATCTTGGTCATCCTAGCAGATTCATACCTTGTCAAAACATCTTGCATAGTTAGTATACAACCTTTGATCAAGTTAGCTAGAGTGTTTGAGTCTCATGAAAACCATTGATCATCCATATAATATATACATCTCATGAAAACCATTGAGTATGCATCTTATATAGTCTTTAGTGCTAACATAGTATGTCAAATAATATATACATCTCATCATTAAAATCCATTGATCATCCATATAATTATGCATCCATGCATACACATACCACCAAATCACATAAAATCAAATCATATTACCACATATGCATACATGATAGAAACACATCATCATATCATAAATAAAATAAGCACATTGCATACATATCATCCAACAATAAACACATGATAAACCACATAAAAGCTCATATTTGTCTATGTATATATATGGGACAAAAAGATACATCATATCTTCCATAGACTACAATAAAGTGAGTCCTTAGACTTTGCACTGCCAAAGCATCCACAAAAATAAAAAAACAAAAAGAGAATCACATGAGCCTCACCCATGGTCACGTAGGACCAGTACTGTGACCTGCACTCCCACCTGTAGTCGAAGTCCACTGTGAAATCCAATACCTACTACCACCCACCGTGTCAGCCCTCCATATAGATCCTGATGCATCCATTCTGGAAGAATACTATCCTAACCCGCTATGGCAACTCATGTATAATCAACTAGAAGTTGTGTCATCTTGTAGGTGCCCTCCAAGGCATACTATCTTAGTATTCAGCTTAACAGTATAGGACTCTCCATGTCAGAACCATGCCTGATATGTCTCCACCACCGAATTGATTTGTGTCACTTCTACCTACAGCCTAGTCACCTCCTCACTACTATAGTCCTCCCACCTATAGTTTTGAGATTGCAATTGTGCCCATAGTGGTACTATCTCAACCTGTGCTATCTGTACCTATGCTCACTATACCGCTAGCTCTACCCACACATCATGTATGTCCATCTATAGGAGATCCCTCTCCTTCCTAACCCTAATAAACTCATATCATATCTCAACCTCTATGTCACCCTGTGCCACCTATTGTACCTGCACCTCCTCACCCTTAGTGTCATCATCCTCAATGTCACCCTGATATCGTAATTCTAGGAGGTCCCCCTACTCATATACCATGTGTCTATACTCATGCCACTTGCCTACCTTGGTCGGGTCCTTGCCAGGATCCTCTTGATTAATACCCCCTACACCCCCCTAGTGGCCCCTCTCCTCACCACTGGTAGGTCATCCACCAATAGTCATAATCCTCCATAGTCTCAACATCATCCATATTTTCAAATTTCCACTGTGGGATCCACATACCGTGCCATCGCCTCCACATCGATCATCGTAGTGTCCTCTCATCCCACATTGTCGATAAAAAACTGTCTCACTAGGCAACTCCTGTCATAGCTTGAACTATCACATAACCTAAGTATAAGGAAATAACTCCCACTCTATCCCATGTTAGCCAACCAACCATATCCCCTGCATCACTCGGTGAAGCTGCACCCCAGCCTTAGCCCATGCTAGAGAATCCTTGTAGGGTCTCCAAAAAACATCTACAACTATGAGTCTCATAAAATACTAGGCATAGTGACACATGTTGCCTATATAGCATCCACTCTATCCTACCTCCTAGGCCTTCTAACATAAGATCTCATAGCCAATCTCCTGGTCCACTAGCTCATCCCACATCGTCCATGGTAGTCCTTATGGTCTATCCAACGCTATATGCTACCACCCCCAAACTTGTAGTAGAAAATTTTACCCCAAGCCCTTCCACCCTTTGGAGAAGATCTCATAAAACTTACCATACAACTAGGCCGGTAGAGTCATCCGTCATTCCATCACTAGTAGTCGCTCCATAGTACATCCTACCAGAGTGAACACCAACTCCAGAAGATTTTAGGGAAACCTGGCACCCGAAGAGTCTGGTAGGAACATATTAGATATCAAGGTCATCAACAGGATGTACCTCATACCTAGTACCATGGCCTCATTCCACCGTGCCACATTTATCCATCCACTATAACTACCCCCTATTGCCTCCTTTGCATCCTTGCCAAAGTACCGCTCCATAAAAATGTCTCTTTGGTTCTGGTGAGTAGACTCAATCAACTGCCCCTCAATAAAAATGTGTAATATATGGTATATGTCCTCCAATGTCACTATCATCTCCACTATAGGTAGGTGGAAGGTGTTGGTGTGTGGGTGCCGTAGGTCAATAAGTATTTTCAAGTAAGCATGGTTGCCCACCATAGGCTCTAACTACGTCACCTGCTTGAGGCCAATGGCATCCAACCACTCCCAGTCTACATTAGTCAAAGCCTCCCTCATATTTTCAAATATATTTATGACACAACATGAACTGTTACCACCTAGTATAGGCAAGTTGGTCACAATCAAGCTCAAATCAAGCTTCAAAATACCCCAAAAATAATCAAAAAATGAAAAAATACCTGTTTTTTAGGCTAGTTTGTGGCCGTCCCACCCAGGGATTGTCCCAAATTTTATGGACATCCCACCTAGGGATAGCCCCTAAAAAAATCATTCTAGCCATCACTCCCAGGGATGATCCCAAATCTGGATAAAAATTGGCCCTTTTAGGCACTCAAAACAGTAAAAAAAATAGTCTAAAAATCCTTAGAAAAGTAGTCAAGGCACATAAAATAACAAAAAATAGCATAAAACACTACAGGGTATCCCTATTAGGTTTAATTTCTAAGAATTTATGATGCCCTGACAAAAAGCAAAAGTAAATTATAAATTCCTTTTTAATTTCATGCATAGTGTAGTTAAAAAGTCAAATCTTACCCGTCTAGCATTGGCTCCACCACTATACGAGTCTACATACTAGCTCATGGTGACTATAGGGAAATTTTTGTAGCACTCCACTACTTAGAATCTTCATCCTCCTCCTCACATCTCAAGATATCAACAAGCACATGCACAAATGATCCCAAAAACCCCCTTATTGGCTTATATAGACCTCCTAGGGCCATGGCCATACTCGGGTGAGCCAGGATGATCACTAACTAGTTGTCCCATCCTAGGATAGCCATACATCCTATAGCTATCCCACCTTGGTATGGCCATAGGCAGGTTTCATCAAAACAACTCCAAATGTACCAAATAGGGTCTAGAACCCCTAAGAAACAACTCAAAACTGGCCCAATTTCCTATCAACTCAAAAGAAATCCAAATTACCCTTGGAGAACTAGAATTGTATTTACTTAAAACCCTAAGAAGGCCATTGTGTCTGTACTACTCCATGAGAATGAATTTGATATCTCCTTCCTTCCAGGTGGCATCAAAAAAATCATCAAAACCCTCTCAAATACTCTATTTTCAATGAGTAAAACCGGGAGGCAACCTAGCAAAGTCATTTGTGTCAAGCGACTAATTTATTTTATCATTGGTCACTCCCTAATAAAATAATTGCTTGAGGGGGTAGTCATAATTAGTTTAAAATAAACAAGCACACACTCAATTAGGTAAATTGCATTCGTTCAATGAATCATTGACAAAGACAAACATTCTCCTGCTTGGGGAAGCAAACAAGCACAAAATATCAATTAAAGCACTTGGCATTGCTAGCATCATGAAATCATAGGCCTTGCCTCTTCATGATATACAATGTCTAAGCTTAAGAAATTTCCTTAGCACCTCAAAAGCAAGGATTCAAGAATGCATGCTCTTTCTAGGATTGGGACATCTAAAGTTGGTTAGGAGAGCAAATAACATTAATCACTCAATGCTTTGGTCATATATTTTTACTCAATGCTATGCTACACACAACGTGTCTCAAAAAGAGGCATCTGTAGACACCAAAATTTGGTCAATCCAATTAAGCAACCAATACAAGGTCCAATTGACACCTTGTGGCCTCCTTGGGCAAGCCTTAGAGGTTTTACAATGGTCCTAACCATTTTTTGGAGCTTTTACCTCACTTTTGGGAATTTTTGTGGCCTATAGGAATGGTCGTCCCACCTTGGGATGGCCACAATTCAAGGTTGTCCCACCTAGGGAGGACCATGTGTGGTCATCCCTAGGTGGGATGACCATGAGCTTTGACCCCCAAAAAGTCAAATAGTAGATAAATGGCACCCAAAAAATCCTATTTGCCCTACATTTCGACCATGCAAAGTTAGAGGGTACAAAATTCTATGACATACCTCATAAAGGAGGCCATATTGGGAGATCCTCTTCCCCCTCCAATGCATGCCACCCTAGTGGCCAAGTGGCACCTATTTCCCTACATGCCCTTGCATGGCTATTTTCCCAAAGATCTCATTTGGCTATAAATTGGATCAATTTTCCACATAAAATATAGAGAGGAGTTATAGGACAAAGTAATGGAGTGCTACTAAGATTTCCTTCCAACATTTTGTGCTTTCTTTTCCCTCGAAATCTCTACCTAGAGAAGGAGGTTTGCGAGTGAACTAGGAGGCGCATTTTGATCCCAAAACCAAACCAATGAGTGAGTTTTCACACAAAATTCAACAAAAAACACTGCCTAGGAGGTTCTTAACCAATTCTTAGAGGAATTGGAGGTAAAATAAATGTAGAACTGGTGGTCGTCCCACCCTTGGATGACGTCGATCTTGTGACAGTCCCAGACTTCCCACCCTAGGATGTTGGAAAATCTATGCATTGTTTTTATTCTGTTATTTTTTTTATATTCTATATTCTTTTATGATTCTTTTGTCAAAATTTCATGCAATTTGGATCTATATTGAAGGAGATATCACATTTTTAGTGTTTTTTAGGGTCTCATGGAGGCCTACGATGGTCATTTGGTGAAATACCTACAACTATTATGTATATTGCAAATATAACCATATGGGTTGTATTAGAATGTCCCTTTATGTATTATTACAAAGTTTCATTGAATCTGGAGGTATTTTAGTTCTGGAATTGTTTGCTTTGGGTTTTGTAGGTGGAGGAAGATTATTGCAATTATGGAATGCCACCGGACATAATTTTTACTATATTTCTAGTGATATCTATCCAAAAACTTCAATTTTACATCTCTTTACAATTTCAAAATTTTTGGAGTTGATTTGATACATATTCTCATTACTAGATTTTTGGTGCTTGTGGGGATTGAATGTTTTCCATCATATACACTTGCTACGTGACATTTTTAATTTTTGTGTGTGCAGGTGCAGGCTATACAGTACATTGGTAAGGAGCATAGGATTTCAAATATCAAATACACAAGCACCCACAGCCTTGGCCCACCTACCTTGATTGTGGGTATGAGGAAAGACACTGGATGTGCACCCGAATCTCTTGAAGTATTTGATGCTTGGGCACCTAAAATTTATAACATTTGTATCAACCATTTGATCCCTCAAAGGGATGCTTTATAACCTAGATTTGATCCACTTAATTAATAAGAAATCTATTTACTTTGCTTCATTTCTTGTTATTCACTTATCTTTTCCATCTTACTTGCATGCTCCCGATTTGATGCTCATCAGACATAGGATATAAGTACAAATATTTTTATTCATCATTAGGGGCACCATTTTTCCCTACTTTAGAGATATATCTTCAAAACCTATCTTAATCACAATCAAATCCTCTTTGCCAATTTCAAGGTTAGATAGCAACAACCTATTTCAAAATCTCCACACAAATATTCTTCCCAATAACATTTCACCATACAAAAATATCAAATCTCAAGTACACCTTATAATCTCCAAACTCTCAAAATAATATTTAAAAATAATTCAAATTATTTTATTAAACCTTATAAATCCCTATGCATTCCACTATGCAAAAATATCACATAGCCTTTATAAACCTAGCACCTCCCAAACCTTTGGTGAAATATTAAAATAAAAATAAATGCGCTTACCTTAGTCTTGGCCCATGTTAAAAATATTGTGCACACCTTAGTTGCACCCAAACTTGATCATGCAACCAACTTCTATCGAGCATATTAGACCAAGGCTAGGCTGCCGTTGGGGTACATACCCACACATAAATCTTTGTTCATGCACACTCTCTTATGCCTCTGTAGAATTCGACGAACAACCAAAAGTCTTCCTCCTTCACAAAAAACAAGTCGCGTGGGGATTCAAAACCTTAACCTCTGCTATGCAAGCATCTTAGCAAGTCTTTAGCCATTGACTATGCTACACAAATATATGAAACCTCCTAGTCATGTTGCTTGCACTTGAACCTCCGTCTACCTCTTAAAAATTAAAATCATGAATCTATCTTCTTACTTAGCAAAGCAACATCAAAATTATTACCATTAGCATAGCATGTGAATCGCATAATTTCAGGTGGGAAATAAAAATTATTTTTCCTTCTTATATCCTTTGCTCTTTTCCCTTACACGTCGGCCCAAATTCAAATTTTGAATTTCAATTTAAATATTAAACTTTTAAAAAATTTGGCACCCATTATTTATTTAAATTAAAATTTTAACCATAGGTTAAAATATTTTAATTTAAATAAATTAAATTAAATCCTTTGCAAACTCCTCAATGTGTTTTTTCAAGGAAATATTATTTTAATGATTCCTTGGACCTCATTTTCTTCACCTCATCCTTTTTCTTGAAATATTATAATATTAAATATTATAATATTGTCATTTCTTTTTAAACCTACTTCTCCTTCCTTGGGTCTTCAATATTTGAGGCCCCTTTTGGGCATATGATATTTAAAATAAATATTATATCCTATATCTTTTAATCACTTTGTTGCATTTTGGAAAAACAACACGATGACATTAATGATGACAAAACTTAGACATCAACCTCTTGACATCAATGACAATAAAACATGATCAAATTTCTAACAATCTCCCCCTTTGTCATTGATGGCAACCCTTTTTCCTGTAATCATTTATTTTACTTTTTTTAGTTCTGCTCCCACTAAGAAACTGCTCCCATTTACTGAATGCTCTCCCTCTAATTCAAATATCTTCCCCTTTGACATCAATGGCAAAGGGCCACATTTGGGGATAAATATAATACCCTTAGTTCAGCCCCCTCCACACCTCTTCTCCTTGAGGTGGTTAATTTTGGGGTAGGAGTATGTCTACTCCCAGCATACACTGATATTTTCCTTTGTCCATATTCTTCCTCAACTTATCCTTCTAATTTCTATGAATATTCTTATTCTTGCTTATCTCTAGAAATTATGTTCTACACCACTTATACATATGCTCAACATTATTGCACTTATAATACTTAATGTTGTGATTCCTTGAAGGTGCAAATATCTTGAAGTTCCTCCTGGTGAAGCCATATCAATTTTTGTCATGAACCCTGAAATTAACTACCTTATGACCATACTGATTACAAGAAGGACAATACCCTTGAAAGAGACACATTTTTGAAATTTCTATTGGTGAAACCATGTCCCTATCTTTCATGTCTCCTACACTGCATAGCCTTGTGACAAAACCTATGATATGAGAAGCATTTTCCATTGAAGAAATATTTCCTTGACCCCATTGGTCTCTTAGTCTGTTCTTCCCTATGATGTTTCATTTTTCATCCAAGTCTTGTTTTATTTTATAAAGATCTTTGTACCTTGATAATATTATCCAAGGTATTTGAGCTTCTCCCAAACCTATGTAGCTTTTCTTTAGACTCTTTTAATTCCTTCCTTAGTGAAGCTACCTCATGCTCTAATATTTCACATTCTAAGACCTTTACCTCTAACTTCTCTTTAAATCTCTTTGTCTTAGCTATTGAGTTGCTTAGATCTTCTATAAGCTTTCCTTTCTCTTCATCACATTCTTGAAATTGAATCTTGAGTTTTGAGTTTTTATTTCTTACCTTTCTTAATTCCTTAAGAGTTGAAATAAGCTCACCCTCAAGATCAACCTCTTACTCTAAATCTGCCTATATTCCTTTATCTTTAATAACATCTTCATTCTTTTCTTATTTATTTCCACTAGAAGCACTTACTTCCTCTTCTATTACCAAGAGGATACTTTCTTCTTCTATGTCTTCAAGAGCATATTCATATTCATATTCATTTAAATTGAACCCATTCCTTGTGCAATGATATTCAAGATGACCAAAATTTCCACACCTAAAACACGTGAGAATTACTGGTTCTCTTTTTATTTTTTTCTTAATATCTTCTTTTTCTATTATTTTTTTTTTAATTTACAATGTGGAATCGGTAGCCACCATGAATTCGGGTAGACTGTCTAGCTTTTATGGCCATCATAGTATTTTGCGTTGTCCATGCCAGAAGCCGCCACATAGATCTTCGTGCAGTACACCCCTATAACCACCATGCCACAATCATTTTAAACCTTTTATGCCATTGAAAGCACCAGGAAAGGGACAAGCGTTCAGTCCGGCGAGTCTTGAGATTGAACCTTGGACCTCTGCCCCCCTTATGGGGTTTGGATGAACCTATTGGTCTACACCTCGGACCTTTATTTTTCTATTATTAGAAATATAATTTATTCTTGATGTAGTAGCATCCAGTGGTGTAAGAGTGATCTTGCATCACCCGAAAAAAAAAAATTGTAATTTTTTTTTATTTTGTAAAACTAGTTTAACTTGCAGGAGATTTTTGAAGGTCTTAGAGGTCGAATTTGAGGATTTTTGGCTAGAGTTAACTTGGGCAATCACCTAAGCACACGATGGTACATGTGGTGGCCACTTTAGTGGTATGGCCAATGCAAAGAGCATCTTTCACATGGGTTACTATTGGACAATGTTAGAGCGAGATTGTTGCGCATATGTGTGGAAGTGCATGAAGTGTCAACACCATGCTAATTTGAAACTTGTACCTTTGTAGGGTTTACAACCGATCCAATCGTCTTGGCCATTTTTGCAATGGGGGTTGGATTTAATCGAGAAAATTTCACCCACCTCCTCGGGTCATCACACATTCATCATTATGACTATCAAGTATTTTACAAAGTGGGTGGAAGCATTTCCCCTTACCACTACGATAGGACCCCGCATAGCGGAGTTCATATTGCATAATATCATTTGTCATTTTGGTATTCCATCCAAGATAATTTTGGATAATTGGACATCATTCAAGAATAAATATGTATGTTCTCTGACAACAAAGTATAATATCCAACACAAGTTTTCTATGCCCTACTATCTAGAATCAAATGGGTAGGTAGAGGCCTCCAATAAAACATTGATTGCCATTCTAAAGAAAACTATCAAAGAGAATCACATCGATTTGCACACATAAATGCCCCTTGATCTACGGGCCTACTGCAATAGAATTCAAATGCCCACTAGGGCAACCCCATTTTCAATAGAGTATGGCACCAAGGTAGTTATACCTCTAGAACTAGAGATTCCATCGCTATGCATATCCATGCAAGATTTCATCGATGATGATACCACACAACAGGCTCGCTTAGATCAGCTTACGTTTCTTGATGAATGTCGCATTAATGCTCTTGAGTAGTTACGCATTTATCAAGAGCGACTTAAGAGAGCCTACAATACGAAATTCCATCCTATAGAATTTCAAGTTGGTGATCTCATCCTAAAATAGAACCAATAGAACTCTAGTTTCCACCCCATTTGTGGGACAAGTTTATGGAAAACCGGTTAGGTCCCTTTATCATCACTAGTCATATCGGACCCAAAAATTATTTTATAACATCCCTTAATGGTGTAGAGGATACTTAACCCTTGAACATCCTCCATTTGTAGCCCTTCCATCCTTAGAGTATAATGAATCAACCCAAAATTATCCTAGGTCGTCTACAATCGTCTATGTCACCCCAAAATGCTTCAAAGGTGTCTACAACCCACTTGGTCTATCTAAAATGCTCCTAGGTAGTCTACAACTGTCTAGGTCACCCCAAAATGCTCCAAGGGTGTCTACAACCTACTTGATCAACTTAAAATGCTCCTAGGAGATCTACAACCATCTATATCACTCTGAAATGTTCCAAGGGTCTTTACAACCTGGTTTATCAACCAAAAACACTCCTAGGTAGTCTACGATCATCTAGGTCATGCCAAAATACTCCAAGGGTGTCTACAACCTACTTGGTCAACTTAAAACGCTCTTAGGTGGTCCACGATTTTCTAGGTCACCCCAAAATACTCCAAGGCTGTCTACAACCTGCTTGGTCAACCTAAAATGCTCTTAGGTGGTCTACGACCTTCTAGGTCACCCCAAAATGCTCTAAGAGTGTCTACAACCTACTTGGTCAATCTAAAATGCTCTTAGGTGGTCTACAACTGTCTAGGTCACCCAAAAATGCTCCAAGGGTGTCTACAACCTACTTTATCAACTTAAAATGCTCCTAGGAGATCTACAACCATCTAGATCACTCCGAAATGTTCCAAGGGTCTTTACAATTGGCTTGATCAACCAAAAATACACCTAGGCAATCTACAATCATCTAGGTCATGCCAAAATGCTCCAAAGGTGTCTACACCCAACTTGGTCAACCTAAAACACTCCTAGGTGGTCTACAACCATCTAGGTCATCCCAAAATTCTCTAATGGTATTTATAACCTGCTTGGTCAACCTAAAATATACCTAGGTGGTCTACGACTATCTAGGTCACCCCAAATTGCTCCAAGGGTGTCTACAACCCACTTGGTCAACCTAAAATGCTCCTAGATGGTATACAACCATTTAAGTCACTCAAAAAAGCTCCAAGGGTGTCTACAACCTACATGGTCAACCTAAAATGCTCCTACGTGGTCTACAACCGTATAGGTCACCACAAAGTGCTTGAATCCCTGGAATTCTCAGCATTTAGAAAACCATAAAGTGATCCTCATTACAAGATTGGTAGATAGCCTATATTTCAATGGTGATAGCCTCCCACATGATGATATGTCTATCACATTAGGGTTTGCATGTGTGCAGACCAATGTTTGCATGTGTATGAGATAGATTTTGGTAGCCTATACTACCTAGTGGTCTAATCCTACCAAGTACAAACCTAGGATCATGACATTCATAGGGTGATCCTCATTCCAAGTTTGGTGGATAGCCTTTCTGGTAATGGTGGTATCTTTATGGATCTCACAGGAATGAAATCACTTGCACACATAGGGATATGAAGTATCTTGGTCATCCTAGCAGATTCATACCTTGTCAAAAAGTCTTGCATAGTCAATATACAACCTTTGATCAAGTTAGCTAGAGTTTTTGAGTCTCATGAAAACCACATCAACATTCTATAATATTTCATTTCATTCATCCCATTTTATCACATTGCAATAGTACATTCCATATATTCATTACACAAAAACAATATAAAAATAAATAAAAGGAATTAATTCATCTTATACAGTCTTTGGTGCTAGCATAGTATGTCAAATAGTATATATATTTCATCATCTAGATCCATCGATCATCCATATCATTATGCATCCATACACATACATACCACCAAATCACATAAAATCAAATCATATTACCACATATGCATACATGATATAAATCCATCATCACATCATAAATAAAATAAGCACATTGCATACATCTCATCTAATAATAAACACATGATGATAAACCACATAAAAGCTCATATTGTCTATGTATATATATAGGACAAAAATATACATCATATTATTCATAGACTACAATAAAGTGAGTCCTTAGACTTAGCACTGCCAAAGCATCCACAAAAATAAAAAAACAAAAAGAGAATCACATGAGCCTCGCCCATGGTCACGCAGGATCGGTACTGTGACCTACACTCCCACCTTTAGTCGAAGTCCGTTGTGAACTCCAATACCTGCTACCACCCACCCTATCAACCCTCCATCTAGATCTTGATGCATCCCTCCTGGAAGAATACTATCCTAACCCGCTATGGCAAATCAAGTATGATCAACTAGAAGTTGTGTCATCTTGTAGATGCCCTCCAAGGCATACTATCTTATTATCCAACTTATCAGTATAGGACTATCCATTTCAACACCACGCCTGATATGTCTCCACCATCGAATGGAGTTGTGTCACTTCTACCTACAACCTAGTCACCTCCTCACTACTAGAGTCCTCCCACCTATAGTTTTGAGATTGCAATTGTGCCCATAGTGGTACTATCTCAACCTATGATTCTTGTACCTATGCTCACTATGCTGCTATCTCTACCCACACATCATGTACCTCCATCCATAGGAGATCCCTCTCCTGCATAACCCTAATAAAATCATCTCGTAGCTCAACCTCTATGTCACCCTATGCCACCTATTGTACCTGCATCTCCTCACCCTTAGTGCCATCATCCTCAATGTCACCCTGATATCCTAAGTCTAGGAGGTCCCCCTAATCATCTACCAGGTGTCCATACTCATGCCACTCGCATACCTTAGTCCGGTCCTTGCCAGGATCCTCCTGATGAATCCCCCCTACAGCCCCTAGTGGCCCCTCTCCTCACCACTGGTAGGTCATCCACCAAGATTCATAATCCTCCATAGTCTCAACACCATCCATATTTGCAAATTTCCACTACGGTATCCACATACCATGCCATCACCTCCATATCGGTCATCGTAGTGTCCTCTCATCTTGTGATGTCGATAAAAAACTAGCTCACTAGGCAACCCCTATCACAGCTTGAACTATCACATAACCTAAGTATAAGGAAATAACTCCCACTCTATCCCATGTCAGTCTACCAACCATATCCTTCACATCACTCAGTGAAGCTACACCCTAGCCTTAGCCCATGCTAGAAAATCCTTGTAGGGTCTCCAAAAAACATCTACTGTTATGAGTCTCACAAAATACTAGGCATAGTGACCCATGTTGCCTACCCAACATCGACTCTATCCTACCTCCTAGGCCTTCTAACATAAGATCTCATAGCCAATATCCTGGTCCACTAGCTCATCCCACATCGTCCATGGTAGTCGTTATGGTCTATCCAACGCTATATGCTACCACCCCCAAACTTGTAGTAGAAATTTATACCCCAAGCCCTTCCACCCTTTGGAGCAAATCTCATACAACTTACCATACAACTAGGCCAGTAGAGTCATCCCTCATTCCATCACTAGTGGTCACTCCACAGTGCATCCTGCCAGAGTAAACACCATCTCCAGAAGATTTTAGGGAAACCTAGCACCTGAATAGTCTGGTAGGAGCATATTTTATATTAGGGTCATCAATAGGATGTACCTCATACCTAGTACCATGGCCTCATACCACCATTCCACCATTATCCATCCACTATAAGTACCCCTTATTGCCTCCTCCGCATACCTGCCAAAGTACCGCTCCATAACAATGTCTCTCTGGTCCTGGTGAGTAGACTCAATCAACTATCCCTCCCACCTAGGGACAGTGCCTAAAAAACTCATTCTAGCCATCACTTCTAGGGATGACCCCCAATATGGATAAAAATTGGCCCTTTTAGGCCCTCAAAACAGTAAAAAAAATAGTCTAAAAATCCTTATAAAAGTAGTCAAGGCACATAAAATAACAAAAAAATAGCATAAAACACTATAGGGTATCCCTATTAGGTTTAATTTCTAAGAATTTATGATGCCCTGACAAAAAGAAAAAATAAATTATAAATTCCATTTCAATTTCATGCATAGTGTAGTTAAAAAGTCAAATCTTACCCATCTAGCACTGGCTCCACCACTATACGAGTCTACATGCTAGCTCATGGTGACTATAGGGAAATTTTGGTAGCAATCCACTACTTAGAATCTTCATCCTCCTCACATCTCAAGATCTCAACAAGCACATGCACAAATGATCCCAAAAACACCCTTATTGGCTTATATAGACCTCCTAGGGCCATGGCCATCCTCGGGTGAACCAGGAGGCTCACTAACTAGTTTTCCTATCCTAGAATAGCCATACATCCTATAGCCATCCCACATTGGTATGGCCACAAGAATGTTGCATCAAAACAACTCCAAATGTACCAAATAGGGTCTAGAACCCCTCAGAAACAACTCAAAACTGGCCCAATTTCCTATAAACTCACAAGAAATCCAAATTGCCCTTGGAGAACTAGAATCGTCTTTACTTAAAACCCTAAGAAGGCCAGTGTGGTTGTACTTCTCCATGAGAATGAATTTGATATCTCCTTCCTTCCAGGTGGCATCAACAAAATCATCAAAAACCTCTCAAAATACTCCATTTTTAATGAGTAAAAATGGGAGGCAACCTAGCAAAGTCATTTGTGTCAAGCGACTCATTTCTTTTATCATTGGTCACTCCCTAATTGAATCATTTCTTGAGGGGGTATTCATACTTAGTTTAAAATCAACAAGCACACACTCAATTAGGTAAATTGCATTCATTTAATGAATCATTGACAAAGATAATCACGCTCCTGCTTCGGGCAGCAAACAAGAACAAAATATCAATTAAAGCACTTGGTATTACTAGCATCATGAAATCATAGGCATTTCCTCTTCATGATAGACAATGTCTAAGCTTAAGAAATTTTCTTAACTCGTCATAAGCAAGGATTCAATAATGCATGCTCTTTCTAGGATATGGACATCTAAAGTTGGTTAGGAGAGAAAATAACCTTAATCATTCAATGCTTTGGTCATATATTTTTGCTCAATGTTATGCTACACACAACGTGTCTCAAAAATAGGCATCTTTAGACACCAAAATTTGGTCAATCCAATTAAGAAACCAAGACAAGGTCCAATTGACACCTTGTGGCCTCCTTGGGCAAGCCTTAGAGGTTTTACAATGGTCCTAACCATTTTTTGGAGCTTTTACCTCACTTTTGGGAATTTTGGGGGCCTATAGGAATGGTCATCCCACCATTGGATGGCCACAGTTCATGGTCATCCCACATAGGGATGACCATTTGTGGTCATCCCTAGGTGGGATGACCATGAGATTTGACCCCCAAAAATTCAAACAGTAGATAAATGACACCAAAAAAATACTATTTTCCCTACCTTTCGACCATGCAAAGTTAGAGGGTACATAATTCTATGACATACCTCATAAAGGAGGCCATATTGGGAGATCCTCTTCCCCCTCCAATGCATGCCACCCTAGTGGCCAAGTGGCACCTGTTGCCCTGCATGCCCTTGCATGCCTGTTTTCCCAAAGGCCTCATTTGGCCATAAATTGGATCAATTTTCCACATAAAATATAGAGAGGAGTTAATGCACATCTAAAGTTGGTTAGGATTCAATAATGCACATCTAAAGTTGGTTAGGAGAGCAAATAACCTTATTCATTCAATGCTTTGGTCATATAATTTTACTCAATGCTATGCTACACACAACGTGTCTCAAAAAGAGGCATCTTTAGACACCAAAATCTGGTCAATCCAATTAAGCAACCAAGACAAGGTCCAATTAACACCTTGTGGCCTCCTTGGGCAAGCCTTAGAGGTCTTACAATGGTCCTAACCATTTTTTGGAGCTTTTCCCTAATTTTTGGGAATTTTGGGGGCCTATAGGAATGGTCGTCCCACCATGGGATGGCCATAGTTCATGGTCATCCCACCTAGGGATGACCATTTGTGGTCATCCCTAGGTGGGATGACCATGAGATTTGACCCCCAAAAAGTCAAATAGTAGATAAATGACACCAAAAAAATGCTATTTGCCCTACCTTTCGACCATGCAAAGTTAGAGGGTATAGAATTCTATGACATACCTCATAAAGGAGGCCATATTGGGAGATCCTCTTCCCCCTCCAATGCATGCCACCCTAGTGGCCAAGTGGCACCTGTTGCCCTGCATGCCCTTGCATGCCTGTTTTCCCAAAGGCCTCATTTGGCTATAAATTGGATCAATTTTCCACATAAAATATAGAGAGGAGTTACAGGACAAAGCAACAAAGTGCTGCTAAGATTTCCTTCCAACCTTTTGTGCTTTCTTTTCCCTCGAAATCTCTACCTAGCGAAGGAGGTTTGGGAGAGAACTAGGAGGCCCATTTTGATCCCAAAACCAAATCATATGAGTGAGTTTTCACACAAAATTCAACCAAAAACATTGCCTAGGAGGTTCTTAACCAATTCTTAGAGGAATTGGAGGTAAAATAAATGCAGAACTGGTGGTCGTCCCACCCCAGGATGACCCCGATCTTGTGACAGTCCTAGACGTCCCACCCTAGGATGTTGGAAAATCTATGCATGGTTTTTATTTTGTTATTTTTTTTTATATATTCTAAATTTTTGTATGATTATTTTGTCAAAATTTCATGCAATTTGGATCTATATTGAAGGAGATATCACACTTTTAGTGTTTTTCAGGGTCTCATGCAAGCCTACGATGGTCATTCGATTGTGGGTACGAGGAAAGACACTGGATGTGCTCTCGATTTGATGCTCATTTCTTCATTAATAAGAAATCTATTTACTTTGCTTCATTTCTTGTTATTCTCTTATATTTTCCATATTAATCGCATGCTCTCGATTTGATGATCATCAGACATAGGAGATAGGTACATATATTGTTATTCATCATTAGGTGCACCATTTTTCCCTACTTCAGAGATATATATTCAAAACCTATGTTAATCACAATCAAATCCTCTTTGCCAATTTCAAGGTTAGATAGCAAAAATATATTTCAAAATCTCCACACAAATATTCTTCCCAATAATATTTCACCATACAAAATATCAAATCTCAAGTACACCTTATAATCTCCAAACTCTCAAAATAATGTTTAAAAATAATTCAAATTATTTTATTAACCCTTATAAATCCCTATGCATTCCACTATGCAAAAATATCACATAGCCTTTATAAACCTAGCATCTCCCAAACCTTTGGTGAAATATTAAAATAAAAATAAAGGCACTTACCTTAGTCTTGGACCATGTTAAAAATATTGTGCACACCTTAGTTGCACCCAAACTTGATCATGCAACCAACTTCTGCCGAGCATCTTAGCCCAAGGCTAGGCTATCATTGGGCTACATACCCACACATAAATCCTTGTTCATGTACACTCTCTTATGCCTCTGTAGAATTCGACGAACAACCAAAAGTCTTCCTCCTTCACAAAAACAAGTCATGTGGGAATTTGAAACCTTAAACTCTACTATGCAAGCATCTTAGCAAGTATTTAGCCACCGACTATGCTACACAAATATATGAAACCTCCTAGTCATGTCACTTGCACTTGAACATTTTTCTACCTCTTAAAAATTAAAATCATGAATCTATCTTCTTACTTAGCAAAGCAACATCAAAATTATTACCATTAGCATAGCATGTGAATCGCATAATTTCAGGTGGGAAATAAAAATTATTTTTCCTTCTTAAATCCTTTGGTATTTTCCCTTACACGTCGGCCCAAATTCAAATTTTGAATTTCAATTTAAATATTAAACTTTTAAAAACTTTGGCGCCCATTATTTATTTAAATTAAAATTTTAACCATAGGTTAAAATATTTTAATTTAAATAAATTAAATTAAATCCTTTGCAAACTGCTCAATGGGTTTTTTTAAGGAAATATTATTTTAATGATTCCTTGGACCTCATTTTCTTCACCTCATCCTTTTTCCCGAAATATTATAATATTATTATTTCTTTTTAAACCTGCTTCTCCTTCCTTGGGTCTTCAATCTTTTAGGCCTCTTTTAGGCATATGATATTTAAAATAAATATTATATCCTATTTCTTTTAATCACTTCCTTGCCTTTTGGAAAAACAACATGATGAAATTAATGATGACAAAACTTGGAAATCAACCTCTTGACATCAATGACAATAAAACATGATCAAATTTCTAACAATCTCCTCCTTTGTCATTGATGGCAACCCTTTTTCCTGTAATCATTTCTTTTACATTTTTCAGTTCTGCTCCCACTAAGAAATTGCTCCCATTTACTGAATGCTCTCCCTCTAATTCAAATATCTTCCCCTTTGACATCAATGGCAAATGGCCACATTTGGGGATAAATATAATACCCTTAGTTCAGCCCCCTCCAAACCTCCTCTCCTTGAGGTGGTTAATTTTGGGGTAGGAGTATCTCTACTCCCAGCATACACTGATATTTTCCTTTGTCCATATTCTTCCTCAACTGATCCTTCTAATTTCTCTGAATATTCTTATTCTTGCTTATCTCTATAAATTTTGTTCTACACCACTTAGACATATGCTCAACATTATTGCACTTATAATACTTAATGTTGTGATTCCTTGAAGGTGCAAATATCTTGAAGTTCCTCCTGGTGAAGCCATATCTATTTTTGTCATGAACCCTCCAATTAACTACCTTATGACCAAACTGATTACAAGAAGGAAAATACCCTCGAAAGAGACCCATTTATAAAATTTCTATTGGTGAAACCATGTACCTTATTTTCATGTCTCCTGCACTGCATAGCCTTGTGACCAAACCTGTGATATTAGAAGCATTTTCCATTGAATAAATATTTCCTTGACCCCATTTGTCTCTTAGTCTCTTCTTCCCTATGATGTTTCATGTTTCATCTATTCCTTATTTGTGCATTGTTTCTTTCCTTTTTTAACCTTCTATTTTCCATCTTATCCTTAGAAGTATCACTTTATATTACACTCTCTTATTTTGAAACTTCTTCTTCTTTGGATCTTGATATTGACTCCTCTCTTTTTTATCTATGTTCCTCTTCAAAACCAAGTCTTGTTTTATTTTATAAAGATCTTTGTACCTTGATAATATTATCCAAGGTCTTTGAGCTTCTCCCAAACCTATGTAGTTTTTCTTTAGACTCTTTTAATTCCTTCCTTAGTGAAGCTACCTCATGCTCTAATATTTCACATTCTAAGACCTTTACCTCTAACTTCTCTTTAAATCTCTTTGTCTTAGCTATTGAGTTGGTTAGATCTTCTATAAGATTTCCTTTCTCTTCATCACATTATTGAAATTGAATCTTGAGTTTTGAGTTCTACTTTCTTACCTTTCTTAATTTTTTAAGAGTAGAAATAAGCTCACCCTCAAGATCAACCTCTTCCTCTAAATCTGCATATATTCCTTTATCTTTAATAACATCTTCATTCTTTTCTTATTTATTTCCACTAGAAGGACTTACTTCCTCTTCTATTACCAAGAGGATACTTTTTGCTTCTATGTCCTCAATAGCATCTTCATATTCATATTCATTTAAATTGAACCCATTCCTTGTGCAATGATCTTCAATATGACCAAAATTTCCACACCTAAAACACTTGAGAATTATTGGTTCTCTTTTTACTTTTTTCTTAATATCTTCTTTTTCTATTGTTAGAAATATAATTTCTTCTTGATGCAGGAGCATCTAGTGGTGTAAGAGTGATCTTGCATCACCCGAAAAAAAAAATTGTAATTTTTTAATTTTGTAAAACTAGTTTAACTTGCAAGAGATTTTTGAAGGTCTTAGAGGTCGAATTTGAGGATTTTTGGCTAGAGTTAACTTGGGAAATCGCCTAAGCACACAATGGTACATGTGGTGGCCACTTCAGTGGTATGTCCATTGCAAAGAGCATATTTCACATGGGTTACTATTGGCCAATGTTAGAGCAAGATTGTTGTGCATATGTGTGGAAGTGCATGAAGTGTCAACACCATGCTAATTTGACACATGTACCTTTGTAGGCTTTACAACTGATCCAATAATCTTGGCCATTTTTGCAATGGGGGTTGGATTTAATCTAGAAAATTTCACCCACCTCCTCGGGTCATCACACATTCATCATTATTACTACCGAGTATTTTACAAAGTGTGTGGAAGCATTTCCCCTTACCACTACGACAGGACCCCACATAGTGGAGTTCATATTGCATAATATCAATTGTCTTTTTGGTATTCCATACAAGATCATTTCAGATAATGGGACATCATCAAGAATAAATATGTGCATGCTCTGACAACAAAGTATAATATCCAACACAAGTTTTCTATGCCCTACTATCTAGAATCAAATGGGTAGGTAGAGGCCTCCAAAAAAACATTGATTGCCATTCTAAAGAAAACTATCAAAGAGAATCACATCGATTGGCACATGCAAATTCCCCTTGATCTATGGGCCTACTACACTATAATTTCAATGCCCACTAGGGCAACCCCATTTTCACTAGTGTATGGCACCAATGTAGTTATGCCTCTAGAACTGGATATTCCATCACTGCGCATATCCATGCAAGATTTCGTCGATGATGATACCACATGACAGGCTCACATAGATTAGCTTACGTTGCTTGAGGAATGTTGCATTAATGCTCTTGAGTAGTTACACATTTATCAAGAGAGACTTAAGAGAGCCTACAATACGAAAGTCCATCCTATAGAATTTCAAGTTGGTGATCTCATCCTAAAAGAGAACCAGTAGAACTCTAGTTTGCCACCCCACTTGCGGTACAAGTTTACGGTAAACTAGTTAGGTCCCTTTATCATCACTAGTCATATCGGACCCAAAAATTATTTTATAGCCTCCCTTAAAGGTGTAGAGGATCCTGAACCCTTGAACATCCTCCATTTGTGGCCCTTCCATCCTTAGAGTATAATGAATCAACCCAAAATTATCGTAGGTCATCTACAATCATCTATGTCACCCCAAAATGCTTCAAGGGTGTCTACAACCCACTTGGTCAATCTAAAATGCTCCTAGGTAGTCTACAACTATCTAGGTCACCCCAAAATGCTCCAAGGGTGTCTACAACCTACTTGATCAACCTAAAATGCTCCTAGGAGATTTACAACCATCTAGATCACTCCAAAATGCTCTAAGGGTCTTTACAATTTGCTTGATCAACCAAAAACACTCCTATGCAGTCTACGATCATCTAGGTCACCCCAAAATGCTCCAAGGGTGTCTACAAGCAACTTGGTCAACTTAAAATGCTCTTAGGTGGTCCACAATTTTTTGTCACCCCAAAATGCTCCAAGGGTGTCTACAACCTGCTTGGTCAACCTAAAATGCTCTTAGGTGGTCTACAACCTTCTAAGTCGACCCAAAATGCTCCAAGAGTGTCTAAAACCTGCTTGGTTAATCTAAAATGCTCTTAGGTGGTCTACAACTATCTAGGTCACCCCAAAATGCTCCAAGGGTGTCTACAACCCGCTTGGTAAACCTAAAACACCTAGGTGATATACGATTGTCTGGATCACCCCAAAATGATCCAAGGGTGTCTACAACCTGCTTGGTCAACCTAAAACACTCCTAGGTAGTCTATGACCATCTAGGTCACCCAAAAATGCTCCAAGGGTGTCTAGAACCTACTTGGTCAACCTAAATCGCTCCTAGGTAGTCTACGACCATCTAGGTCACCCTAAAATGCTCCAAGGGTATCTGCAACCCACATGGTCACCCTAAAATGCTCCTAAGAGGTCTATGACCATCTAGGTCACCCTAAAATGCTCCAAGGGTGTCTACAACCCATTTGGTTAACCTAAAATGATCTTGGGTAGTCTACGACCATCGAGGTCACCCCAATATTCTCCAAGGGTGTCTACAACTGCTTAGTCAACCTAAAATGTTCCTAGGTGATCTACGACAATCTAGGTCACCCTAAAATGCTCCAAGAGTGTCTACAACCCTCTTGGTCAACCTAAAATGCTCCTATGTGGTCTATGACCATCTTGGTCACCCCAACATGCTCAAAGGGTGTCTATAACCTACTTTGTCAACCTAAAATGCTCCTAGATGGTCTATGAATCTCTAGGTCACCCCAAAATGCTCCAAGGGTGTCTACAACCTGCTTGGTAAACCTAAAATGCTCTTAGGTGGTCTATGACCATCTAGATCACCCCAAAATGTTCCAAGGGTTTCTACAACCTACTTGATCAACCTAAAACACTCCTACGAATTTTACAACCATATAGGTCACCCTAAAATGCTCTAAGGGTGTCTACAACCCTCTTGGTCAACAAAAAATTCTCATAGGCTATATATGACCATCTAGGTCACCCCAAAATGATCCAAGGGTGTCTACAACCTGCTTGGTCAACCTAAAATGCTCCAAGGGAGTTTAGAATGTGCATGGTCAACCTAAAATGCTCCTAGGTGGTCTATGACCATCTAGGTCACCCCAAAATGCTCCAAGGGTGTCTACAACCTCCTTGGTCAACCTAAAATGCTCCTATGTGGTCTACGACTATCTAGGTCTTCCCAAAATACTCCAAGGGTGTCTACAACCCCCTTGGTCAATCTAAAATACTCCTAGGTAGTCTACAACCATCTAGGGCACCCCAAAATGCTCCAACTAGATCTACAACCTGCTTTGTCAACATAAAACACCCCTAGGCGATCTATGACTGTCTAGGTCACCCCAAAATGCTCTAAGGGTGTCTACAACCCACTTGGTCAACATAAAATGCTACTAGGTAGTCTATGACCCTCTAGGTCACCCCAAATGCTCCAAGGGTGTCTACAACCTACTTGGTCAACCTAAAACACTCTTAGGTAGTATACAACCATCTAGGTCACCCCAAAATGCTCCAAGGGTGTCTACAACTTGTTTTTTCAACCTAAAATGCCCCCAGGTATTCTACGACCATCTAGGTCACCCCAAAATGCTCAAAGGGTGTCTACAACCTGATTGGTCAAACTCAAATGTTCCTAGATGGTCTAAGACCATCTAGGTCACCCCAAAATGCTCCAAGGGTGTCTACAATCCAATTGGTCAACCTAAAACACTCCTAGGTGGTCTACAACCATCTTGGTCACCCCAAAATTCTCCAAGGGTATTCATAACCTACTTGGTCAACCTAAAATATACCTAGGTGGTCTACGACTGTCTAGGTCACCCCAAAATGCTCCAAGGGTGTCTACAACCCACTTGGTCAACCTAAAATGCTCCTAGATGGTCTAAAACCATTTAGGTCACCCAAAAAATCTCCAAGGGTGTCTACAACCTACTTGGTCAACCTAAAATGCTCCTAGGTGGTCTACAACCGTATAGGTCACCACAAAGTGCTTGAATCCTTGGAATTCTTAGCATTTAGAAAACCATAAGGTGATACTCATTATAGGTTTTGTGGATAGCCTATATTTCAATGGCAGTAGCCTCCCACATGATGATATGTCTATAACATTAGTGTTTGCATGTGTGCAGACCAATGTTTGCATGTGGATGAGCTAGATTTTGGTAGCCTATACTACCTAGTGGTCTAATCCAACCAAGTACAAACCTAGGATCATGACATTCATAGGGTGATCCTGATTCCAAGTTTGCTAGATAGCCTATCTGGAAATGGTGGTATCTTTATGGATCTCATAGGAATGAACTCACTTGCACACATAGGGATATGAAGTATCTTGGTCATCCTAGCAGATTCATACCTTGTAAAAAAGTCTTGCATAGTCAGTATACAACCTTTGATCAAGTTAGCTAGAGTTTTTGAGTCTCACAAAAACCACATCAACATTCTATAATATTTCATTTCGTTCATCCCATTTTATCACATTGCAATAGTACATTCCATATATTCATTACACAAAAACAATACAAAAAAAAATAAAAGGAATTAATGCATCTTATACAGTCTTTGGTGCTAACATAGTATGTCAAATAGTATATACATCTCATCATTAAAATCCATCGATCATCCATCTCATTATGCATCCATGCATACACATCCCACCAAATCACATAAAATCAAATCATATTACCACATATGCATACATGATAGAAATCCATCATCATATCATAAATAAAATAAGCACATTGCATACATCTCATCCAAGAATAAACACATGATGATAAACCACATAAAATCTCATATTTGTCTATGTATATATATGGGACAAAAAGATACATCATATCTTTTGTAGACTACAATAAAGTGAGTCCTCAAAATTAGCACCGCCAAAGCATCCAAAAAAATAAAAAAACAAAAAGAGAATCACATGATCCTCACCCATGGTCACGCAGGACCAGTATTGTGACCTATACTCCCACCTGTAGTCAAAGTCCACTATGAACTCCAATACCTGCTACCACCCACCCTGTCAGCCCTCCATCTAGATCCCGATGCATCCCTATTGGAATAATACTATCCCAACCCGTTATGGCAACTCAAGTATGATCAACTAGAAGCTGTGTCATCTTGTAGGTGCCCTCCAAGGCATACTATCTTAGTATCCAGCTTATCAATATAGGACTATCCATGTCAGCACCATGCCTAATATGTCTCCACCATCGAATGGAGTTGTGTCGCTTCTACCTGTAGCCTAGTCACCTCCTCACTACTAGAGTCCTCCCACCTATAGTTTTGATATTGCAATTGTGCCCATAGTGGTACTATATCAACCTATGCTACCTGTACCTATGCTCACTATGCCACAAGCTCTACCCACACATCATGTACCACCATACATAGGATATCCCTCTCCTGCATAACCCTAATAAACTCATATCGTAGCTCAACCTCTATGTCACCCTATGCCACCTATTGTACCTACACATCTTCACCCTTAGTGTCATCATCCTCAATGTCACCCTGATATCCTAAGTCTAGGAGGTCCTCCTACTCATCTACCATGTGTCCATACTCATGCCACTCGCCTACCTTGGTCGGGTCCTTGCCAGGATTCTCCTGATGAATCCCCCCTACACCCCCTTAGTGGCCCCTCTCCTCACCACTAGTAGGTCATCCACCAAGAGTCATAATCCTCTATAGTCTCAACATCATCCACATTTTCAAATTTCCACTATGGGATCCACATACCATGCCATCACCTCCACATCGATCATCGTAGTGTCCACTCATCCCGTGATGTCGGTAAACAACTAGCTCACTAGGCAACCCCTGTCATAGCTTGAAATATCACATAACCTAAGTATAAGGAAAGAACTCCCACTCTATCCCATGTCAGCCTACCAACCATATCCCTCACATCACTCAGTGAAACTGCACTGTAGCCTCAGCCCATGCTAGACAATACCTTTAGGGTCTCCAAAAAACATCTACTGCTAGGCGGTCTACAACCCACTTGGTCACCCTAAAATTCTCCAAGGGTGTCTACAACCTACTTGGTCAACCTAAAACACTCTTAGGTAGTCTATGACAATCTAGGTCACCCCAAAATGCTCCAAGGGTGTCTAAAACTTGTTTTTTCAACCTAAAATGCTCCTAGGTGGTCTACGACCATCTAGGTCACCCCAAAATGCTCAAAGGGTGTCTACAACCTAATTGTTCAACCTAAAATGTTCCTAGGTTGTCTAAGACCATCTAGGTCACCCCAAAATTCTCCAAGGGTGTCTACAACCCACTTGGTCAACCTAAAACACTCCTAGGTGGTGTACGACCATCTAGGTCATCCCAAAATTCTCCAAGGGTATTTATAACCTACTTGGTCAACCTAAAATATACCTAGGTGGTCTACGACTGTCTAGGTAACCCCAAAATGCTCTAAGTGTGTCTACAACCCACTTTTTCAACCTAAAATGTTCCTAGATGGTCTACAACCATTTAGGTCATCCTAGAAAGCTCCAAGGGTGTCTACAACCTACTTGGTCAACCTAAAATGCTCCTAGGTGGTCTACAACCGTATAGGTTACCACAAAGTACTTGAATCCCTGGAATTCTCAGCATTTAGAAAACCATAAGGTGATCCTCATTATAGGTTTGGTGGATAGCCTATATTTCAATGGAGGTAGCCTCCCACATGATGATATGTCTCACATTAGTGTTTGCATGTGTACAGACCAATGTTTGCATGTGGATGAGCTAGATTTTTTTAGCCTATACTACCTAGTGGTCTAATCCTACCAATTACAAACCTAGGATCATGACATTCATAGGGTTATCCTCATTCCAAGTTTGCTGGATAGCCTATTTGGAAATGGTGGTATCTTTATGGATCTCATGGGAATGAACTCACTTGCACACATACGGATATGAAGTATCTTGGTCATCCTAGTAGATTCATACCTTGTCAAAAAGTCTTGCATAGTCAGTATACAACCTTTGATCAAGTTAGCTAGAGTGTTTGAGTCTCATGAAAACCACATCAACATTCTATAATATTTCATTTCATTCATACCATTTTATCACATTGCAATAGTACATTCCATATATTCATTACACAAAAAATAATACAAAAATAAATAAAAGGAATTAATGCATCTTATATAGTCTTTGGTGCTAGCATAATATGTCAAATAGTATATACATCTCATCATTAAAATCCATCGATCATCCATCTCATTATGCATCCATGCATACACATCCCACTAAATCACATAAAATTAAATCATATTACCACATATGCATACATGATAGAAATCCATCATCATATCATAAATAAAATAAGAACATTGCATACATCTCATCCAATAATAAACACATGATGATAAACCACATAAAATATCATATTTGTCTATGTATATATATGGGACAAAAAGATACATCATATTATCCGTAGAGTACAATAAAGTGAGTCCTCGGACTTAGTACCGCAAAAGCATCCACAAAAATAAAAAAAACAAAAAGAGAATCACATGATCCTCACCCATGGTCACGCAGGACCAGTACTGTGACCTACACTCCCACCTATAGTCGAAGTCCACTATGAACTCCAATACTTGCTACCACCCACCCTTTCAGCCCTCCATCTAGATCCTGATGCATCCCTCCTAGAATAATACTATCCTAACCCGCTATGGCAACTCAAGTATGATCCACTAGAAGCTGTCATCTTGTAGGTGCCCTCCAAGGCATACTATCTTAGTATCTAGCTTATCAGTATAGGACTATCCATATCAGCACCATGCCTGATATGTCTCCACCATTGAATGGAGTTGTGTCACTTCTACCTATAGCATAGTCACCTCCTCACTACTAGAGTCCTCCCAGCTATAGTTTTGAAATTGCAATTGTTCCCATAGTGGTACTATCTCAACCTATGATGCCTGTACCTATGCTCACTATGTCGCTAGCTCTACGCGCACATCATGTACCTCCATCCATAGGAGATCCGTCTCCTACCTAACCCTAATAAAATCATATCATATCTCAACCTCTATGTCACCCTGTGCCATCTATTGTACCTGCACCTCCTCACCCTTAGTGTCATCATCCTCAATGTCACCCTGATATCCTAAGTCTAGGAGGTCCTCCTACTCATCTACCATGTGTCCATACTCATGCCACTTGCCTGCATTGGTCGGGTCCTTGCCAGGATCCTCCTGATGAATCCCCCCTACACCCCCCTAGTTCCCCCTCTCCTCACCACTGGTAGGTCATCCACCAAGAGTTATAATCCTCCATAGTCTCAACATCATCCACATTTTCAAATTTCCACTACGAGATCCACATACCATGCCACTGCCTTCACATCGATCATCGTAGTGTCCTCTCATCCTGTGATGTCGATAAACAACTGGCTCACTAGGCAAACCCTATCATAGCTTGAACTATCACATAATATAAGTATAAGGAAATAACTCCCACTCTATCCCATGTCAGCCTACCAACCATATCCCTCGCATCACTCAGTGAAGCTACACCCCAGCCTCAGCCCATGCTAGACAATCCCTGTAGGGTCTCCAAAAAACATCTACTACTGTGAGTCTCACAAAATACTAGGCATAGTGACACATGTTGCCTACCCAACATCAACTCTTTCCTACCTCCTAGGCCTTCTAACATAAGATCTCATAGTCAATCTCCTGGTCCACTAGCTCATCCCACATCATCCATGGTAGTCCTTATGGTCTATCCAACGCTATGTGCTATCACCCCAAAACTTATAGTAGAAAATTATACCCCAAGCCCTTCCATCCTTTGGATCATATCTCATACAACTTACCATACAACTAGGCTATTAGGGTCATCCCTCATTCCATCACTAGTGGTCGCTCCATAGTGCATCCTTCCAGAGTAAACACCAACTCTAAAAGATTTTAGGGAAACCTAGCACCCAAAGAGTCTGGTAGGAGCATATTAGATATCAGGGTCATCAACATGATTTACCTCATACCTAGTACCATGGCCTCATACCACCGTGCCACCATTATCCATCCACTATAAGTACCCCCTATTGCCTCCTCTACATCCCTACCAAAGTACTGCTCCATAACAATGTCTCTTTGGTCCCGGTGAGTAGACTAAATCAACTGTCCCTCTATAAAAATGTGTAATATATGGTATACATCCTCCAATGTCACTATCATCTCCCCTGTAGGTAGGTGGAAGGTGTTGGTGTGTGGGTCCCATAGGTCAATAAGTATTATCAAGTAAGCATGGTCGCCCACCATAGGCTCTAACTACGTCACTTGCTTGAGGCCAATGGCATCCAGCCACTCCCAATCTACATCATTCAAAGCATCCCTTATATTTTCAAATAGATTCAGTACACAACATGACTCCTTACCACCTAGTAGATCCAAGTTGGTCACAATCAAGCTCAAATCAAGCTTCAAATTACCCTAAAAACACTCAAAAAATGAAAAAATGGCCCTTTTTTAGGCTAGTTTGTGGTCGTCCCACCCAGGGATGGTCCCAAATTTTATGGCCATCCCACCTAGGGACAGTCCCTAAAAAACTCATTCTAACCATCACTCCCAGGGATGACCCTCAATCTGGATAAAAATTGGCCCTTTTAGGCCCTCAAAACAGTAAAAAAATAGTCTAAAAAGCCTTAGAAAAGTAGTCAAGGCACATAAAATAACAAAACAATAGCATAAAACACTACAGGGTATCCCTATTAGGTTTAATTTCTAATAATTTATGATGCCTTGACAAAAAGCAAAAATAAATTATAAATTCCATTTCAATTTCATGCATAGTGTAGTTAAAAAGTCAAATCTTACCCGTCTAGCACTGGCTCCACCACTATACGAGTCTACATGCTAGCTCATAGTGACTATAAGGAAATTTTTGTAGCACTCCACTACTTAGAATCTTCATCCTCCTTCTCACATCTCAAGATCTCAACAAGCACATACACAAATGATCCCAAAAACCCCCTTATTGGCTTATATAGACCTCCTAGGTCCATGGCCATCCTCGGGTGAGACAGGTGGCTCACTAACTGGTTGTCCCATCCTAGGATAGCCATACATCCTATAGTTGTCCCACCTTGGTATGGCCACAAATAGGTTGCATCAAAACAACTCCAAATGTACCAAATAAGGTCTAGAATCCCTTAGAAACAACTCAAAACTAACCCAATTTCCTATCAACTCATAAGAAATCCAAATTACCCTTGGAGAACTAGAATTGTATTTAATTGAAACCCTAAAAAGGCCATTGTGGCTGTACTGCTCCATGAGAATGAATTTGATATCTCCTTCCTTCTAGGTGGCATCAACAAAATCATCAAAACCCTCTCAAAATACTCTATTTTCAATGGGTAAAACTGGGAGGCAACCTAGCAAAGTCATTTGTGTCAAGAGACTCATTTCTTTTATCATTGGTCACTCCCTAATCGAATCATTGCTTGAGGGGGTAGTCATAGTTAGTTTAAAATCAACAATTACACACTCAATTAGGTAAATTGCTTTCATTCAATGAATCATTGATAAAGACAATCACGCTCCTGCTTGGGGCAGCAAACAAGAACAAAATATCAATTAAAGCACTTGTCATTGCTAGCATCATGAAATCATAGGACTTGCCTCTTCATGATAGACAATGTCTAAGCTTAAGAAATTTCCTTAGCTTGTCAGAAGCAAGGATTCAAGAATGCATGCTATTTCAATGATTGGGACATCTAAAGGTGGTTAGGAGAGCAAATAACCTTAATCACTCAATGCTTTGGTCATATATTTTTACTCAATGCTATGCTACACACAACGTGTCTCAAAAAGAGGCATTTGTAGACACCAAAATCTGGTCAATCCAATTAAGCAACCAAGACAAGGTCCAATTGACACCTTATGGCCCCCTTGGGCAAGCCTTAGAGGTTTTACAATGGTCTTAACCATTTTTTGGAGCTTTTCCCTCACTTTTGGGAATTTTTTTGGCCTATAGGAATGGTCGTCCGACACTAGGATGGCCACAGTTCATGGCCATCCCACTTGGGGATGACCATGTGTGGTCATCCCTCAGTGGGATGACCATGATATTTGACCCCCAAAAAGTCAAATAGTAGATAAATGGCATCCAAAAAATGCTATTTGCCCTACCTTTCGACCATTCAAAGTTAGAGGGTACAAAATTCTATGACATACATCATAAAGGAGGCCATATTGGGATATCCTCTTCCCCCTCCAATGCATGCCACCCTAGTGGCCAAGTGGCACCTGTTGCCCTGCATGCCCTTGCATGCCTATTTTCCCAAAGGCCTCATTTGGCTATAAATTGGATCAATTTTCCACATAAAATATAGAGAGGAGTTTTAGGACAAATCAACAGAGTGCTGCTAAGATTTCCTTCCAACCTTTTGTGCTTTCTTTTCCCTCGAAATATCTACCTAGAGAAGGAGGTTTGCGAGTGAACTAGGAGGCACATTCCCAAAACTAAATCATATGAGTGATTTTTCAAACCAAATTCAACAAAAAACACTTCCTAGGAGGTTCTTAACCAATTATTAGAGGAATTGGAGGTAAAACAAATGCAGAACTGGTGGCCGTCCCATCCCAGGACGACCTCGATCTTGTGACAGTCCCAGACGTCCCACCCTAGGATGTTGGAAAATCTATGCATGATTTTTATTCTGTTATTTTTTTTTATATTCTATATTTTTGTATTATTCTTTTCTCAAAATTTCATGCAATTTGGATCTATATTGAAGGAGATATTACATTTTTAGTGTTTTTCAGGGTCTCATGCAGGCCTAAGATGGTCATTTGGTGAAATACCTACAACTATTATGTATATTACAAATATAACCATATGGGTTGTATTAGAATGTCCCTTTATGAATTATGACCAAGTTTCATTCAATCTAGAGGTATTTTAGTTCAAGAATTGTTTGCTTTGGGTTTTGCAGGTGGAGGACGATTATTGCAATTATGGAATGCCACCGGACACAATTTATACTATATTTCTAGTCAAATTTATCCAAAAACTTCAATTTTACATCTCTCTACAATTTCAAGTTTTTTGGAGTTGATTTGATACATATTATCATTACTAGCTTTTTGGTGCTTGTGGGGATTGAATGTTTTCCATCATATACACTTGCTACGTGACATTTTTGCTTTCTGTGTGTGCAGGTGTAGGCTATACAGTACATTGGGAAGGAGCATAGGATGTCAAATATCAAAGACACAAGCAATGACAGCCTTGGCCCACCCACCTCGATTGTGGGTACGAAGAAAGATACTGGATGTGCACCTGAATCTCTTGAAGTATTTGATCCTTGGGCACATAAAATTTATAATAGTTGTATCAACCATTTGAGCCCTCAAAGGGATGCTTTATAACCTATATTTGATCCACTTAATTAATAATAAATCTATTTACTTTGCTTCATTTCTTGTTATTCTCTTATCTTTTCCATCTTACTTGCATGCTCCCGATTTGATGCTCATCAAACATAGGATTCAAAACCTTAACCTCTACTATGCAAGCATATTAGCAAGTCTTTAGCCACCGGCTATGCTACACAAATATATGAAACCTCCTAGTCGTGTCACTTGCACTTGAACCTCTGTCTACCTCTTAAAAATTAAAATCGTGAATCTATCTTCTTACTTAGCAAAGCAACATCAAAATTATTACCATTAGCATAGCATGTGAATCGCATAATTTTGGGTGGGAAATAAAAATTATTTTTCCTTCTTATATCCTTTGCTCTTTTCCCTTACACGTCGGCCCAAATTCAAATTTTAAATTTCAATTTAAATATTAAACTTTTAAAAACTTTGGTGCCCATTATTTATTTAAATTAAAATTTTAACCATAGGTTAAAATATTTTAATTTAAATGAATTAAATTAAATCCTTTGCAAACTCCTCAGTGTGTTTTTTCAAGGAAATATTATTTTAATTATTCCTTGGACCTCATTTTCTTCACCTCATCCTTTTTTTCGAAATATTATAATATTATTATTTCTTTTTAAACTTGCTTCTCCTTCCTTGGGTCTTCAATATTTTCGGCCTCTTTTAGGCATATGATACTTAAAATAAATATTATATCCTATTTCTTTTAATCACTTCCTTGCCTTTTGGAAAAACAACATGATGACATTAATGATGATAAAACTTGGACATCAACCTCTTGACATCAATGACAATAAAACATGATCAAATTTCTAACAATCTTCCCCTTTGTCATTGATGGCAACCCTTTTTCCTGTAATCATTTCTTTTACTTTTTTCAGTTCTGCTCCCACTAAGAAACTGGTCCCATTTACTGAATGCTCTCCCTCTAATTCAAATATCTTCCCCGTTGACATCAATGGCAAAGGGCCACATTTGGGGATAAATATAATACCCTTAGTTCAGCCCCCTCCACACCTCCTCTCCTTGAGGTGGTTAATTTTGGGGTAGGAATATCTCTACTCCCAGCATACACTGATATTTTCCTGTCCATATTCTTGCTCAAATGATCCTTCTAATTTATTTGAATATTCTTATTCTTGCTTATCTCTAGAAATTATGTTCTACACCACTTAGACATATGCTTAACATTATTGCACTTATAATACTTAATTTTGTGATTCCTTGAAGGTGTAAATATCTTGAAGTTACTCCTGGTGAAGCCATATCCATTTTTGTCATGAACCCTAAAATTAACTACCTTATGACCATACTGATTACAAGAAGGAAAATACCCTTGAAAGAGACCCATTTCTGAAATTTCTATTGGTGAAACCATGTCCCTATATTTCATGTCTCCTGCATTGCATAGCCTTGTGACCAAACCTATATGAGAAGCATTTTCCATTGAAGAAATATTTCCTTGACCCCATTGGTCTTTTAGTCTCTTATTCCCTATGATGTTTCATGTTTCATATGTTCCTTATTTGTGCATTGTTCCTTTCCTTGTTTAACCTTCTATTTTCCATATTATCCTCAGAAGTATCACTTTATCTTACACTCTCTTATTCTAAAGCTTCTTCTTCTTTGGATCTTGAGATTGACTCCTCTCTTTGTTATCTATATTCCTCTTCAAAACCAAGTCTTGTTTTATTTTATAAATATCTTTGTACCTTGATAATATTATCCAAGGTATTTGAGCTTCTCCCAAACTGATGTAGCTTTTCTTTAGACTCTTTTAATTCCTTCCTTAGTGAAGCTACCTCATGCTCTAATATTTCACATTCTACCTTTACCTCTAACTTCCCTTTAAATATCTTTGTCTTAGCTATTGAGTTGGTTAGATCTTCTATAATATTTCCTTTATCTTCATCACATTCTTGAAATTGAATCTTGAGTTTTGAGTTTTGCTTTCTTACCTTTCTTAATTTCTTAAGAGTAGAAATAAGCTCACCCTCAATATCAACCTCTTCCTCTAAATCTGCCTATATTCCTTTATCTTTAATAACATCTTCATTCTTTTCTTATTTATTTCCATTAGAAGCACTTACTTCCTCTTCTATTACCAAGAGGATACTTTCTTCTTCTATGTCTTCAAGAGCATCTTCATATTCACATTCATTTAAATTGAACCCATTCCTTATGCAATGATATTCAAGATGACCAAAATTTCCACACCTAAAACACTTGAGAATTATTGGTTCTCTTTTTACTTTTTAATTAATATCTTATTTTTCTATTGTTAGAAATATAATTTCTTCTTGATGAAGGAGCATCCAGTGGTGTAAGAGTGATCTTGCATCACCCGAAAAAAAAAAATTGTAATTATTTTTTAATTTTGTAAAACTAGTAAAACTAGTTTAACTTGCAGGAGATTTTTGAATTTCTTACAGGTCGAATTTGAGGATTTTTGGCTAGAGTTAACTTGGGCAATCGCCTAAGAACACGATGGTACATGTGGTGGCCACTTCAGTGGTATGGCCATTGAAAAGAGCATCTTTTGCATGGGTTACTATTAGCCAATGTTAGAGCGATATTGTTGCGCATATGTGTGGAAGTGCATGAAGTGTCAACACCATGCTAATTTGACACATGTACCTTTGTAGGCTTTACAACCGATCCAATCGGCTTGGCCATTTTTGCAATGGGGGTTGGATTTAGTTGAGAAAATATCACCCACCTCCTTGGGTCATCACACATTTATCATTATGACTATCGAGTATTTTAAAAAGTGGGTGGAAGCAATTCCCCTTACCACTATGATAGGACCCCGCATAGTAGAGTTCATATTGCATAATATCATTTGTCATTTTGGTATTCCATCCAAGATAATTTCGGATAATGGGACATCATACAAGAATAAATATGTTCGTGCTCTGACAACAAAGTATAATATCCAACACAAATTTTCTATGCCCTACTATCTAGAATCAAATGGGTAGGTAGAGGCCTCCAACAAAACATTTATTCTCATTCTAAAGAAAACTATCAAAGAGAATCACATCAATTGGCACACGCAAATGCCCCTTGATCTATGGGCCTACCACACTAGAATTTGAATGCCCACTAGGGCAACCCCATTTTCACTAGTGTATGGCACCAAGGTAGTTATGCCTTTAGAACTGGAGATTCTATCGTTGTGCATATCCATGCAAGATTTCATCGATGATGATACCACATGATAGGCTCGCTTAGATCAACTTACGTTGCTTGATGAATGTTGCATTAATGCTCTTGAGTAGTTACGCATTTATCAAGAGCGACTTAAGAGAGCCTAAAATATGAAATTTGATCCTATAGAATTTCAAGTTGGTGATCTCATCCTAAAAGAGAACCAGTAGAACTCTAGTTTGCCACCGCATTTGTAGGACAAGCTTATGGTAAACCGGTTAGGTCCCTTTATCATCACTAGTCATATCGAACCCAAAAAATATTTTATAGCCTCCCTTAAAGGTGTAGAGGATCCTGAACCCTTGAACATCCTCCATTTGCAGCCCTTCCATCCTTAGAGTATAATGAATCAACCAAAAATTATCCTAGGTGGTCTACAATCATCTATGTCACCCCAAAATGCTTCAAGGGTGTCTACAACCCACTTGATCAATCTAAAATGCTCCTAGGTAGTCTACAACCATCTAGGTCACCCAAAAATGCTCCAAGGGTGTCAACCTAAAATGATCCTAGGATATCTACAACCATCTAGATCACTCCAAAATGCTCCAAGGGTCTTTACAATCTGCTTGATCAACCAAAAACACTCTTAGGTGGTCTACGATCATCTAGGTCACACCAAAATGCTCCAAGGTTGTCTACAACTTACTTGGTCAACTTAAAATGCTCTTAGGTGGTCCACAATTTTCTAGGTCACCCCAAAATGCTCCAAGGGTGTCTAAAACCTACTTGGTCAACCTAAAATGCTCTTAGGTGGTCTACGACCTTCTAGGTCACCCCAAAATTCTCCAAGAGTGTCTACAACCTGCTTGGTCAATATAAAATTCTCTTAGGTGGTCTACAACTATCTAGGTCACCCCAAAATGCTCCAAGGGTGTCTACAACCCAATTGGTCAACCTAAAACACTCCTAGGTGATATACGATTGTCTGGTTCACCCCAAAATGATCCAAGGGTGTCTACAACCCACTTGGTCAACCTAAAACACTCCTAGGTAGTCTATGACCATCTAGGTCACCCAAAAATGCTCTAAGGGTGTCTAAAACTTGCATGGTCAACCTAAATTGCTCCTAGGCAATCTACGACCATCTAGGTCACCCTAAAATGCTCCAAGGGTATCTACAACCCACATGGTCAACCTAAAATGCTCCTAGGAGTTCTACGACCATCTAGGTCACCCTAAAATGCTCCAAGGGTGTCTACAACCCGCTTGGTTAACCTAAAATGATCCTAGGTAGTTTACGACCATTTAGGTCACCCCAAAATTCTCCAAGGGTGTCTACAACCGCTTGGTCAACCTAAAATGTTCCTAGGCAGTATACGACCATCTAGGTCACCCTAAAATGCACCAAGGGTGTCTACAACCCTCTTGGTTAACCTAAAATGCTCCTAGGTGGTCTATGACCATCTTGGTCACCCCAAAATGCTCAAAGGGTTTCTATAACCCACTTTGTCAAACTAAAATGCTCCTAGATGATCTATGACTGTCTAGGTCATCCCAAAATGCTCCAAGGGTGTCTACAACCTGCTTGGTAAACCTAAAATGCTCCTAGGTGGTCTACAACCATCTAGATCACCCCAAAATGTTCCAAGGGTTTCTACAACCTGCTTGATCAACCTAAAACACTCATAGGCATTCTACAACCATATAGGTCACCCTAAAATGCTCTAAGGGTGTCTACAACCTTCTTGGTCAACCTAAAATGCTCATAGGTGGTATATGACCATCTAGGTCACCCCAAAATGCTCCAAGGGTGTCTACAACCTGCTTGGTCAACCTAAAATGCTCCTAGGTGGTCTATGACCATCTAGGTCACCCCAAAATGTTCCAAGGGTGTCTACAACCCACTTGGTCAACCTAAACTATTCCTATGTAGTCTACAACTATCTAGGTCACCCCAAAATGTTTCAAGGGTGTCTACAACCTGCTTGGTCAACATAAAATGCTCTTAGGTAGTCTACAATTGTATAGGTCACCCAAAAATGCTCCAAGGATGTCTACAACCTGCTTGGTCAACCTAAAATGCTCCTATATGGTCTATGACCATCTAGGTCACTCCAAAATCCTCCAAGGGCATCTACAACCCACTTGGTCGATCTAAAACACTCCTAGGTGGTCTACAAAAATCTAGGTCATCCCAAAATGCTCCAAGGGTGTCTACAACCCACTTGGTCAACCTAAAATGCTCGTAGGTGGTCTACAACCATCTAGGTCAACCCAAAATGCTCCAAGTGTGTCTACAACCCACTTGGTCAACCTAAAATGCTCCTAGGTGATATACGACTATCTGGGTCACCCCAAAATGATCCAAGGGTGTCTAAAATCTACTTGGTCAACCTAAAATACTCCTAGGTAGTCTACGACCATCTAGGTCACCACAAAATTCTCCAAGGGTGTCTACAACCTGCTTGGTCAACCTAAATCACTCCTAGGTGGTCTACAACCATCTAGGTCACCCTAAAATGCTCCCAAGGTATCTACAACCCATGTGGTCAACCTAAAATTCTCCTAGAAGGTCTACGACCATCTAGGTCACCCTAAAATGCTCCAACGGTGTCTACAACCTGCTTGGTCAACCTAAAATGCTCTTAGGTGGTCTATGACCATCTAGGTCACCCCAAAATGATCCAAGGGTGTCTACAACTGGCTTGGTCAAACTAAAACACTCATAAGTGGTCTATGATCATCTAGGTCATCCCAAAATACTCCAAGAGTGTCTAAAAACCTGCTTAGTCAACCTAAAATGCAACTAGGTGGTCTATGATCATCTAGGTCACCCCAAAATGCCCCAAGGGTGTCTACAACCCACTTGGTCAACCTAAAATACTCCTAGGTGGTCTATTACCATCTAGTTCACCCCACTCCAAGGGTGCCTTTAACCCGCTTTGTCAACCCAAAATACTTCTAGGTGATCTACAAACATATAGGTCACCCCAAAATGCTCCAAGGGAGTCTATAACATGCTTGGTCAACCTAAAATGCTCCTAGGTGGTCTATGACCGTCCAGGTCACCCCAAAATGCTCCAAGGGTGTTTACAAACTCCTTGGTCAACCTAAAATTCTCCTAGGTAGTCTACGACTGTCTAGGTCTCCCCAAAATACTCCAAGGGTGTCTACAACTCCCTTGATCAACCTAAAATTCTCCTAGGTAGTCTACAACCATCTAGGTCACCCCAAAATGCTCCAAGTGGATCTACAACTTGCTTGGTAAACATAAAATGCTCCTAGGTGGTCTACAACTGTCTAGGTCATCCAAAAATGCTCTAAGGGTGTCTAAAACCTACTTGGTAAATCTAAAATATTCTTAGGCAGTCTATGACTATCTAGGTCACCCCAAAATGCTCCAAGGGTGTCTACAACCTGCTTGTCAACTTAAAATGCTCTTAGGTGGTCCACAACTTTTGAGGTCACCCCAAAATGCTCCAAGGCTATCTAGGTAGTCTATGACCATCTAGGTCACCCCAAATGCTCCAAGGGTGTCTAAAACCTACTTTGTCAACCTAAAATACTCTTAGGTAGTATATGACCATCTAGGTCACCCCAAAATACTCCAAGGGTGTCTACAACTTGTTTTTTCAACCTAAAATGCTCCTAGGTGGTCTATGACCATCTAGGTCACCCCAAAATGCTCAAAGGGTGTCTACAAACTGATTGGTCAACCTAAAATATTCCTTGGTGGTCTACGACCATCTAGGTCACCCCAAAATGCTCCAAGGGTGTCTACAATCCACTTGGTCAACCTAAAACACTCCTAGGTGGTCTACAACCATCTTGGTCACCCCAAAATTTGTCCAAGGGTATTTATAACCTGTTTGGTCAACCTAAAATATACCTAGGTCGTCTACGACTGTCTAGGTCACCCCAAAATGCTCCAAGGGTGTCTACAACCCACTTGGTCAACCTAAAATGCTCATAGATGGTCTAAAACCATTTATGTCACCCAAAAAAGCTCCAAGGGTGTCTACAACCTACTTGGTCAACCTAAAATGCTCCTAGGCAATCTACAACCATATAGGTTACCACAAAGTGCTTGAATCCATGGAATTCTCAAAATTTAGAAAACCATAAGGTGATCCTCATTATAGGTTTGGTGGATAGCCTATATTTCAATGGCGGTAGCCTCCCACATGATGATATGTCTATCACATTAGTGTTTGTGTGTGTGCAGACCAATGTTTGCATGTGGATGAGCTAGATTTTGGTAGCCTATACTACCTAGTGGTCTAATCCAACCAAGTACAAACCTAGGATTATGAAATTCATAGGGTGATCCTCATTCTAAGTTTGGTGGATAGCCTATCTGGCAATGGTGGTATCTTTATGGATCTCACAGGAATGAACTCACTTGCACACATAGGGATATGAAGTATCTTGGTCATCCTAGCAGATTCATACCTTGTCAAAAAGTCTTGCATAGTCAGTATACAACCTTTGATCAAGTTAGCTAGAGTGTTTGAGTCTCATGAAAACCACATCAACATTCTATAATATTTCATTTCATTCATCCCATTTTATCACATTGCAATAGTACATTCCATATATTCATTACACAAAAACAATACAAAAATAAATAAAAGGAATTAATGCATCTTATACAGTCTTTGGTGCTAGCATAGTATGTCAAATAGTATATACATCTCATCATTAAAATCCATAGTATGTCAAATAGTATATACATCACCTCGCTTAGCTCGTTTCATGCCATTTTTGAAAACATGCTGTAATAGTCAATCGGGTCAACGAGTGTGAAGTTATGACCTCGACAAGTTGACCCCAAAATTCAAATTTAAATTTTAATGGTTTTAGGTGGGAAAAAGGGAAAACAAGGTATTTGAGGGAATTTTTGAAATTGTAAAGGGGCCTTTTTCTCTTGTATCCTAATTTTTGGCATGAAAGTAATGAAAGGTTTGATTCTCTGACTTGTTCAAAGGAAAAATACTTGTGTATCATTTGTTTGGTGTTGCTAGTGTAACGTGATCTACATCACTTCTTCTTCATTATCTGAGGAAATTTCATCACTATCACTTGAACTCTTGTCTGTCTTATCTACATAAAAAATGTTCTTATACCTTTGGAAAAACTTCTTTTCTTGCTTGCCCTGACCATACCTGTTCTTCTTTTGATACCTAGATTTTCCTGCTTCCCTATTCTTATGATCTTGTTTTTTTGCATCATTGCTACTTCTAGCATTTTGGAAGTCAAATGCATAGTTACCATATTTACCACAATTGAAACATTTAACTAATTTTGTACCTTTGTGCTTTTGTGTTTCCTTGTACCTTCTACCATAGTTTACTTCTTCATCACTGGATGACTCATTACTTGAATTTGGCTTCTTATCCTTTGTCTTCTTTGTAAATTTGAAGTCTTATTTTTTTGGATGGATAGGATCCTTTATTATTATCTCAAAAGCAATGAGAGTTCCATGTAACTCATCCCTAGTCAAAGTTTCAATATATTTTATTTCTTCTATGGCTGAAATTGTTTCACTATACCTCTTGGGGGGTGACCTTAAAATATTTTGACACACATCTAATTATTAAAATTTAAACCCAAGTCCTTGAATGGAGTTAACAACCTCATTCAAACAAAGTAAGTATGTAACAATATCTTCCTCATCCTTCATCTTTAGATCTTCAAATATTTTCTTATGATTTTGCAATTTTTCCATCTTGACATTTTTGTCTCCCTCATATATTTTCTACAATTTTTTCCAAATCTCTTTTGCTGATGTGAAATGCATAACTTTTACAAACTCTAATTCATGTAAACCACTTAATATTCCATTCATTACCTTTAAATTTTTTATATATAAGAGCTTACCATCTTTATCTATAGGTGGAGTATATGGTGATGTGTATCCATCCTCAACTACTTACCATATCTCATTTCCTTGTTCCACTAAGTAAAACTTAATTCTTACAATCCAAAATGCATAATTTTTCCCATCGACCAATGGTACCTTATTTCCTTAATATCCACTCTGAGAATCCATCTGTATTCCTGTAAGCTTTTCCTTCAAGTTAAACTCTTCCAAAGAAACCTAATCTGATACCAATTGAAGAACACAAGCTTATACTGAGACAGGGGGCAAAAAATATAAGACCAAATTTTACTTTTATTTTCTTCAAAAAATATTATCCAATATATTAATGGGAATATCAATAGTAGTAATCAAAGTAATGTACAAATCATCACACATAATAGAGACAAAAATTTAACATGGTTCACCCAATGTGAGCTACTCCACGAAGAAAATATTTCACTAGAATTTTCTCAAAAAATATATTGGGAATCCTTCCCTATTACAATGTTTATGGACCTCTATCCAAAGGAGACACCAATCCCCTCATCAAGTTCATGGACCTCTATTTATAGGATACCTTCTTCTCCTTTGTTGGTTCATGGAATTATATCTATAGGATAACTCTTTCTCCTCTACTGGTTCGTGGATCTCTATCCATAGGAGAACTCGGTATCCTCTTCTTTGTTTGGTGATCTTCTAGAATAATATTGCCTCCACTTGCATTGGCTTGTGGATATCTCTCCATAGAATACCTCTATTCTCACTTAGAAGACCTTTGTCCTCACTTCCCTGGCTAATGGATCTCTATCCACTAGAGACTACTATACTTTGCTCTATCACCTCCAAATATTGCTCTCAACTCTGCTCAATCTCTATCTCAAATATACACTAAACACTATCCTTGATATAACACAAATCTACTCTCAAATCTATATCTGGTCAAATATGCACCAAAATCTATCCTCAAATTTTTCCTTAAGCCTTAACATAAAGCTTGATCTAATCACAGATCAACTCTACTTAGATATGTCTCAAGCATTACCACAAAGCTTGAACAAATCAATTAATCAATTATGCTCTCAAGTCTTCTCAAAGACTTACCTCAAATCTATCCACAAGTCCTCTCAAGAACTTGTTCAATCTTCTCTCAAGTCTTCACTAAGACTTACCTCAAATTTGTCCACACGTTCTCTCAAGAACTTGTCCACTATGCTCAACAAGTCTTCACCAAGACTTACCTCAAATATGCTCTACAAGTCTTCACCAATACTTACCTCAAATATGCTCAACAAGTCCTCCTTAGAACTTGTTCAATCTGGTCAACAAGTCTTCACCAAGACTTACCTCAAATCTGTCCAACAAGTCTTCATCAAGACTTACCTCAAATTTGCTCAATAAGTCCTCCTTAGAACTTGTTCAATTTTCTCAACAAGTCTTTACCAAGAATTACCTCAATTCTTCTCTACAATTATTCATCGAGACTTACCTAAAATATGTTCAACAAGTTTTCACAAAATATTTCTTAACTCTATCCTTAAGTCCCCTTTAGGACTTACTCAAATCTGCTCACAAGCTTTCACAAAAGCTTGCTTAACTTTTTCCTTAAGTCCCATTTAGGACTTACTCAAATATGATCACAAGATTTCATAAAATATTGCTTAACTTTATCCATAAGATTTCACAAAATCTTACTCAATTTTGTCCTTAAGTCCCCTCTAGGACTTACTCAAATCTGCTCACAAGATTTCACAAAAGCTTGCTTAACTCTATCCTTAAGTCCCCTCTAGGACTTACTCAAATATGCTCACAAGATTTCACAAAATCTTGCTTAACTCTATCCTTAAGCTTTCACAAAATCTTACTCAAATATATCCTTAAGTCCCCTCTAGGACTTACTCAAATCTACTCACAAGCTTTCGTAAAAGCTTGCTTAACTTTGTCCTTAATTTCCCTCTACAACTTACTCAAATCTGCTCACAAGATTTCACAAAATCTTGCTTAAATCTATCCTTAATATTTCACAAAGGCTTATTAAAATTTATCCTTAAGTACCCTTTATGAATTACTCAAATCTACTCACAAGCTTTCACAAAAGCTCACTCAAACAACTACAATACTTGCATACAAAATTCAACTTAATCTCTTTCAGAAAACCTCTTCAATCACACAAACAAGTTTCACTCAGAATCTTGTTTAATCATAGAATCATATAGAGAATGATCAAATATGATATATTTCATACTCACAAACCACTCAATCACTTTCAAAATCTCTTTTAAATCTATTTGGAATAAAGTATAATTTGTTTCACAAAACTTGAACTATCACTCCAATGCTTTTAATCAATAATTCTCAACCAACCATACTCAAACATTCACTCAATGAAATACAACTTGCTTACAAATCTTAACAAAGTGTTTCACTATCCTTCCAACAAGTCACACTTATGGAACTCAAACTTTGACTCAATATTATTCTAATTTCACATAACAATGATACTCATGTTCTTCCACAAACCCTAGCTCAAGATAGTTCTCAATCTCACATAACAATGATACTCATATTCTTTCACAAACCCTAGCTCAAGATAGTTTTCAATCTCATATAACAATGATACTCATGTTATTTCACAAGCCCTAGTTAAATATAGTTCTCAACTTCACATAACAATGATACCCATGTTCTTTCAACATACACAAATCATGCACATGAACAATCACTCAAACATTTCCAACAATGCTTATCAAATAATATTTTTCACTCCACCTTTGCATTTCACAACATTCAATCAAATAATATTTGAATCATAAGGATGATGTGCCCATACCTTTTGTTTTGATGGAGATATGTCTTCAAAACCTGTCTTAATCATAATCAAATCCTCTTTGCCAATTTCAAGGTTAGATAGCAACAACCTATCTCAAAATCTCCACACAAATATTCTCCCCAATAATTATTTCACCATACAAAAATATCAAATCTCAAGTACACCTTATAATCTCTAAACTCTGAAAATAATATTAAAAAAAATCAAATTCTTTTATTAACCCTTATAACTCCATATGCATTCCACTATGCAAAAATATCACATGGCCTTTATAAACCTAGCGCCTCTCAAACCTTCAGTGAAATATTAAAATAAAAATTAAAGGCACTTACCTTAGTCTTGGCCCATGTTAAAAATATTATGCACACCTTAGTTGCACCCAAAGTCGAACCTACAACCAACTACCACTGAGCACCTTAGCCCGGGGTGAGGCTATCATTCGACTACACACCTACATGTGAACCCTTGTTTATGTACACCCTCTTATGCCTCCATAGAATTTGGTGAACAACCAAATCTCTTCCTCCTTCACAAAAAATATGTTGTGTAGGGATTCAAAACCTTAACCTCTGATGTACGAGCATATTAGCAATTCTTTGGTCATCGACCGCCCTATATAGATCTATAAAACCTCCTAGTTGTGTTGCTTGCACTTGAACCTCTATTTTCCTCTTAAAAATTAAAATCATGATTCTATTTTCTGACTTAGAAAAGTAACGCCAAAATTATTACCATTAGCATACCATGTGAATCGCATAGTGTCAGGGAGAAATAAAAATCATTTCCCCTTATTATATATTTTGCTCTTTGCCCTTACATGTCAACCCAAATTCAAATTTTGAATTTCAATTTAAATATTAAACTTTTAAAAAATTTGGCATCCATTATTTATTTAAATTAAAATTTTAACCATAGGTTAAAATATTTTAATTTAAATAAATTAAATTAAATCCTTTGCAAACTGCTCAATGGGTTTTTTAAAGGAAATATTATTTTAATGATTCCTTGGACCTCGTTTTCTTCACCTCATCCTTTTTCCTGAAATATTATAATATTATTATTTCTTTTTAAACCTACTCCTTCCTTGGGTATTCAATATTTTAGGCCTCTTTTAGACATATAATATTTAAAATGTATATTATATCCTATTTCTTTTAATCACTTGCCTTTTGTAAAAACAACCTGATGACATTAATGATGACAAAACTTGGACATCAACCTCTTGACATCAATGATAACAAAACTTGCTCAAATTTCCAACATCATCGTGAGTTTCTTCCCTTTCATTACGACCTTCCATTTGATATTTGATACACAGCTAATGTTGTCCATCTACGGTGTCTCCTATGATTGGAACAAGAGTCCACTTGTCATACATTGGCATAGGCTCTAGGTTGGTTGATCTTCCTTTGGAACAAAAACTTACCCATCACCTTGCATGGCAATGGTGGACTTTTTATCGCCAAGTGTTATAATACCTTTTGATCACCCCGACGACTAAAAAACAATATTTTAATCATTTACCACATCTATGGCATGTCTTTTGTCCTCCAGTGTGTCACTAGCCCTCATGTCTTCTTACTTGTCATTCATGCTATATTTTTCATGCCACGTTTTATCCACGTTCTTCATCATCGACACCTACATTTTACAATAAATTAGATTGGTGCACATCCTAGCTTGTTTTCTTTTGCGTGCATGTGTTCCAATAGACCATCATCTTTGAAACTTTTATTTTCACCCCTTGATAATGTCAACACTTTCAAGAGGGGGTTTAAAAATTAGTGGCATGTGGTACCATTTTGGGTGTACACGTCATATGAGGGTTTCTCATTTATGCCTTTTTGGACATGCTTTGAAATATTTTCCATTAATATATAAGTTTTTTATTTTGTTCCCTTTTTATTCTTCCTAAAATATTACTGCCACATTTTCTTATAATATTTGTTGACACGCCTTTATCACTCATCTTGTCATTTTTTTGAATTACCATGTGTCTCTTATACCTGGGGTCAATTTGAGTTTTGACACTTAAGAACATTTCATGGTGTGTTATGGATGACATCTACGGATGGTGCTTGTAAAAGATTACTACAGAAGATTGTTACAAAAAATTATTACAGAAGATTGTTACAAAAAATTATTATAGAATATGTTTATGGAAGATATCTACATAAAACATCTACGGAAGACCTCTATGGAAGACATCTACAAAATAAATCTATGGAAGACATCTACAAAAGACAACTACACAAGACACCTATAGAAGAAATCTACGAAAACTGTAATTGTTAAAGTTAAGAAAATACTTTAACTGTTTCTTAACCCCCAAACTATATTATGAACTTTGTATGCCTCTTGTTTACTCTCCCCCAAACTGTAAATTTGCCTATATAGCCAAAACAATATGAAGGGTGTTTTATTTATATTGGTGGATAGTATAATAACAAGTTTTATTTATGGGATTTTATTATAATTTTTGTGATTGTGCTTCTTGAATTTCATTAAGGAGTATCCAAGTGAGAGAAAAATAATGATTATAAGGTTTGATATCAGTCATAAATAAATTCAAAAATAGATTTCTATCAAAGTCTTAGGATATTTTTAGTCACTTAAAAAATAGAATAGATAATCTGATATTATTATGGATTTTGCTAAGAGATACAAATTTTCGAGAGATACAAGCCACATTTTTGTAGGAGAAAATGAACTATAGTACTTCCATAAGATCGTGCTTCTGAATTTTGTCTGCTTATGATATTCTAGAGTTATTTCTCAAGGACTTTAAAAATCCTAGTGACTCTAATAAAATTCATCTATTTCTTTCACAAATCAATATTATGTTAAAGTTATCCTAATATTTTCAAGCTTATCAAGGACCAATTGTGTGTGTAGTGAGTATTCATTTCCCATTATTAGTAAGGATTGAGTAAAATAAAGGTCACTTATGCCAACAAGCTATATTATCTGTGAGCATCCATAGGTCTTGTCGAAACTTAGTGCTACTTCCGTAAGGAAACCTTATTTCTAGGAGTGTTTCATTCAACCCATTGTTGTAATGAGGATCACCCCATGGTTTTTGAGATACTAAGAATTCCAAGTATTCAAGCTCTTTTGCCCTTATTTTGAATTATTTTTTTGGATACTTGGTCATTTTGTGAGGGATCAAGGGATCGTTATTGCTTTTTGGGATTCTTTCTTATTTTTAGAAGAAGCAAGAAGATGTTTTTGGGATACTTGCTCGATTAGATAAGGAGCAAGGGATGTTTTTTTTTAATGAAGGGCGAGCTTGTCCTTTTGCCAATTCATTAGTACTCTAGGCCATGCGCATAGATGGATAAGAAAGGGAAACTGCTCATTTTAGGGTAATAGTAATGCATGAATTAATTTCCCCAAATCTCATAATGTTTGTGTATGTTCAATTGTGTGTAGTCCAAGAAAAACTTGATTGACTAGGAATAAATTACAATATCAAAATATTGTTTGAATTTCAATAAAAATTTACTCAAAGCACTAGTGTTATTTGAGTAATTAAAAAACACCTAGATTTTATCTAGCAAACAAGGTATTATGAACATGTGGTAGCCATTTTCCTACAAGATTTTTAAAGAAATATCCCCTTGGGCTATTTTGAAACATTGAGACTGAAAATTGATGAAAATAAGATAGAAATATTGTAAATATAGAAACTTCATGATGAAACAAAGGAAGCATAATATTTTTTTTGTGAAGAGAGAGAAGTTATTATTCAATGATGGTTGATTACAGTTTAGATATGTACTACAAATTAGATTGTTGCTTAAGGTTGTGTATGAATTCTTCCTTACATAATGGCTTATTATAAATTTTAAGTCTATGACCATTTACTAGTAGTTTCCTTGTTGAATCATCTATAGGATTAAGCTTGACTGTACCATTACCAAAGATCTCTTTAATTTCATAGGGTCCTAGCCATTTTATCCTTAATTTACCTTTAAATTCTTGGTAATGAGAGTCAAACAACAAGGCCCAATTTCTTGATTGGAATGTATGTGGTACAATGTGTTTATCATGTCATTTATTTCATTGTTGTTGGGTTATTTCAGTCCTATGTAATACCTCTAGTCTCCTTTCATCCAAAATGTTTAACTTTTCCAATCTAACTTTCTACGCTTTGTCCAAATTCATGTCAAGTTGTACTGTTGTGCTACGGGTTTCTATCTCAAATTTAATGGACATGATAGCTTGTTTTCCATAGACAATTTTATAAGGTGATAATCTTATGGTGGTTTTCCAAGTTGTGTTTTATTCCCATACTACTTATTTCAATTTCTCAATCCAATCACCCCTATTAATAGTTACAAATTTTGTAATGATATTTTCAAGTTATCTGTTTATAATTTCTTCTTGTCCATTGGCTTGAGGCTGATACGGTGAGGTTTTCCTATGTTTTAGTTGATATATGTCAGCAAAATATTTAATTATTTTAGAGATAAATTGAGTTCCATGATCTAAAACTAACCCTCTAGGTGTTACAAAGAGTTACATAATATTTTTATAAAGGAAATCAACAACTGGTCAACTTGTGCTCGTGGTAAAGCTTTAACTTCAACCCACTTAGTAACATAATATGTACACACAAGTATGTGTTTATTACCTTCACTTGGAGGGTCTATTGATCCAATGAAGTCAATTCCCCATTTCTCTAATGGTTCAAACATTATCTACGAAATCAAAGGCATCTCCATCGAAGGGGTAGGCTTGCTAGCTCTTTGACAAGCATCACATATATCAACAAATTTATGGACATATCTATTCATGGTAGGCCAAAGTAACCACTTTGAAGTATTTTACTAACTAGCATTTGGGTAGCATAATTGCCTCCACAAGGTTCTTCATGTGCTGCCCGAATGATGTCATATACATCCTCTTATTGCACACATCTCCTAATTGCTTGGTCGAGACATCTTATAAACAAGACTCCATAAATCCACATATAAGGAATACTTTGACGTATTAGTTTTCTATGCTCATGCGATGTATATTTTTGAGGTATTTTTCCTGTTACTAAGTAATTTACAATATTAGCATACCAAGGAGTAAAAATAGAAATAGCAAACAGATGTTCATCTGGAAAATTATCAAGAATTAACTCATCATCATAAAATATTTGCATACGTGATAGGTGATCTATAATGATGTTATCCTTTCCTACCTTATCTATTATTGTGACATTGAATTCTTGTAGAAAAATAAGTCATCTAACCACTCTACCTCCTAATGTGGCTTTGTTAATTAATCATTTAATGGCAGAGTGATAAGTGTGAACAAATACTTCATACCCTATTATGTAATTTTTACATTTATTGATGGCATGGACTATAGATAAAAAAAAATGTAGTAATAGTGTAATTAATCTTGACTCCATGCAAGTTTTCACTTACATAATATATGGCGTAAGGTATTTTATTCTCAACTTATTGCAATATTGCCCCTATTGTGTAACTCAAAGCATTGCAATGTATATGGAATGGTAATTCCCAATCTGGTCCTCTCAAGACTGGAGCAATAATCAATTTATCTTTTATAACTTCAAAGGCTTCTTGACATGCTTCAGTCCAATTGAATTCACTTTCTTTAGTTAAGAGCTTAAGCATGGGAGCAACGATTTTACTAAAGTCTTTAATGAATCTACAATAGTATCCTACATGTCCTAAGAAAATTCTCACCTATATTTATATTTTTGAAGGTTGAAGGGATTGAATAACTTGTATTTTTTTAGTATCTACTTTAACACCCTCTTCTGAAATATAATGTCCTATAACAATGCCTCCTCTCATCATCATGAAAAACTTTTCATGAATCAAAGAGAGGTTTTGCTCTTGGAATATAACCAAAAAAATTTGTAAGATTGACAAGGTTTCTTCAAAGGTATTATCGTAGACTGTGAAGTCATCCATATAGACTTCTACACATTCATTTATTAAATCAGGAAAGATAGCTAAAATAGCTCTTTGAAAAGAGGAAGGTGCATTGCATAATTTTAAAGGTAAGACTTTATAAGCATAGGTGCCTACTGGACATATGAAGGTTGTCTTTTAGTGATCTTATTTAGCTATGGAAAGTTGATTATAGCCACTAAACGCATCCAAAAAGAAAAAATATTTCTTTCCAACCAAGGTATCAAGAACTTGATCAATGAATGGCAAGGGAAAATAGTCTTTCTTTGTTACTTTGTTTAATACCCTATAGTCCACACAAATCCTCCACTTACCTTTATTTTTAGGGACTATCACAAGAGGTGACACCCATTGACTATTAGAAATTGGATATATAAATCCTACCTTCAAGAGTTTTATGATTTCTTCTTGAACAATGTCTTTCATAGTTGGATTCAATATTATTTGGGGTTGTCTTACTGGATAACATACTTATTGGATAAAAATGTGATGGGTACAAATATTTGGATGTATACCCTTCATATCCTTGTAGTTCCATGCAAATGTTAATTGATATTTCTTAAGCATGTCTATTAATTATGATTCTTGTATACTTGTAAGCTCATAACTGATATTCAAGGTTCTTCCTGGTGTGATCTATTTTCTTACATTTTTTCATGTTTGCATCTATCCCCATTATCTCATATTCAATAATATTTAAGTAATAGTCATATGGTATCATTTTTTGAGACTGAATTGTGCTTGTCTCATTAATACCCATGGTAGATTCAGATGAACAACCATTATCTTGACCTTAATATTCTTTTTTGATTTCCTAGCAATAATGGTAATGGTCCCTCAACCTCTTCTTGAAGATGTTCACTCAAAACATTGATTGATAAGGTTTGAATTTCATCAAAATCATGAGGGAAATCATACCATAATTTCTTTGGAAATTCTTCTTCAATTGTTGATTTAGGGAATAGGCTAAGGCCTTTAGTATTTTTACCATTAGAAATAGTCATATTTCCTGATATACAACTAATGTAAGCATCAGCTATTGCAAGCCATGGGAACCCTATAATTAAGGGATATCCCCCTAACTTTTTCTTGGGTTGTAAGACTATCAAGTCTACAAGGTATTCCCATGAACTTACAGAGACTATAACATCTTCTAGTTTTTCTTATATCTTAATAGTAGACATATCTACGAGTTGGAGTACAATAGATGTTGATTGCAATTTATGTACCCCTAAAATTTTTGTTGTTTCTTTAGTCATGACATTAATCGTGGCTTCTAAATTGACTAAAATATTTTCCAAGGCTATGTCACCAATGTGTATCATGAGTATAGGTATTCTAGGATCTGTGTATCTTGGTAATGTCCTACCTCTCGTTATTATCTTAGATTTTTGGGCTTCATTCTTCTTTTTCCTTCCTGAATGTGTAAAAATATTTTTAATTATCTTGGAATAGATGATTATATCCTTGATAATTTGTAACAAAGGGATCTTGATAGTAACATTTTCTAATTATTGAAGGAAGTTAATGGTTAGCTTAGACGGTTCTTTTGGTATTGACAATATTTAAGGAAATGGTACCTCCACTTCCTTTCTTTGAGGAATTTGGATCTCTTGTTTTTTTGGAATGTTTTCTGGTAAATTTTCTATTTCCTTCTCATTTTTATCCTCCTTTTTGAAAAATTTTGCAGTGGGGTTATCAAGCTCTGTGAGAGTTACATTGTTTTCCAATATTTTCCCAATCTCAATTGAATTTGCTGACAAGGTGCTATAGATATAGAACACGTCTTACTAGTTTCATAGGCTTGTTGAACATTCTTGTTGTTGTTGGGATTAGGGACTGGTTGAGCTGGAAGATAAGGTTACTTGGGAGGATTGTTATTATTAACTAGAGGTATAAGAAGTCTATTTTGAGGTAGATTTTGAGGGGCTTGTCCCCTAAATTGGTTTTTAAATTTTTATTGTTGCGACGGATTCTAATACCAAGCAGATCCTCCCTAGTTATATTGGCCATTAGTATTCCAACTGTTTTGACTTGACATTCCTTGATTACATGGAGGAGGATTTCCATAGGTATTGGCCATAAAATGAGCCCATGGGGGTATGTTCTAGTCTTGATTGTTTGAATAAGAATTCTAATTTGCCTATTTTGGTTCATTGGACCATTTATTTGGCCTTTGTGAGTTGGAATAACTATGGTTTGACCAATTTGGTGGTCCATTGAATGGACCATTTTGTCTTTGAGCTACAAAATAAATCTCTTCTACCTCTTCAACTTTAGGTTATTTTATGGAAGCTTTAAAAATGGAGATGTATTTGCATTTTTCAGTTTTGTGATTCTTATCATAAATTTTACAAGTAGCAATGTTGGAAATGTTTGTAATGTTGAGAGGTCATTCTCTCAAGTTGCGCTTTTTCTACATCTATGATAGTAGATTTTTTCACTGTCCTATTCTTTTGATTTCCTATCCATTAAATCCAAAGATGTAGTCAAGGTACTTAACAAATCAGTTTTTAAATTTTCCAACATATTTCTAATTTCTACTCTTGTCAGTCCTCCTGTAGATGTATACTTATTACTCCTTAGAGTTTTATTTCTTAAATAATTTCTACAAAGCTTTACAATATCTTCAAATATAATAATATGGATATCTTATTTTTCCATAAGGTTCAAAACCTTAAGGACATCCTATTATAGTCATTTTAGAAATATTTATTTTAAGAATTCTTCATCAAGGTCTATATTTACTCTATACCCAACAAATAGAAATATCTCAAGGTAATCCTCCAAAGATCATTCCTTTTTATTCATGCAGAATAGCTCAGCTTTCTTATCCCTAAATCTATAGTAATATTGATATCATTCAAGGAATATATTTTTTAATACTCATTCTCCATATCATTGATTACAAATATTTTCTCCTATACCCATGAACCATCTTAAAGCTGCATCTTTAAGAGTAGAGGGAAACAACCTTATCTTTTGTTCATCAATGGTATAAAAGTAAGCTTGGCACACCACTTCGAATTCAAAAAGAGAAGCATCTGGATCTTTGTGTGGTTTCTCATGGAAGGTGGATAATACATAAATAGATACTTACTTAGGTTATATTGTTGTCCCATATGTGTGTAATATTGGGAATGCAAATGTATTTCTTTACCCATTCCTTCTTTGGTATATATTCTATCTTAGTCCATCTTCCCTTTGGTTTTCTTCTACTTCTCCCTACCCACTTTTCTGGTCATCCATAACTGATTGTAAGATTTCAAGAATTGGACTAGGGTATGGGTTTAGTAAAAATAGAAGAAGGATCTATATGATTATCAAATTCTAGTTCAGTCAATAATTATGATTTGGGATCTTGTTCTAGGATTTTAGATTGATTGGTTGATGTTGTTGTTTCAAATTCTTCTAAATTATAAATTTTAGGCTGTCTGCTAAAGTATCTTTGTAAGTTTCCTTCTGAGTTACTGATCTTTATAAATCTTCCCTTATATTCTTTAGGTCTACTCATGAATTTTATAAGTTCTCTTTGTTTTTACAAAAGTATAATCTTCTTTGTATATTCTATGAATATCATTAATTGGATCAAGTTGTTCGGGTGTCATGAAGTCTTCTTATAAATAATCAAAGTGGTCTATAACCAATTGAATCAATTGAATGAGAAAATCTTGTGTTGGAATGGGTTCAGGATTTCCAAATTGTAACTCATAGTGTAATTCTTGATAGATATCCCTAAAGCACATAGCTCTAGGTATCCTATGATATTTTTTGCTATATTCTAGGGCTACTTCTTTCTTTTCTAGGTCTACAAAGAATTTATGAATGAAGAGGGAGTCTTCAAAATATTGATTCCAAGGGTAAATTTTTGGATTTAATCTTGATCTTCTATCTAGAATCCAACGCTCACAACTCCTTCCAATATCCATATAATATGAATGGTAGTTCATCCCTAGAGTTTTTTCTATGTCAATCCTTTTGATTTTGTTCAACTCATCTAATTTTTCTTTAATAATTTTAGTGCGTTCATACAGAAACTTCTACTCCTTACTAGATTTTTTATTTCCTTTCTCAAAAACAAGGTTAACTTCTTGTTTTATCAGTACTTCTCTAAGGTCTATAAGTGTAGATTGATTTAAAATATTTCCACCATATAGCAAATTATATTTTATTTTCCTTTCTCTCTCTTTGGTTTTGGTTTTTGTTTGGTGATGCAGGAGCATCCAGTGGTAGCAGCACAATATTGCAACAAAAGAAATAAAGAGTGAATAAAAACACAAAATACTCTAAGTGTTGTAATGTGTCGCGATATCATGACATAAAAGTTGTCATGATATCATGACAACTCAGAACAACGATGGGCGCAAATCACAAGTGTCATGATATCACGACATAAAAGTTGTCACGATATCGTGACAACTCAGAACAACGACGGGCACAAATCGAAAGTGTTGCGATATCGGGACATAAAAGTTGTGATATCGCAACAACTCAGAACAACGGTGGGCACAAATCGCAAGTGTCACGATATCATGACATAAAATTTGTCATGATATCATGACAACTCAGAACAACGGTGGGAGAAAAATGCAAGTGTCGCGATATCGTGACATAAAAGTTGTCATGATATCACGACGAACTTGAATAGAGGCAAGGGAAAAATGCTAGTGTCATGATATCACAACATAAAAGTTGTCACGATATCGTGATGACCTTTGAGCAGAGGAGAAAGCAAACGCAAGTGTCACGATATCGTGACATACAAAGTGTCACGATATCGTGACAATTTTAAACAAAATTCGCAGGCAAAGGAAAGTGTCGCGATATCATGACACATTGGCAAACAAGGACAAAAGCTGAAAAAATGTCGCGATATCACGACCTGTTGGCAAAAGACGACCAAATCCAGAAAAAATGTTGCGATATCGCGACCGATGGACTAAATGGAAAAAGTGTTGCATTTTCGTGACCCAGCTAGGAGAGAGAAGGGTGGGTTGAAGAGATGTTGCGATATCGCGACATGCTACTTTTTCACGGACCGTTACAGAATGATAGTTGACAGTTCCAAAAGTCGTTAAGGTAGTTCCAGGGGACCATTGCAATGGTTACAGGGACAGTTGCGAACGGTGGTTGCAGCAAGAACTTGTCATTATAAAAAGAGATTGTTCGAAGGATTGAGCAGGCTAGAAAAGATGAAGACTGTGGTTTCTGATGCATTTTTTTGTACTGTGTAATTCTTCCATGGTTCAGAATTGTAATCTTTCCATGCTTATGAATGAAAATTGAGTCTTTTTATTTGTGTAAAAATTTAGCTCCCCATCAAGTGGTATCATACCGAGAAGATTATGAGTGTGTAAGCAGAGCACCGAATGTGAGGTAGCTTGCACCAGGATCTGGGGTTAAGGGTTCTGAGAAAAAGAGAATAAGAATGCCACCACAAAGAAATCATGGTGTTGGAAGGAATGTGGTTCCTGAAGGAGACTTTCAAGCATTGCAAAGGCAAGTGTAGGCCATGCAAGAAGAATTGCGAAGAGGAGTAGAGCCAAGAGGAGAAGACCAAAGTGATGATGAAGCTTGCGGAGTTGATGACCCATCAAAAGAAGAAGAAGAAGCAATGAGTGTTGTAGAATCTCGAATGATTAAAGCCATTTCTCAAATTGGGAAAATGCCAAAGATAGACGTATCCACATATTCTAGAAATTTAAATCCAGAAGAGTTGATAGACTGGATCGACAATATGGAAGAGTATTTCAAATATGAAGAGGTTGAAGATCCAAATCGAATAAAATTTGCAAGAACAAAGTTGAAAGGCCATGCTGGCATATGGTGGAAAGGAGTGCAGCTGGAACGAAATCATAGAGGAAAATAAAAGATCACCAGGTGGGATCAAATGGTTGAAAAGCTAAAACGACAGTTTATTCTGGCAGATTACGAATTAGATCTGTTGTGAAAAATGCAGAGTTTGCGATAGTCCAGCAAGTCTGTTAAAGAATATACAGAGGAATTTTTTAAAATTTCCATCAAAACTGGCCATACAAAAGCAAATAAAGAGAGAGTAGCCAGTTATATTAATGGGTTGAGAACCAACATACAAGAAGAATTGAGTTTGGTTCGAATGAGCACCATTGAATATGCTTACCAGTTTGCTCTGAAAGTGGAAGAGAAACTAAACTGTAGATTTGACAGTAAACAGAGAGGAAGAGGTCATGGTGGAAGAACTGGTGGAAGAACCAATGGAGGTAAATATGATGACCCAAAGAAGACTGGTGAAACAAGCAATCACCAGGAACAAAAGGAATAGAATGCATACCGACCCTGTAATTAGAACAATGATTATCAAAGGGGACGAGGTAGAGGTGGACACAGATATGGAAGAGGAAGATTTTGTGGAACCTGCTTCAATTGAGGGGAAGAGGGACATCAATCATATGAGTGTCCCCAACACCAAGAGGCACCGAATAGAAGGCCTGAAGCAAATGCTTGAGCTGCAGTCATTGAGGATGGTGTTGAATCTGAGCACTCTGAAGAAGCAAAGTGAGTAGAAGTGATGATCACAAGGAGAACCTTGTTGAACGAAGAGAGGGAACCAGACCAGTGAAAAAGCCTGTTCTGCACAAGGTGCAAATGTTTAGGTAAAATCTATAATATTATTATTGATAATGGTAGTATAGATAATTTGGTCTCTAAGGATATGGTGACTAAGTTAAAGCTAGAAAGAAGGTAGCACCCACATCCATACCAGATTGCGTGGTTGCAGAAGGACCATAGAGCATTGGTCAGTGAACAATGCTTGGTCAAGTTTCAAATTAGAAGATACTAGGATGAGGTCCTGTGTGATATTTTTCCAATGGATGCTTGCCATTTGTTGCTGGGAATACCATGGCAATTTTACAGACGTGCGGTGCATGATGGGCATGCAAATACCTATTCCCTGACAAAATATGGAGTGTGCCACAAACTGAAGCCATTAAAGGAGGTTGAGGAAAAGGTATGCAATAATGCTAGAATTTGTTTAGTAGATGGAAAAAAAATTTGGATGGTCTAAAGAGGGATTCAATGTGTTATGCATTAATTCCTACTGTAAAGAGAAAAGAAACTACAAACATTCCAGAAGAAGTTGAAAATCTGTTAGCAAAATTTCTTGATATTATATCAGACAATGTGCCTGAGGGTTTATCGCCAATGAGGAAGATTATTCATTAGATTGACTTAATGCCAGGATCTAGCTTACCCAATAAGGCCACCCATAGAATGTCTCCTATAGAGAATGAAGAGTTGAACCGATAAGTTCATGAGTTGTTACGAAAGGGATTGATTAGAGCAAGTTTGAGTCCCTATGCAGTACCTACAGTACTAGCACCGAAGAAGGGTGGAGAATGGAGAATGTGCACTGATTCGAGGGCCATTAACAAGATTACCATTAAGTATCGATTTCCATTACCTAGAATGGATGATATAATGGACTATTTGAGTGGAGCTAAATACTTCACTAAGATTGATTTAAAGAGTGGATATCATTAGATATGCGTTCGAGAGGGTGACGAGTGGAAAATAGCTTCCAAAACCAAAGAGGGTTTGTATGAGTGGTTAGTTATGCCATTTGGATTAACGAATGCATCCAGTACATTCATGAGGCTAATGAATGAGGTATTGCGAGACTTCTTGGAAAAGTTTGTGATAGTTTATTTGGATGATATTTTAATTTTTAGTAAAACATTGGACGAGCATTTGATGCATGTTCGGATAGTTTTTGAAAAGTTGCGAGAGGAGCAGTTATTGATAAATTTGAAGAAGTACAGTTTTGTACAGAAAGAGTTGATATACCTGGGATTTGTCATCTCAGACGAGGGTCTGAAAATGGATCTTGAGAAGGTGAAGGCTATCATTGAATGGCCTACCACAAGGAATGTAACAAAGGTAAGATCATTTCATGGTCTTGCAAGTTTTTATAGAAAGTTTATTAGATACTTTAGCAGTATTTGTGCACCCCTAATAGAAACCATGAGAGGGGATAAGAGAGAATTTAAGTGGACTGCCAAGGTAGGTACCAGTATGGACATATTGAGGAAGAAAGTGATAGAACAGCCCATTCTGGAACTTCTAAATTTCAATAAAGTGTTTTAGGTTGACTCTGATTCCAGTGGCAGTGCCATTGGAGCTGTATTGAGCCAAGAAGGTAAACCTGTTGCATACTTTAGTGAAAAATTAAATGATGCTAGAAAGAAATACTCTATTTATGATCAAGAATTCTATGCTATCATTCAAGCTCTTAAGAAATGGATACATTATTTGCTAGCCAAAGAGTTTGTTTTATATACTGACCATCAAGCTTTGCAATATATAAATAGTCAAGGTAAACTTAACCAGCGACATTTGAAGTGGTTTGAATTCCTATAGAGTTATACCTTTGTCCTGAAGCATATAAGTGGCAAATCTAATAGAGTTGCTGATGCAAGAGCATCCAACAGCACCTGATGCAGAAGCATCTAGTGGCAAGAGGGCCACTTCTAAAAAATTGGCTAAGGAAGAAGAAGAAGAAGCAGAAGGCAAGGAGAAAATGCAGAGCAAAAACTATCATGATTTCACAATGTCACGAAATTGCGACAGTCGACAACAGAGAGAAAATGCCACTAAAAGGGCCACGATTTTGTGATGTGTCATGAAATCATGAGCATCACAAAATCACGATGGAGAGCAGCCAAGGGAAGATGTTTATGATGATGTCATGATTTCACATGTCACGAAATCGTGACTATCACAAAATTGCGATAAGAAGGTAGCAAAGGGGAGACACTTGTGGAATGTCATGATTTTGTGACATGTCGTGAAATTGCAACTGTCATGAAATTATGACGTAAAGGTGAAGGTGAGGCAATAATGCAAGGAGGTCATGATATCATGATGTCGTGATATCGCGACGTCATGAAATCGTGACATAAAGGCGAAGGCAAGGCAAGAATGGGAGGAGGTCATGATATCGTGACATCGTGATATCATGATGTCATGAAATCATGATGTAAAGGCAAAAGTGAGGCAGGGAAGCGGAGAGGTCATGATATCATGACGTTGTAATATCGTGACGTCGTGATATCATGACATGAAATTGAAGCCAAGGCAAGGAAGCATGGAGGTCACGATATCGTGACGTCATGAAATCGTGACATGAATTTGAAATCAAGGCTCGAATACGGAGAGGTCATGATATTATGACATATCATGATATCACGACCAAAAAATAAAAGGAGGGGCAGGAAGAGGAAGATGTTGCGATATCACGACACCTATCACAGTGCAGTTAGAGGAAGAAAACGATAGAGGTCAGGCGGCGATTGTAGGGCAAGGACAACACATGGCACCAAGGTGCAGTTAAAGTGGGCGATTACCCAAGATCATGGGAAATGAAGAGGATGGGTCACACAAGATGATTTGATAGGAAGCGGCGATGACAGGGGCCGTGCGGAGTGGAGCCATTAATTGGGTTGATTTTTGGGAAAGACGTTTCAGAGGGTCGAGGCCTTTATAAAAACCTAGTTTTCTATAATAGTCATGGGTGGTGGATTGGAGAACACGCTTAGAGAGTATGTTAGAGAAAAACCAAGCCGAACGCTGGTTATTGTAAGCCTGTAGGCTGTTATTGTAAAGATTTTCATATTAATAGAAGAAAATTTATAAATTGTTCGAATGCATTTTTCCTGGTCCCCGATCAGTTGCAGATGCCTTGAGTAGAAGGCATAATTTTTTGATATAAATGAGAGTGCAAGTTGTTGGGTTTGATGAACTCAAGATTTTGTACCCAGCGGATCCAGATTTCATAGAGGCATGGACGACATGTTTGTCTCCTACTACTGTGGATCGCACTAAGTGGTTGGATTTTATGATCCAAGATGGGATGCTATTTTGGAAGAACCAGTTGTGCATTCCTAGAAGTTCCATGAGGGAAAATCTGATCAAAGAGAAACATAGTGGAGGACTAGCAGGACATTTTGGTCGAGATAAGAGCATTGCTCTCATTAGTGAGAATTACCATTGGCCACAGTTGTAGCCGAATGTGACCAAATTTGTGCAGGGTTGTAGAGTGTGCCAAATGGCGAAAGGAGTAAGCCAAAATATAGGAATGTATCAACCATTTCCTGTACCAGAGAGACCATGGGAGGACATCAGTATGGATTTTGTTCTTGGTCTTCCAAGGACACAACACAAAAATGATGCCATTTTTGTTGTTGTTGACAGGTTTTCAAAGATGGCCCATTTTATTCCATGCCAAAAGACAAGTGATGTTCATATTGCAGGCTTGTTTTTCAAGGAGGTTGTACGACTTTATGGTCTACCCCAAAGCATTGTCTTGGACAGAGATACCAAATTTGTGGGTTATTTTTGGTGAACTCTGTGGAAGAAGCTGAAAACAGAATTGAAATTTAGTTCTACGTACCACCTGCAGACTTAATGGACAAACCAAAGTAGTCAACAAAAGTTTGGGAGAAATAAAAGAGTGAATAAAAACACAAAATACTCTAAGTGTTGTAATGTGTCGTGATATCGTGACATAAAAGTTGTCGCGATATCGCGACAACTCAAAACAACGGCGAGTGCAAATCGTAAGTGTCGCGATATCAAGACATAAAAGTTGTCGCGATATCGTGACAACTCAAAAAAATGGTAGGTGCAAATCACAAGTGTCGCGATATCGTGACATAAAATTTATCATGATATCATGATAACTCAGAACAACGATGGGCGCAAATCGCAAGTGTCGCGATATCACGACATAAAAGTTGTGATATCGCAACAACTCAGAACAACGGTGAGAGCAAAACGCAAGTGTCACGATATCATGACATAAAATTTGTCATGATATCACGATGAACTTGAACAGAGGCAAGGGCGAAATGCCAGTGTCATGATATCATGACATAAGAGTTGTCGCAATATTGGGACAACCTTTGAGCAAAGGAGAAAGCAAACGCAAGTGTCGCGATATCGCGACATACAAAGTTTTGCGATATCACGACAAGTTTAAACAAAAGCTGCGGGCAAAGGAAAGTGTCACGATATTGCGACACATTGGAAAACAAGGAAAAATTTTGAAAAAGTGTCACGATATCATGACCTGTTGGTAAAATATGACCAAATCCAGAAAAAATGTCGTGATATCGCGATCGATGGACTAAAGGGAAAAAGTGTTGCATTTTTGCGACCCGGCTAGGAGAGAGAAGGGTGGGTTGAAGAGATGTCGTGATATCGCGACATGCTACTTTTTTACGGACCGTTACAGAATGACAGTTGATAGTTCCAAAAGTCATTAAGGTAGTTCCAAGGGACCGTTGCAGTGGTTACAGGGATAGTTGCGAACGGCGATTGCAGCAAGAACCTGTCATTATAAAAAGAGATTGTTCGAAGGATTGAGCAGGCTGGAAAAGATGAAGACTACGGTTTTTGATGGATTTTTTTGTACTATGTAATTCTTCCATGGTTCAGAATTGTAATCTTTTCATGCTTCTGAATGAAAATTGAGTCTTTTTCTTTGTGTTAAAATTTGGCTCCCCATTACTAGATGTTTTATTTCCTTTCTCAAAAACAAGGTTAACTTCTTGTTTTATCAGTACTTCTCTAAGGTCTATAAGTGTAGATTGATTTAAAATATTTCCACCATATAGCAAATTATATTTTATTTTCCTTTCTCTCTCTTTGGTTTTGGTTTTTGTTTGGGTTTTAATTTTGGTTTTTGTTTAGGTTTTGATTTTGGTTTTCTATTTTAATCCTACTATTGTCAATTTTAGATATAAATCATAGAAAATAGATTTATAATTATCCTTAATACAATAGGGAAGAATTAAAATAAAATTTCAAAACAATTCTAATATTTTACTAAAATTAGGTGTGACTCGCATTCCTACAAATCTTTATACAACCAACCTTAGCACACTAGGAGTGAAATAAAATGTTGTTGGAAAAGTAAAATTTAACAATCCTAATGTTTTGCTAAAATTAGGTGTGACTCGCGTTCCTACGAATATTTATACATCCAATCTTAGCACATTAGGAGTAAAATGAAATGCTACTAAAAAAATAAAATTAACTGGAAATAAAAGGTTAAACTATTAATGTTTGTTTGATTGTTTAGGAGGGTTTCACTATGGTTGTGTCACTCAACCATACCTACTTCCTATTTTTCTCATAGATCCTAATTCAAACTAAACAATAATAATCACCCAAAGCTAGAAAATTTACAGTAATTGAAATTTGTAGGAAATAAAATTTGTAGGAAATAAAATTTGCAAGAAATAAAATTCTAATTAAGAAAGTAGTAGAAATGATTCCTCAAGAGAAAATAACCTAGAAACATCCAACGAAGGGCTTGTTGGGACCATATCATGCCACTCTAACTCATATGCATGCCAAGGACTCATACATACCTCTTTCCACATACAAGTAAGCCTCTCCTTTTTGCACTACCAAACAACTTTTCTGATTAACCACTATGGTGCTACTCTCCCCAGCAATGGTGCCAAAATGATCAGCTATAATAGCTTACATTTAATTTTATCAATCCAAGGGTAATCAAGGTTAGATTTAAAATGTAGGAATTCAGTATAGATTGTACAGTGGGGATTAATTCTAAGCTTAATTTAGATCTCTTTTTAGTTTAAGGTTTTGCAAAAAATATAATAAATAGAAATTAAATCATGTAGGAATGAAAACATAATGTAATTTATGATTTATTTAGTAAATATGATAATTATCTATTGATTATTTTATATATTGTTGAGGATAAATAATAATAATTACCTACTGATGAGTTGATCTATTGTTGAGGATCCTCATGCAGTTAGTTTTAATTATCAATTCTAACTTTATGTTTTATAAGAATGAAATTTAATTTATTGTATATTATAAGGTCAATTAACTATTTCTAACCTATTGTAGGGGTGAGAGATTAGGGTCTAGTTGTAGGATTGGGCCCTACATCCTAGAGGATAGTGTAAGTCTTTCTCCCCTAAACTAATTTATCTCAATAACTAAGATGCATAACTACTATTAATATTATTCTATTTTATGAATGCAGTATAATTACAATTACAACTACATAAAAAAATTAAGCAGTAAATACAAATGACACAGTTACCATATGTGAAGAATGAAGTGCTACTTTTATCTATAGAAATTCAAATGTACATGTTGGCGCATTTCCTCAAAAATTGTACAGACACATTGAACATCCAATATTTCTCCCTTAGATTATTTAGAATTAGGCTATTGGATATTAGATATTTTCAAAGGTCTCCCTATGTAATATATATTATAACTTGAATAATTCTAAGTGATATTCTTCCACGTATTTTGCCATGTGGAGTTGTGGACTTGATAATGCAATAACTATGCATTAATGATAATAATCTATACTAACATAATTCCTAATTCTGCTTGTACTCAATAAACAACTTAAGTAATCCAAGTGGCACTTTATGAGCTAACATAACAACATAATACTAACTTAGATATTTTTCAAGATATAACACATAACCATATGTCCTTTATTCTTGGAAAGGACTAAACAATATTGCATAGGAATCTAATCATCCTAACAATATTCTAATTATATAATCATTACAAAATAAAGTTATAACAACTTTATTAATCACAATACCCTTGTGAAGAATATGTGACAAGTCAACTAACTAAGCTAACTATACTCCTTTATTTCCATGTAAGAGCGCCATGGTGTAACTAATGTGGCATGTAGCATCGATCAATTGACTTGGTCAACTCTCTTTGATAACTGTTGGTAAAATTTCTCTTTGGTAACTACTGGTAAAAGTTCTCTTCAGTAACAATCTTCAGTAGCTACCTTCTACAACATACTTCTATAACTATTTTGCATAACATACAATTACCATATTCTGTAACAGTAATCAACCACTATTTTGTCACCGCACCTAGAGTCTTCTTAATCCATTTTACTTACATTCATCTTCTCACATCCATGGTGTGATATAAAGCTTGTGCTACTACATCATGCGCCTATGGAAAGTCCTTCAATATTTTCCTGCATAATTACTCACAACTCGGACATATTTTACATGAAATGCACACATTTTTTAGATTAATTGCATTCTTATTTTAACTGATAAATCACAAAAATAAGCAGGAATAACTTACTTAAAATATATTATAATCACAAATTAAATATAAAAATGAGATAACTTAATACAGAAAATATCAAATAATCACTCATCAAGTACATTTTCATTTATATTTATGTTGCATGTATTGGTTGCTTTTGGGGTTAGATACATGTGTTTAGTCACATATTTGGAAAGCTTAGTCTATAGCACCCATATTATTTTATTTTTAGCTGTGTTCTTACCAATTGGATTGTCTTGTTTGGTTGTCAAGCTAGTCTAAGAGCTTACCTTTCAAATTTTCTTTTTCTTCCATTAATTTTTTCTTCAAATTTATTGTTCATGTTTGATTTTGTGTTCATTCCTAGGTGGGTCAAGTCTTGTTTGCATGGTCAATTTTTAGTATGCTATCCATCCTTGTGAGCTTGATGGGATGGTCTCAATAGTGTTAAACAGTGCAATTGGGTGCCTTTGCTAGTTCTTTGAGATTGTATCTAGGGATCCATGAGCTTTTAGGTCCCTTCTGACCTTGTAACCATAGACCAGTCCAAGGTGTAGGTGTGGCCATGAATAGTTCATGCATTCAAAGTGATGTTTGGTACCTAGTGTAGATTTTATTGTGTGAGCTTGCATCTTGCTTACATTTGGCCTATTAAGTTTTTCTTTGTACATGCCTAGAGTAAGGATTCTTAGGAAGTTTAATTTATTTAATTAAAGGAAGGAACTAAAGGTTTAAGGGAATAATTTAAAAGAAGAAAGAGAATGGTTTTATTTATGTTAATGATAGTTGTATCTTAATATTGTGTTGGTATTGATATTGCTTTATTATAAATCCTTATCTTTATGTTTTTGAAAGATTAATATTTTAGTTTGATCATGGTTTATGTGCATCTTGTATTCATGAAAAAAGATTATGCATGGTTGTTAGGGTTTTGGTAAATGTGCATTTTGTGATACGTTCTATGGAAAGAATAGTGTATATTCTTAGAATAAATTTATAATTTAATATTATATTTTGAGTTAAGGAAAATTCTATTTGATATAGAGGATATAAGTTATTTTTAGAAAATAATGATTATCATTAAGTATTTTTATCCGTTATGGAATGGATCAATGAGTTCTTATCTTTATTAAGTTTATTTATATTTGTGATTTGATAACTTAAGTTAATGAAAATAAGTGCATTGGTAGATATTTAGAGAAAGATAAATCTTATTTTATTTATGGATTCAATATTATTAGGAGTAGGAAATAATAGTTGTTATCCATGAATATTGTTTAATGTAAAAGTTAAATGGAAGGTGAATATTATTATAATGGTTCCTGAGGCTTGAGTAGATAAAGAAATCCATTATGGAGGGAAGTATGGGATTCTCTCCTTGATTGCATGAAATTGATGTATGAATGCATGGTTGTATATTTGCATGATATTATTGCTTGACATATATTAGACTTGCATAAGTAATTCATGAGTTATCTTAATCCCTAAGCTTCTTCTCAAAGTTCATGGAAGATTCTCCTTCATGAAGAGGATTGTGAAAGGAAGTTGATGCTAGGGATATCTTAGGTGGAAAATGTATTAATAGATTTTGAGGATGAAAAGAAAAGTGATGTTATTATTTATGTCAAGTTATTGTAAAGTTGGAAGTGAAGTATTTTAGAGGAAATATGTTTTCCAATTACTTTTGTTATATTTGAAAACTTGAACGAAGAATGGAAGGATTATATGTTATTGATTTCTTATATGTAATTATGTGAAAATGAGCAAATGGAAAAGAATGAGTTAGATTCTAAATTCATGGATGATGTATTTTTTTTTTGTTTAAGCAAAAAACCCCTTGCGAAGCCGCCTTGGTCTGAGAGACCACGAATAGGGGGTTCTACACCGTCAAAGTCACCCGGGAGTCACACCCGACCCTACCCGCACCAACATTATCAATTGGATTTTGGATACCCAATTCAACTTTTTGGTAGGGTGGAAATTTGAACTTGGTACCTCCCTTGGAGGATTGCCATCTCCTCTCCAAATCACCTACAACACCTGGGTAAAAAACTAATTTATAGTGGAAAACACCCCTTTCGAGGTGCCACTTTCAACAGTTTGGGCATAGGAGGAATGGAGTCTTGTCGGCCTCTACCAGCACAGAGGACATTCCTAACTATACCATATATCTGAAGGATGAAGACAAGGGGAATGGAACTTGGGTTGGCCTCTACCAGCACCCAGGGCATTTACCACTGCACCACAACAAGCAGATGAGGATGATGTATTACAATGCTTCTAGATGTTGTTCATTCTTTCTTTCTAAAATAAAGGAATTGCTAAATGCTAGTATTATGGATGAAAGTATTTTATTAAGAATCCTAGTTCTAGCATTGTGTTATATTTAAGCATGTTATTTATGTTATAGCACTTTAATTCCTTTATTGAGAGAGATGTTATTTTGATTTTATGTAATTTTGGAATTTAGAGGGTGTTCTTGGGCACTGATCTAGAAGCCATATTAGGACCCTTGAGTCAATAAGGTAATCCAATATTGAAAGAAGTTGCGACAATGCAATCGCTAGTTCAAAAATATGGTAGGAGTTGTGGTGATGTAATAACTAGATAATTGTCAATGATACACCTTGAATAGTGAGGTTCGGGTGTTCCAAAGTAGTGAGGTGTTTAGAATCAATCACAAGATATTATAGTGGTGGTACCTTGAATAATGAGGATCATGAGACCATGTTTATTATCAAGTGAGTGGTAATAGCCTTAGTTAGCCCATGAAGGTATGGAAATTAATCTCTCAGGAATTACACTAGAATAATTATATATAGATAAACTTATTTAGAGTTAGGTAAATGCATCCCCCTTTAATTTTTATGGGCCTTAGAGGATAATATCTATGTCATGGTCAAGTTGTCCTATACCGATGCAGGTATAGGAAATGTGGGGGTAACACTATTGGTGTCATTTCTAAATGGTGAGGTTTAGAGAGTTCAATCCTATAAATATAGGATTTTGGCCATTCCTATCCACTTGAGTGTCATCTATAGTGACATTGAAATCAAAATGTGGTTATGCCTTACAATGCTAAAAATTATTGGGACTTCTTTAGGACCTTGCTTGTGAAAAAAACCCTCTCTCTCTATTGGGTTGGTTTTGGTGGGTTGTTACAATTTTTAAAAGGGGAATGCATGATGGAACATAAATACTCCCATCCATGGGACACATATAGTGTAATTTAATAGCATAGCCATAAAACATAGTGTCATGTACATGAAACCTCAAAACATAGAGAAAATTCATGTCTAGAATTTTCTAGGGTATTTTTTGTGTTTATGAATAAAGCCAATATACCTCAAGGAGATTCTCAGTCAAGAAATATATTAGAACCTTATCAAGAAGATCCATGTATTTCTATAATTTTATGAAAAATATTATCCATGGAAATCATAGAGGAAGATACTACAAGTTAAGAATAAGGTGAAGCTTATGTGGGTACCATAGTTTTACCTTTTTTAAATAGAAGATAAGAGAAGGAACCCATGATGACTTCCACCTATCCAAACAATAATCATTCTCCCAATCCAAAGGTACATGATCCACCCACTTCTTAGTTACCACTAATTTGTGAACTAGAATGATCTACGAGAAGGGAAAATTAAGTAAAGTATAATATTGTAGAAGAATTGAAGAAGCAAAAAGTGAATATTTTTGTGCATGAACTATTATGTATTTTTTAACAAATATAAATTATCTTGGATTATTTCAATGAACCTCACCCTACCAACCTTTTAAGACAACAAAGTACTAAAGGAATTAATACCCAAAAATATAAAACGTAGATACCTCCATTGCTTATCACACTCATTATTAATGGGTAAAGTTGATTTTAGAGCTTCTAAAAACATAAATCCTATGTTAATATGCAAAATTTTAAGTCTAAAACTCCAAAGGACATAAAAAACTATCATTCAATTGGATAGATCTCAAGTTAAATTAATCAAGGAGTTATCTAATATTCTAATAAATGTAACCTTAGAATCCTAATTATAACACTGTATAGACATAGTGGTGATTGATATACTAGATTCATATGGGTTATTGTTAAGTAGAGAATGGGCAGACAACTTGAACAAGTATTAGTCACACAAATTGTACACATTTGGGTATTGTGAAGAAGAGTACCAAGTCAAATAGGGATTGAAATAAATCCATAGTACAAGAAGGTGGTAACCATATTTGATTAGCAGAATAGCCTAGTAATATACTAAGATTTATGGATGGGAACTTATTTCTTTATAGTAACCAAAGAATGTTAGCTTTTGATGGGATGGTAGTATAACCACAAGATGCAAGATAACTAATATGAGATAACTATAAACTAATGGCACAATAATATTAAGGAAAATGATGATATGAACATCTGCAAATAACATAGAAATATACCCTTAATGAGAGTTATGAAAATAGTACAATGCTATATAATAGAGGACATGAACACTACATGAATATATATTAAAGGACTACATTGTACCATACCACTAAAATATACCACACACTCTTTATATTTACTACTACTACTAAATCACTCACTATGAGGACTTTATATAGGAAGATAGATTCCTTGGATCTTGTTGTACCTAAGACTTATGTACATGTGGACTACATGCACATTTACAACTTGCACATTGACACTTGTGCATTTATTACAATACTTGAAGTAACTAGCTAAATTTACTCTAAAGTAAACTCCTACTCTAGTTATGTACCAAAGGTGGTACATTTACATGACTCAAATGATGTAATATGATCTAACACCTCCTTGTATTACATTATTTGGGTATTCAAGACTTTAGTATTCAATATGGATCTTTTATCTGGTACTGGAGTTTGAGTTCTACCTCTCTATTTTTTGTGTCTTATTCAAGCAAGTAGTTAGTGTCTTCATAAAATGCTATCTCCATTGAGAGAGATTTGACTTCATTATCATCTATAGGATCTAGTTCTTCAATTTATTGAATCCTTTGAGCTATCTATCCCTTCTGATTTCCTTCTCAATATTCCAATTAAGGATATTTGTATGGTCATTGAAACTATTGCTTACAAGGATTATTTTGAGCTTGATATTGCCTTGGTTGTAATGCCCTATTAGGTTGGCTTCCATTGTTTGTCTAATTTTTTTTATTTTGGTTTTTGGTATTGAATCTACAGTAATTAGTGCTATGACATTTTCTCTTGCATACATGACAATACTTGTTATTCCATGGTCTTTGTCCTCTTGAGTATGAGGTAACATTTCCTTGTGGAGTATATTTTGAAACCAATGCATTGTTAGTCATTTCATCCTTCACTATATTTTCCACCTCATATTCTTGAAGAATGTTAACTAGCTCATCAAATGATATATCTTTACTTAGAACTTGTAAATATGTAACTAGATGTTTGTAGTTGTTTGGAAGAGCTCTCATGGTTACTTGAACAAGAAATTTATCTTTAACCTATTATCCTAACGTTAATAATTTTACTTTAACATAACTACCTTTCTAAGGAATAGCTCTACACTTTCACCACTGTTCATTTTTAGGAAATGTGATTGAGTTTGTAGATTTAGGATAATAGCTTTATTTTTCCTTCAAATATTTTTTCTAGGGTTTTCCAAGCTTCTATAAATGTTCTTGTTGAATTTATATAAGGTTGCATTTAATATATGATGGAAAAATTTATTATCATTAATGCTTTTGCATCACTCTCTTCAAAAATTTGTATCTTTGTATCACTTGAATTAGACTTAGTAGTTATTCCTTTAACAATATCCCAAAGCTTCTCAACTATTAAAATTACCCTCACTTTGTTTCTCCATGAGGAGTAATTTGAACCTTTAAGTAGTTGATATTATGTAAGGATTAATTTATTTGTTGTCATGATGATCCTTGTTGAATACCTTATATCTCCCTAATTTAGTTTGATAAGAAATTTTTAAAACCTAGTTTTTGTAGGACTCTATATATCTCCCTAGTGATTGGAATGTACTATAAGTTTGATAAAGTGTTTAGCAAGTAATATTTCAGCTTTTGGGTTGATTTTGTAATATTTTCTAAATAACAATAATCAACTCCTATTCATCTTATCTCTCCTAATGAACTATGTACTTATCAATTTGAATTTATCTATGGTTGAATTTATTTTATCCCTTTAGTATGAGTATGAGATAAGTGTAAGTAAATAATTCCAAATCATTTAAGTAAATAATGAACTTATTTTTATAGCCCTTAATATCCAATAGTTTAATATTTCTAAATTCCAATAATCTATGTTTGATGTAGTATACCTTATATCTCCCTACTTTGGAATATTAGAAATTAATAGTAATAATATTTGCAATAATAAAGTTGATTTTCCAATAGTAACCCTTATATCTCCTATGGTGTTTAGTTGTAAATATTAAAGTATTTGTATTTCAACTTAAATGATTTTAATTACTATGAACTCTTGAACTCCTTTAATATGCTTTCAATTTACTAAGGCTGATTTTTGAATGTTAATGAAGAGTAGTTTCAATATTAAGCTATGCACCTTATTACACCTTTAATGAAAGAAATATTAATCAATGTAGGATCTGACCTTATAATTCTATGGCCTCCTTAATAATGAGTGTTGTAATCCTTCGATGGCATATGCATGAAAATCATGGTAGTGTGTATGTTATAAGGCCTTAATGCTTCTTTGACTCCTTGGATATTTATTGGATTCTTGCTCTTAATCTTACTTAGACATCCCTTGATTAATGCATGCTCATACTGTGCTTCCTTCATTCTGTATCTCTCCCTTCAATGTATGGTGAATGAGTTGATTGACCTGCGATGAGAGTTCTAAATTAAGACTTTGATCTTTACCATGAATATGAGCATTCAATGCTCTATCTTCAATAGTGCTGGTGTATGATAGTATTTGACTCCACTTGAGATGCTTTGTTGTATATTTTATTTTTCTATTCTTTGCTATTTTCTATATTATCCAAGGTTTTAGCACTTAAGTAGCTTCAATGCTCCTTGGAATTGCACCCACATGGTGTTACATTCTTGAATAATGCTTATAAATATGCTTTCAACACTCATAACTTTCTTGAATAATGAGCTATAATGAATATGCTCCTTAACCTATGAATGATGTTTTCCAATGCTCAAGTAACGGACGTTACAATGAGCATTTTATTTCCGCGTAGAAGTTATGGAATATGTGATTGCTCTATCAATTGTTCCAAGTGGTAACCCTTTATTTTGCATGTAAATATTTCTCCAACATCTATTACACCTTATATACTTCTTGCCAATTGATGCATTGTTGTTTCTTGTCCTCAAAATTTCCCTTGGGAAAACAATAATGTTAGCATTTTCATAGGATGTTGGATCTATTTCAATATCAATTCTAGGGTGCTTCAAATATGGTTCTATGACACTCTGTTGGTGACTGTAGGTGCTACTCTTAGCTGGAAGATTATCCACAATATAACTTGGCATTGCATATTGTATTTTTTGTTGTAATGAACCATCCTTAACATTATCGATATGAAATTATGATAGCTCCCCTGTGTTGTAGATATGATTATATGGAAACTTGATTTCATGGCTGATGGGGTGTCTTTATACACCTTAATGTGAGATCTTTTTTGGCTCTCTACCTTGCTCGAATAGTGCTCTTTTACTAGACACTTTGAAGCCAGTATTGGTAACTATTGGAGTGTCATTGAAACACTCATTTTTTGTCCTCTTTTGCTACGTAGGACAAGAGATTATGGTGCAAAAAAATGATGTAAATAGTTTTACAAAAGTTAGAATAGAATACCTTAAATTTGCACCTATATTTGAGATCTTCAAATCTCCTTTTGCAAGCTTTCTTTCTACTAATTTTGATGGTGGCTTCTTTGTACTATTCCTTGTAGGTAAGGGATGATTCAATGTTGTCTTCCTTACTAGACAACTCTATCCTTTGAATACAAGCTAATAATCATGCAGTTAATATGCCCTATAGAGTGGCTTAATATTGCACTAATTTTTCACTTTTACTAAAATCCTTAGTGCAATTTTAATAAGCTTTAAGAGAAACTAGTATAGTGTAACTACAATTTGCTTATTACTCCTTAAAATTAACTTGTAATATGCACTAATGATAACTCTTAAAGAACTCTCAAATTCATAATCTTTGCAACCTAATGTAGCCTTCTCTACTATAATTAGATAATAGGAAGATGATATTAATCTTTTTGTTGAAATATATCTAAATCCTATTTTAATGTGTAGGTATTAATCTTAAAAGAAACTATCTTTTGCTCTCCCTTGAAGACTATAATATGAATCCACTTATTACAAATTTTAAACTAATATGGTGGTTAACGAATATTAATAAAGATAAAGTTCAACTAATGAACCTTTTTGAACCAAAGTTGCTTACATTTAAGATCTCTGAATATGGTGTATGTCTTAGTGATTAGATTCACCAAATTGCTACCCTTAACTAGATGAACTTGCAGCTATTCTTGGATGTCCTAAATAGCTCTCTAACTTACCTTTGCACCTCCAAAATCCCTCTAACTTGCTTCCCTTTAACTATAGGAGCTGACTTTGATTCTCCTTCAGGATGCTCTTTTTAAATCTGAAGTTTTACATCTAGTAATGCTATCCTAATTACTACCCTCTCATAGTCAATTTTTGCATTGAAATGTTGTCCTTGAAACTCAAAAATTTGGTAGGGAATTTCCCCAAATTGTAGCTAAGTTTTTTTTCAAAAACCCTTTACTATTCTACTATAGATTCAACAAAACCTTATATATGAATGAGCCTTCTATCCTTCAAAGAAAATATTCAAACCTTTCAATTTTGGTAGTAATATTTGACTCTTTTCTCCTTCAGTCTCCTTGTTGAATTTTGACTTTGGTATAGGCCTTCTTATCAAGAATATGAAAGTATTGAGATATTCACAAATATCCTTCAAAATTTGGCAAGCTTATTTCCAAATCTATCTTCATTTGGGATTTTTTTTAGATGGCAATAATTGTCCCAAAAACTTCCTTTATCAGGAACTTTTCCTTGGTGGTAAATTTCTCCAATGAGTTCTCCTAGGAACTCCTTTAATGGCCTTCTTTGAATTCTAAAATAAGGCTCTCCAAGCCTTCTCCTTGTTTCTTCTTGAGACCTCACCAAGGTCTTCAATCTCACAGATATTATGGTCTTTCAAATAAGACCTTTCCTTAAACCTTCTACTAAGGAAGTGTTGGTAATGAGATATTCCTCTCGAAACTCAAAAAATTGATGTTTCTAGAATCTGGAATGGGACTTTTGCTAGTCCTTCACTCTGCAATATATAGTCTTTAATGGAGATCACCAACCTCCAATATTCTAGAACTTGGAGTTATTTAGTTGGACCTTCTATGGGTCTCTTAAACTATCAATGAGGCTATTATGGCCTTTTCTTCTTATGTATTTTGTGGGTCTACAATCTCTAGTAATAGGACCTTTTCTATAGGCCTCTAAATATTCGTTCTTTAATTTTTTGCTTTTGGTGCTCGATTAATTCTAAATAATATATTATCCTTAGCTCTTTTGTAGGAAGCTTCCCAACTCACCTTGAATCACCTTTCCCTACAACAAAGTATTAGGATTTGTTGGGTTCTAAATTGACATCAAGGAAATTTTGAATTGTGACTATGAATCTATGACATTCTAGAAGATGCACACTCGCTAATCACAACTTAAACCTAGACATTAGATGGATCAAATATTGCTTTAGTCCAACATCTAGAGTAGGTTGGTATACCTTTTCAACTAATTGTGTGTTGAATCAATTAAGCTTAGTTTAAAATATGAAGTTAGGGATAGAAATAGGGTAAGGGTTAGAAACAATTGAATTAGTACTGATCGAATAAAGCTAACAATATTGAAAACTATAAATAACCTTCTTATAGATCACATTTCTAGTACACCACACTTGTAACTAAAAACGTTAAAAAAAAGGATCTTCATCATAAAAGAACCATAAAATACCTAGAGAACTATTTCAAACATCCAAAATGTTAATAATCCAAATAGTAGAATTAGATCAACATCCAGGTTAGTAGAGAAAGAAGCTTTCTGTAGTATTCATTTAAACATGAAGCATTCCAATTTGCTCTAAGTCAATAATCCAATATTAGAAAAATTAACTAACCATAAAATAGTTGCATAAATGAATTCATATATTAAACTCACAAGAAAATAAATATAAAATCTTGAGGTAAACATCCAAGTATTGATCCTTATATTGATTTATTAGAAAATTTACAAGAATAGGACAAGAAAAAACTCTAGAGATGACCCTTAAAATCAAGGGTCCGGTCTCTATATATAGTTTTTTATAATTAATAGAAATATAGGAACATTACAAGGAAAAATTAATGCCATATTAGTAGAGTACTGTGATGGTAACCTCTTATTTGGTTATAAGAAGAAAGAAAGGAGTTGCGCTCTATAACTTTGCAAATTTTATCTTTGCGAGTTGCTCAACCCTTCACAAAATATGACAACTAAGCTAGCTATAGGCTAATCTAGTCCATCCTCTGTTCTTATCATGGCTTCTCCACCATAGATTTATAGTTAAAAACATCTATGGATCTTGATTTCTACAATGCTTGATATTTCCTAGCTCTTTTTACTCATGACTAGAAATAAAAATATCAAGGGTCACTCTTTTATCAGCATGGAATCTTGTCATTTACTTTGATATTTTCATCCTTACCCTTTTATGTACCCTTGAACTACTTAGATGAAATATGACCTATCACATTTAGAACTTATGTTATCTCATGCTTCTTGGTTTCAAAATATGCTCCTTGAAAATTTTGCTCTCAGTACTTGTTGCATCTCCTTTAGTATAAGAATCCACTCCTTGGAATTTTGCTCCCTTAGGTTTGACCATGTTGACCATGGAATGGAGGCTCAGAGGTAATCTACCTTTGATTTTTTTTTTTGTGGGTTGCCCTCTCAAAAATTCGCTCCTTGGAATTATGTTGAGTCTGGTTTGATTATGTTGACCACAAAATGAAAATCTAATGTCATTTGTCTTTGAAATTTTTTGATGTTGGTTGCTTTCCTCTCAAAATCTGCTCCACAAAATTTCACTTTTTAGGTTTGACTATTCTAACCATGGAATATTACATTGTGCTACAGGTGAGCGAAAAATAACATAGAGCTATCTTCATGGAGAGCAAAAATTTCTCGTTGGGTCATCTTTTCTTTTCAAATTTTGCTACTTTGAAATCCTCTAGGTCAACTTTGACTGGGTTGACCACAAAATTTAACACTGCACTTTGTCGATTCAGAATTTACATCTACACTTTTTTTGATAGACCCTTATTAACAAATACAAGGTAATTTCACCTATCTTTTAGTCCATTTTTGCTCCTCGAAAATCCACCAAGTCAGGTTTGACTGTTTCGATCATGAAATTTTACCTTGTCCATTACCCAAGTAGATTTTATAATAGCCACTTCCTTGCTCAAAGTGAGGCTTATTTTCATTAGTATTTTATTCCATTTTTGCTCCTCAAAATTTCACTCATCGTTGTTTGACTAGTTTGATCATAAATTTTGCACTTCAATGTATTTTAACACTGTATACTTTCCTATGTAAAAATTAACACTAACTTGGAGTTAACTTTACCTTTATAAATTTTTCTCCATTCCTCCAAGTTTTACTAGGCATCGTTTGACCAGTTTGACCATGGGTTTTTCACTTCAGTATATTTTAACACTACTTTTTAGATTCTTTCAATAGTTAGCCAAATTTTCAAAATTTTCTATGTGGTCTTTTTGGCCCTATATTCTAGTGCCTCTTGGGGAGCTTTTCTAGTAACACTTACGAACTTATATCCTTATCCTTTGGGTACTGGATTAAAAAAAATGAATCAGTGAGATTACATGATGGCCACAAAATGAATGAATAGAGTGGAATGAACTTCAACAATCTACCAACTTACACTTCACTGAATAATCCTCTTGAGATAGTCATACTATTAGACCCTTGTGAATATATCTATAGCATACATTTTCACATGGAGACCATAAAATAAATGATATTTAGACATTTTTGCAAGGGGCTACTCCTTATTCCATCAAACCAGCCTCATAAACATGATTTAGTAGATGATTTCTTCATGAAGGATAGTAAAATCTTCTTTAGCTGGTTGTAGAGGGTGCCTCAAGGAATAACTTCCTTGTGAACCTTACTCTTTTAATCCTTTGTGAATGAAATCAAAGAGTAAATTTTCATATGAAGTCCATGCTTAGAATAATCTATTGATATTCTATAGAAGTGCATGAGGGTGTGCTCCTTTTAGACTTGGCCAAAAAGATATTCTTCCTCAGAAGTTCGCTTCACAATTTTTACATGCCTTAGTAATCTCATGCTCTTGCACTTCTTTCTGACACTATCAGACTCAAAAATTCTTACAAATATACCTCAAAAACTATTTTTCCAATTATAGCATTCAAAATTTTAGCTATTTTACACAAAATTTTGGTACTCTCATGCCTTCACTACTGGTCCTGATCTTGGCTATCTTGGATATTGCAGTGTCTTCTACCTCTTCCTTTTCTTTCTCTTCTACATCCTCTTATTTTGGATTACTCACTTCTCGATGCACCTCCTCTCCATTTCCCCAATATTATTGTTCTTCTTATTGAGTCTCTTCATATGTGTCTTCCTTATAATATTCCTGTTTTTCATCTTCCTCAGCTTCCTTTTGTTCTGAATATTCCTTCAAGAGTTGGGTGAAATGGTCCAAAGTGTTCATAGCCTTGTTATAGGATGATTTGAAAGGATTTTTATCTCCAAAAACTATCGATTAGTATACCGTAATTCAAAATTTTTTCATATGAAACTAAAGCCCCCTAGTCTACTAGATTTCCCATCAAATATCTCATTCTGGTTAACTCTTTAATTGATTGAGTTACTTTACCTTGGTCAATCAGTTCCTACCATGCATCGAGCTCTAAATCATCCTACATAATTGCACTTATGCTAGCTTTTATGTCTTCTTATGATAACATAAGATGTTTTTCATCCTATAATCCTTAGCCATATTGCATCATCTCCTCATTGGTATCCACAATCTTCTGGAGCTTATCATCAATTTTATTCATCAAAAACCATCATTTATGAAGCAATCCACTCTTCTTGAGGATAATTCTAGTCGTAATTATTGAGGTATTCCATTATTTATTGGAAATAGTCTTGTCCAGCTCATTACACCTAGGTTTAGATAGATTGAGGAGGTTGTTGGCCTGAGGGGCTATTGGTTGTATCTGCTTGGTGATATTTTCCAGATCTTCCTTGGTTTTTTAGAGCACATGACTGGCTTCATCCATGAAATCAAGGATGGAATTGATCTCAAAATATTTCTCTAGGACCTCTGATAGAGTTTATTTCCTAACCTATTTCACCTTATCCTTGGAGAATCCTACAACTCGAGTCTTTTCAATTTGTATCTACTATTGCAAAGTCTATATCTGCTTTACATACCCCTAATTTTATTCTTGCAACTACTGAACTTGCTGTTTATAGTTGGCCATATTTTCAAATCTATTTTTCTATATTTTGGATTCATTCTCCAATGCTTTCTACTCTTTATTTTGATCTTATATTGTGGCTTCTAGTCTGGCAATGTTTTCCTCTATTTTTGCATATTTTTCCCTGTAAATGTCATTCTTGACAAACATTATTTTCATCTTGGCTTTGGCTATGACAAATTCATCTTCCATGACTAGTTGAGAGATGTATTTAGTTTTATGTTCCAACTGGTAGTCTTCAACTATCATATCTTCCTTTGGTTTATCCACTAAAGGTGTAATCTTGATATTTGTACTTTTCTTGGCCACAAGCTCAATAATTATTATTTTTCTCACACGAGAAGTTCCTTTAGATGATTGAGCCAACTTCTTGCTCTAATATCTCTATGTTTTCAATGAGGTACCCCTAATTTTTTGTAAGGAGACCACTATTGGATGATCCATAGAGGTAGATGGTGTAATTTTTGTAGGTAATAATGGGATCACCGTGGATGGGAGAGGAGTGGTGGTGATAATGATGGAATTTGTGTCTACAGTAGGGGTTGTAGCTATAATAGAACTAGTAGCTACAAGTGATGGGGGTGTTGATGGTAGTGATATTCCCACTATTAACATGGGTAATGATGATGTGGGAAGTGAGTGAGTGGGAGTTGGAGGTGATGATGATACCAGGACTTGTGGTGTATTAGGGAAAGATGATGGTTTTGGCTTTCAACTATATGAAATAGAGATGAATCCTAGTGAGAATATGGGGCTAGATGAGGTGGATATGGTTATGGAGAATTGTGTATAGGAGATGATATCTTTAATGTCTTTTGTAATTTAGAAGGGTAGGGGGACCTCTTTGGGGAATAAGAAGGAGAAGTAGGAGATATATTAGAAAATATACCTGAGCCTACTAAATTAGACTATTTAAAAATCTCATCGGTACTTTATTATTGTTATTGTTGAATCTTATACTACCTTATTGTAATAGGAACTTGTGTCATTACCTTTGCTTCATCCACATTTTGTTTCTTAGAAATTACCTTGTCTATTTCCCACACTACACCCTCTATATTCCTATTGAATGTAATGGTTTCTTCTTGTTATTGTTCAGGAAGTGATACTATAACTTATGTAATAGGAACCTCTATAATTTTAGAAAGGATTATAGTAGTGAGATATACAACTTCAACTTCCTTCTCTTTCCCCTTCTTAGAATCTATAGGATCATAACTCCTACAACTTGTTGTTCGGATCTCCTTCTTCTTGGTGTAATTCCACTACACTAGTTTCCTTTGAGGTAGATGCAACTATTTCAATATTCTCCTTCTATTGAGTACATACAGGGGAAGCATCTGGGGCTGTTGATAATTGTTGTTTCTTAGCTATCTTAGAATTTTTACTTTTAGCTTTGCCCTTTTTGGCTTTGCTTGTTTTTACTTTTCCTAGAATCAATGCTAAGCTCTTCGTCCCCTTAGCTTTCCAATTTTTATAGTACCTATCACACCTTTCCTCAAACTCTATATCAATTGGCTTAATATAAGTCTCTTCCATATATTTGATTCTTGCATCACTAATATGATGAGACTTTTTGGTCTGGTCATAGTCTAGCACATGGTTGTAAAAGTCTCTCAAGGGAAGAAGTGGTTCCATGGTATTTACATTCCATTATAGGTGGATTTTTCTCTATTGTTTTTTTGTTTATCTATCTATGTGTGATTTGACTTTATGAATTTAGCCACTTTATATCCATGTAGGTCCTTAATCCTTTCTATAAATAAATCATCAGGATCATATCCCCATATCTAAAGGATCTAACAAATACCTAACCTTTCAAGGGTTATATTAATTTGCTCATATTATCCCCTCCTTCGTATAGTGATATCACATTTCTCAAAACCGTAATTGTCACCTTTATTTTATTTCTAGAGCCAAATTTATAATTTATATAGTCCACCTACCTGCAATATTCTAGTGTGAATAAGCGATGGGTGACATAGTGGGGTAATAAAAATGGCTTCTCTATGAAACCATACATCCTGATGATTGTTCCCTCTGTTAAGACATACTAGTCTCCCTCTTCATCCTCCTTGAACCTTATTTTATTTTCTATTTTTGGAGCTAATATAGGGCAACTGTTGTACATGATTTACAATGTTGGTCCCAAAAATTCCATCTTGAAAGTTTAATATGATTTTACCCTAATAAAAACTCTAGTCCAATAATAAATTGGTAAGGGTTTCCCTTTGGCATATTTTTCCACCATCAATACCCAAGGGTTATTATTTCTAGTAGCACTGAGGAACATCCAAATAAGATTGGAACAATGGCTGAATAAAGGGTTCTCTACCTTGCTTTTCATGGCCACTAGTTTTTTGTACATTCTCTTTGCAAGGAATGCAAGCCAATTGAAATAAAGTGGGATTTTATCACCATTTCAACTAGTGGTATATACATTTTGGTATTTGAAATACATTACACAGTGGCTAACTGCTAGTCCCTCATGTGCATGTTAGAATATAAGCTTACTAATACAATTAACATGGAGAAAAACATAGAATATACAAATTGCTCAATGGAAATTATGGTTGTTGGTAGGGTTTCCCTTGATTTTATAGTTTTAATTGACCATACAACCAGGCAATAAAATGGCTACCATTTTGGCTATAGTTATCTAGATTATTGTACTTGACTTGCTTATCTAGGTTAAACTCTTTAGGATCCATAAGGAGTTACTTTCCCATTGCAAACAAGTCTCGACAAGATTGCTCAGTTATCTAAAATAGGGTTCTACCTTGGGATGTCTTAACCAACCTAGTTGAGGGATTGTAAAACTTAGCTATGGCTAATATTAATTCTGGGTAAGGATGAACTACATTACAAATATAATAAGATATCAAAGAGTACATGACACCAATTCCTTGATTTGAAAGAGTCTCACCATTGAAAAACTTGAATTCAAACTCCCTCCTGAATCGATCTCTAGTTATGTACATCATCTTTGTATCCACGATCACTATCATATTATTAGTGTAATTCATATTTTCAACATTTTTTTTCTGACCAACTTTCTTTGCCACATTGGATACCATTTTATATAATTATTTTGCAATTATCTCTAGAATTTGCAGTAGAATCATTCAATAATGCGCTGGTTCTTCAACCAAACTCGTTCAAAATGATTGCTCTTCCAATTTTATCATTTAAATATATTTTCATGCACCCCTTCACCATTAATAAAATAGATAAACGAGTATTTCCCATGAATTCAAATGAGTGAATCAGATGATGCAAATCATGGCCTATTAGTGAAAGTCGCATCACTGATTGAACAAAATTCATAGCATATGGCGGTAAAATATCCTTTGGCACACTTTTCAAAGCACATTTATTTCATCTTTTCCATGGTATATTTTAGCACTCAATGGATTTCAACATTATGCTTTAGTCTTCAAAATTTTGTTGGGTTCAAAATTTTGCTTGGATTTTTGTGATGGCAACTTTGACTAGTTTGATCGTGGAAAATAACACTGCGTTCATTTCATGGATTGTGAAAAGGTTTATTGCCTTTAAAAATTCCATAGGGATCAAAATTACACTAGAGAGGATACCACTCCATGAAATTCCACTGGACTCAAAATTTTTCTTGTTGGATTTCCACGATGGCAACTTTGACCAAGTTTACTATAGATTTTAACACTGCATTACCTCGCAAAATATAACATAGCTACACTAAGAGCAAAAAATGATACTTTGTTCCTATTTTTTTTTGTTTTTTAGAATACCACAAAAATATAATACAAATTATGTACATATATTATAAAATAGATGATTCTTTATCTAAAATACAACTTGCGATGATATCCATTGAACAAAATGGGTTGTGTGTTCCCCTTTTCATCTTGAAGTTGAAGGACATTGTTCTTATTTACTTCAACGATCTTGAAGCGGTCTTCCCAAAAGGAATTAAATTTTTGGTGGTTGCCTAGTTTAGCATTTTCTACATTCCACCTTAACACTTAATCTCCTTCTTTAAACTTCCTAAGCTTTGATTTCTTGTCAAACCACTATTTTGTATTCATGGAGTAGTTTTAGAAGTTTTCATATGCCAGAGTCCTCTACTCTTCCAACTATAGAAGGTGCATCAACCTAGCCTCTAGTGGATTTTGATATAGCTTTTGATCTTGGCTGGCCCATTTTAAATTTGGTATTTCAAGGTGAGTGGGTATAACAACTTCCTTACCATACACTAGTGCATAAGGAGATGTCTTGATGGACCTTTTGATAGTAATCCTATATTTCCACAAAACTTGATGTAGTAGAATATGCCAAATCCTTTTGTTCTCTTCCAATGTCCTTTTCAAAATTTTAAGCAAGTTTTTGTTGGTGAATTCTGCCAATCCATTCCCCTGAGAGAAATAGTTAGAATAATTTCTTGATATTTATTCCATGCTTGCAAATTCAATATATTTTACACCTATGAAAGTTGGATCATTATCACTTCCTAGTGCTTCTAGAATTCCAAACCTTATGATCAATTTTTCTATGAACTCAATCACTAATTCTTGGTCTAAGCTTTTGGTTGGGATAGCCTCAACCCATATGGTAAATTAATAAGTAGCAATCACAATGTATTTATGATCTACAGATGAATTTGGGTTTATTATTGAAGCAAACAAAAGATTCCATTTGATCAAACATAATACATAAACATATATAATACCTAGAATGTTGCTTTTTATTCATTCAAAATGCTCATGAGTTACAAATATGATTTTTATAATCTTTCTTTATGAATATCAAACATCCTAATGACTTCTTTTGAGACTCCTCAGTGAAGGTAGACTTGCAAACCACCGATAGTTTGCTAGTTTTGTGATCTCCTGCACCTATTTTCGAAGGTTTGCAAAAGGTTGTTATATGGTTTGGGGCTCTACCTTAGTCAAAACCATTGTGTATGAAATACAAGAAGACATGAAAGGAAATTATGCTAAAACATGGTAAAATTGCATAAAACACTATAAAAGTATGAAACGAAGTATACCTACTAAATTTGTTGAGGTAGATCTATTGCACGGTTAATTTTCATGGTAGGGGATAAATTGGAACCTGGATTTGCATGTCAGGGGGTGAATTGGACTTCTATTGACTATGGGACCAAAATTTCTATTTGGATGGATGTCTGAAGTTATCCTTTGTTGTTTGTATGGTGTAGAATTCTTAGATGCGATTCTAGACTAATTTTGATAGAGTTTTTGTATGGTAGATGAAAGGGAGAGAGATATAATGGGAGGGATATCCCTCTATTTATAGAAAAATATGAGGTTATGAAAAGGGGTTAGATAGACCAACCCTTATATTTAATCCATGATGGAGTTATGTTAGGTTTTGAATAGGTGTCAAACCCTCATGTCTTAGGGAAATATCTCCTCCTCGCACATGTGTGAGGAAGAGTTAGGATTAACTAAGGTTAGTTAGATCCTAGGTTAGGATAGGGTTTAGTTAGGGAATTTGGAAATATCCTAACTAATATCATGTGCACACATGTGTGGAAGTGTGTTTAGGGATAATTTGACTTAGGACCCTAATTAAACTCACTTAAGTGAAAAAGTGTATTAAAGTGGAATTCAATGAAAAATTAGATCACTAATCAACCCAATTAGGATTTTTGATAGGTATAAGGTCCTATGAGGGCCAATTAGGTGTAGGGGAGGGCTTAAGTTGTCTTATAGGGCTAATAAGTGGTCTCTTAGTGGGTAGGATGCATTTTGGAGGTGTTTTACTTGGTTTTGTAGATTTAGGAACCTATGGATGACTAAGATAGCCTACAGATGGCTACAGTGGTATGTGATGGCCTATGATAGCCTATGTTAATCTAAAAGTGTGTGTGTATATTTAAAAGTATCTAGAAGTGAGCATGTGTGACTTCTAGGTGTCTATATTTACCCTATTTTGTACTATATTGTATGCAACATAGTTTAGTGCAAAAATATGATATGAGAAGGTGATGAGATATTTTATCCAAATGTGCGACTATATTTTTGTTTTGCTCTCATTTCGCATGTGATGTTAATGTGTAATTTTGAGGTGTAGTTTGAACTTGAATTTGATGTGGTATCCAAATGTACGACTATATTTTTGTTTTGCTCTTATTTGGTATGTGATGTTAATGTGTACTTTTGAGGTGTAGGTTGAACTTGACTTTGATGTGGGTGATTATCAGTGTGCTATTTTTGAACTGTGTTGAAACTTTAACCATAAAAAGGTGAAATGGGTATTCAAAAGTGTATTTTATTTTTGTGTGTTGTAGCATTTGGTGTGTTTTTGAATTTCATGCCATGAGGTGTATTTGAGTAAACATTGAATTTACTATTGCAAGCTAGATATGCACTGTTTATCAAATCTGTTTGGACTTTTATGATGAAATGACAAAATGGGTATCCAAATATATGACTATGTTTTTGTGCATTGTACACAATTTTATGTCTCAAAATACATGAGAAAGTAAATGAATGATTTTGTAGTTGTGAAATGTGTTCTAGTGAATTGATTGAAATTGAATTAACTAGAATGAGTGGAATTTTTAGTTTGTGTGTGAAACTAACATGAATTTTATTGTGAATGAAATAGGTGAAGAATATTGAGCCATGACATCATGTGTGGATGATGAAGGTTGAATTGGAGGAGGTTATGAAGATGAACGATGAGGATAAAGCATGGTTGGAGTCAGTTCTGATGAAAGGATTTTGGGAATGTGTAAGCATTCATGCTAATAGAGCTTACATATCAGCATTATGTGAGATGTGGGATCCAGATAGGAATACCTTTCACCTTCCAATGGGTGAGATTATGATCACCTTGGAATATGTGTATAGGATCTATAAGTTGCCCATTGAGGGTGTTCTAGTGAGGGTAGCTACAAATAATAGTTAGGAGGTTATGATGGAGCATGTATTTGGTGCACAGTGAGGGAGGTAGACATCAATAATATGGATTACGAGTATCTTTAGCATTAGGGCATGTTGTTTGATCATCAGTGTGTAATGATGATGATGATTTTGATCTTTGGACTACTAGATACTTCTAGGATGTTGTTTAGCTAGAATATTTTGCATGCGGTATATGATATGGTGGAGCGTAGGGTTGTTTTTGCATAGGCCATGCACTATTGGCCCAAGTGTATAGGGAGTTGCATGATGTAGTGCATGCGAGGTGTAAGGGATTGAGTTGGACTCCTTTGTTACATGTGTGGGAATGGGAGAATATAGTGATAGAGCAACCATATTTGTTGTCCTATAATGCTCATATGGAGGGGAATAATCACTTATCGTATGCACTGAGGTGGAGAACATATGAGGAGAAGGGGATGAAGAGGCTACATGAGTGTGACCCTTTGTTTTGGAGGGTTAATTTTGGGGATTTGATAGATAAGGATCTTTGTTGTAGGCCCTGGAAATGTGGAGTAGTATGGGAAAATGATGAAAAGTAGTTAGGAGCTATTCATCAAGGGTGATGGGTGGTGGGTTGATATACTCAATAGGCTTATTTCTTCTAGTTTAGTAGGGTGATGTTGCAATTTTGTTTGCAGTAATATGTTCCAGAGGTTCCTATGATGATTTATAGGTTGTGGGGTGATAGAAGGAGTCACCCTATGGTATTACCATGGACTAATGAGAGGGATCCATTGATGGTCATTCTATATGTGGAGGATGTAGGTACGACACCAGAGTATGATTTCTGGTGGGTGACTTAGAGTTGGGATGCAGGTAGGAGAGTGATTGATTGGTGGGTATAGTCAGGTAGTGGAGTGCCTTCTCTAGAGGGGTGGGTAGTGAGTTACCCAATCAAGGGTACAAGGGGAGGCAAGCAATGATACTGAGGTACCTCTTTATAGATCGAGGTAGTGGTAGGATGGAAAATCTAGTGTAGCTACATGTAGAGTAGTAGAGACACCTATGTGTGATAGGATGGAGCCTATGGAGGATCTCATGATGATGAAGGATGTGAAGGATGATGTTAGAGCTAATATGGGTATCGATGATTTAATTTATGTGAGAGATATTTGTGATATTGGTGATATGGGAGAGATAACCATTAAGGAGTAGAAGATGTTGGAGGTTGAAAAGAAGTTGTTGATGTTGTGTGAGAGGTTTCAACAGCTAGAGAGGTAGCTCTGTATGAGTGAGGAGGGATGGGTTTTAGATCAAAGGAGATGGAGTGAGGAGCATAGGGACCTAGAGGAGATATTGGTGACTATAGAGGTGGTGGGTACCATTAGGGAGGAGTTAGAGCTTTAGGTTGGTAAACAACATGGGTAGTTTTATGTGGTGGAGGTGGGGTATGCAAATACAATAGTGAATTTGGAGTGTCTGAATAGATATACTATGGATATCGAAGTGAGGTTGAAGGTTGAGATACATAATATGATGTATGTGATAGAGATGAGGGATGCGAAGTGAGCAACCCACTTGAAAAATATTGTTAAGTTACACTCTAAGGTTGATTGGAAATAGTAAGCATGAGAGGATTTGGAATGGGTGAGTGGTAGAGTAGATACCTATGAATTTGGTTGCATTAAGGGTAGATATAGAGCGACTGTGAAGGGGTAGAGAAGAGGTGGGAATCATATGAGGGAGGATATGGTGATCTGATAGGATTGTGAGATCCTCTTGATGATGCATGGGATTCCACTATCAAATTATGGTAGATCGTGATCACAGTCCAAGTCACGATCGTGAGTGCAAACACTTTCATTGAAGAGTCATCAAAGTACAACCTCAATGGCATGAAGGGGGGTGGGGATATAAGTTCCAGTGGTATTGTAGGGAGGGAGTATTACTCCTATGGTGATTCAAACATCTAAGGTAGGGGTGGATTCTATAAGGGTGACAATGTTGCATGGAGAAGCATAGGGTATGGCAACTCATAAGTAAAGTGAAGAGACTCTTGGTGATCGGTAGAGCTCATACTTTTAGTTTGTGGTGATGTATTATTGGATTTTGTAGCCTGTAGGTAGATATAATTATGGGTTGTGGAATTATACCCATTTTGTAACTTGATGGTATTTTTTATCTTAATATATAGATACATTTTGTGTTGCATATCTTATATATATGTTGTGACTCGATTTGAATGTGTGTAATTTTTTTGTGTTTGTGTTATGTGAAATATCAATTGTAGATGTACCATAGATGAATATATGTGCATATGGTAATATATAATAAATCGATATTACTGTAGTGTAGAGATACTATGAAGTGATACAGTGGAAATACATGTAGATATATGTGATGATGTATGATCAAAAATAGATGTAATAATAGGTAATGTAATGTAAATAAATGCATGTAAAATAGATGCAAGGATACATTATGTAGTGAAAATAAGTGTATGTAGGATAGATGCGATGATGCATGTATATGAAAGCTAAAGTATGCAGATGAAGCACTTGTATCATAACATAACTAGTTGTGATGTGACGTGATCTGTAATCTTAGGCATGTAGGAAAGTTTAGTGCATATGCAACAATTTTGACAATCATAGTTGTAGCAATAAAACCTCATGAAAAACTATTTTAGATATATCGACCACTCATAACTAATCTGGCTAGGTCAAAGTCTATCAAGGACATGTGTGTGCAAATAAGTGATGTTCATTTATCTATTTTAAGGGAGGTAGGATTAACCCATTTCAAAAATAGCCAAAGTAGCTAGCTCATCCACAAGCGTGCAGTGATATGTACAAAAGAAGATCACTAATATGCTAGATGTGTCACCACTTGTAAGACTATACCACTGGTATGTAGGCACTTAGTAACTATAGCTTGTGATCAAAATCATCCCATGATGTTATGTTAAACCTAAGGACCAAAGGCAATGAAGCATAACAATTGTGATATCTAGAGGCTTTTCCTTTTGTTTTTTGCCCCTCATTTATTGCTTATCTTTTTGTGGTGCTCTTTTCTTTATTTTTTCTGTGTGTGTGAGCATTGGATTTTTTTTCTACCCTTTTTCTAATTTTTGCTTATGCTTATCCCTTTTTTTATCCCTAGGTTGTATGTTGACCATGCAAATTATAGGATGAGTAGGGAAACAGTTTGCTAGATGGTGATATCTATGCAAGGTGTTATCTTCCCTAGACTCAAAATTTGTTTAAAAACATGACCTATGTGAATGTTCCTTGAAATAAGTTGAACTAGTTAAAGAAAATTATAAGCATTGTAATAACCATTTAGCTAGAGGTGACATTTGATTGACTAAAATAATGAATGGTCAAGAAAATGCAAGACACCATAGACCCTATAATATTGAGAAAGGGAGTGGACATCCTAGTCGTAATTCTAACAAGTGCGTATGTTATTCCTTCTAAGGGCACATTTCTATATATGGAATATACAAACATGAATGAAACCATAGAATAATGATGGATATGCGCAATGAATATAGTGTGATATGTAGTATGAAATAATAATATCTACAAGAGAAAATATGTGATATGTAGCTAGATGAGATTATAAATCAAATTGAAATATAAATTTGTAGGATTATGAAGATGATAATAGAGAGTCATGATAATGGTTTCCCTAGTGTGTGGGGGAATATAGCAACCAAGAGAAAAGAAAATAAGCTGGAAAGTACATATGGGATTGATGGATGCAGATAGAGAACCCTGATGAAAGATGTTGGATAACATGAAATTAATGAACTACAATAATAATGAGGAGAGGAAAAAACAATGTAAAGAAAATAAAATTAAAAAAGAGGAGAGGAGGGGAGAATCAACATAGAAATGTAGCCACTCAAAGTATGACCATTCAACATTGCTAACGAGGAAGGAGGTGAGGATATGGAATGGAAAAAAATAAACAATATGAAACCAAATAAGAACTATGTGAAATGATGTAGGTTAGGTTGCGAGTGACTTGGTGAAGTTGCAAGATGACTTGGATTATGGTAGTTGGTATAGTTGGATAGCTATTGGAAGTAACATGGGCTAGGAGTGAATTACTCTTATGATGGGATGGAGCGATGTACTAGCTGATGTGGGAGGCTTTGGAGGTAAGTAGACAATGGATATTATTCAAGATGTGAGTGAGTGTCATTTAAAATCATATCTTGAACAATGGATTTGAATTTCTGGTAGGCATCAATGTGTAGACACTAAAATCTGGTCAATCCGATTAGGCAATCAAAAGCACTGGTCAATTGACACCATATGGCCCCCTTGGGCAACCCTCAGAGGTTTTATAGTGGTCCTAACCACTCTTGGAAGGCTCTACCCCACTTTTGGGAGATTTTGGGCCACATAGGCATGACCGTCCCACCCTAGGATGGTCACAGTTTGTGGTCATCCCACCCCAGGATGGTGGCAAACTGGCCATCCTAGGGTGGGACGACCACAAGGTTTGACTCCCAAAAAGTCAAATTTGGACAAATGGCACCCAAAAATTACCATTTGCCCTACCTATTCAAGCATGCAAGTCAGAGGACATAGCATCCTTATGACATGCTGCATGTAAGAGGCCAAATAGGGAGATTCTCTTCCCCCTCCAATGCATGCCACCCTATTGGCCAAATGGCACCTCTTGCCCTGCATGCCCTCGCATGCCTTCTTGCCCAAAGGCTCCCTTTGGCTATAAAGTGGATCCATTTTCCACACAAATATAGAGAGGAGTTTTGAGACATAGCAATGGAGTGCTGCCAAGATTTCCCCTCACCTTTTTGTGCCCTTTTTCCCTCGAAATCTCTACCTAGCGAAGGAGGTTTGCGAGTGATCTAGGAGGCACAATTTGTTTACAAAACTGAACCATATGAGTGAATTTCACCACCAAATTTGATGACAACACTATTTAGGAGGGTTTTGACCAATTCACAGAGGAATTGGTGATAAAATAAGTGCAAAATTGGTGGTCGTCCCACCCCAGGATGGTCCCCAGTCTGTGACAGTCCCAACCATCCCACCCCAGGATGAGGATATATATGTGCATTATTTATTTACTATTATTTTTTAGTTAGATTCTATATTAGTATATGAACATGCTGTCCAAATTTCATGCATTTTGGAGCTATATTGAGTGAGATATCGCATTTTTAGTGTTTTGTAGGGTCTTATGTAGGTCTACGGAGCTCATCTGGAGATGCACATGAAAATGTTATTTATTTTTCAAATATGACCACATGGGTTGTCTTGAAATGTCATTTTATGTATTCTTTCCAAGTTTCATGCATTTTGGATATGTTTAGGGGTATAAATTGCTTGCTTTGGGTTTTGTAGGCTTTGTAGGTCTACTGCGATTACGCCACGCCATCGGATGCAATTTCGGTTCTTTTTTCAATAATATCTTCCCAAAACCATCTATTTTACATACCTCTACAATTTCAAGTCATTTGGAGTTGATTTAGATAGGCATCTTTCATATTCATGTTTTCTAGTCTTTTAGTGCCTGTGGGGATTGCATGTTTTCACCATACACACTTGCTATTTAACGATTCTGATTTCCTTGTGTGTAGGTGCAGGTTTTTATAGTGTATAAGGAAGGAGCACAAGATCATATAACAAAGTGGTGACATCATAGGTTCACCCACCTCAATTGTGGGTACGAGGAAAGACATTGGAAGTGCACACGAGCTTCTTTGAAAGGACTTGATCCTTTGGGCACCCCATAATTTTGTAAACAATTGTATCAATATAGAGCCCTCAAGGGGACATCTATGTAACCATGGTTTTGAACCATCAAATTAATAGAAATAAACTTCATTTTATTTCATTTCTTGCAATTTGGTGTCTTTTCCATTTTTACTTGAATGCTTCCATTTTGATGCTCATAACACACTAGCGATAGATGCATATTTTTTATCATCATTAGGTGCACCATTTTTCCCATAATTCAGTGGTGATCATGGTGGGACCCTATCCCTATTGATTTTATGAAGGTTTAACCTCAATTTTTGCTTGGTTTTTATTGCAGGTACTAGTCGTCCTGGCCTGAAACGACCTCTGGACTACTCCTTAGCTCACCCTAGGATGACCACACAACCATCCCACCCTAGGATAGCCATAAAAATAGAAGCCATCCCACCCTAGGATGGCCACAAAATAGAGCCTTTTCTGCTCAAATTTCTAGAAAAAATAGGTTCTTGGGATGATAAGGTAGGTACCTGAACTTTTGGTTTTCTGTTACATAGTCGATGAAATTTGATTTTTCTTGCATGCTTTGTTTGATAGAAAGGTATAAATATAGTTTACTTTTCTTATAAATGCAAAAATAACAAAAATAAGAATAAAATAAAAAATAAGTTAAGTTATGATGCCCTTGTATGGTTTGCTTGCATGTAGGCTACCTAATGGGTAGGCCATCATTTAGGGTTTGCATCTTGTAGGTTGCTTTTTATCTAGATTTTTTGAAAGTAAAACATCATTTACATGCATTTAGTGAAATATCATTGAGTGCTTCATTGTTTACTTTATTTAATCTTAAAAGGAACCACACACACTTGCACATATCACAATAACATTGGTAAGGTTGGATTTCATCACCAACCTCCAATTCAAATCGGTGATGTTGGATTTCACCTCCTTCCATCAGCTTGCCCCCTAGATACCTTAGATAGAATAGGGCACTCTCTCAAGATGGAATAGGTCACTAGTGTTCAAACTCCCTCCCACTATTGGAAACACTTGTCATTTCAGAGTGGAAGAGCTAGGTGAACCCTCCACTCATTATGGGTTTTAAGCGGTGTACCCTAGACTCTTTTGAGAACCTCATGTTTGGCACTAGTGTTCCTAGTCACCACTTTGGTTGAGTTCCCTCATTCTAAGTCCAAAACATGAACAAGAAAGCAAGAGCAACAACAAATCTAAACACACAAAATAACTTAGGGATTCACATCTAAAACTTAAAGGAGATAATCACATTGTTTGCTTGTGTGCTTCTTTGATCATTTGATTGTGTGTTCCTAAGATTTAAAAGAGATAATCATACACATCTAATCCTTAAAAGAGATAATCATATTGTCTACTTTATGTGTTTCCTTATTGTTTGGGTAATCAACATAAGATCCTAGATATAGGACCAAACCCTAATTTTTCAAAAAAATTTATAAAAAAAAATCTACTTTTTGATTCTACATCCAATGGATCGAGAATCATGCAAATCAGAGCTATAACAAAAAAGTTATGTTGGTTTTATGATTACTCTATTTTTGAAGCCAAAAATAGGGAAAAACTACACTAAAATAATCATAAAATGGTCTAGACAACTCCAAAATTGCCAAATTTATTTTGTTGTCTTAGTTAGCTCCTTCTACACCTCTCATAGAAATTTTGAGTCCTAACTCTTCATACTTCAAAATTTCCCAAAAATTCCTAAAAGTGGGCATTTCCCCACGGGCCCGATTGGCCAAATATTTCAAAAATACAAATTTTTGACCCAAAAGTCAAATTTTGGAGCCCTAGCCCATTGTGATCAGCTCATCACACTGATCATTTTGATATATAACACTTATAAACATTTTTGGAAGTCAAAATTTTCTTTAGTGTGGGTTTCCTTTAGGGTTTGCCTAGTCAACACATTATGACAACCATGCATAGCCGAGCTCAATCATGAGCCAGAAAAGTAGAAAACTTTAGGAGAGGCCTTGAGCACCATCATTATAGGTATGAGGATCTCCTCACTCCTACATGGAGCCCTGATAGTAGTCACCTTCGCTATTCTCCTGAGGATCTCATCATTCTTGCATGATGCCCTAAAAGTCATCATGAGGTCAACTCCTCACTCAGAGGACCCGACCACCAAAGTACCTCTACTAGGAGAACATCAATGGGTTATCCACATGATCAAGTGGATTATTCGGTTAGCCAACACCGATTCCAATCCCAAACCAGATATAATCAGCCTTCCAAGGGGCCTAGTAGGGAGGTCTACACTCCCTCTACATCATGGTCTTCACCACCCAGAACTCCCATCCAACAAGTTTTAGCAACCTAGAGTAGGCATGTGCAAATTTCACATGCACCATCAGCCAATATGACCATGAGCGAGCTTCTACTACAGTCCTCCAAGAATTGGGAACCTTTCATGAGGATCTTGGATTCCATTGAGGTACAACCTCATGACTCTGATGCTTTCACCAACTTTGTGGAATACATACAAATGTACAAGAATCCTATTATATCCTTTCAAAATCATGAGGTCAAACCCGTGCCTACCAATTCACCAGATCCTACTTTGCACATCATCGTGAGTATCAATAGGCTCCCCTATAAGCGAGTATTGGTTGACACAGGTTCCTCAATAAACATTATTACCATAGCTTCACTAAAACATCTCAACCTTCCATCCTCATGCATTGTACCATCCAAGTTCACCTTGCAAGCATTCAATGATGCTTTATCCTCCACTATGGGCATGATAATCCTACTTGTTGAAGTTGGACAAAATATTATGCCTACATTGTTCTACATCTTGGAGGGTGCAAGATAGTACAACATACTACTTGGAAGGCCATGGATAAGAGACATGGAATGTGTTCCATCTATAGTGCATCAATGCATTAAATACATTGATGAAGGTAAGGTCCATGTGGTTGATGCTGACCTAGACCCCTTCAAGTATTATAAATAGGTGGATCATCCATAAGAGCCTATTGTATCACCCATGCATTTGGACACTAAACCCAATGACCTTATCCAGAGTCCAGATTCAACCCCATGGTTAGTCATGAAGCTACCTTCACCACCGCTAGTACCATCCTCTATTTCTTCAAGCGAGGAAGAGTCAGAAGAGCCAACTATAGAAGCTCCCACAACTATCATCAATACACCTATAGAAGATCTTCCCACTCCTACCAAAAAGGAGGAAGAGCCCATAGTTGATACGGATGAATCAAATCATATCATGCTTGAGGACACAATTCAATTGACCCACCCAAAACTCGATGAGTGCATAGTACCCAATGTTACATTCATGCCTATCATCGAGTCGATCAAGGATCTAGGTCATCCTCTTGCCAAGTCGCCACCCATTGATAGCATTTCTGATGCACCCCTCGAACATGGGGGCCAAGAAGATCACCTTGGACAAGTTGATGAGGTAGCCATGACTTGTCCAAATGCAAATGCATCTTCTCATGAGTTTGTGGGAATGATCAATGTGATGACAGAGAACCAAAGTCCTCTGAATCCATCTATGCCACTTGCGACTCCATCCAACATTCCATCCATACCACAAGAGATACCATTGATGGATTTGGTCACACCTACTCCATCTCACTCAACATCTCCACAAAATCAAGAACAGGTGTACCCCCTACACCAAAGTGGGGGTAATCCAACTACCATAGTTGAACACTCTGAGTTGGAACATGAGCATGAGCTAAATCAAGAACAAGAACATGTGGATATACTCACTAGCTCCAATCATCATGAAGCATCCACATCTACTCAAACATTAAGGACTTTTGATCCACCTCTACTCAATTATCTCCTGGCTCCCACACCTAATTCACCTCCACCACCTATCAGTTGCCATCCAACTTCCTCAATAGCCATCCAGTCATCACCTCCACTAGTTCCACAACATATCTTGGATAGGCTAGCCAATGTGGAGTTACAAGTGAGTCACCAACATAATGATTTACAATAGATCTTGAATCGACTCACAAGCATTGAGTTACAATTGAGTAATCTAAAACCTCAACCCCTTGATTGTAGGACCAACCCACTCCTATGCAATCCAATGTTAAGTCTCAAATAAATCAAGGGCCAAACCAACAACATCACCCTAAGCGACAATTTATACCCATTACTGAGTCCATGGACTCTTTGTTTGAGTGCCTCTATGCAGCAAAAGTGATCAATCTACCTGAGAGTCGACCTATCGATCCAAATGCACCAAAGCCCAAAAGATATCACGAAGACCTATACTATAAGTTTCATAGGCAAAATGGGCATGACGTGCAGATGTGCTTCAAGTTCAAACACCTAGTACAGGATATGATCGATAGGAGTGATCCTCAAGTCAATAATATTATTGCAATAAACAATCAATAAATTGACATATTTCATGATTCATTACCTATGGATGGGAGTCAAGAAGAGCAACCTAAATAGGTGACTGAGATGCATACAACCTTACGGTCTCATAAAATGAGTCCACCATGTTCACCTCATTTAAGCATGTCAACATCATACCTGGACTCCATTATCTAAGCCCATGTCAACCATATTTCACAACCTACAAGAAACAAAGACAATCATCTTGCTAGACATACCCCTATTCAACCCAAATAGGCCTAGATCTAAACAATACAGGGAGGATCATTCTTACCTCTATCATCGAATGAGAGGGCATGACATTAGTAATTGTCATGTTTTTAGATATATGGTCCAAGATCTTATTGATAAGGAAGCTTTATCCATAAATGGGGCACTCATTCTACCCCATAGAGACATTGGCATTACCCAGAATTCCTCACCAAAATAGGAGGGGTCAATTTCTATCACTCCTCCTAGCCAAGCCAATAACATTGCATCAATCACAGTACATACTGGGGGTATCCAAGGTGTCACACCTTCCCCACTATTTACATCACAAGAAATGAAGCAAATTGGGGATCCTAAAGGTATCACACCTTCCTCACTTCCTTTGATCACCATAAATGTTGGGGGTACATGAGGTATCACACCTTCCTCCTAAGAACACAAAGTAATCAAAGTTACAAAAATCTCCAAGGGTATCTACATACCACTTGGTCAACCCAAAACACTCCTAGGTGGTCTATGACCATCTAGGTCACCCCAAAAGGCTCCAAGGGTATCTACAAACCGCTTGGTCAACCCAAAACCTCCTAGGTGGTCTATGACCATCTAGGTCACCCCAAAAGGCTCCAAGGGTATCTACATACCACTTGGTCAACCCAAAACCCTCCTAGGTGGTCTATGACCATCTAGGTCACCCCAAAATGCTCCAAGGGTATCTACATACCGCTTGGTCAACCCAAAACCCTCCTAGGTGGTCTATGACCATCTAGGTCACCCCAAAATGCTCCAAGGGTATCTACATACCGCTTGGTCAACCCAAAACCCTCCTAGGTGGTCTATGACCATCTAGGTCACCCCAAAATGCTCCAAGGGTATCTACATACCACTTGGTCAACCCAAAATACTCCTAGGTGGTCTATGACCATCTAGGTCACCCCAAAATGCTCCAAGGGTATCTACAAACTACTTGGTCAACCCATAATACCCCTAGGTGGTCTATGACCATCTAGGTCACCCCAAAATGCTCCAAGGGTATCTACATACCACTTGGTCAACCCATAATACCCCTAGGTAGTCTATGACCATCTAGGTCACCCCAAAATGCTCCAAGGGTATCTACATACCCTTGGTCAACCCAAAATACTCCTAGATGGTCTATGACCATCTAGGTCACCCCAAAATACTCCAAGGGTATCTACATACCACTTGGCCAACCCATAATGCTCCTAGGTGGTCTACGACCATCTAGGTCAACCCAAAATGCCCCAAAGGCATATATAAGCCCTTTGGTCACCCAAAAAGCCCCAATGGCATCTAGTAAGCCCATTGGTCAACCTATATATACATATATAAATAAAAAATCCAAAAACATTATCAAAACATCAAAAATACAAAAATATTGCATTTCATCACATTGCATATCATTGCATTATATAATCAATTGCATTAGGTATACTCATCATTGCACTTTGCATTTTAGAGTTGCTCATACATGTCTAGCACTAAGACTGTACACTAGTCATCATTCAAAATCAATGTTGTTCAAGTCATCATTCACATCATTTCATATTTCACTTATCATTTCCACCTACATTTCCCACTTTTCATATTTGTGTCCATTCCCTTCACCTAGCCATTTGTTCTAGAATGTCATTAGGGTTTTTGGTCACTCAACCATCTCTAGTTTTCTTTTCAGATTTTGTAGAAAGCTATCCTGATTTTTAGGAGGTAGAGTCTTGCTTAGATTGTACCTTGTATACATCAAAATCCCAACACATATTTCACTAATAAATCCAAGTTTTGCACAAGGAAATATGAAACCTACAAAGTGGTCTAGGTTACCTTAAGTGAAAATTTTATCTTGCTCATCCCCCTATGTGGATGGTTCAAGAATGCTAAGAATTGGCAAAAGGACAAGCTCCTCCTTACCCAATTCCCCAAAATAAATAGTGGTTTTCACCACTATCAAAGTCAAAATCCCAAAAAGAAAAAATCAAAAGCAAAATAAATAGTGGTTATCACCACTCCCCAAATCCCTTGCTCAAAGAAAACAAAATACAAAAATAAATAGTGATTTTCATCACTACATATGAGCAAATATCCCTAAAATCAAATAAAAGAAAAGAAGGGAGTATTGAACTTGAATCCCTGGAATTCTCAGCATTCGACAAACCATTAGGTGATCCTCATTACAGGTTTGGTGGCATCAAGCCTTCCTGGCAATGGTGGTATCCTTACGCATGATGATATGTCTGTCACATTAGCTTTTTGTGTGTGTGCAGACCAATGTTTGCATGTGGATGAGCTAGCTTTTGGTAGCCTATACTACCTAGTAGTCTAATCCAACTAAGTACAAAACCTAGGATCATGCTACTCATAGGGTGATATTCAGTACAGATGGGTTGCATTAATCTCATTTGGCACTAGGGTAATCTTATGCTTATCACAAAATGAACTCACTTGCACACATAGGGATATTGAGTATCTTGGTCATCCTAGCAGATTCATACCTTGTCAAAAAGTCTTGCATGGTTAGTATATAATTTTTGACCAGTTGACTAGAGTGTTTGAGTCTCATGAAAACCTCAAAGACATCCTATAACATCCTATCATTCATTCCATTTTATCACATATATGTCAGTTTACATTATTCACAAATCCATTACATAGTCTCATGACAACATTACACATGAATTGATGAATTCTATACAGTCTATGGTGCTAACATAGTATGTCATATAGTATATACATTTCATCATCTAGATCAATACATCATCCATCTCATTATGCATCCATGCAAATACATATCATCAAATCAAATCAAATTACAACATATGCATACATGATAGACATCCATCATCATATCATAAAGCAAATAAATACATTGCATACATCTCATAAAGCAATAAACACATGATGATAAACCACATAAAATCTCATATATATGTGTATATGTATGGGGTAAAAAGATACATCATATTGCCTGTAGGCTACAATAAAGTGAGTCCTCAGACCTCACACTGCTACACATCCAAAAATCCAAAAAAAAATTACAAGAGCCTCAATCACCTTGGTCACATAGAACCGGTGCTACGGCTCACACTTCCACCCATATTCAAAGTTCAATGCAAAATCCCATACCTGCTACCACCTGCTCTATCATCCTATTTTCCAGATCTAGGTGCCTTCATACTAGTAGAATACTACTCTGTCTCACTCTATCGACTTTGGTGTGATCCACTAACAACTAAATCATTTGGTAGGCACCCACCAAGGTACACTACCTTCTTCTCCAACTCATTTGTATAGTTTTTCCCCATCAGTACTATAGTTTGTAGGTATCCACTATGGAATGAAGCCCTATCACCTTTGCCTATAGCCTAGCTATATCCTCGCTACTGGATCTCTCCCTCCTAGGGCTTTGATATTGCAATTATTATTGTAGAGCTATTATCTCTAATCAAGCACCCTGTACCTGTGCTCACTAAGCTGCTATATCTATTGAGCATCATGTACATGTGTCCAAATGATATCTCTCTCTTGCCTAAACTTGATCACCTCATCTCACATCTCATTCTATGTGTTACCATGTGCCATATACTATGCATGCACCCCCTAATCCCCAGTGTCATCATCCCCAAAATCACCTTGATCTCCTAAGTCCAGGAGGTCTACCTACTCATCTACCATGTGCCCATGCCCATGCCACTCACCTACCTCGACCTAGTCCTCATTAGGAGCCTCATGATGAACCTCCTATGCCGCCCCTACTACATCACCCCCTAGTGGCCCCTTTCCTTGCCACTAGCATGTCACCCACCAAGAGTCATACTCCTATGTAGTCCCAACATCATCCAAATTTAGAATATCTACTACAAGATCCACATCCCTACCAACCACCTCCACCACCAACCACCTTAGTGTCCTCTCATCCCAATAGCATCGATAAACCACTGGCTCACTAGGCAACCCCTATCATAGCCTGAACTGCCGCATAACATGAGCATATGGGAAAAAATATTGCTTTGTCCTGTGTCTACCAACCAACCATCTCCCTCACCTCACCCAATAAAGTTATAATTCCACATCAACCCATGTTGGAAAATTCATGTAGGGTCTCCTTAGTACATCCACTGATCTGAGTCCTACAAAATATTGGGTATAATGACCCACGTCACCTTTCCATCATCATCTCTATCCTACCTCCTAAACCCATTGCCATAGCCAATATCTCGGTCCACCAGCTCTACCCATGTCATCAATGGTAGTCCCTATGACCTGTCCACTACTATATGCTACCATACCCAAACCTACAATAGAAAGCTACACCCCAAGACCTTTTACCCTTGAGAGTGGATCTCATACAACTCATCATACAGTTGTGCCAATAGTGTCATCCCCCATGCCATCACTAGTGGCCACTCCATAGTGCACCCTACCAGAGTAAACACTAACTCTAGAAGGTTCTAGGGAAACATGACACCCAATGAGTCTAGTAGAAGCATATTAGAGATTAGTTTCATTAGTATAACGTGCCTCATGCCTAGTACCCTGGCCTCATACCAGTACACCACTAGTATGCCTCCACTGGAAGAGTTCCCTATCGCCTCCTTCGTTACCTCTCCATAACTGCCTCTCTCTGATCATGGTGAGTAGACTCAATTAGTTGTCCCTTTATAAAAATGCATAATATATGGTAGACATCCTCCAACATCACCATCATCTCCCCTATCGGTAGGTGGAAGGTGTTGGTGCATGGGTCCCATAGATCAATAAGAGCTATCAAGTAAGCACGGTCACCCACCATAGGCTCTAACCGCATCACCTGCTTGAGGCTAATGGCATCAAGCCACTCCGAATAAAAATAATTCAATAAGTCTCTCATGGTAACAAAGATGTTTAGAACTTGGCACTAACTCTTCACCACCTAGCAGAGACAAGTCGGTCAATAATAGGCTCCAAATAGGCTTCAAAATGCCTCAAAAACACTCAAAAAAGACCAAAAAAGGGCCCTTTTTTAGGCCAATTTGTGGTCATCCCACCCTAGTATGGCCCCCAAATTTGTGACCATCCCACCCAGGAATGACCCCTAAATAGCTCAGGCTAGCCGTCCCACCCAGGGACGACCTCCAAATTGGGCAAAATTGGGCCTTCTAGACCCCCAAAAATAGGCAAATAATGGTAAAATAAAGCCCTAAAAAGCAATAAAATTGCATAAAAACACAAAAACAAGCATAAAAAATTACAGGGAATCCCTAATTAGGTTTAATTACTAAGAATTTAGTGTGCTCTATCAAAAATAAAAAATAAGCAATAATTCCATTTTTGAAAACTAGCATAGTGCAGTAAGAAATTCAATTCTTACCCATCTCGCATCGGATCCATAATTGGACGAGTCTGCACACTGGATCATGGTGATTTTAGGATTATTTTAGTAGTACTCCACTACTTAGAATATTTCTCCTCCTCCTCACCTCTCAAGCTACAAAGTTGCAAATGCACAAATGAGCCCAAATGACCCATTTTTGGCTTAAATAACCCTCCTAGGGCCCTGACCATCCTGGGGTGGGATGAGTGGCTAATTGGTTTGAATTCCCACCTTTAGATGGTCATAAAATACACCACCATCCCACCCTAGGATGGCCATAGAAAAATTGCACAAAAACAACTTAAAATGCACCAAAAAGGGTCCAAAACCCACCAAAAACAACTCAAATTTGGTCAAATTTTACATATAATCAAAAGGAATCTAAATTGCTCATGGAGAAGTGTAAAAGTATTTAATTCACACCCTAAGAAGGCCATTGTGGCTGGACCACCCCACAGGAATAAATTTTGTAGCTCCTTTCTTCCATATAACATCATCAAAATCCTCTAAAAAACAAATTGCTCCATTTTTCAATGAGTAAAATCGAAGGAAACCCTATCAAAGTCATATGTGTCAATCGACTCATCAATTTTATCACTTGTCATTACCTCATTGACTCATCGCCTGAGGGGTAGTCATACTTAGCAAATTTATAATCAAAATCAACAATCAAACACTCAATCATGCAAATTGCATTTGTTCAACGAATCTTTGACAAAGACAATCATGCCCCTGCTTGGGGCAACAAATAAGCACAAATTTAAACTAAAAAAATGCTTGGAATTATAGCATCATGAAGTAACTTAGGCCTCATACTTCATTAATGAATAATATCCAAGATCAAGTAAACCATACATGAAAGGTTGTACTTGAAGCAAGTTCCTTAGCTCGTCAGAAGCAAGGATTCAAGAATGCATGCTCTTTCCATGATTGGGGCATATAAATTTGGTTAGGTTATTGAATAAACCTAATAATTTAGCATTTTAGTCATCTATTTTTTCTCAGTGCTATGCTGCACACAATGCATCTCAAAAAGGGGCATCTGTAGACACTAAAATATGGTCAATCCGATTAGGCAATTAGAAGACAAGTTCCAATTGACACCATATGGCCCCCTTGGGCAACCCTCATAGGTTTTATAGTGGTCCTAACCACTCTTGGAAGGCTCTACCCCAATTTTTGGAGCTTTGGGTCCACATAGGAATGACCGTCCCACCTCGGGATGGTCATAATTTATGGTCGTCCCACCTGGGACAATGACAAACTAGTCATCCTGGGGTGGGACGGCCATAAGGTTTGACTCCTAAAAGTAAAATTTGGATAAATGGTGCCGATAAATTTCCATTTCCCTACCTATTCAAGCATTCAAGTCAAATTATGCAAAATCCTTATGACATGCTACATGTAAGAGGCCAAATAGGGAGATTCTCTTCTCCCTCCAATGCATGCCACCCTTTTGGCCAAATGGCACCTCTTGCCCTGCATGCCCTCGCATGCCTTATTTCCCAAAGGCTCCCTTTGGCTATAAAGTGGATCCATTTTCCACATGAAGAGAGAGAATAATTTTGAGACATACCAATGGAGTGCTACCAAGATTTCCCCTCATCTTTTTGTACCTTTTTCTCTTAGAATCTCTACCTAGTGAAGGAGGTTTACGAGTGAACTAGGAGGTGCAATTTTATCATAAAACTAAACCATCTGAGTGAATTTCACCACCAAATTTGATGAAAACACTATTTAGGAGGTCTCTTACCAATCCATAGAGGAATTGGTGATAAAATAAGTTTAAAATTGGTGGTCGTCCCACCCCAGGATGGTCCCTAGTCTGTGATAGTCCCAACCGCCCCACCCCAGTATGAGGATAGATATATGCATTATTTCTTTACTATTCACTTTTAGTTAGATTCTAGATTAGTATATGATTATATTATCCAAATTTCATGTATTTTGGAGCTATATTGAGTGAGATATCGTATTTTTAGTGTTTTATAGGGTCTTATGCAGGTCTATGGAGATCATCTAGATATGCACATGACACTGTTATTGATTTTGAAAATATGACCACATGGGTTGTCTTGAAATATTATTTTATGTATTCTTTCCAAGTTTCATGAATTTTGGATATGTTTAGGGGTAGAAATTGCTTGCTTTGGGTTTTGTAGGCTTTGTAGGTATACAACGATTAGGCCATGCCATAGGATGCAATTTCGGTTTTTTTTTTAGTAATATCTTTCCAAAACCATCTATTTTACATACCTCTAAAATTTCAAGTCATTTGGAGTTTATTTAGATAGGCGTATTTCATATTCATGTTTTCTAGTCTTTCAATGCCTCTAGGGATTGCATATTTTCACCATACACACTTATATTTAACGATTCTTATTTCCTTGTGTGTAGGTGCAGGATTTTATAGTGTACAAGGAAGGAGCACAAGATCATAGAAAAAAGTGGTAGCATCATAGGTTCACCCACCTCAATTGTGGGTACGAGGAAAGACATTGGAAGTGCACGCGAGCTTCTTTGAAAGGACTTGATCCTTGGGCACCCCATCATTTTGTAAAAAATTGTATCAATCTTGAGACATCAAGGGGACATTTATGTAACTATGGTTTTGAACCATAAAATTAATAGAAAGAAACTTCCTTTTATTTCATTTCTTGCAATTTGGTGTATCTTCCACTTTTACTTGCATGCTTCCATTTTGATGCTCATAACACACTAGCGATAGATGCATATTGTTTATCACTGCATTAGGTGCACCATTTTTCCCCTACTTCATGATGTCATACCTAGGTTGATGATGGTAGATATAAAATTGGTTTTCATTGTAATCATATGGCTTAGGACACGAGGGATCAATAGGGTGGATTTCAGATAAAGCAAGGAGGCCCTAGAGATATAGCTAGTGGAATGTTTGAGACAATGGTGCAGACCAGAATGGCATAGGATAAATATATGGGTTGGATGATGATGAGCATGAAGGAGGTATGGTAGTAATGGGTTTTCGAGTTGAGATTTAAGAATCAGATGTATATTAGGTTTGGGAATGAAGGGTAAGCCTGGAAGAAGGTGATGTTGGTCAGCCCATGATAGAATGACATGAAGATGATTGGTAGTGACAATGGCTCAAGTCTAAATCGATATTATTAAGATGGGATAGGATATGTTGAATATCAATGGGTGGAGGTGATAGAATTAGGAAAGGTGGGGATCAATATTTAGGTGGGTATATGAAATGGAGGTATGGGTGAGAAGAAAAGAGTGAATGAGATGGAGGAGAATGAAACTATTGCACTGACAGTGTGACAAGCTAGATTAGGAGGCCACAGAGTAGCGATGATGGCATCTAAAGGATGGTGGTATGGGGGATGGTTGTAGAAAGCAACACTGATGGTATGGGGTAATACAAGTGGATGTAGAATGAGTGGCATGATAACAAATGGATAAGTCATAGGGTGACATCCCAGTCAATAGGGTGGAGGTAGTCCTATAGAAGATGCATGAATGGGTGTAGTGCCCCTATTAGGGGGGTAGTAGGCTAGTGTAGGTCAGTTAACTAAGGAAGGTGGGAGATATGGATCTCTAGGATTGACTAGGTTACATGAGGATGACTTCTGCATGGATGAAGCTAATGGGTGGGAGTGCTCTTCCTTATCCATAAAGGAAGATAAGGAGACCTAACTATCTCCTAAGTGAGGGGGTTAGGAAGTATACCTACGATGGGTCGAATGGTGATAGGATGAGCTACAATGGGGTGAAGTATTGTGATTAGAGTGTGATGAGGTGGAATTTTGACATACATGAACCATGTTAGGTGGCTAATCTAGATTGACTGGGGTGATTGGTATGGAAGATAATATCTAGAAGTTCTATATGATGGAGGTGAATGTAGGTTGGATGTGTATTTCTGAAATCAGGTCCTGTCACTGAAGATGTTACTACTAGAAATGGAAAACCTAAAAAAACCGAAATACCCATAGCATATAAATGACATAAAAAGTAAAGTACAAGTGGTTATGTTGTGTAATAAAAAGTGAAATATCATGTGTGTAGTGTGATGTAGTGTATGTGTGATGTAAATCAAGATTATGTTGTGACAATCCTATATACAATCTATGTGGTTGCTCACCTAGATAGGCTAGGTATTGAATGTGCAAAGGTGAATGATGTTTATAGGCTCAGGTTCAATGGACCCTTCAAGGTTTGCTAAATAATAGGCATTGGAGCCAAATTTTTGTGTGATAATGTATGAGCCTAACTAGTTAGAAATGAACTTGTCTCGCTGTTGTTAGGGTTGGATTGTGATTTATTGGTTTTCCTTGAGAACTAGGTCACCAATTTATAATTTGGACTGATGTACCTTACTTTTGTAGGCATGATGAAGGTGGTATTGATAGACACATGTGTGCTCAATGGCATGAATGTGATTCTCATCCAAAAGCATTAATTGATCAAGATGGGCTTGATGAGCAATGTCATCATCAATGAAGTATTTCATGGAGACTTATAGGGAAGGTATCTCAAGTTTAAGGGACATAATGGCTTCAGTTCCATAGACAAAGGAGAAGAGGGTTTCCCTAGTGGGAATACAGATGCTCATACGGTAATACCACAAGGCAAGGGGCATATAATTATGCCAATCACGATGGGATTTTGTAACCATTTTCTGAAGGATAGAGAAAATGGTTTTGTTGGTAGCTTTAACCTGGCCATTACCCTATGGGTATTACGGGGTTGAGAAGGTATGGTGGATATTAAATTTTACATAGAGGATGTGGATAGTTTTATTTTTGAAGGACTTTCCATTATCAAAGATGATTTGAGAAGGGATGCCAAAGTGACATATGATGTGGTCTGTGATAAATATCGTAATCTTGGCTCCTATGGTTTGGATAAGTGGGATGGCTTTGACCCACTTTGTGAAGTAATCTATAGCAGTGATGATGAAGTTATGGTTGTTTGATGAGGTAGGTGTGATCTATTTGATGAGATCGAGGCCCCACTATGAGAAAGGTCATATGGATTGAATTGGTTGGAAAGCTTGTGAGGTTAGTATGTTGCTAGCATTTGATACCCCGCTTGATACTAATAGTAATTATGCTCTATTTTGGGTCAGTAGTATCCCATACATAAGATACACTTGGTGATATTCATACCACTGAAGTGGCCATCGCAAGTACCATAATGGGTTTCTTGTACTACCTATTGATATTCATGTAGTTCAAGGTAATGTAGGAGAATATCATTATAACAATAGTGGTACAAGATGTCCCCCAGTAGTGTATAATGAATGGTGCATTGTTTGAATACTCAAAGTTGAGCATGCAACAGATTGCAAGGTAGGAAACCTAATTTGATGTAATCCTTAATTTGTGAAATCCAAGGATCATGTAGGGCAATTTGGAAAACATGAATGTCATTATCATCTATAAGAGGTGAAGATGAGATAGTTGATTTTGTGAGCATATGAATGGACACATGCATCATATTAGAGAGGGTATTTTATGGTATAATCCTAAGGAGGCCATTGTGTCAGAAAAATTATTGGAAGAATGTGGAGTGGCTTTGATACCATATCACTCAAATTGGGTGAGGAGTTGCTAGGCGATTTTCTTATATTATTGGAGAATGGAATGGTGGAATTTCCATATTTCCTGGACTTGATTTACAATAAGTATAGAATATCCAATGATGTTAAGGTATCAAATGTGCATGGAATGTACCTATTTTAAACTAAGAATAATGGATTCATATTCTGCATTATTGTTTGTGCAAGGAAACCCTAATTTGAATGAGAATGGAAGAGGCTCTCCATATGGTGTGAATAAGACAATGCTTGCACCCATAGCATGTGTGTATTTGGAACAATTGAAGAATAGTATAAATTTAGCAGGTATCTCAGGTTCTACATACTCTTTAGGTTATGTGATATTAAAAATAGAATCATCAAGGAGTTAGATGATGAGAGGGTTATTATCAAGTAACGGGGCCTCCAAAAGTTGATCTGCTATGACCTACCTCTTAATTGTTTTTTGGAAAATAAATTCTAGGTTGAATTAAGTAATGAGCATAATCCATTTAGCATTTTGACAGTTATGATGACTCTTGTTCATCATGTAGTGGATTCGATTGTCACGGGTGATGACAAAGGTGGTGTGATTGAGCATGTAATGACATTGTTTTTAGATGGCAAAGACTACAACCAAACATAGCTTTTCCATGTATACATAGCAAGTTTCATAACTAACCAACGTGTGGCTGATGTAGTATATAGCTCAATCAATATTGAGTTCATTATTTTGGGTGAGGAGTGTGCCCAATGTGAAGTCCATAGTGGAAATGTATAGAGTGAATGACAACTGTAGATCTAGAGGAGATCAGACTAGTGAAGAGGTAAGGTAGGCTTTGCTTGAATCAAAGGCTTTTTTTATAGTTTTCATCCCTTTTGAAGGTGAACCCCTTTTGCAAGAGGTGATTAAATGGATTGTACTTGTCTAAGAGCTGGGCAATAAAGTGATGTATCAACTGTATTTTGCCTTTCAAGCTATGTAATTATTTGAGATTCATGGGTGGAGGCATCTCAGCATTGGCTTTGAATTTTTTAGGGTAAACTTCAATGCCTTGCTGAGAGATGATGAATCCTAGGATTTTTATTGAAGTGATACCAAAGATACATTTCTTTAGATTTAGGTATATGTTATGTTCTAAGAGGTGATCAAAGATTTGTCGTAGGTTAGCGAGGTGCTATGAATTCTCTTTTGATTTCATGATAAGATCATTGATGTATTCATCCATGGTTTATGCATGTAATCATGGAAAATGTAATTTATTACATGTTGATAGGTTACCCTAGCATTTTTAAGGCCAAAAGGCATGACCTTGTAGCAGAAGGTCCCCTAGGGGGTTGTGAAGGAAGTTTTGTTTTGGTCGACAGGATTGATTTTGATCTGATTGTATCCAAAAAATCTATCCATAAGGGATATCATTTCATGGCCTACAATGGAATCGATGAGTGAGTCAATGTTTGATAAGGGAAAGTTGTCTTTGGGATAAGCTTTGTTTAAGTCACGAAAATTAGTACATACGTGAACCTCACCAGAGGGTTTTGGGATTGGTACCATGTTAGAAACCCACTTGGGGTAATCTATGGGAATGATGAAACCTACATAAAGAAGCTTTTGGAGCTCTTATTTTATGAGGAGAGCGATGGTAGGATGCATACATCACAATTTTTGTCTAAAGGGTTTTGTATATTTATCTAAGGTGAGATTATGAACCACTAGGGAAGGATCAAGGCCAGAAATATCCTTGTAGGACCAAGCAAAGACTCTAATATATTCCTTAAGGAAAGTAGTAAATGCGATGTGATCTTTTGGTGAGAGGCTAGCAACGAGTTTTACTATGTGTAGATTTTCGAGATCATCACTAATGTCAATCTCAATAGTATCTTCCACAAGCATGTGGGAACCATCTCAAAGTTGTTCAAGGATTAGGATAAGGTGGAGGTCATCGATAGCCTCTGGTACATCAAATTCATCATCTAGGTAGATGCATGTGTGGTGAACCCATATAATATGGGGTGGGGTGGAAGGTGAAGTAGCATTTTCAATACGCAAGACATGGGGTGATAGCAATAAATCATGCGATGAAGGTGTGGGTGAAATGTGTGTGAAGTCAAGAATATTTGGGTTGGGTGTGTCATCATGAATTTACTGGTGTATATATCAAAGTGGGGTAAAGAGCTCTACATAAACCATATTAACTAAATTCATGGGGATGTAGGGACTAAAGAGTCTGATGATGAAGACTCAATAACATGCAAATGGTCTACTAGGCTTAGCAAAGGGTATAAGATGACAAGTGGAGAACATGATTGAGTAATTGAGTGATGGATCTACCGATGCATACGCATGGATCTAGCCAAATGTGTTGGTGATAGTGGAGGAGATACCATGTCATGTTCTTTGTAGTGATCATTTAGAGATAATGTAAAAAATTGTCTAGTTAAATCATCAACACAACACGATGATGTAGTGTCAAATAAGGGAGTTTCCTAAAATAAGTCAAATGGAATAGTGATGGTCGAATTAGGATATGGGTTCTCATCCAAAATATCCATGTCGATATATTCCTCAAAAGTGTGTGTTGGAAGTAGATAAGGGTGTAAGGAGATATCCTGAAGCTCATCCTCAAGTGTGTGAATGGTGGTGGGATGATAGCCTAGGCCAAATTTGTCTATACGTAATTGGATGTGGGGATCGATGGGTGTGTGTACCCTTGTTCATAACATCCTAATCCAAATCCACACCAATACAAATGTCAAATATATCATAAAGTAAAAGAGGGATTAGACATGTGATCTAATGTACCATAAAAGCTAGATTGTGGTGGTGGGGGCACTTCAATCAAGAGTGAGGAATCTAGTCCTGCATAAACAAAGTTTGTTTTATTATTAGGAGGACCTAATTGTACAATAGTACCAATGGTCAATATGAAATTTGAATAGTAGCTGAAATTACACGTGGATTAGACTGTAGGAGGTCATACATGAGCATACTAAACATTATAGTCACCTAGGCCAGAGTTAATCATAAAGATAGAGATGCAAGGTAATGTATGAGGTGGTGAATCCAACTCAGATGAGGAGGGTGAAAGTTTAGAATCTCGTATGGTGGCTATAAAGGACTGCAATAGTTGGTCATTGAGGCAAGAATCTCATTGTTCCCAGTCATGGCATTCAGCTACCGTAGATGGGATAGGATGATCTACATGTGGAAATTATGTATTTGGGTGAGTAGGTGTTGATGTTGGGCTACGAGGAGATGTGAACAACCTAGGCCATATATATAATGGGAGTGAAGGTGTTTGAGGTGTAGAGAGGAGAGGAGTTTTCATGGAGGAGGATTGGCAAGATGTGACGATAGGTCACAATGAGGATGATTAAGAGGGTATCAAAACTAGGGTTGGATTTATAGAAGAGGATGGTTGAGAAGGTGTGAGTGGCTAGAGGTAAGGTGGTAAAAATGGTAGGGTAGTAGGATTGAGTTTCATGGTGGTTGGTGAAAGTGATGCAGACACTGAAGTATGTATCCCTGATGGCTATTGTGGTGATGAGGTTTATGTAGATGGAGATACCGATGCTTCAAAAAATTTATGAGAATAAATAGAAAAGAGTTGTGTGGAATATGATGAAGGTCCTGGTGGGAATTCTATGATGTTGGAAAATTTTAAGGGGTTCCCATTGATAGAAACATAGTGAAATTTTTTTTCATGGACATATTTGAGGTAGTGGTGTAATGTAGAAGGGACACACTGCATATCCCTAATCCATGGATTCTTGAGTAAGTTTTTGTACTCCATATCACCCTAAATGACATGGAATAGGATGAAAATGATGTGTATACCCACTCATATAGGTAGGACAATGGAGCCTATTGTGGATCACATGGAACCATCGAATACCTAAAGATCAAGTGATGGGGTGGAAAAATGAGTTGGCAGAATATGTATGTGATGTAAGGCTACAATGGAAATGATGCTGATAGAGAAACCAGTATCAATGAGAAAAAACTTATAGGTGATATCATTGATGGTTTCCTATATGTGAAGATGAGGATCTGCTCCTTCAGCTATGTCTTCAGTAATCTCATGATGATAGAAACTGATAGAATATTAGAGGCAAAATGGAAGTTTTTCCACCAAGTTCACAAATGTGTTTCTGTTGTGGGTTTCAAGATAGATAGATCAAAGAATATCATTCAATGCCTCATAATGGGGTTTATACTATTGTAAAATATCAAATATGGATAACTTTGTAGGAGCGTTACATAATTGGTGGGTAAGGCTACCACGAATGGTAATGATATTTTGCATTGGAGGGGGTGTAGTGGTAGAATTCATGGGAGACTGGGGATAATTAAATGGTGTAGGCAGTGAGACCATTGGTGTAGTTTGGCATGAAGGATACCTTTGATTGTGAGTAGTGAGGTTAATCATGCCAACCACACTACATGAGGGAGGATCACATTGAACATTATTAACCCGTATAGGTGGCCCTAGAGGATTAGGTTCATTTCATTGGGGATTAGTCCCCATGTGCTTGGGTATGGGGTTTTGGTAGATCCTCAAGTTTTTATTTTGTGGGGCGAGTGGGTTGAAGACCTGAATGGTACCCCTATCAATGACATCTTGGACAAGGCCACAAAAAGAGTGATAAGATTTGATATCGTGAGCAGGTTGTCGATGGTATACACAAAAGGCTTGCTTAATATATCCTCAAGGCTTGGTTTAATTTGGGTTAAGATATTGGATTTTGAGTAGTTTGATGTGTCTTACATCATACAATATCTATAAAATGGCTAGCAATGACTCAAATACTGGGGTGATATTACATTGTGGAGCCTATGGGTGAAGGCCATGAGGTTGTTGTGGTCGAGGAGGAAGAGGTGTACTAGTTTGGAATAGTTATTGCTATGGATAAGGAGGTCGTGGGATGGGTGATGGAGCTAGGGTAGCTATTGCCACTTAATTGGCTTATGGTAGCCTAGGGAAAGGCTGATTAGGTGTGTTTCTATTGAAACAAAAATTTGAGTTGTATGAGGGTTTTTGTCTCAACTTGATTTTGCTCGATTGGACTTTGATGTCCTCGATGAATTTATCTTGGGTGATAAATTCTTCAAAGATATGACTTTGATGAAGCTGCAAGGAAGTGGAGATATGCTTATGATATATTTTGGAGAAAAGTGTGATAAGTTCAACAGTGGGGAGACTATGAGCCAGGTCATGTATGATCAATCTCCATTAGGAAACAAACTCAGTAATGGGCTCATCGTCAACCTATCGTAGGGCATAGACATATAAGAAGTTGGTTTTCTTTTTGATGTTGATAGAGAAATATTCTAGGAAGGAATTGGCCAGTTTTTAAAAGGTGTACAAGCTATGGAATGGAAACATGTTGTACCAATCAAGGGCTTGTCCCCCAAGTGAGATGGAGAAGGTACGTAACATGAGAGGGTTCTTACTATGAAGCTAGTTAAAAGCTAAAATGGTAATTACTAACATGTTCTCATGGATCCTCTTTGCCTTTATACTTATCAAAATTTAGGATCTCAAAGCGATAAGGGTAAGGATGAATGGGAACTGAGGGATGGATTAGCTCATTTTAGATTTAAACATAGGTAGGTTTTTGTGGTCCATAGCTGGTAGTATAAAGGTTTAGAATCTATACTTCATGTTGCAAGAGTTGAATTTTGGATGTTAGATGTGTGGAGGATGATGCTAAGGTAGGTGGATCCAGAGAGTGTGGTGGATACTGGAGTTAGCGTTCTTCATAGTATTGATAAGGAACGTATTGCAACTTATCCTGAGGAGGTGGTTGTTGAATGACGTGTGGTGCCATAGCGGGTGGAATACTAGGATGCAAAATAGACATCTATTGAGGATAATAATATTGTGGCTGAGGGGTGTACGATTGTTGTATGGGTATGTACTGGAGAGGAACATGATATAATGGTTGGACTGTAGGAGGTGATGACCAAGAAGTGGGAGGTGCAAATAATGTGGGTCCATTAGACAATGGTAATGGTGTTTGGATAGACGGTGCTAAAGGTGGACTAGATGATGTGTAAAAGGATGGGACATGCATCTATCTTGAAGGATGAGAGGTGGGAAAACTAAACTAAGTAGAATAGCCTAGGGAACTAGGAGTATAGGCTGAAGTCCATGGACCATAGGTGGGAAGGGGACCTACAGTCAAAATCTAAAATGGAGGAGGGGGAGGTAATCTGAAGGTAGAAGTGGATGAAGGTGGAATAGAAGATTGGGTAGGATTCATTCTAGGAGGATAGGATGTAGGCGGGAGTGAGGAAGAGGGAGGACAAGATTTTGAGGTAGGAGCTTGAGAAGGTGAAGTGGTGAATGTGTACACTCCAGGTTGGATGTAAGCATTTGGTTGTTATTGTTGGTGTTGAATCGGTTGTGTTTGAGGAGTTGGCTATGATATGTCCTCAAAATATGGGAAAAATAATTGTTGGGAAGGTGGCGATTGTGACTCTTGGGAAGGGTATTGGTATGATGGTGGAGGTGACTCTTATTGCTACTACAAGGGAGGTTGTTGTGATGGGGTTTGCAATGATGGCACCTGAGTACCTAGTGTAGAAGAGGAAGGGTCTAAAATCATCCCTACGATAGGGGTAAATGATGCAACCTCGGGATGAGTGTAGTTTAACAAAGAGGAGTCATTCTCAAAAAGGGATTGAGATAGACTCTAGAAGAAAGGGTGTGAGAAGGTAGGAGAAGTAGGTAGGGTCTCCTCATCAATGGTGAAGAAAGGAGCGAGATGTCCTGGAGTTGTATAGATAACATGATCATAGAATGTAGAAGGTGGATTAGGTGAAGGTGAGTGGGGAAGAAGTGGATCATCTTCACTAGATGAAGTGGGAATCTTGTTAGAATAAGAAATGTGTGTGGAAGGTAGATGTGAATCTATGGGTAGATCAACTATGAGTGTGTGGACTTCCCCTATGGAAGGAGAGGAAGAAGGATATTGATTGGAAGGGGTGAAGAATACCTCCTCCTCAAGGCACACTTTCTCGCATTCTTGACTACGTGTGATGGTAGGCATTGTATTGTGTGTGGTGAATGTAGGCTCAGAACTACATAAAAATTGAAATCTGAGGTTCTAGATGTGATCTGCAAGGGGTTTTGAGTAACCTTGTAAAGTTTGACCAGTTTTTGAATCCAAAAGTAGGATTCGCAGGTCAAGGGTGAATTGAGACCTGATTCATAGGTTGTGAGGTGAATTGGACTCAAAATATGAATATGACAGTGACTAAGTAGTGACAGGCTATAGATAGCCAACAAACAAAATGATGAACAATGAGATGTGCTGAAACTAGTTTGTGATTATGTAAACAATGTGAAACTAGAATCAGTTCTAAATACAAAAAAGAAAATATTTATGTGTTTTCATGTGTTTTGATGTTGAAAGTATGCTTCCTAGGAAATATCTTAGGAATTTGGGTGATAACTCTAGAAATATCAAGAGTGTCATTGGCATGGAACCTCCTGCAACACCCAAGGGTGCACAGAATAGAACAGTTTCACAACTGGTGAATGGTGACATGTATGGAAGGTATAGTAAAATGATAGCCTATAGGGAGGACTCAAGATGTGCTAATGAGTCCAATAACCTCTTGCGAGAAGAGGTGGTAATGTCTAAGACTTGCTACTTGCCTAGTTGGGATTTTGCTTCACTCTCGGGTGAGCTTAGTCAATGAAGACAGTTACTGTGTTCACTAATTATGTAAGCCTCATGAACGAAGGCATCTAATCTTGTCCCACTCTGAAGGCTCCTTCTGATGATGAATTTTGAAAGACCAATCTCAAAAGTGGGGGATTTTCTGGTGATGAAGTCCATAAAATCGCTCTTGTAGGGTTGCTAGGTGTCTAAGGGGGTGAGCTGATGGAGGGTAAAACTCCTACCTCACCAGTCTCGAGTGATGGATTGGGGATGAAATCCAATCTCACCACTTGTGTGTACCATGTGAGTGTGTGGGTTTTTTTTGTCTAATGATGATATGAAAGCAAGAAATCTAACTAGATGCCTTTTTGAAATGTAAATCTAGCCCTAGATGCATTTTTGGAAGCAAAGCTAGATTAAGATGCATTTTGAAAGAAAGCTAGTCCTATGTGCCTTTTTGGAAAAGAAACTAGGATCTATGCTATGTAGAATGTAAACAAGTAATGTAAAGCATGTGATAAGAGGGATTTTTGGAACCCTAATTTTGAAACATAAAAGAAATGTGAGAGAGATTATGCAAAAAGAAATTAGAAATATTAAACTAATGATATGGAAAGAAATCTGAAAATTACAATTTACCCTAGGGATTTGTGAAATAAATGAGAAGTCCTAATCTAATGACAAGAAAAGAAATATGAAAATTACAATTTACCCAAGGGATTTGTGAAAGAAATGGGAAGTCCTAATCTAATGACAAGAAAGGGATCTGAAATTTGATGTTGCAAAAAGGAATTTGAAATTGCTTTAATGAAACATGCGAAAAGAGATTTGAAAAACCTTAATTCTAAATGCATGAAAGAAATCTGAAATTGATTTTTGTGCAAAAAGGAATTTGAAATTGCTTTGATGAAAGATGCAAAAAGATATTTGAAAAACCCTAATTCTAAATGTGACTTTTAGAATGGAAATTTGAAATGTGCTTTGAAGGGAAATTGATGGGATAACACAAAAAGAGAAATGGGAAACCTATTTGACATGCGATTTGTAAAGGAAAATGAGAATATTCTTGACATAAAGTAAAATGAAAGTTTTGATCTACATGCAGGTTTTTGAAAATAAATTTGAAATACCTATCTAATGCAAGAAAGAGGACTTCAAAAATTGATGATTCATAAAAAGAATGACACAAAATGGAAGCCTATTCTAATGATTTGAACATAAATAAATGTAGCTCTAATTTAAGTAAGTAAAGAAAGGTCTGAAACAAACTGAGCTAAATGATCTAAAAATGACAAATGCATTGAAAAGGATTCCATACAATGACATGATGCATGTATTAATGAAAATTTTCCTTGCAAATGAATGACATAAATAGGGATGTTTAAGGAAAATACATGGTTCCTTTTGCTCCAGATGGACTGTTATGTGTCTCTACTGTAGACCTCTGCAATTTTAAGGGTTTTTGAAGTAGTTATGTTGAATTCGCAAGGCAGGGGGTGAAACATATCTAAATTCATATGCCATGGGGTGAATCAGATTTAGGATCATAAAACACCTATTTTGATGACTTGAGGGGTTTTTTAGGGTTTTAAGGGTCTTTTTTCTATCTGGAAATGGTACCTGCAATAGCATAGGAACATAAAATTATGTTAGATTTGTAAAAAGACTAGTCTAGAACAACTCTTTGTGGGGATCCCACCAGGCGTGCCAGAATGAAGCAGATGAAATATGCCATTTGATCAAACATAATACATAAACACATATAATGCCAAAAAAATTGCTTTTTATTCATTCAAAATTCTCATGGGTTACAAAGGTGATTTTCCCAATCTTTCTTTATGAATATCAAACACCATGATGACTTCTTTCAAGACTCCTCAATGAAGGTGGGCTTGTGAACCACCGGTAGTTTGCTGGTTTTGTGATCTCCTGCACCTATTTTTGAAGGGTTGCAAAAGGTTGTTATATGGTTTGGGTTCCTACCTTATTCAAGCCCATTTTTGATGAAATACAAGAAGACACGAAATGAAACTATGTTGAAAAATGGTAAAAATTGCATAAAATGCTATAAAAGCATGAAACAAAGCATACCCGCTAAATTTGCTGAGGTAGATCTGCTGCATGATTAATTTGCATGGTAGGGGGAAAATTAGAACCCATATTTATAGGTCAAGGGGAAAATTGGACCTTTTATAGATGTGGGACTAAACTTTATGTTCAGATGGATGTCTGAAGTTGTCCTTTTCTATTTGCATGATGTAGAATTCTTAGATGCGATTTTAGACTAATTTTGGTAAAGTTTTTGTATGGTAGCTAAAATGGAGAGAGAGGTAGAATGGGATGGGAATCCCTCTATTTATAGAAAAATATGAGGTTATGAAACGGTTTTAGATAGACCAAACCTTATATTTACTCCATTTTGGAGTTAGGTTAGGGTTTGAATAGGTCTCAAACCCTCATGCCTTAGGGAAATATCTCCTCCTCACACATGTGTGAGGAAAAGTTAGGATTAACTAAGGTTAGTTAGATCCTATGTTATATTAGGGTTTGTTTAGGGCATTTAGAAATATCCTAACTAATATCATGTGCACACATGTGTTGAAATGTGTATAGGGCTAATTTGACTTAGGACCCTAATTAAACTCACTTGAGTGAAAAAGTGCATTTAAGTGGAATTTAATGAATAATTAGATCACTTATCAACCTAATAAGGATTTTTTATAGGGATAAGGTCCTATGAGATCAAATTAGGTGTAGGGAAGGGCTTGAGTTACCTTAGGTGGCTAATAAGTGGTCTCCTAGTGGGTAGGATGTCTTTTGGAAGTGTTTTACCTAGTTTTGTAGATTTAGAAACCTACAAATAACTAAGATAGCCTACAAATGAATACAATGGTCTACGATGGCCTGTGATAGTCTATCTTAGTCTATAAGTGTGTATTTATATGTAAAAGTATCTAGAAGTGAGCATGTGCAACATTTAGGTGTCTACAATTACTCATATAAAATTGAGCCCCCATTGTTGAAAATGCTCCTCCACTTGAATTGGTTTAAGTGGAAACATTGCATTCTTGGTCTTTCCCACATATATTTGGCACTTATCACATTATTGGTTGCTTTAAAAGTGTCTACAAATATATTGGGCAAATAGCATCCTACTCTTATTATTTTCATAGCAGTTACTCTTCTTAAAAAGTGACCTCTTGAGATTCTCATTGAAATTCTTCAATGAATTTTTATTTTTCATTATCTCTTAGGCATCTTAGAATTACTCCATCAAAAAATTTATTGTATAACCCTTCAAAAAGTAGTACATACTTCAAATATTACAGTCTAAACCTTATTATCTATGAAGGATTAAGGGACCAAGGACATACTCTAGTTTGAAAGTGAGTTGTCAACTTGTCTACCCAATATGATCCCTCTAGAAGACTGTCACTGTGATCATCTGCTACTTCTTGGCAAGCCACTTTTTATCTGAATGTGCTTTTGCAACTAATTCCTGACATAATTCTCTCCCTTTGAAAAACTTGGTGGGGTGGATCTCTACATCATATTATTGTATTTTAGTAATCCAACCAGCCCTTGTATCACCCAATTATCCCTTAAGGATAAAATTCCTCACATCTGGGTGTACAACATACACAAGAGTCTTGCTTTGGACCAAGTACTACCAAAAATATATTAAGGATTTCATTAGTATAAATACCTATCTCTCAATGAAGTTATACTTGGTCTGATACTTATGCAGAGTTTGTCTCTAGAATAAAATGGGTTGTTCCTCTTCATTATCATCCTTTTGTATTGGCACTGATGCATAGATTTCCTTGGCTCCATAGGCATACAAGATAAATTCCTTGTTGAAATCAAGATTTATTAGTACAAGTGCAATTGCAATTGCTTTTTTTATATCCTCAAAGGCTTGCTTCCTTTTCTCAGTCCACTTGAACTCAATGTTCTTCTTTAGTAACTCTAAGATAGGCTTGACCACTTGAGAAAAGTCTAAGATGAACTTTATCACAAAATTAATCTCTCCAAATAAGGACTGCAAGCCTTTCTTATTTGTGGGGAGAGGAAGAGCTAGAATTGATTTTATCCTATCAGGATATATTATCATTCCCTCTTTTGAGACTACATGTCCTAATAACTTGCCTTCATGGACTACAAAGAATGATTTCTTGGGATTTAGAGAGATGCCAAATTCTCTATATTTTTGGAAAACTTTCTCCAAATGCTCAAGATGTGATTCCTTCCTATGAGAAAACATAGTCAAATCATCAAGATAAATCAAAAATATTTTGTTGATAAACTCACCAAAAGCATAATACATGGGCTTTTGGAATGTAGCTCCTGCATTGGATAGACCAAAAGACATTCTCTGATAAGAAAATTTCCCCCACTTAGTGGTGAAGGCTGTTTTGAATTAGTCCTCATCTTTGATCCAGATCTAATTGTATCTAGAGAAGCCATCCAATAAAGAGTATCTTTCCACCCCTGCTACCATCTACAAAATCTAATCAATCTAGGGGAATGGATAATGATATTTGATTGATGCTCTAGTTAGATTCATAAAATCAACATATAGTTGAATATATCCATTTTTTTCCTTACTAGAACCAAGTTAGAAACCCATGTGGAATGCTTGATTGGATAAATAATCTTTGATTTGAGTAGCTTAAGCAATTCCTACCTTATCATTGATTTGATTTTAGGATTATCAGGTCTTTGTCTTTGTTTGAAGGGTTTTGCATCAGGATCTAGCTCAATGGTATGTTGAATGATCTTCTTATAATATACCTTGATGTCCTCATATGACTGGGTAATAATATCTAGGTATTTGAAGCATAGTGTCTTGACTCCTTCAACTTCTTCTAGAGAACACTTTACACCAATATTAATCTTATTTTTCCCTTCAATTTTGATCTCACTACATAATTTAGCATCTACTTTCATAGTCTTTGACTTCTTCCCATCATCATTGTCAAACAAACTCTCTAATGTGACAAGGCCTTTAGTAATGTGATTATTCTTCAACTGAATGACATCTCATTGATCTATTTCTGAATAACCTGTATAGATATTTTAATTTAAATAAATTAAATTAAAACCTTTATAATCTGCTCAATGGGTCTTTTCAAGGATATATATTTTTAGTGATTCCTTGGACATCATTATTCTTCACCTCTTTCCATTACCCAAAATATTATAATATTAAATATTATAATATTATTATTTCTCTTTAAACTTGTTTCCCTTTGCTTGGGTCTTCTACCTTTTAGGCCTCTTTAGGTATATAATATTTAAAATAAATATTATACCCTTTTTCTTTTAACCACTTCCTTGCCTTTTGGAAAATCAACCTTGTGACATCAATGACAACAAAACTAGACATCAAACCTCTTAACATCAATGACAATAAAACTTTCTCAAATTTCCAACAATTTCCTAAGAAATTTCTTCCTACACATTAGCTAAGAAAGCTTCTCTAACTAGAAAATCAATCATATAATCATCATTTTTCAAAAACCTGCTAGAAACTTTGTCTATTTGGAATCATAGGTCTAAAGACTAATTTGACTCTACTATTCATGGATGACCCGAGGATTGAGGAGAGATTGAAATTAGAGTCTTGAACTATGAAAGCATCAGTGAACACATTCTACTTTTTGGGGACATAGTGGATATTTAGAGCATCAAATGACTCCATAAAATCCCACACCCTATTTCTATATGTCCTTAAGTAGTGATGTTTACTGCTTCATTTCTCTATAACTTGGTTGACCACCAACTCTGAGTCACCATAAATATCTAATATATTGATTCCCATTTTTTTGCTTGCATCAATCTCAAACATAGAGCTTCATATTCTGCATTGTTGTTTGTACAATACCAATTTAGCCTAAAATTAAAACTCTTCACCCCTTTTGTAGGATATTTTCACACTACTCTAACTTTGGCCCCATTTTTAGACCTTGCTCCATCAAAGTGAATTGTCCACATTTTTTATTGTTTGAGTGACTAAAAGAATATCGTAGGGATATTATTTTCTACTTATGAATAAATTTTGTAGGTACCCAACCCTATTTCTAGTAGGCTATGATCATATTTGAAAGGCAACTCATATTCATTTTCTAAATATTCTAGAATTTCTTCTAACTTTGGCTCTTGCATTACTGAATGATTATACAAATATTCTTCAATAATTTCAATATGGAAAGATATAGGCTTCTCCAACGTTATCCTTATTCTCTTCCCTTTATAGGGGATCATCATACTAGAGTATACTGAATACATATAACCTCCCATATTGGTAATGAATTCTCTTTAAAGGCATATACCAAAATAAGGTTCAATATCTACTACCACAATTCCTGTATAATGGTAATCTTTGGGACCCAATGCAACCTCGTCAATACATCCTTTATAAATCCAACAGTCTTAACTAGGGTACCATCAAGTTGTAATACCCCTAACATGACCTTGTGTACTCCATACCCATATCATCATAGATTGCCTTTGGCATAGCAATCATTGAGGCCCTTGAGTCTATCATATAGTTGTGAACTACTCATCCTTCTATTCTAAGAGAGATGTAGAATGGAGGAGGCTTATTCTTTAGGGTGGCAAGAGACATTTTCTTTATCTTGTGCCAGATTGAACATTGTGGTTGTTTCTTTTCTATGAGACTTGTTATGAAGAGAAGCTTTTAACAAATATATTTGGCCAAGCATAAAACATGTATCGTATAGACATTCTCTAGACAGAGCTCTTTTTAATTCATCAACAATATTATACTTATATTGTAATAGTGGTGGTCTTTCATACCTTTTTTTGGTTTCCCATACTTTCTTATGTACTATTGAGTAGCCTTTATCCTTTGATATTTTGTAATGGAAGGGAACCTCAATTTTTCTTGGGCTTCACTTTTAGAACTTTCTTGTTCTTTGCTCTTTTCATTTTCACCTCTTCTTTGAGTATTCACTTTTTTTTCTTGTCTTCTAGGCACTACATCACTTGTATCAGCAACTTGTGGAATAGGAAACTTGTCATTTCCCTACTGTGGTGATTATATTTTCTTCTGAGAAGGCACTTGGAAACTTCCCTTATTTTTTAGGTCTAATTGAAAAGACTTCTTACCATATCTAGTCATGACAGAGACCTATTCTTCTTCAAGAAAATCTTGTCCAGTCATAACTTGATCATGCTACCACAACATGTTAATCCTTATCTTATTGTTTATCTTTACCTTTTCCATGGATTTTTGCACATGGTGTTGGTACATCACACAAGTGTTATAATCATGAGGACCATTACAAACTAAACACCAAACATTGACCAAATGAATTTTAGGTGCATATTCCTGATCTACTTGGTTTGAATTGACTCTGGGTCCCACACTACCACTTCTACTAGGCTTCTAAAATTTATTAATATAAGGGAATATTTTTTATTGAAACCTTTCCATTTCCCTATTTTCCATTGCATTAATATTGTTGTTGATTGTTTTTAGGATGTTTTAGATGTCCAGTAATATAGAGGATTCTTGAGGGTTTTGGGATGGAAGAGGAGGAAAAGGAACAGTAGGGTTATTTTAGGAGGAAATAGTGGAGTTTCTTATGGAGCTAATGGAGGATCCATATATGAAGGAGAGGTTGTCTTTGGTGGGAAATGAGGAATTTTAGAGTAATAAGGCATTACTATTTTTGGTGGAAGCCTTCCTACAATGATTAATACAGTTTTTGCTTGGACAACAACTTGATAAACATGTGGGAAGTTGTTTATATCCAACTACTGAGTTTGTAATCCCAAGTCTGATCCAAGGGCTATGATGTAATACATATATGCTATAGATGTAGTTGGTATGGCTTCAGAGGGAGTTATCTACCCTGTCCTACTAAATCTCAGGTTAAAATTAGAGACTAACTCATGTTGGTGTTTTTGCATAGCTATGAACTAGTTTAGGAGTGAAAATGGATTAGATGACTCATTGAATTCTTCTAAAAAAGGACTAGCTAACACATCCCATGAAGTTATGGTCTTGTCTTCCAAGTTCCTAAACAAGTGCAAGATATTTCCTCTAAAATAAATGGCTAGAAGCCTAACTATAACATCTTTATTTTTGATATTTTGAATAAAAACTAAGTTCAATATATCCTAGCAATGCTCATATGCAGTCTTTCCTATACCTATTGACCCCAAAAAGGGTAGTCCCCAATTTTGGGGTCTATTTCCATTTCCCTAAGGGCGCACAAGGCGATGCACCCAAATTTGGCCTCGTGCACTCCACTAAAGGTGGAGTGCATGAAAAATCCCTGAGTGCACAGCTCATGCATCCCAAGTCGAGCCCACACACTACACTAATAGAGCATACAAAAATAACTTAGGCAAATAATTCATGTGCCCAGTCATAGCCCATGCACCCCATTGGAGAATGGAGTGCACAAAGCCCTTAAGGGATGTACAAATCTATGCGCCTCATGCTAAGTCCATGTGCTCCACAGGAGTGTGGAGCATGCAAGGATCCTGAGGGGCACACAAGTCATGCACCCCAAAAGAGTTAGTGTACTCCATAATGGAGTGGAGCACATGAAGTCCCCAAGGGTGTGTGCCTTTGTGTGCTTGACTGTAGCCTACGTGCTCCAGTCTTAAATGGAGTGCACAATACCCCTAGGGAGCGTTTACCTTCGTGCACATCCCAAACTTGCCCACACACTCCATTATAATGGAGCACACAAAAAATCCATTGAGGTGCATAAACTATGTGCTCAGCCTCCATCCCATGTGCCTCACTCTCTAGTGGAGTGCATGAAGTTTGAGGGGTGCACAAACTCGTGTGCCCCGAATAGTGTCTACAGGCTTCACTCCTCTGGAGTGCACAAAGGTTTAGTTAGGCACACAAGGTTATGCACCTACCTCTAGTATTGTGCATTCCATTATGGAGCATACAAAGGTCATAGGGGTGCATAAGCTCGTGCACCCCATTGTGTCTCATACACCCCATTTTCTTCGAGGCATGCAAAGTTTAAGAGAGCACACAAGTTCATGCACTTGCTTCGAGGTTCATGTGCTCCATCCCCTAGTGGAGTGTGTGAAGAACACAAGATTATACTAAGAGGGGGGTGAACATTATAATACCACTTTTTAATTTTTCTTCAAAACAACTTTCAAATGAGTATTATGCAGTTTATAGATAGCAGAATTAAAAGCAGTAATCAAGCATTGCACAAAACACCATCCACAAAAGATACATAGTAATTTATGTGGTTCACCCAAAGCGGGCTACTCCACGGATAAAATTTTCACTAAATTTTATCAACTCAAAATCTGGGAAAACCTTTCCCGATTACAATGTTTATGGGAACCAACCCAAAGGAGATACCTTCCCCTAGATCTGCTCTAACTGGTGATCCTCTAAAATACCTCTACCTCCTCTACCCTTAGCAAGTGGAACTCTATCCATAGAAGACACCTGTCTTCCCTGCTCTGGCTAGAGATCTTTGTCCTCAACTCTATCATCGCAAAGCTGGTCCTCAAAAATGCACCAAACATAGTCCTTTAGTCTGGCACAAGTCTGTACTCTTCCTCTTTCTCTGGTCTGCACCAAACACAATCCTTCAGTCTGGCACAAGTCTGTCCTCTTCCTTTTTCTGTTCTATTATAGCCACACTTGGTTGAAGCCAACTTTTGCACTGAACGCACAAACACAGCAGCACTCGATCACACATCAACTTATGCACCTCTGCGCAACCACAGTAGCATAGTATTCGCACACTCTGCTTCTCACCAATATAACTTCTCCCCCACACTCTATCTATGAATATCACACTTCAAATGAACACTTCAATCGATTCGACACGATTGCTCTTTGCGCACCTCAGACTTAACTTGTGCAATTTTTCAATGCCTTCAAACTCGAAACAGCATTCCTTTTATAGAATAAATTTCAAGATTAAAACACTCAATCTTGGTCGGCTGTTATGCAAATGCAAACCCTAACTCCGTTGGCTGCATGCCCTAATTTATGTCGGCCTAGATTTAACTTTGTCGACTCAAAGTTAACTCTGTCCTTCAATCGCCTCTGGAACTCACCTATAGCTTCTGTCATGAAACTACAACATGTCATGATATCATGACATTTTTGTAGCCGTACACTTTCGTTTGGCTATTGTCGCAATATCACGACACTTTTGCTTTTGTCTACCTTGACAATGTCCTTGTCACAAAATCGTGACACTTCTAACTTTTGCTGACGTCATCTTCACTCCTATCGTGAAATCATGACACTTTAGTCTTCATTGCCTTCTTCTTCGCTTTTGTCACAAAATCATGACACTCCTACCTTTGTTGATGTCATCTTCACTTATGTCATGAAATCACAACCCTTCTGTCTTCATGGCCTTCTTATCTACTTGCACTAGTGAAAATGGAACATGTCATGAAATCGTGACACTTTTGCTGCCTTGAGCTTCTCTCTGCCTTATACCAGCGAAACTGGAACATGTCACGAAATCGCGACGCTTTCACCTTCGAGCTCTTCCTTCTTGAATTCGTCATGAAATTGTGACACTTCTTCTGTTGAAGACTTGCTAACTGTTTCTGTCGTGAAATCATGACACTTTCTCCAACCGAATGCTGCCATCTCAACCTGTCACAAAATCATGACACTTTTTGCATTCGCAAGCTTTCTATTCAACCTGTCACAAAATCATGACACTTTCTACATACATACAACTTCTTTGTAGCCTATCGCAAAATCATGATGCTTCTTATTTTAGACTCTTCCTTTTGTTGCATGTTGTGAAATCATGACAGTTCTCACTTCGAGCTTTTCAACATGTCACGAAATTGCGACAGTCCTCACTTAGTCTTTTGTAGCATGTTGCGAAATCGTGACACTTCTTAATTCAACTTCTATATCATGTCGCAAAATCGTGACACTTTTCCTCCTTACCACTTTTTCTTTTGTTCGGGTCACGAAAACCCAACATGTCACAAAATCGTGACAGTTTTGCCAGCTTCTTCTCTCTCTTCCAACATGTCGTGAAATCATGACAGTTTTTCTAAAAGCTCTCTCTCTCCTACCTAAGTCACGAAAATGCGACATGTCACGATATCGTGACACTTTTTCAAAAAGCTTTCTCTCTCCTACCTGAGTCACGAAAATGCGACATGTCGTGATATCGCGACATTTTTCCAACTTACTGATTTCAAACCTGTCAAGTCGAACCTTCATCAAAAACACATTATTTTACATCAAATCAAATTCTTTCAAAAGCTCTTTGACATCAATGACAACTTATTCACTTGATCAAATGCAAAGTACTCAAAGTACCCAAAATTGCCAACAATCTCCCCATTTGTCATTGATGGCAACCCTTTACTAAAAACACGTCTTAAGAGCCAAAACTGAAACCAACTGAGTTAACAGCTGAGAAACTGCACCTATAACTAAGACTCTACCTTTGAAGTTTTTGCTCCCCTGACTTGAAGCTTTCCTCTTCACATTGAAGCTCTCCCCCTTACTCATATCTCTCCCCCTTACTCAATTCTCTCCCCCTTTGTCATCAATGGCAAAGGGTCACCTTTGGGGCTCGAGACTAAGAATGAGCCTCTTAGCTTAGTCTCTCCCCCTCCTCCTGATGAGGTGATTAATACTGGGGTGGGAGTAAAACTCCCATTAGGCACTGATCATCATCAGTGTCTATAATTTCCTTACTCGGCATTTTCTTGAACTTTTTGTCCATATTTCTATTCTTGTCACTATTTTTATTCTTGTTCTCATTCTTGTTCTTATCCATGCCTTGATCCACGGACCTGTTCATACCACTTTTCCTATTCTTGTACCTTGGCAGTTTAGCTCTGCACTGTCTAGCTGTGTGACCTGCATTGTTGCATTTATAACAAGTAACACTATAATTTCTTTTATACATATCTGTTCTTTGAAACCACCTGTTTTGACTAACCGTGAACCTGTTATTAGCCTTGCATACAATTGCCTTATGCCCAAACTGATTACAAGAGTAGCAATACCTTTGGAAGAAATTACGGTCCTTGAAACTGTCATTTACCTTCCTTACTTGAGTCATGCAATGCGAAGCCATGTGGCCAAACTTGTGACACACAAAACATCTGCCATTAAACTTTCCTGTAAATGACCTTCTAGGTTTGGTAAACTTTTTCTTCGCATTCAAAATTCTATTTTCTGTTTCTATGCATTTATCACTCACAGACTCTTTCTCTGAGATACTCTCTTCATTAGAACTCTCTTCTCTTTGAAATCTCTTACTGGATTCCCCAACCTGTTCTTTGTTCGGTTTAACAAAACCAAGACCTATTTTATCTATTGGATTTCTTTGACCTTTGATGAGAGACTTAACCCTTTTGGAGCTATCTTGAAATATGTATAGCTTATCCTTGTACTCTTTAGTTTCCTCTTTCAAAGAAGCCATTTTCTGTTCTAATTCACTATACTAAAGCACCTTAGATTCTAACTCATTCCTGAGATCTTGTGTCTTAGCCATAGAGACGTCAAGACTTTCTATAAGTTCATCTCTTTCCATACAAAATTCATCTAATTTATCTTTGAGTCTAGCATTCTTCTTTCTTTCCTTTTTCAAAACACTAAGAGCATTAGTAAGTTCACTTTCAAGATCCTCTATTTTATTGCATTTTGAATCATCAAGGCCTTTTTCAGATTTCTTATCACTAGAGGTGCTACCCTTTTCAAAAATCATACATGCATCTTCCTTATCATTTTCTGAAGCATCCTCATACATACTAGTAACCAATTCATTATTTGTGCAATCATCCTCAAGGTGCCCAAAATTTCCACATCTAAAACGTTTCATAATAATGAATTTATGTTTCGGTTCTTCCTCCTTTTTTGAAATAAACATCTCATTTTCATCATCACTAGAAGAACTTTCACTATCACTGCTAGAACACTTACTTGCTTTGTCTAGGTAGAAACTCTTCTTGTTCTTGTGTGAATACCTCTTTCCTTGATTTTTGTGATCATATTTGTTCTTTCTGTAATACCTGTGTTTTTTAGAATCCTTGCTCTTAACATCCTGTTTCTCTTCATCACTTTCATTCTTTGAAATAATACAGTCAGTAGCATAATGACCAAACTTTCCACAATTAAACCATATTATATTTTTCATGCTTTTGCTCTTCCTAGAGAACTTCCCTTTCTTGTTGTAGTATGCTTCTTCATCACTAGAAGACTCATCACTTTCTTGAGGTTGTTTACCCTTAGATTTCTTGGTAGCCTTGAAAGCTGCCTCTTTCTTGACATCAACCTTCACCTGAGTTCTCAACTCAAATGTTGCAAGTATACTATGAAGCTCATCCTTTTTCAGTTTATCCAAATCTCTAGCTTCCTCAATAGCAGAAATATTTTCACTAAATCTATTAGGAAGATATCTTAAGATCTTATCACAAACATCATTTTCAGCAAGCTCAAGTCCTAAGTCTTTCATGGAGTTAACAACTTCATCCATGTGAAGCATGTAATCACTAATCTTTTCATCATAATTCATCTTGAGTTGTTCAAACATACCTTTGAAGTGTCTCAACTTGGCCTTTCGGACATTTACATCACCTATGTGAACCACCTGCAGCTGTTTCCACATTTCACTAGCTATTTTGCAGTGAATCACCTTGGTAAGATCTGCCTTCTGTAAACCCTTCAGGATTGCATTCATTTCTTTTGAATTTTTGTGATGTAGGAGCCTATATTCTTTAGTATAAGGACCATTTTTAGGAATAATGTACCCGTATTCAATCACTTCCCAAACCTCATTACCAAGTTCCATTAGATAAACCTTCATTCTTTCACTCCACAGATCGAAATCTGATCCATCAAGAATAGGTGCTGCATTGCCACTTGAATAATCCATAGTGTTCTTAACTAGTTCTTTCTTCAAGCTGTTAAACCTTTCTAAAGGAACTAGCTCTGATACCAATTAAAGAACACAAGCTTATATTGAGAGGGGGGGTGAACAGTATAAGACCACTTTTTACTTTTGCTTCAAAACAACTTTCAAATCAGTATTATGCAGTGTATAGATAGTAGTATTAAAAGTAGTAATCAAGAATTGCACAAAACACCATCCACAAAAGAGACACAACAATTTACGTGGTTCACCCAAAGCGGACTACTCCACGGATAAAATTTTCACTAAATTTTATCAACTCAGAATCTGGGAAAACCTTTCTCGATTACAATGTTTATGGGCACCAACCTAAAAGAGATACCTTCCCCTAGCTCTGCTCTAATTGGTGATCCTCTAGAAGACCTCTACCTCCTCTGCCCTTAGCAAGTGGAACTCTATCCATAGAAGACACCCGTCTTCCCTGCTTTGGCTAGAGATCTCTGTCCTCAACTCTATCACCACAAAACTGGTCCTAAAAAATGCACCAAATACAGTCCTTCGATCTGGCACAAGTCTGTCCTCTTCCTCTTTCTCTGGTCTACACCAAACACAATCCTTCGGTCTGGCACAAGTCTGTCCTCTTCCTTTTTCTGTTTTGTTACAGCCGCACTTGGTCAAAGCCAACTTTTGCACTGAACACGCAAACACAGCAACACTCGATCACACATCAACTTATGCACCTCTGCGCAACCACAACAGCACAGTCTTTGCACACTCTGCTTCTCACTGATTGAACTTCTCCCCTAAACTCTATCTGTGAATATCACACTTCAAACGCATACTTCAATCGATTCGACATGACTACTCTTTGCGCACCTCAGTCTTAACTTGCATAATTTTTCAATGCCTTCAAACTCGAAACAGCCTTCCTTTTATAGAATAAATTTCAAGATCAAAACACTCAATCTTGGTCATCTTTAATTCAAATACAATCCTAACTTCGTTGGCTGCATGCCCTAATTTATGTCGGCCCAGATTTAACTTTGTCATCTCAAAGTTAACTCTGTCCTTCAACCGCCTCTGGAACTCACCTGTAGCTTCTGTAGCGAAACTACATGTCACAATATTGTGACATTTTTGCAGCCGTACACTTTCGTTTGGCTATTGTTGTGATATTGCAACACTTTTGCTTTTGTCTGCCTTGACAACGTCCTTGTCATGAAATCGCAACACTTCTAACTTTTGCTGATGTCATCTTCACTCCTGTCATGAAATCACGACACTTTAGACTGCATTGCCTTCTTCTCCGCTTTTGTCACAAAATCATGACACTCCTACCTTTTTTGACGTCATCTTCACTTATGTCATGAAATCATGACCCTTCTATCTTCATGGCCTTCTTCTTTGCTTGCACTAGAAAAAATGGAACATGTCGCGAAATCGTGACACTTTCGCTGCCTTGAGCTTCTCTTTGCCTTATACCCATGAAACTGGAACATGTCACGAAATCACGATGCTTTTGCCTTCGAGCTCTTCCTTCTTGAATTCGTTGTGAAATCACGATTCTTCTTCTGTTGAAGACTTGCTAACTATTTCTGTCATGAAATCATGACATTTTCTCCAACTGAATGCTGCCATCTCAACCTGTTGTGAAATCGTGACACTTTCTGTATTCGCAAGCTTTCTCTTCAACCTGTCGTGAAATCGTGACACTTTTTGCATCCGTACAGCTTTTTTGTAGCCTATCACAAAAGCACAATGCTTCTTATTTTAGACTCTTCCTTTTGCTACATGTCATGAAATCACGATAGTTCTCACTTCGAGCTTTTTAGCATGTCGCAAAATTACGACAGTCCTCACTTATTCTTTTGCAACATGTCATGAAATCACAACGCTTCTTAATTCAACTTCTGTATCATGTCACAAAATCATGACACTTTTCCTCCTTAGTGCTTTTTCTTTACTTCGGGTCACAAAAACCCGACATGTCATGAAATCGTGACAGTTTTGCCAGCTTCTCTCTCTTCCAACATGTTGCAAAATTTTGACACTTTTTCTAAAATCTTTCTCTCTCCTGCATAAGTCGCAAAAATGCGACGTCATGATATCGTGACACTTTTTCAAAAATATTTCTCTCTCCTACCTGAATCGCAAAAATGCGACATGTCACGATATCGCGACATTTTTCCAACTTACTGATTTTGAACCTGTCAAGCCAAACCTTCATCAAAAACACATTATTTTACATCAAATCAAATTCTTTCAAAAGCTCTTTGACATCAATGACAACTTATTCACTTGAGCAAATGCAAAGTACTCAAAGTACCCAAAATTGCCAACAAGTGTGTGAAGGTTTATTGGCACACAAATTAATGTGGCACAGACCCCACACACCCACTTCCCTTGAGTGCACCCCACCCTGGCCAATTTAAAATTGCCACATGTCCTAACAAATCATCCTAAGTTGTAATTATGTGTGATGTGCAACCAAAGCATAGATGATGTGGTGCACCTGGCCAATCAACGAGTCTCATCAAATAGAAAAGTGCACAAGCTCCACCAACCTGAATTAAATGTATGCACTTTAAAATAAGGTGCTCAACCTCTCTTACACCATTATCATATCCAAAAATCTCCTCGATGAGGTTGAGTGAAGAGAAAATAAAATAAGTCCTCCCTATTATTAACAGTTCATTCCAATGGCTTCCACGATCTCAACTTTAATGGGGGTGTTGTATGTTAAGGTGTGAATTGGTAATATCACCAAGGCATGGCCTATGATGAGGAGAATAGAGAGAGTGCAGGATCCAAAAGCACTAACAAACCTACTAGACACAACTCAGGATATCACTATTGAGAAAAATAAAGAAGTAGAGGGGGTAATTGTTGGTCATCAAATCTGCCCAAGAAAGGATTTGGGTAAGTGTATGCGCCCTAGACCTGGACCAACATTGAAAGGCCGAAGGGAAGAGATGCCCCTCGTGCCAATCTCCGGAGAAAGGCCGGCTCCTATACTAAACTACTTTGGTGTTTTAAGATAAGGGTGCAGGAAAGAGATAAACAGAGTAAGGATGCAGGAAAGAAATAAAAGAGTAAGGGAAGAAATTTTAGTAGTTTAATGGTGGGAAAGAACCAGAAGCACGATTGCTAGCCAATAGCTTGAAACAGCAGCAAAGAACACCAAGAATATAACGAAATGAACACAATATTAACTTTCCTATGTATCCTCTGGACGAGTTCTAGGATTCCCCTTTCCCTTTCGTCGAGATTCAGAGTTCAGAGTAACGACGATTAGGAAAAGTGAATATAACGAAACACTATCCACAGGCAAGCATAAAAGAAAGCCAATACAACGTTTTCCTCCCCTATGTATCCTTCGAGAAAATTTTAGAGTTCTACTCCAATCACATACCTAAATCCAGAGTTCAGAATTACAGTATGCAAATGAAGAAAGATGAAAGAAATAAACGCAGAAGGCAGCATACAAGAGAGAAATAGAGTCCAAAGCTCTTTAGTATTAATCGCAGGAATGCAAGTTACAGCAGCTTTCTAGCAGAAAGTTCCCCCCTTTTACATTACAATGCCTGGGTTTTTATAGAGGACCCGACCCTTTGAGCCATAATTGCACAAAATGGAGGAGTACACCCTCGAAACCTGAGAAGTCGGCTCCTCGCGGCCCTCGTGACTGAGCTCTCAAATCTGTTACCAAAACTGGAAACTACGATCGGGTCAGCCATGGAAACTTGCATTAATGAGCCGTCTGAGCGTCCTTGGCTTCTGGGTGCAATACTCGAGTGGCCGCCATGCTTGTCGGGCTCTTCTTCAGAGACTGATACTTCATTTCCAATTGCCAAAAATGCGCAGCTAGTTTTTTGGGCACGTAAAAATGCATTTATGAGGCACTTGATCACCTCGAGAAAATACCCGGCTTGGAGCGCGTGCCCTTGAAGTGCTTCGCTAGTTCTTCGTTCGCAACTTCGCTTCGCAATGGACTTGTGCCGAAGCAGATTCTCCTTGATTTGCACTTCGCATGGTGGAGCTTCGCAAAATAGCTTTGGGGGTGATGAGGGCCGAAGCAGATCTCCTTCGCAAGATGGGCTCTTCATTACTGCTTCACTGGAAGATGTGCCAAAACTACTTCGTCGATGAACTGTTAAAATGCTTCACCGCGATCTTCCTTCAAAATTGTGGTTCGGGAGGATTTTGGCCGAAGCGCATTCTTACCTTCAAAAATGCTTTGACTGCTTCCACTTCGGGGGAAAGTACTTCGCACGAAGGTTTGCCGAAGCAGATGCTTCGCAACGACTTTCAGCGAAGTAGAAATGGTTCACTGGCGGGGAGGCCCGAAGTGGGTGCTTCGGCGATTTTTCGGCGAAGTGTTTTCAACGTTGCGCTCCTTCAAATCTCGCTTCGCAAGTTTCTTGCCCGAAGTAGCCTTTTGAAGTGCTTCGGGCCCGAAGTAGTTTTCATTCTTCTTCCTTTGCATTTTGCTTCGGCAACACCGCTTCACAAAACTTTCACTCGAAGTAACTGTTTGAGGGACTTCAGGCCCAAAGTAGTTTTCTTGCCTTAGCCAATTCGGACCATGATTTTCCTTCAACGAAGCTATTCTTTTGAAATGTCGCTTGAATCGCTTCGCAAAACTTTTCAAAGTAGTCACTAGAAATGCTTTCGGTGCAAAGCTCTTTCTTCTTTATTTTATGTACAAGGGGTGGCAGGGAAAGCCAAAATTGCTGCAATGCTTGAAAATGTTGTTTCTAAAAAAAGCAAGGGAACAAATTCATGAAATTAAAAGAAATACTTTACAAAAAATTCAATTTTTCTACCCCATTGTGCAATGTGACAAAATTGTCAACATTCTTGGCGGCTCACGGGGCAACGAGCTCGTCTCGGTGGGAGAACCCTCAGCCTTGATCCGTTGGGCCAGAGTTACCTCCAGACCCTTCTCCCTTTTCAATCTCCTGGGGTGCTTCCATGACTTGTTCTTCTTCTTCTTCTTCTTCTTCTTCTTCCTCTGTGGCTTCCTGCTATGGTGATGGGGCAAGGCGATCGCGGATGCGCTTCATGGTTCGGCGGACATGAGCCCAGGCACCCTTCGAGAAAGGCTCTTGATCTTGCAATGCCTTCACCAAAATGTGGAACCGATCAATCTGCCCGATATCAGCATGTTTGGCTCTGGTGTATAGATCATTCAGGCAAGCTGTAATCTTGCAGTGTCTCAGAATGAAATCTGTGACCTGCCCTTCTATTATAGGCTCTGCCCATTCATCTATCTCCGAGACGTCACCTTCAAAATGAAGCCATGCTGGCTTAAGCTCTTCCTTGGTCAGAAGGTTCCCATCATCATCCGTGAAGCTCGAGAAACCTAAGGAAGAGAGATCCTAGAAATAGCCTAGCGATGCGCGTTGTTCATTCTCAAACATGTCCAGGAGGTCCTTCACCTTTTGTGCCTTCCTCACCTTGGAAAAGAAGGCACGAACTGTGGCTTGGGCCGTGGACCAATCCCTAGCCGTCCGACTCATTGCAGCAACCTGCAAGTCCTGATATTTCATGCTTTGGACATCAAAGGCTAATTTGAGTCGGCCTCTAGCTTTCTGAGTGACCTCATCTATGATTGGCCCTCCTTCGATAGTGGCACGCTGTGCTTCAGTAATATAGGTCAAAATTGATAGGGCACTGGAGGCCCGGGATCTAAAATTTTTGAGCAAGTGTGAGCGGATTTCTTTGATCCTGCCTCTGTCAAACAACTCCAAGCTTTCTTTTTTGTGCAACTACTACTGCAACTGCAAGATCTTGCTTTCAACTTCCTTGGCCTTCAGATCATTCTCGGCCTGTCTCTGTGCTTGGTTCTCAGCTGTACACTGCAGTTGTAGTATTTGTTGTTTCAGGGCGTGTGTTTCCTTTTTCATCAGCTTACACTGCTCCTCTGAATCCTCCAGCTTGGAGCGGATTCTAGCTAGCTCTTCTTCCAACTTGATGTTGGCATTTTCTGCTTCAAATCTGTGCTGATTAGCGATGTTTGCATGCGCACAAAAAGTTTCGATCCTGACGTGCATGGATTCAGATTCATTATCAACATTCAAATGCTCCAGGTCCTTGGATTTGTCTTGGTAGTCATAGTCCACTGGAGTCATTTCATCCAGGGGCTTCTGGACCTTGGGGATATTTTTTACTTTATGCAACTTCCCAGCCTTCAAATCGAAGACAACGCATTTTTCAACCTGGGCCAGAGAGCGCCCTCTCTTCTTCCTCGCCTCCTTCAACATTTTTTTTGTATTTTGTCGAGCTAGGAGTAGCTTCTCAACTAGAGGGCATTCCTTAATTAAGGACATCTCTGATTCAAATGAGGTTGGATCTCCAGCCAAAGGGGTGAACAGATACAAAGAATGAATGGGGGATGCCTCACCAGAAGGTTCGACGACAGGTGTACTAGGAGTCCCAACGAGTGCAACAATGCCATGTGAGGCAGGGGAATGAAGAACGGGGTTCGACGTTGGGGCACTACCTTCGCCTCGGCTAAGGTCCAAAGGATCGGTGGCATGGGAAGGTGAAGTGGTAGCAATAGACTTGTCTCGGCCTGATGACTCGAGTGGAGTGGGGCTAACGGGATTGGTGGCAAGGGGCAACGCGTGAAGAGGTGATTGACTTTGTGAGGGAGGGAGAGACTGATGAGAATCTTTGGTCGAGACCATAGTGGACATGTGAGAGACCAAGGCAAAGGGTGGAGAGTGCGTACCTATGTGCCCTTCTGGCAGAGCGGCCATGGTGACTTCTTGTGTGATAGGCTCCTGCTCCTTTTGGGCTTCGGCACTCCCGACCTCCATGACTTCTACTTCGGGGTCTCCCTCTTGTTGGAGGAGTTCCTCCACATCAATGATGTCTATATCTGGGACTATCTCGGCACTTGGTGGCACCGCATCTTCAACATTTGCTTCGGTCGGGCCTGATGTAGGTTGTCCGACATGAGCACTTGGGAGCTTCGTGCGGGGTCACTTTGGGTGGCTCGGAGGCACTTGAATTTGCTCTTGCCTCTTTCTTTTCTTCCTCTCCAATGGTTGCTCCGACTCTTCGGCACTTGTGTCATGGATTTTTGATGGTCCCTGTGGTAGTGCCTCTGGTGTAGCTTCGGCTTCTTCCTCTTCTTCCTGCTTTGAAGCATCGTCAGCTCCTCTTGGGCTTTCGCCCGATCCTGGGGTAGCTGGAGGAACAAAGTCGATGAAGGATATGGACTTCCAAGTCCCAACATTGGCTTCATAAACAATTGTGAAGTCTTTATCCGTTGTCAAGAGTCCATAGGAATTCATATTTTGGTGATGGACTCTCATTATCCACCACTCCCAAAGTTTTTCCTCGCCCCAATTCTTCAATTCTTCTTTCAAATCATCCTTCGCATTTCTCCAAAACGTGGAGTCTGGAGTTGGGAAGGGATGCTGGTCAGGGTCAAACTCGACCTCCATAGGGTAAAATTCATGCCAGGGAGGCAATGTCCTCATCCTCTCTAAATGCCACTCTAGATCCTTCCCATTGGGATTATTTCTTTGCTCCACAATTTTAGGGTGGGGGCAGACATGAAAGTTCTTGAATTTTAAGTGATCCCTCATCACTCCCAAGGGATCATAGAGCCATTGTTGAGGAATCTGGAGTAGGCCAAAATTGGCAAGCTTTTCCTCCAAGAATACATTCTGCTTCAAGGCAAATACTTCAATTACCCCCATCTTGAAGGGGAAGTCACAGGTATGTGCCCATTTTCGACCGTGGCCATAGACGACGTTTGTTACATCGCTCTATCGAGCGACCTCCAATGCAAATTGGTACTCGAAGGGGAAAATAGGGAGCAGGAAGGGCTTTCCTATGAAGCCGAACAGGCGAATCACCAATCCCTATGTTAACTGAAAGACATCTCCCTTCTTCTCCATTACCACTCTATCCCTCAAACTGAGGGGCACCCGAGGGCAAGAACCCTTCAACAAATGCATAGCAGGTCCCAAAAACTATTGATTAAAAGAATAATAAGACTCTGTCCTCAATAGGAGGGGAGTCCATTGGTACATAGGCAGAGGATTTCCATCCTTGCCGCTCGAAGAAATGGCAATGTGGGGGAATTGCTTATGTACATGGTAGAAAAACAACCAAACAAGGAAAGAACAGGGTGCGAAGTACTGGCCCGTCATCGAATTCTTCATGCTGGTGAGCCATGTATGCAAGGTTCGGGCCACCCATTCTGCCCAATCGAAGAAAACTGGGTTGGTGTTTGGTCTTGAAGCATCAAGGGCATAGAATTCCCCTCTCAAAATACATTCGGCCAAGGACACCTGCCAGGGTTGCACCGAAGCATCTGTAGATAGGCCTGCCACCCATGCAATGATAGAGAAAATATCGATGTTCTTGAAGGCCGCCAAGGGTAGAGGCATTTGGGGCAGCTTGCCTGAAGGGAGCCCACTTTTGAGGTTCTCGCGCAAGAATTTCAATATGTAGTTGTTGGAGGTGAACCTCTCCATCTGTTCGCTCAGGATGACATTGCGAACTGAATAACCCTTGGGTGGCCCTTGTTGTGGCGCAAATGTTGCTTGCACATCTTCTTTCAAAATGGAAAACAATTTATGACCCGAAGCATCCAACACTTGCCTGGATGCAGGCTGGTAGTTCTACGTGATAGCACAGATTAACTCTGGACAGTGGTGAGCAGGCGGGGTCAAATACCAATAAATCTGAGAATAATATGCAGCAGCTCTCTTATTCTCTGGGGTGAGTCTGCTCATCATAAACTCAATAGTGCATCGGAGGTCGGACACACCCTTAGAGAGCTCTGTGTCTCTAATTTTCTCCCACCCATCAATTGGTGGTTCTTCAAGTTGTTCCTCTTCAGAGTCATCTCCTTCTTCCATCGATTGCTTTTCTGGGCGAGGGGTGAGATTGATCTTCTTAGGTGTATGCTTTTTCTCTTCCTTGCCCTTCTTTGTTTTTTAGGGCCTGCTACTTCTGGTTCCTTTCCTTTCTCTTTGGAGTTTTTCTTCCCCATGTTGGACGTCTTACGGCAGAAGCAGGGTTTACAGAAAGGACTTTGGCACCAAGAATTTCAATGCAAGGGGCGTAAGACTTGCAGATTAACAACGAAGGCTCTTAGTCTTGCATGAACTGATGGATGAATAACCTTCTCCCTGCTAGGGCCTCACATTTTATAGCCTTAAAAGGCAACTACCTAAATTTATGGCACCTACCATAATTAAACTTACGCTTCGGACGGAGGAGATTGTCATGCTCTTTGATTGGCTCTACAACGGCGTAGTACGTGGGGCCACATGCTTTGATGATTATGCCTTGCATTGGAGACACAACCTACTGCCACCTCGTACCTAGGCATGAGCTTTTCTCTTAACCGAATCCCCTCGGGATGTGCTCCGCCACCTTTGCATTAAATTCATCCGCTTCGAACTCTTTTCAAGGTTGTTATCGACACGTTCTCCGAGACACATTTTAAATGCTTCCACTTCGACGAAGTTGAAATCAACATTGAAAATGCTTCACGGTGAACCTTTGGTGTGGGCTATTTTTCAACGCTTCGGGCCCGAAGTAGTTCTTTCTCGCCGCATCACTTTTTTGCTTCATGGAATACTGAACCCCCGAAGCTCGTCTTCTTGGAAAATACTTCGCAAAATTTTTGCCCGAAGTAGCTGCTTGAAATGCTTCGGGTGCGAAGCTCTTTTCATTCCTACTTTTCCCTTTGGTAACGCCTTCGGTCTTCCGAGGACCTTTTGAAAGCCAAAGTGCTTAACTTATAAATTTTCCAAGTTTGTTCCTCTTGGAAAACTTTATTTTCTTTTCATACTCCTTTTGGAAGCATTTTTCATGCCTTAGTTTAAATTTTTGTTTAAACTTTTGAGGGTAAAGTGCTTCCCTGTGAACCTCCTTGCAACCGCTACTTCGCATCAAAATTCCCCGAAGGAGATTCGGAGTATAACACTTAGCTTTTGCAATCTCGAAACAGGATGTATATACACAAATGAAAAATTATATACAAAAGTACATACACATTTTTTTTTTTGTGTTTCACCTCAACGATGAAAAGTCTTCAGATGAAGACCATTAACAGAAATTGGTAATACCTGGCCATCTGCATCTTTGAGGATGAAAGAGTTGGCCGAATTCACCTTCATGATTTCGAACGGTCCATCCCAGAAAGCATCCAGCTTGTCATGATTTCCAGGCTTGGCCTTCCAAGAGTCCCACTTCCATACCAGATCTCCCACTTTGAATGTGCGATCGGATGATTTTTTCTTGAACCAATCTCGGGTGACTTGAGCATGTTTAGCGAAGCTCTGGTAAGCCTTCTCGCGATCTTCCTCCAACTGTAGCAACTGAGCCAACCTATTTTCCATTGAATTAACTCCTTCTTCTAACAGCTGCAATGTAGGGATCTCTACATGGGTAGGTAAGATGGCCTCCTTACCATAGACCAGGGCGTAAGGTGAAGTCTTGATCGACTTCTTGATAGAAATCTAATCGGCCCACAAGGCCCGATCTAGAAGAAGATGCCAAGTTCTTTTGTTCATCTCTATGAGCTTTCTTAACACCTTCAACAAGGTCTTGTTGGTGGATTCTGCCAATCCGTTGCCCTGTGGATAGTAATTGGAGGATACTTTATGATATATCCCATATCGGTAGAAGAACTCATTGATTTTGGTGCCTACGAAGCCAGGACCATTGTCCATGATGATTGCTTCTGGAATGCCGAACCGGGTGATCAATCCCTTTAGGAAAGCGATGACGGTCTCCTGATCAGCATTCTTCGTGGGAACTGCTTCGGCCCATCTGGTGAAGTAATCGGTCATGGTCAAGATGAACTTATGCCCAGTGGAGGAGTTCGGTGATATGACCCCTATGAAATCCAACCCCCATTGTTGAAAGGGAGTTTCTACTTGTATCGATCGGAGAGGCATCGAAGCATTTCTGCTTCGATCGATGAACTTCTGACACTGCTCGCATTTGCGACAAACTGCGAAGGCATCAACGAAGAGTGTAGGCCAGTAATAACCCACCTTGATGATCTTTAATGTCATTGTTCTCCCTACGAAGTGACCTCCAGATAATCCTGAATGGAATTCTCCTAGGACTCTCCTTTTATCATCATCTTTTATACACCTGAGAAGGACGCCATCAATGTTTCTAAAAAATAGGCCTTCGAGGTGCAAGGTATATCGGGAGGACCGCATCCTGAAATGCCTTCACTGTGAAGCATTTAGATGTGAAGGACATCTGCCGGTGTTGAAGTATTCGACTATTTCACTGACCCAGTCTTTCTCGTCCTCTTCCTGATTTGTGAAGCATTCTTCTGCTGGTGAGTCATCCCACTGAGATTCTGTAGCTTCGGCCGCTACGCTCTTCGCTAGTTCTTGACACAATGCGTGACCGTGAACCAGTTTTGTAGGTTTGATCTCGATGTCGAACTCTTGTATCTTGTTGACCCAACCGGCTCTTTTACTACCCAATTCTCCTTGGATGATGAAATTGCGCACATCGGGGTGGATGACAAAGACTGTAACCCGACTTTGGGAGATGAATTGCTTGAATTTCCTAAGAGACTTCATTATCGCATGCACCTGCATTTCTATGAAATTATATTTTTCTTCATGAGGGTTTATCACTTGGCTTAGAAACGCGATGGGGCGCTCTTCGCCATCTTCCCCTTTTTGTGTCAGGACCGCAACATAGCTCTCGGGTTCTCCTATAGCATATAGGATGAAGTCCCGATTGTAGTCAGGGTTGGTCAGGACCGGTGCTTGAGCAATTCGGGATTTTATTTCTTTGAATGCTTCTTTTCTCTCCTTCGTCCAGATGAATTCTGCACCCTTCTTCAAAAGTTTGGACATCGGCTTGATGACCTGGGCAAAATCTGGGACAAACTTCCTCACGAAGTTGATCTGGCCGAAGAAATATTGAAGTCCTTTCTTGTCTACTGGGAGTGGGAGCTTCATTAGAGCCTCAGCTCTGTCAGGATCTACAATAAGACCCTTTTTTGATATCGCATGTCCCAACAACTTCCCTTCGCTGACTGTGAATATGGACTTCTTCGGATTGATTGAAATGCCAAATTCTTGACATTTTTCAAAAATCTGTTGTAAGTGTAATGGGTGATCCTCCCTTCTTCGGGAGAAGATGGTCATGTCATCTAGATAGATAACAATAACCTTATTCAAGAGTTCACCAAAAGCTAAATCCATTGCCCTCTGAAAAGTGGCTCCCGCATTCGAAAGGCCGAATGGCATTCGCTGGTAAGCAAATGTTCCCCACTTGGTCGTGAATGTGGTTTTATGTTGGTCTTCATCCCTGACCCAGATTTGATTGTATCCAGAGAAACCATCGAGTAGGGAGAAGCGTTGAGCCCCAGCCATCGAATGCAAGATCTGATCGATCTATGGGAGAGGGTAGTGATCTCTGAGAGAAGCCTGGTTTAGGTTGCGAAAGTCCATGCACAATCGTATATCTCCATTCTTCTTTCTAACTGGGACTAGATTCGCTACCCAAGAAGAATGTTTGATGGGATAAATTATCTTTGCCTCGAGCATTTTTAGGAGTTCGGCCTTCATCAAGACTTCGATCTTTGGATTGATAGGCCTTTGCTTCTGTCGAAAAGGTTTGATCCCTTCCTGCAACTCAATTGTATGCTGGATCAGTTGCCGATCATATCCCTTTAGATCTTGATAAGACCAAGCCACTGTGTCGGGATACTTTCTGCACAGAGATCGGATCTGCTCTAGCTCCTTCGAAGTGCAATCTGTTCCAACTTTTATTGCTTTCCTAGGTTCAAGTTCTAAATCTTGATATTGCTTTGCATTAACTTTGATCCTGTGAGAAACTGCTCGATCATTCTGATCAAAGAGGCTTTCAAGAGTAATTAATCCCTTGGGAACATGATTATTCTTCAATTGAACTAGCCCTTCATATTCTTCTTCATCAGGGCTTCTGCTCTCAACCGTGGCTGCTTCTTGAATCATAAAATTCACAATCTGCTCATCACTATCAAAAACTTGCCAATGCAGATCTCTATCTGGGACAGAGGGCCTATAAATCATCCTCACAACTTTAGGCTTATGCACCATGTCTTCTATTGGAGAATACTTGGCTGTGATGGATGCTAGAACATCGACATGTCGATTCTTTTCTCTTGGAATAGACTATAGATTGAGAGATTCGAACTGGTCGAGCAAGTCCCATACCCTATTTCGGTATGACTTGAGATAGTGCTTCTTTGAAGTGCACTTGTTTGTGACTTGATTGCATACCAATTCAGAATCTCCAAAGATTTGGAGATGCTTTATGCCTAACTTTTTTGCTTTCTTGAGTCCTAGGCATAATGCTTCATATTCTACTGCATTGTTGGTGCAACTCCACACCAACCGGTAACAATATTCCTTCTACTCTCCAGAAGGTGATACTAGAAGAATCCCCACCCTAACGCCATTTTTGCATCGGGCGCCATCGAAGAATAATTTCCATAATCCTTGGGCGAAGACCTTATCTTCTGACTTGATGTGTTTCTCAGGCTTGGCGATGGCATAACATCCCATCTCGATTTCTATCATGGCATTAAAGTCTGCCAATGAAAACTCATCTTCACAACTTAACTGTGCGAGGGACTCCTCGACCAGGTCCACTTGCTCTATCCCTTCCACTATCGCATGCACAGGATCGTTGCTTTCTTCTTCGGACATCTTCTCTACGAGGAAGGTAGAAGGCTTCTCATTGTAGATTTTAATCTTCTTCCCTTTGAATGGAATCTCCAGATGGGAGTAATCCATAGATAGATATCCGCCCAGCTTCATCGTAAATTCTCTCGACAAGCACATACTGAAGTAGGGCTCAAGGTCAATGACTACTACCTCTTGTATAACTATGATTTGAGGCATCTTGTGTAGTCGAATAGGAATATCCTTGATCACCCCTATAGTCTTCATAGGGGTACCATCCAACTGGAGTACGCCATGACTGCTTCGCGTATATTCCATCCCTATCTCTTCGCACACCGCCTTGGGCATGACTGTCGTCGTGGCCCCAGAGTCAATCATACAGTTATGTACAACATACCCTTCCATCTGTAGAGACATGTAGAATGGTGGTGGCCTATTCTTCCCCATAATGGATGTGGATAGGGTCTGCACTAGGGCAAGCGGTGTTGCCTTTCTTGCTTTGGTTATCTTCAATGATTCTTGCAATAGGTCCACTTGTCCGGGTAGTTGCAGTGCATCGTATAGACTAATTTTGGTTGGAATCCTCTTCAGCTCATCTACAATGTTGTACGCCAGGGAATTGGGCACCTCAGGTTCCTTCTTGGCTCATATCTAGTGTGATACTATTTCGTAGCTTCGACCCTTTGTCGCTTGGTCAGCGAAGGAAGCTTGAGCTTCTCTCTAGCTTGTTCCTTAGTTTCCACCTACGGTGGATTTGTAGGGGCCTGTTGGGCCTTCTCTTTGACTGGTGTAGGCTGTCGAGCTTCATTCAGGGCTAGAGGAGGTTGTTGTCCTTTCTCATGATGAGCATGCACCTTTAAGGGAGCCATTTGAGTAGCATCCACCTCTATCGACCTCTTTCCTCCTCTGGTAAGGACCGCAACTGGCTCTTCTTCACCAATCACCAAGTTGTGATTCATCTGTCTAATGACATTGACTTGACCGCCATGACTACTGCTCGCCAGTGTTTGTACATAGTGTTGGTGCAACATGCAGGTATTCTCTTCATGAGGGTCATTACACGTGGAGCACCAATGTATATAATCGAAAGTGCTCGGGGCTTCGTCTATTGCAGCATTTCTTGTCGAAGCTCTTCCTTGTTGGGCCGCTTGATCTTTAGTAAGCGCAAGTGTAGGATAAGATCTTCTCGGTAGAAACTCTTGTTGCGCTTGCTTCTTCTTCATAATGGTCATGTCATTAGATAGGGTCTGCACTATGGAGTTCAGGGACTGAACTTCTTGCAGTATTTTGGCTTGCATGTCATCGGCTTTGGGAATCGGTGGCAATGGAGCCATTGTTGGTATTGGAGGTAGGGCAGGGTGTTGAAGTGGTGTTGGCAGTACAGGGAATGCCGAAGTGACCGTGGGCTACGGAGTCAAAAAAGTGGGAAAATGAATTTGTGGAGTAGTGATTTGAGATACAATGGGATTCGGGTTCCAAGATGAGATCGGGAGTGCAGGGGTTGCAGAGATCTACGAAGCGGCTGCGCTTGCATACTGGGATTGATAGAAATCAAGAAGTATGGGCATCGACATCCTTTGGGGAAGCTTACCCATAGCTATTAGATCCATCTCCGCTTTTTGGGCTAACTCATATAACTCTGGGAAGGTATTGATATTCGAATACCTCACCATCACATTGATATCAGGATTGAAAGCCCGAAGGAAATAGTATGTTGCAGCTTCATCAGATGGCCGAAGTCCAACTGGTATTCTTTGCCAGGTTCGAGTGAACCTAACATTGAAGTCTATGATCTCTTCTTGTGGATGTCTCTGGATCATTGTGAACTGATGCAAGAGAGAGGTCGGATCGGTGGACTCATTGAAGCTTCGCATCAATTGCTCGACTAACTGGTCCCATCCCGTAATGGTACCGGGTGGTAAAGATCTATACCAGTAGAGGAGTTTTCCTCTAAGAGACAGAACCAGAAGCTTTACCATAACCCGCTCTTCTGTGATGTCATGGATCGCCGCCAGAGAAACTATATCCTGGATGTGCTCCAGGGCAGTCTTCCTAGTTCCATCGAATGTTGGGATCTTCTTTATAGCAGTAGGTGGCACTTGCCCTTGTCCCGCTAGATTTAGCGGTCCTGAAGAATTCCATGCTGGGAATAATCTGGGTGGTGGTTGCTACTGCATTTTTTGTTGTTGTTGTTGTTGCTTTGTGCCATATTTACTCTTGGATTTTGAGAAACAAGAATTCCCGAAGCTCCTCCTTGATTGCTAATAGGATGACCAATAGGAATGGAGGCACTAGGATGCTTCGGTGAGTTGGGAGGATTAGGAGGAAAGCTAGCCACTGTGCTATCAGAAGTTAGGCCTTGTTCGTCAACAGCAGCCTCTTGCGAGGATGTTCCATGTAACAAAGACTCAGGGGTGACCAACCTAGATCGTTCCCCAAAGGCATCAATATCAAGCTCAAAGAACTCAGTTTCCTCTCCTCTATTCCTAACTCTCCATCTTGTTTGCATGAAGACACAGACTTTGGTACCGGTCTTTACGACTTAAATATTCTTGGGTAAGACAGAGTCGCCAGATGCTAAGAGTCTTTTGGTAATGAGAGCATCGGTTCTCACTACTACTCACAAGGTGAGACTGACCGGGTCCCACCGGGCGTGCCAAAAATTGTTGGTCATCAAATCTGCCTAGGAAAGGATTTGGGTAAGTGTATGCGCCCTAGACCTGGACCAACATTGAAAGGCCGAAGGGAAGAGATGCCCCTCGTGCCAATCTCTGGAGAAAGGCCGGCTCCTATACTAAACTACTTTGGTGTTTTAAGATAAGGGTGCAGAAAGAGATAAACAGAGTAAGGATGCAGGAAAGAAATAAAAGAGTAAGGGAAGAAATTTTAGTAGTTTAATGGTGGGAAAGAACCGAAGCATGATTGCTAGCCAATAGCTTAAAATAACAAGCAAAGAACACCAAGAATATAACAAAATGAACACAATATTAACTTTCCTATGTATCCTCTAGATGAGTTCTAGGATTCTCCTTTCCCTTTCATCGAAATTCAGAGTTCAGAGTAACGACGATTAAGAAAAGTGAATATAACAGAAACACTATCCACAAGCAACATAAAAGAAAGCCAATACAATGTTTTCCTCCCCTATGTATCCTTCGAGAAAATTTTAGGGTTCCACTCCAATCACATACCTAAATCCAGAGTTCAGAATTACAATATGCAAATGAAGAAAGATGAAAGAAATAAACGCAGAAGGCAACATACAAGAGAGAAATAGAGTCCAAAGCTCTTTAGTATTAATCATAGGAATGCAAGTTACATCAGCTTTCTTAGCAGAAAGTTCCCCCCCTTTTACATTACAATGCCTGGGTTTTTATAGAGGACCCGACCCTCTGAGCCATAATTGCACAAAATGGAGGAGTACACCCTCGAAACCTGAGAAGTCGGCTCCTCATGGCCCTCATGACTGAGCTCTCAAATCTGTTACCAAAACTAGAAACTACGACCGGGTCAGCCATGGAAACTTGCATTAATGAGCCGTCTGAGCGTCCTTGGCTTCTGGGTGCAATACTCGAGTGGCCGCCATGCTTGTCGGGCTCTTCTTCAGAGACTGATACTTCATTTCCAATTGCCAAAAATGCGCAGCTAGTTTTTTGGGCACGTAAAAATGCATTTATGAGGCACTTGATCGCCTCGAGAAAATACTCGGCTTGGAGCGCATGCCCTTGAAGTGCTTCGCTAGTTCCTTCGCTTCGCAATGGACTTGTGCCGAAGTAGATTCTCCTTGATTTGCACTTCGCATGGTGGAGCTTCGCAAAATAGCTTCGGGGGTGATGAGGGCCGAAGCAGATCTCCTTCGCAAGATGGGCTCTTCATTACTGCTTCATTGGAAGATGTGCCAAAACTACTTCGTCGATGAACTGTTAAAATGCTTCGCCGTGATCTTCCTTCAAAATTGTGGTTCGGGAGGATTTTGGCCGAAGCGCATTCTTACCTTCAAAAATGCTTTGACTGCTTCCACTTCGGGGGAAAGTACTTCGCACGAAGGTTTGCCGAAGTAGATGCTTCGCAATGACTTTCAGCGAAGTAGAAATGGTTCGCTAGCGGGGAGGCCCGAAGTGGGTGCTTCGGCGGTTTTTGGTGAAGTGTTTTCAACGTTGCGCTCCTTCAAATCTCGCTTCGCAAGTTTCTTGCCCGAAGTAGCCTTTTGAAGTGCTTCGGGCCCGAAGTAGTTTTCATTCTTCTTCCTTTGCATTTTGCTTCGACAACACCGCTATTCGCAAAATTTTCACCCGAAGTAACTATTTGAGGGACTTCGGGCCAAAGTAGTTTTCTTGCCTTAGCCAATTCGACCGTGATTTTCCTTCGATGAAGCTGTTCTTTTGAAATGCCGCTTGACTCGAACTTTTTCCCGAGTAGTGCTGAATGCTTCGGTGCGAAGCTCTTTTTTCTTCTTCATTTTATGTACAAGGGGGTGGCAGGGAAAGCCAAAATTGCTGCAATGCTTGAAAATGTTGTTTCTAAAAAAAGCAAGGGAACAAATTCATGAAATTAAAAGAAATACTTTACAAAAAATTCAATTTTTCTACCCCATTGTGCAATGTGACAAAATTGTCAACAGAGAACCATTTACAGTTTTGATCCCATAGAGGAGGACAATCAATGCCACCCAAAATTATTGATGAGATTGTACATGAGGGTGCACAGAGATTGCATTGAGCCCACCCTTGTCTACAACAAGTGGAACATCAATTTAGGGCATTTAACCTGCCCAAAGGTCTACCACTCCTCAAACCTCCTATCATGGCTGGCAGTAGCATATTACCCCAAAAATTACACTTCATGATTATAAAAATTAGGTAGTAGACAGGTTGATGGTGGATAGGATTAGATAGATATTTGGGCTCGCTACAACATATAGGGTGGTGGACTTCAAATCATTGGCTCTCCAAGATAATTATATACTAAACACCACATTCCCTAAGGCACTGATAAAGAGAGGAAAAAATAGATTCTCTAGCTTCCCCATCACAAAATTCTTGCTTAGGCCCTGTGCACAAGATTACATCGATATGATTAACCTGGATCTAGGAGTAAAGGATTTGGAGAAGGTAATAAAGAAGATCATATTTTTAATAATTCAATGCAATCGGACAAATTAGACCCCTCTCTACTACTGGGAGGATGTAATCAGCGACAACATGAATGAGGAATTACAAAAGCTGCAATAGGCCATATTGATCAATAAGGAGAAACTCCTTACTTTTTCCTATTATTCTTTCCTAATTCATTTATTTGTGGCACAACTGGAGATATCTTGGGTGGGTCATATAGGGGGGGTCACTACTCTCACCCTTCAAGACTAGTTTTTGTGCATCCAGGAGGGGTGCTCCAGATACAAAACCTTCTTTGAGAAGATCCTCCTAGTAGTGCACACCTGACTGTGTAGAGAAGATCCAAACAGGTTTGGAATTGGGGTGAGAAATTTCTTACGTGAAACTAAGGTGGAGATTTCTTCTACGCACAAGAATTCTCTTACATCCAAATTTGTGGTTCCAAACTGCCCCTAAAGGCACTACCAAGGCACTGTCCCACCTCAATTGCCATCTTAGATATAACCCAACAGATTGTCGAAGAAGTCAAAATCATATATATCATAAAGAAATGCAGTGTGTCATGGCTACCCATTCCATGCTCAATAGGTCCCTACACTTATCTCGTCCACTTTGCAATGTTATGTGCCATATGGAATATGGAAACCTACTACTTCCCCGAAGTTACATGGAGGCCATACGACCCCGAGGGTCTCCATAGACATAATGTTGCTAGTAAACTTGCCCTCTTGCAAGTCACTCATAGATAGGATGACTTCGATGATGATATACAGAAATACCTCAAGGGGAACCAATCATTGGATATATTGTGGAAGATGTAAAAAAGTCCCTACAATAATATGGAAGCAGTTGGGGATTATCCCTCTAAACTGAGATTTCATAGAAAATTATTGGTGGATAAGGTGGTGCTGACTACTCCCCCAAAAGAGTTCAAAGACCCCAATTTCTAGGTCATCCAGTAGGATGCTGACCTTTTTGAGGTCATGATGAAAATAGTGGGTGAAGCACAACAAAATCAGGCCAAGCTCACATTATAGTGGGTCACTAGTTAAATTGTTCTTTGCACATTATATTATTTGAATGAGTAAAAATGAATTAGTTCTCCCTTCTCTTTATGTTCTAAAATCATTTAATATCAACTTTCTACAACTACCCAATGGATATGGCACCTGTCTAGTCTTGATAAGCTTCGTTAACGATAGGTTTGGTCACAAATATTCAAAATAACATAAGATATTTTTGTCTGGTGAAAGTGGGTAGTTGCACCATTAAATAATACATATATATAACCCATTATCTGGGGTTTCCTTACCCAACCTAGTCTGTCTAGAGCCTTATGAGTAATCTATTCCTGGGTTAAAGAGGTGGATCCACTAGAATCCACAATACTCATTATGATTTTTGAGTTTCCTATGACGTGACAAATCTTAGAAGGATAAGCAGGAAATCTCCACAACAATACCATCGAATGTGGGTATGGATTTTGTAACATCCTAGGGGATTTCATGCATATTATTAAGTCCAAGGGGTCTAGAAGTATCCCAATTGGGATAATTCTATGGAGGCTTAATCGGATTGATATTCTACTATTGATCCATTGTAGATGATATTTTTAATGGAGTTGTTCTAGGAGGTATCATATGGGCTACTTCAACTGAGACCTCTTCTAATTGTGAGTCTGTGAATAAATTTCTTATGATGTTGGATACTCTTAGGGGAAGCTCATAAAATGTAATAGGGTTTTGACTGTTTTTAGCAGATGACCTAGTATACATGAAATATATGGGCTACTAGGATGGCGTTTTAGTTTCTTGCACTCAAGGAGTCACAAAGTGAATTTATTTTCACCATTGAATGAGGTCAAGACAACTCACAAAATATTAATTCCTCTGGGAATTATCAATAAAGAAATAAAATGGGTAGGAGGAAAGACAATGTGTCTTTAGGGTCCAATCGGGTGTGCCAAAATTGTTGGGTTTTGAACTAACATAAAAAAAGATCTTGAATTGTGACTATGAATCTATGAAATTTTGGAAGGAGCACATCCACTAATCACAAATCAAACCCGAAATTTTATGAATCAAATATTACTTAAATCTAACCTCTAGAGTAGGTTTATATACCTTGTCAACTAATTGTGTGTTGACTCAATTAAGCTTAGTTTAAAATGTAAATTTAGGGATAGAAATAGGGTAAGGGTTAGAAGCAATTGAATGAATAATGGCTGGATAAATCTAACATCATTGACAACTATAAAAAATCTTCTAATAGATCACATTTCTAGTATGCCACACTTGTAACTAACAACATTCAAAACAAATGATCTTCATCATTAAAGAACCAAAAAATACTCAGAGAACTATTTCAAACATCTAAAATGTTAATAATCCAAATAGCAGAATTAGATCAACATCCAGATTAATAGAAAAATAAGCTCTATTTAGTATTTGTTTAAACATGAAGCATTCCATTTTGCTTTAAGTCAGCAATCTAATATCAACAGAATTAACTAACCATAACAACAGTAGCAAAAATGAATTCATAGATTAAAATCATAAGAAAATGAAGATAAAATCTTAAGGTAAACATGCAAGTAATGCTCCTATTTATTTCTTAGAAAAGTTACAAGAATGGGACAATCAAAAACTCCAGATATGATCCTTCAAATCAAGGGTTGACCTCTATATATAGTTTTTTACAATGAATAGAAAAATAGAAACATTACAAGGATAATTTCATGCCAAATCAAAAGAGTACTAAGGTGGCAACCTCTTATTTTCTTACAAGAAGAAAGAAAGGAGTTGCACTCCATGAAACTCTGCATCTTTGATCTTTGTGATTTGCTCAACCTTCAACAAAATTTGATAGTTGATCTGGCTATAGGTTGATCTGGTTAATCCTCTATTCTCTATTCTTCGTGGCTTCTCCATCATAGATATATAATTGAAAACATCGATGAATCTTGATTTTTGCAATGCTTGGTTTTCCCTGGTTCTTTCCACTTGCGAGTAACAACAAATAAATTAAGGATCATTCTTTTATCAGTATGGAATCTTGTCATTTACTTTTATATTTTCATCATCAATATTTTATGTGCCTTTGAACAACTCAAATGAAATATTACCTGGCACCTTTAGAACCTGTGGCATCTCATGCTTCTTGGTTTAAAAATTTGCTCCTTGAAAATTTTGCTCTCAGTCTTTGCTACATCTCCTTTAGTGTAAGAATCTTCTCCTTGAAATTTTGCTCCCTTTGGTTGACCATGTTAACTATAGAATGGAGGCTTAAAGGTAATCCACCTTTGAAAACTTCCACTATGGATTGCATTCTCAAAAATCCACTCCTTGGAAATTTTCTAGGTATAGTTTGATCATGTTGATCGTAAAATGAAAATCTAGAAGTGACCCACATTCTTTAAATTCTGGTGATGTCATTTATAATAAAAAATAATCGTTGCTGGTCACTTTCCTCTCAAAATATACTCCAAAAAATTTTGCTTGTCAGGTTTGACTATTATGTTCATAGAATCTTTCATTGCACTACAAGAAAGCAAAAAATAACATAGATCTTTCTTCACAGAGAGCAAAAAATTATCGTTGGGTCGTCTTTCCTTTTTAATTTCTATTACTTTAAAATTCGTTAGGTCAAATTTGACTAGGTTGACCATGAATTTTAACATTGTACTTTGTCGATGCAAATTTTAACACCATGCATTTTTTTATGGACCCTTATTAATGAAGACAAGGCAATTTCACCTATATTTTATTCTATTTATGCTCCTCAAAAATTTGCTAGGTTAGGTTTTGTAGCGACCTCGAGGAAGCGGTGCACCATCCACTAACTACTCTACTTATGATTCGATTGAATCCTTTAGTGTGAAACATGCAATAAATGAAAGGAATGAAGTAGATATAATTAGAATGTGAAGAAATAAATTAATGAATGCTTTTTGTATTGATATTCCCAAGATCTGGTTACATATGAATCCCTCTAAGGGATACCCTTCATTTGATACATGATTTTACACACAAAGAGGGCAGCATGTGTATATAATATCCCCTCGCATAGAGGGCACGCTTTACCAGGACTCTTGGTGATGCACACAGAAATGTATGAGGGCTTACAGATACCTTCTTCTCTAGATCTGATTGCTAGAGGGATCCTCTTGCTCTCGTATGTTACGAATTTGCCCGATTGAACCTATAGCCCTAAAATCAATGAAACAACACACACTTAGATGTCCGAGATTGCCTCCCTGGATGAGGCTATTAGCATAGTGAAAACAAATGCAATGAAACTAGTACTATGAATGTAAATAACTAAAATAAATGTTATGCTAATAAAATGAAAGAGAAAGCAAAATAAAAGAAACTAACACCTAAAACCCTAGACTAGGTTGCAGGCCATTGTCTAGGACAATGACCGCTAAGGTGAAATATCCCTCTATTTATCCAAAGGCTATGGGCTCAAGTATGCTACTAATGTTAAAATGATTACCTTATGTGTTTATATTTGCCCTCCAATTCAACAAGGCTTTGCTACAAGAATCAATCTCTAATGGAAGTTCTCCAAGTCTCTATAAGCTCTCCACAATGATCCAACTTGTTCAAAGTTCTGATGTATTATGTTCTCTCTCTCTGATTAATAAAAGAAAGTATTTGAAGAAGGTCCCCTAGTGCTTTTAGGTTTACTCCTTATAAATTTTTTGAAGCCCTAGGTCAATGTTCAAACCCTAGGATTGAATCCCTCATGCGTACTAGATGTTGGCATGAGAAGCTTTTTCTATTTTTCTATGTTTAACTGAAGTCTAAATTTGGACTTGAGTCTTTCACGTAGACTGGATGTGAGGAGGAATGCAAAGTTTTCCTCACTCGTCCTTATTGCATGCAAACTGCCACTTCCACCCAATATTAGGCTGGATGGGCAGAAAAATATATTTAAATTTTAGCCACTATCATCTGTAGTGGCTAATATTTGGCCGCTCTGAGCTACAGTGGTTGGATTCTGGCCGCTCTGGTCTACAACAGCCAGGCTTGGATGGGCTGAAAATGCCCCATATTAGTGGTAAAAACCACTTTTGACACTTGTAAAGTCCCAAGGTTTTGTCACATGACCTATGAGTGTACCCATATGAGTAGTCTCTCTGACCATGACATGTTTTAGGTGTCTACATATACCCCTTTTTATGATGCGCTGAGTGATAGACATAGCATGGATAAAAAATGTAGACTACTATGTTTGCAGGGTGTATGATGATCATTGATCTGATCAACGTTGGATGGCCCAATAATGCAAGATGGAATGCATCCTTGAATCATTGCTTCAACCTGATTGAAGGCTTAATTTAGCATAGGGCTTGCACATGTCCACTTGCACTCATTCCTCAAACACAATCGGGTAGCTTATGTCACTACAATGTGATCCGATCGGAGGAGAGCTACAAATTGAAGATGTCATATTTGCTTATGAACCCAGCAAATGGGGAAAAATTTTGTAAGATTTGAGTGCAATGATTCATAGGATGAACACAATTTTGACATGATCGAGTGATATTTTTTTTATTTTGATTATGATGATTTGAAGATTTGAACTACCCCCTCACATAATGAATTGGTGAGGGAAGGGCAATGAATGAAGCGACAAGTCACTTGACCAAATATGATTGGTTTTGGTTACTTTCTAGTATTTGTTATTTTAATGGGCAATCCCCCATCCAAGTGTGATTCCAATTATTTATGATAATCATTCATCCATATCCCAAGGAGCGGTCCGACTATAAATAGCCTTCTTAGGGAGTTAAGATGAGTGATTATATTTATGCTTTTATTGCATCACTTGGCTCAGTGTTTTTGGTGTCATAGGAGAATTAGGATGATTCCTTCATACCCGTGGAGTAGTCCAACCATCTTGGTCTTCTTCAGGATTGACAGAGGCACATCGCAATTCCAAAATGAATGTGTTACCCTGAGTAACCTCATGGTAACTTACTCATCTCATCAAGTTGCATGGAGTGCAAATTGTTGCAACTGCTGAGTTGATAGTGTAAGTAACTTTATAAGAGGATTACTTGAGATTTGTCTTTATGTATTTTTTTTGTTATTTTGAACATTATGACATCCATGAGTCATCAAAATGTGTTTATTTAATGTTTTTGCTGCTTCTCATGGAGAGAATCCCTCCTTTTTTTTCTTAGGCCTTTGGCCGCTGTCAGGTCCAACAACCCCAAAATGCCTGCTCGTGGCCACTCTCATCTTGAGCGGCCAAGAAATGTGGGCCATTAATGACAGCAGTGACCAAGGCATAATTTGAGAATATAAAAAGTAACCCTAGGATTTTGACCTTTCACTTTCACCAGCTATCAGTTTGTGTTTCAGAGCTCCGTAGTGAAAGCAACTTTTGTGATTTGTAGTGTTGTTGTTATTCAGAGGATCATGTCTACGTAGGGTGAGGCATCAGTGAGTGGAGGAGCTAGAGCTTCTCGGGTACTCTTCGAAACCTTAACCCTATCTATTTCATTTTTGGGTAAAATGAACTACACTAAGTAATCGGTACAAGAACCTCATTAAATTTGTTGGCAACCAACCGAACCCATAGTTAGGTTTAGATTAGGATTTGTCATGGTGGGCTTGCCCCCATTTATATATTTTCATTTTTTTTGTCATTTTTTACCTAGGGCATATATTTTTGTCACGTCACCTATCGGCCGCTACTACTCAGAGTGGCCAACTTGGCCTATGGTTTGGTTGTTGTCTCTCAGAGCGGCCAGATTTAAATCCCAATGGTCAAAATTTTGATCATTGGGGTTTGGACACTACTGTCCACAGTGGCCAATTCTTGGCCGCTATAGGTGATAGTGGCACAATGCCTTAGTTTATTTTTGTAAAAATTTTAATTCTTGTAATGTGATTATGCTATTTTTTTTTGAAATTTTGAGCTGCTTCCTTGCATTGTGCTGCCTGATTAGTTGCATTATTTCTCTTTGTTTAGGATTAGGATAGTTTTATCATTATGTGGATGAATTTCATGATTTATAGTGATTAATTCCTTAGATGCATTGTATTTATGCTTTGTTTTCTCTTTTGCTCTTAGATTCTTACTGCTCAATCTCATGACCCGAAGCTCATGAATGACCTTCTACCCCTTTTGAGTGCTACAGACTGGGCCTGGCTCAAGGCCCATGGGCTACAGTTTGTCACTAGCTTACCCTACATTATGTCATATTATGCTTACCTCATGGCCCTGGTACATCGATGGGATTCTCGTACTAATACCTTCCACATTCCTACCGGTGAGATGACTATCATGCTGGAGGATGTGTATAGGATATTCCGGATCCCCTTTGATGGAGTGGCCATTGTCTCTTCGATCACTAATGATCGTGATGATGTATTTTTTTGGGTTTTCAGAGGGCATGTTGCAAATGCCTTCAAGGACACCAAATATAGTGGTGTATCTATCATACGTTGGTATAGGGAGTGTGTCTTCACAAAGAGGCACGTAGTGTTGTTGATGGTTATCAGTAACATTCTTATTCTAGATTGCTCAGGCCTAAGGTTCCCATGGAATATCCTTGCGATGGTCCAATATCTTATGGACAATGAGTAGCCCATCATCTATGCATGGGGTAGGTATTTTTTGGCCCAGTTTTATGATGAGTTGTATCATATCCACTGGCGGGGTCGCATCAGCATCGCTTTTAGCTTGTTCCTATAGGTTTGGGGATGGGAGCACATCAAGGTATATTTTACAAAAGGGATTCCTACCATGATTATAGTTATTGAGGAATGGATGTAGTGCTATGTTGCTATATGGGCTTAAGGTCATGAGGAGGGCAAGAGTAATCCTCATGCGAGGGAGCTTTCCCACTACACTACTACTTTTACTAGGTTGAAGTCCGGAGATATCATGTGTTGTTTGTATCATGAGTGATCGATTTGGGATGACCCAAATAGTTTCACATATAGGATGCAATGTGAGTGGTGGCTCATCGACCACAAGGTTGACATCAGGGAGTATTTCTTCTACTCCTGGGTTCTTCATCAGTATGGGCTACAACAGGATGTGCTACTAGTTTCATTTTTGTACAAGTGCCTCACAACATAGGGAGACCTTCCTCTTCCATAGATTATAGAGCTTTTTGATAAGGTGGATGCCCTATAAGTTGACCCAAGAGTCATTGGGGTAGTCATAGATGCATTTATACAGAGGTGGGGGGATCTAATGTGGTATGGTGATGGCAGCTTAGGTCATATGGATGATGGTGGGGATGATGGTGCATATCCAGTAGGGCATAAAGTCTAAGCCAAGATTGAGGTATGGGATCAACCAGTAGATTAGGTGGTAGTAGAGGAGTAGGAGGCTCCTGAGGAGGAGCTAGATCCCAAGGAGAGAGATTCTCCTCTAAGAGAATAGTTGTATGAGGTTAAGGCTGAGCTTCAGTTGACCAAGATCTAGGTATAGTAGTGAGATGCTACCATAGCCCAACGAGATGCTACTATAGAGCAGCTCATGCTACAGTTCCAAGCTTTGTAGGCTACTATCAGGGGCGGTGCTACTAGGATGTAGTTTTTTGTTCCTCCTTCTACACCACAGAGTGATACTAGGGCAGATCCTAGGGTAGACACACGGGTAGAGATACCTATAGTCATTTCTATATGAGTATGAGGAGCAGATCCAGGGGCATGTCTCCCATATATCCTCTCTCTAGATGCAACTTAGGAGGCATGGGATTGTCCCTAGGGAGGCACCAAGTGCAGGTGGCTCATAGGTTAGCAGGCGCTCCACTTCTGGGAAGTCTTTCATTTTTCCTAGCCAGAGGACTTGAACTTGCACAGAGAGACCAGCAGGGTCACATCACTCTACGTATGACACATCCATAGGGTGAGGTGATACCAGGGGCATAGGACCTGTGTTTGATTTATGATGCACTTGGATTTAATTTTGAGGTTTTCTTGACCTATATGACTGTAGTCTGTGGGAAATTTTGTATATTCATGCACTTTGAGATACATATTCTGAACCATCTTTTGAGATGCACATATTTATATGAGACTTTACATTTACACTTCATTATGTGTGTCATTTATTTCTTTTGTTTTTGTTTTATTTATGTGATGTTATGATGGCATTATGATGATTTGATATATGTGTGTTAGATGATAGATGATATTTATGATGATATTGATTTGAGATGGATGCTTATGTATGTGTTTATGTAGATGCTTATATGATTTGATTATTGTGACATGATGTGATGTATCATGAGTTGATTTGATGATGGATTTATGATTCTATGTATGGATGAATGCAATGATGTGATCTTATATATGGATGGATGATTTATGACATTGTGTATTTATGGATGCAATGTTTTCATTAGATACATGTTTAATTATGATTTAATTGCATGCATATAACTCATGCAATGATGTGGTGAATGCAGTATTTAATATAATGTGAATGAACTGAAGAACACAAGCTTATACTGAGAGGGGGGGTGAACAGTATAAGACCACTTTTAACTTTTTCTTTCAACTCAGCTTTCAATCCAATGTAATGTAGAAAATATACAACAGAATTAATAGCAGTAATAAAGCAATGCACAAAACATCATCCACAAAGTGACACAGCAATTTACGTGGTTCACCCAAGGTGGGCTACTCCATGGATAAAACATTCTTATAAAATTTATATCAAAGTCCTCTGGGAATACTTATCGATTATAATTTTTATGAGCCTTGGCTCAAAGGAGATACCTTCCCCTTATTCTGCTTTGGTTGGTGATCCTCTAGAAGACCTCTACCTCCTCTGCCCTTAGCAAGTGGAATTCTGTCCACAGAAGACACCTGTCTTCCCTACTCTGGCTGGAGATATTTGTCCTCAATTATGTCATAGCAAAGCTGGTCCTCTTATCTGCACCAAACACAGTCCTTCAGTCTGGCACAATATTGTCCTCTTCCACTGTTATTTTTTGCACTTGGTTGAAACCAATTTTTTACTGTCTGCACAAATTACAGTACCACTCAATCAACTTATTTACTTCTACAAAATCACAGTAGCACAGACTTCACGTATTCTACATATACACAACAATACAGTCTTCATAAAATATAGTAGCACTTCCTTTGCACTCTTTGCCTGAAACACGATAGCACTGTCTTTGCAACCTCTGTGTAAACACAGCAGTCGCTCAGGATTCTACTTATGCACTTCTGCGATCGATCTTCTCCCCGCACTCTCTTTGCGCAATTTGAACTTCAAACGCACACTTGATCGATTCCCAAACTATTCAAACATCCCTCCTTTTATAGAGTAAAATCCATGGTCATTACATCCAAAGTTAGTCAGCTGTTATACTTCCACTGCGTCGGTTACAAAACCTTGCGCTGCGTCAACCCAAATTTTAACTTTGTCAGCTCAAAGTTAACTATGTCCTCAACCGCCTCCCTATAGCTTCTAGTGCAAAACTTCAACATGTCATGATATCGCGATGCCTTTGCTTGTTGTACAACTTCTTCGGCTTGTTGTCACAAAATCGTGACACTACTACCTGCTGAACAGCTTCTTTGGCTTGCTGTCATGAAATCATGACACTACTGCCTGTCGTACAGTTTCTTTGGATTGCTTTCATGAAATCGTGACACTACAGCTTGTCGTACACTTTCTCTAGCCTATTGTCATGAAATCATGACACTACAGTCTGCCATACACTTTCTCTAGCCTGTTGTCATGAAATCGCGACACTGCAGTCTATTGTACATCTTCTTTCTGCTTATGTCATGAAATCATGACACTTCTTGTCTTTGCTGACGTCATCTACAACTCTGTTGTGAAATCGTGACCCTTTTGCCTTCATGGCCTCCTCTGCTTGCACTAGAAAAAATGGAACATGTCATGAAATCATGACACTTTCGCTGCCTTCAGCTCTTTTCTGCTACCTATCACGAAATCATGACACTTCGGGCTTCCGTACGCTTTCTCCACTGCCTGTCATAAAATTGCAACACTTCTGGCTTCCGTACACTTTCTTTTGCAGCTGGTCATGAAATCGTGATGCTTCTCCTTTCAGGCTCTTCTCTTTGCTGCATGTCATGAAATCATGATAGTTCTCACTTCGAGCTTTTTAGCATGTCACGAAATCGTGACAGTCCTCAACTGGAACTTTACATCCTATCACAAAATCACAACAATCCTCACTTTGTCTTTTGCAACATGTCATGAAATCACGATAGTTCTTGAATCACTTTCTCTCTCTTCAAACTTGTTGCGAAATCATGACAGTTAACACTGTAGACTTCCTCTTCTTCAACATGTCACGAAATCATGACACTTTTCCTTTCGGACTCTCTCTCCTGCAACATGTCATGAAATCGTGACACTTGCTCGTTCGAACAACTTTCCTGGCAATGTGTCACGAAATCGTGACACTTTTCTTTCTCTGCCTTCCTACGCTTCCCGAGTCGCGAAAATGCGACATGTCACGAAATCGTGACAGTTTTTCCCGCTTTGCCTCTACCTTCCAGCATGTCACAAAATCGCAACAATTTTGCCCAAACTTTTTCAGCCGCCTGCAAACTTTTTCTAACTTATCTTTTTCTGGATCTTTTGCAACTGGGCTACTCTGATTTTCTTGGAGACTTACTGACCAGCTGAAACCTTCATCAAAATACATACTTAGACATAAAAACAAATTGCTCCAAGAATTCCTTGACATCAAAGACAACAACTACCAAGAGCTCCTTGACATCAATGACAACAACTATACATGAGCAAAGGCAATGTACTCAAGGTACCCAAAATTGCCAACAATCTCCCCCTTTGTCATTGATGGCAAACATTTACTAAAAACACATCTTCAAGAGCCAAAACTGAAATCAACTGAGAATCTGCCTTTGAAGTTTTTGCTCCCCCTAACTTGAAGCTTTCTTCTTCACTTGAAACTCTCCCCCTTACTCAAATCTCTCCCCCTTTGTCATCAATGGCAAAGGGTCACCTTTGGGGCTCGGGACTAAGAATTAGCTTCTTAGATTAGTCCCTCCACCACATTTTGAAGAGGTGATTTAAAACAGGGTTGGGAGTGAAACTCCCATTAGACACTCATCATCATCAGTGTCTACAATTTCCTTACCGGCCCTTCTCTTGAATTATTTTTCCACATTCCTGTTCTTGTTGTTGTTTTGATCCTCGGACCTGTTCATATTGTTGTTCATGTTTCTTTCATCATTCCTATTTTTATCCATCCCTTGATCCTTGAACCTGTTCATATCACTTTTCCTTTTTCTATTATTATTTTTGTTCTTATCCATGCCTTGATCCTTGGATTTGTTCATGCTATTGTTTCTGTTCCTGTACCTCGGAATATCAACTCTACACTATCTAGCTGTGTGACCTGCATGGTTGCACTTATAACACATAAGAATATAATTTCTTTCGAGCATAGCTATTCTTTGAATTCGCCTATTCTGACTAACCCAGTTTAGGTTATTTGCCTTGTAGAACATTGCCTTGTGCCCGAACTTATTACAAGAGTAGCAATACCCTTGAAATAAATTACGGCACCTGAAATTGTCATTTATCTTCCTTACTTGAGTTATGCACTGCGAAGCCATGTGGCCAAACCCATGACATGCAAAACATCTATCATGAAATATTATTCTGTTTGACCTCTTGGGTCCTGAAAACTTCTTTTTCATATTTTGAATTTTGTTTTATGTTTGTGCGCATTTATCACTCATGGACTCTTTCTCTGACATACTTTCTTCATCAAAACTCTCTTCTTTCTGAAATCTCTTACTTGATTCCCCAACCTGGTTTTTGTGTGTTTTAACAAAACCAAGACCTATTTTATCTTATGGATTTCTTTGACTTTGGATGAGAGACTTAACCCTTTTGGAGCTATCTTGAAACCTGTACAGCTTATCCTTGTATTTTTTATTTTCCTCTTTCATGGCAGCCATTTTCTATTCTAATTCACTATACTCAAGCATCTTAGATTCTAACTCATTCTTGAGTTCTTGTGTCTTAGCCATAGAGATTTCAAGACTTTCTATGAGTTCATCTCTCTCCATACAACATTCATCTAACTTATCCTTGAGTCTAGTATTCTTCTTCCTTTCCTTTTTCAAAACACTAAGAGCATTAGCAAGTTCACATTCAAGATCCTCTATTTGATTGCATTTTAAAATATCAAGGCCTTTTTTTGATTTCTTATCACTAGAGGTGCTAAAACCATACATGCATTTTCCTTATCATTTTTTGAAGCATCCTCATACATACTAGCAACCAATTCATTATTTGTGCAATCATCTTCAAGGTGCCCAAAATTTCCACATCTAAAACATTTCATGACAATGAATTTATGTTTCGGTTCTTCCTCTTTTTCTGAAATGAACAACATCTCATTTTCATCATCACTAGAAGAACTTTCACTATCATTGCTAGAACACTTACTTGCTTTGTCTAAGTAGAAGCTCTTCTTATTCTTGTGAGAATGCCTCTTTCCTTGATTGTTGTACTCATCTTTGCTTTTTCGGTGATTGTTGTACTCATCTTTGCTCTTTCTGTAATACCTGTGCTTTTCATAATCCTTGCTCTTAACTTCCTATATATCTTCATCACTTTCATTTTTGGATACAGTATAGTCAGTAGCATAATGACCAAATTTTCTATAGTTGAAACATCTTATATTTTTCTTGCTTTTGTGCTTTCTAGAAAACTTGCCTTTCTTGCTGTAATATGCTTCTTCCTCACTAGAAGACTCATCACTTTCTTGAATCTGTTTGCCCTTTGATTTCTTGGTAGCTTTGAAAGCTGCCTCTTTCTTTACATCAACTTTCACTTGAGTTCTCAGCTCAAATGCTGCAAGAATACTATGGAGCTCATCCTTTTTCAATTTATCTAAATATTTAGCTTCCTCAATAGTAGAAATATTTTCACTAAATCTATTAGGAAGAGATCTTAAAATATTATCACACACATCATTTTTAGCAAGTTCAAGACCCAAGTATTTCATAGAATTAACAACTTCATCCATACAAAGCATGTAGTCACTAATCTTTTCATCATCATTCATCTTGAGCTATTCGAACATACCTTTGAAGTGTCTCAACTTGGCCTTTCGAACATTTGCATCACCTGTATGAACAACCTGTAATTGTTTCCACATTTCACTAGCTGTCTTGCAGTGAATAACTTTGATAAGATTAGCCTTCTATAAATCCTTCAGGATTGCATTCATGGCTTTTGAGTTGATGTGATGTAGGAGAATGTCTTCTTTAGTATAAGGACCATTTTCAGGAATGGTGTACCCATCTTCAATAACTTTCCATACCTCATTACCAAGTGCCATAAGATAGACTTTCATTCTTGCACTCCACAGACCGAAATCTGATCCATCAAAAACAGGTGCTGCATTGCCACTTGAATAATCCATTGTGTTCTTTTGCAAGCTTTTCCTTCAAGCTGTTAAACTTTTCGAAGGAACCCGCTCTGATACCAATTGAAGAACACAAGCTTATACTGAGAGGGGGGGTGAACAGTATAATACCACTTTTAATTTTTTCTTTCAACTCAGCTTTCAATCCAATGTAATGCAAAAAATATATAACAGAATTAATAGCAGTAATAAAGCAATGCACAAAACATCATCCACAAAGTGACACAACAATTTACGTGGTTCACCCAAGGTGGGCTACTCCACGGATAAAACTTTCTTATAAAAGTTATATCAAAGTCCTCTAGGAATCCTTCCCGATTACAATTTTTATGAGCCTTGGCTCAAAGGAGATACCTTCCCCTTATTCTACTTTGGCTAGTGATCCTCTAGAAGACCTCTACCTCCTCTGCCCTTAGCAAGTGGAATTATGTCCACATAAGACACCTATCTTCCCTGCTCTGGCTAGAGATCTTTGTCCTCAATTTTGTCATAGCAAAGCTGGTCCTCTTATCTACACCAAACACAGTCCTTTAGTCTGGCACAATACTGTCCTCTTCCTCTATTCTTTTCTGCACTTGGATGAAACCAATTTTTTACTGTCTGCACAAATTACAGCACCACTCGATCAACTTATTTACTTCTACAAAAACACAGTAGCACAAACTTTGCATATTTTATGTATACACAGCAATACATTCTTCACAAAATACAGTAGCACTTCCTTTACACTCTTTTCCTAAAACATGATAGCACTGTCTTCGCAACCTCTGTGTAAACACAACAGTCACTCAGGCTTCTACTTATGCACTTCTGTGATCGATCTTCTCCCCGCACTCTCTCTGTGCAATTCGCACTTCAAACACATACTTGATTGATGCCCAAACTATTCAAACATCCCTCCTTTTATAGAGTAAGATCCATGGTCATTACATCCAAACTTAGTCAGCTGTTATACTTCCACTGTGTCAGCTGCAAAACCCTACGTTGCATCGGCCTAGATTTTAACTTTGTTGGCTCAAAGTTAACTCTGTCCTCAACCGCCTCCCTATAGCTTCTGGCGCAAAACTTCAACATGTCACGATATCGTGACGCCTTTACTTGTCGTACAACTTCTTTGGCTTGCTGTCACAAAATTGTGACACTACTACCTGTCGAACAGCTTCTTTGGCTTGCTGTCATGAAATCATGACACTACTGTCTGTCGTACAGTTTCTTTGGCTTGTTGTCGCAAAATCGTGACACTACAGCTTGTCGTACACTTTCTCTAGCCTGTTGTCATGAAATCATGACACTGCAGTCTGCCATACACTTTCTCTAGCCTGTTGTCACAAAATCGTGACACTACAGTCTATCATACATCTTCTTTCTGCTTATGTCACAAAATCATGACACTTCCTATCTTTGCTGACGTCATCTGCAACTCTGTCACGAAATCGTGACCCTTTTGCCTTCATGGTCTCCTTCTCTGCTTACACTAGTTAAAATGGAACATGTCATGAAATCACGATGCTTTCGCTGCCTTCAGCTCTTTTCTGCTACCTGTCATGAAATTGTGACACTTCAGGCTTTCGTACGCTTTCTCCACTGCCTGTCGCAAAATCGCAACACTTCTAGCTTTCATACGCTTTATTTTGCAGTTGGTCATGAAATCACAATGCTTCTCCTTTCAGGCTCTTCTCTTTGTTGCATGTCATGAAATCATGATAGTTCTCACTTCTAGCTTTTTAGCATGTCATGAAATCATGACAGTCCTCAACTAGAACTTTGCATCCTATCACGAAATCACAACAGTCCTCACTTTGTCTTTTGCAGCATGTCGCAAAATCATGACAGTTCCTGAATCACTTTCTCTCTCTTCAAACTTGTCGCAAAATCATGACAGTTAACACTACAGACTTCCTCTTCTTCAACATGTCAAGAAATCGTGACACTTTTCCTTTTGGACTCTCTCTCCTGCAACATGTTGCGAAATCGCGACACCTGCTCGTCCAAACAACTTTCCTAGCAATGTGTCGCGAAATCATGAAACTTTTATTTCTCTGCCTTCCTGTGCTTCCCGAGTCATGAAAATGCAACATGTCATGAAATCGCGACAGTTTTTCCCGCTTTGCCTCTGCCTTCCAACATGTCACAAAATCGCGACAGTTTTGCCCAAAATTTTTCAACCGCCTGTAAATTTTTTCTAACTTATCTTTTTCTGGATCTTTTGCAACTAGGCTACTCTGATTTTCTTGGAGACTTACTGACCAGCTGAAACCTTCATCAAAACACATACTTAGACATAAAAAAAAATTTCTCCAAGAACTCCTTGACATCAAAGACAACAACTACCAAGAGCTCCTTGACATCAATGACAACAACTATACATGAGTAAAGGCAATGTACTCAAGGTACCCAAAATTGCCAACATGAACTTGTATGTTTTAATCGCTTTAAAACATAATGGATGCATATGCTATGATGTTGAAAATTTAACGGGTTATACCATAGAAAGTATAACAACCATGAATGTTTAATAATCATTATAATCATAAGAATTAATTATTTAAACCATCCAGATGTGCAATGTAATGGTGTGGAATGTATGTATTTTCTGGATAAGATTCTATAATTTAAAATATGTAAAATAGTCAATGGTCATCTAAATATCATTTTTGACATATATCAGGTATCTAGTTTAATATTATTTTATTAATACCCCCTAATTTATAGAAGCTTATAAATAAATTTGATGATGTGATTGATGATATGATTTTTTGCTATGTAGGAATTGTTTTTTAGGTTTTTCCTAAGACTTCAAACACTCTAGTTATCCTGTCCACACCTATGCACTGACCATGCAAGACTTTTGAAAAGCAAGGCTTTGACCATGTCCCCGGATATTCATTATCTCTATGTGCAAATGAATATATATTTTGAGATAGAAACAAAGCATTTCCTTGGATGTTAGGCGGGATTCTTTCAGCCCATTGGTAAGATCATGGATCCTCAAGTGTTTTACCTCATCCTTATGTTGGACTTAGTTGTACTATACTACTAGGCAGTATTGGGTTACCTAAGCTAGCTCATACACATTCAAACATTGGTCTATACAAATGCCAAAAGCTAATGTAATAGACATATCATCATGCGTAAGGATTTCTCCTTCCAGTTTTGTGCAATGCTAAGAATTCCAGGGATTCAAGCTCTATTCCCTTTTTTTCTTCATTTCATTTGGGATACTTGCTCATACTTAGTGATGAAAATCATTATTTATTTTGACTGACTTTTTTTCTTGAGCAAGGGATTTAGTAAGGATGAAATTCGCTTGTTTGTTTCGACTTTGACTGTTGCTTGATTTTGGGATTTTGAATTATGACTTTGAAAACTAGAATTTTGAATTTTTGCTTTATTTTAGTATTTTTGTTTGTTTTAATGAAAGGAAGGGATTCATGTAGTGATGATAATAATTCATTTCTGGGAAGGGTGGAACTTGTCCTTTTTCCAATTCTCAACACCTTTAAACCAGTTGCACAGGGGGATAAGCAAGGATATCTTTTTTGCTTAAGGTAACGTAGACCACTTTTGTTATTTTCATCTTTCCCTTGTGCCAACTAGTATTTTAGTGTTTCAATTAGTGATGGGATATTGAATATACAAGGTATTATCATGACTAAACCTTGCTCTCTACTAATAAAAGTGGCTTTCTATAAAAGCTGATAAGACCACTAGACATGGTTGAAAGACTACGAAATCTTAGTATATCTCGTATAGCAACATGAATCGGTTGTGTTGAAAAACACAATTACACACATGGATGCATGGATGAGGATGAACTTGAATATTATGATTGAGATAAAAATTGTGGCATCGTTTGTAAGAATGTGATCATAACATATGTGAATGCAATGGGTATGTATGGATATGCAACTATGTGTATATGAATGTGAGATGCAAATGTTTTTTTCTTTTGTATTTTTTCTTTTTACCAAAAGGCTTAAATATACCTTTGGAGATTTTTGATTGATTTTGACCAAGCGGATTGGGTACCCTTGGAGAATTTTTGTGATTTGATTTGTTTTGACCAAAGGGATTTAAGGTGCCTTGGAGATTTTTGTGATTTGATTTGACCAAAGGGATTTAATATACCTTTGGAGCTTTTTGATTGATTTTGACCAAGTAGATTGGGTACCCTTGGAGCATTTTTGTGATTTGATTTATTTTGACCAAAGGGCTTTAAGATGCCTTTGGAGCTTTTTGTGATTTGATTTGACCAAAGGGCTTTAAGATGCCTTTGGAGATTTTTGTTTGATTTTGACCAAGCGGATTGGGTACCCTTGGAGCATTTTTATGATTTGATTTGATTTGACCAAAGGGCTTTAAGATGCCTTTGGAGATTTTTGTGATTTGATTTGACCAAAGGGATTTAATATGCCTTTGGAGATTTTGTGATGGAGGTGACCATGTTTTTTATTTTTATGACATATTTGAATGTTTTTTATTTTTATGACATATTTGAATGTTTTTTATTTTTATGACATATTTGAATATTTTTTATTTTTATGTATGAAATGCCTTCAAATGAATGATATTGAGAGGTTCAATCTCTTCAACACCATCCAAATATGTGAGGCGATATGCTTCAGGCCCAAACTTCTCTAAAATCATGTAGGGGCCTATCCAATTTACCATAAATTTGTCTCCCAAATGCGGTGACAAATTTGAGTTCTATTGGTTTTCTTTGAGCACAAGATCTTCAACTTTGAATTTCCTCAAATGTACTTTACTATTGTATGCTCATGCAAGGTGATTTTGATAAACACAGAGATGCTCCAAGGCATTGACTCATCATTCATCAAGAAGCATTAACTGATCAAGGTGGCCTTCCTACGCGGTGTCATCATATATGAAGTCCTTCAATGCTACATGTAAGGTTGGAATCTCCAATTCTAGGGGCCTGATGGCCTCAGTGCCATATACAAGTGAAAACGGTGTTGCCCTAGTGGGTGTCCGCACACTAGTCCTATATACCCATAATGCTAGATGTAATTGTAAATGATAGTCCTGTTGTGGCTGATCCACAACTCACCCCAAAATTTGGGACCCACCTTTTTTGCATGCTTTCAAAGAAAACTGCAATAGCCCAAATGCTAAAAAATCAAGGAAAAAGAAAAAAAAATTCACTAAAGAGAAAAAGTGTAGCGATATCGTGACATGTCGCTCCGTCGCGGCCGAAAATGAAAAAGTGTCATGATATCGCGACATGTCGCTCCGTCGAGGCCAAAAATGAAAAAGTGTCACGATATCATGACATGTCGCTGCCAAAAAATAAAATTTGTCGCGATTTCACGACATGTTACTCCGTCACGACCAGAAATGAAAAAACATCGCGATATTGCGACATGTCAAGCTTTCGCGGCCTAGGCAAGTAGGAAGAGGCATTGATCAAAAATTTTCGTGATTTCACGATGTGTTGTGAAATCACGGTCCAAAGAGGAGAGAGAAATATAGAATAGAAAATTGTCATGAAATCGTGACATGTCACAAAATCACGGTCAAACTAGTCAAATAGGGCAAGGCACTAAAAGCGTCACGATTTCTTGACATGAAGCAGCAAAGGGGCACAAAGCATAAAAGCGTTGCGATTTTGTGACAGGTCACGTTTTCATGGCTCCAAGAAGCGAAGTGGTACGGAAGGAAAATATGTCACGTTTTCATGGCCAAAAATGCAGCAAGACAGCCCGAAACAGAAAAACATCACGATTTCGCGACAGGTTGCGGCTGAAGGCATACCAAGTGAAAAACGTTGCGATTTCACGACAGGCTATGACCGAAGGCGTACCAAGTGAAAAACGTCATTATTTCATGACAGGTTTCGGCCAAAAGCGTACCAAGTGAAAAAAGTCAAGATTTCATAACAAGAAGTAGCCTCATAGCTCGAAACAGAAAAACATCACGATTTCACGACAAGTTGCATTGGCAAGGCTGCTGGTAGGAAAATGTCATGATATCGTGACATGTCGCATTTTTGCGATGAAAGCAAAGGAGCAAAGTTGCATGCATAAAAATGTCATGATTTACATGGGGCCATTACAGAATGTGCATAGGAAGCGTGAAACACGTGGCATACAGGTGTCAGGGTTACAGAAGCGTTACATGTCAATAGAAAATATCAAACGTTTCGGTCTCGAACATAAATTCAAAAGCAACAGGCAGGAATATGAAGCGATGCATTCTGGAAGGTGAAACAAAGCGACGCAGGGCAAAACAGAGAGCCGTATCATATGGTATAAAATCAAAAGAGCAGATTGATACAAGGGTGGGAAACCGCTGCGAGCAGTGTTGCAGAGTTGATGGTGATTAGCCATTTTGAGCTTGCTGTGGAGTGCTTTTCTTCCACTTTTGTTGGTTTTGAGAAAAACCAGAGATTCTACTATTGTAACAAGACACATTTTTTAATGCAAAATTGTTCAAAAATTTGCATTTTATGGGCAAGAAAGGATGAGAAATTTTTGGCATGCTTCATTTTAACTGTTCTATTTTTCTCCTTTCAGATTTCAGATTTATAAATGAAATTCATGCCATTGTTTTGGGTTATTTCATGTGAATGTCTCGCAATCTGAAAATTATTTTAAACCCTAGGAGCTAGCACCTAGTTTACTTTGATTGTGTTTGTTTTGCAGGTCAAATAGGCTAGGTTGCATGTACGAAACTCTCGCATATTCGGTTTTGTCGAAATAGGATAGCATCAGACTGAACGTGTTCTACTTTTAATTTTATGTATTTCTCTTTTGTTCATTTTATTTTATTTTCCAGAAGGTTTAATGAACATTAAAAAAATTACAAAATCTAAAAAAAAGTAAAATAATGAACAATCACTAAAGCTCCATGATGAAATAAACCAACATTGCCCCTTTGTTTATAGTTACTTGCAATCACTAAGGTGTTCCAAGCATTTAAATGTATTATCTTCATTTGAGATTACTAATACACAGTTGCAAATGCTAATACAACGGAGACCTTGGAGAAGTTGGTTGTTTAACTTCTTTGCAAGAGGGGATTTGGAACCCAAATCCTAAAGAAGAGTGCACTTTCACAAATGTGTGAAAATACCACTCAACAAGTCCCTATGATTATCTCTCACTATTTTCCTCAAAATGGAGATGATTATTTTGTTTGAGTCTTCTGCTTGCCCATTTGCTTGTGGATAATAGGGTGTTGAAAAACTGTGTTGGATGCCATATTCTTTCATTAAAGCATGCACATTTTTGTTCTTGAAATATGTCCAATTATTCGATATAATCTTCAAAGGGACCCCAAAATGACTTATGATATTGTGGAGTATAAACTCCACAATCCTCGGTCCAGTTGTCTATGTCAAGGGGATCACTTCGACCAATTTGGTGAAATACTCAATGGCTTTTATGATGAACATGTGTCAGCCTGAGGATAAGGGTGATATATTCCCCACTAAGTCTAGTCCCCACTATGAAAATGGCCATGCTTCCTGGATGGGTTGCAAGGCTTGTGATGGCAAGTGAGTGAGGTTTGCATGATGCTATCACTTAAAATATTTCTTAACATACTCACAATAGTATTTTTCCATGGTGGGCCAATAGTAACCCATTCTCAAAATGCATTTAGCGATGGCCATACCACTAAAGTGACTACCACATGTACCATCATGAGCTTGAAAAATTTCCTAGGATGCTTCCTTGGTCTCAAGACAACGAAATATCATTCCATCGTAACCTCATCTATAAAGGACCTCTCCTAGAAAAATGTATCTAGTCAATTTTTGTTTAAATGTTCATATTTCACCATGCAATGGGTCTTGTGGCATTATTCCAAGCTTCAAGAAATCCTGCAATTGGGATAGCCAATCCTAATAAGCCACAACTTCTATGGATAAAATGACATGTTCCTCTTGTGATCTAGTATTTGTGAACATATATTGGGAAACAATCCTATGATGAATGGTTGTTCCACACTTCGTAGGACCTTGAGAGATCAGATATTCCTAAGGAGTCGTTTGTAAGAAAGATCTAACTTTGAAAGACCAATCCTAACTTGGTTTAGTCTGGATCATATTGACTGACTCTAGGTTTCCAATAACCTCATGTTGTATTGCTAAAAATGTGAGCACTTTCACATGAGCGGTTGTGAAATAAGCAAACAAATTTTGAGGGATTAAGGATCCGAAATATGCCATGGTGTTTACAAATCTATTTGATGTATGAGGGATTGCCTCGATGTCATACTATTCTAGTCGGGCTAGGTAAGTGTCAACAAGATCCTTGTAAGATTTTAGGAGTGGGCAACTACATTGGAACAATCCTTTGGTTCACTATGAGCAAGGAGTCACCAAAGATATTTAATATTTTAATACCCATTGTAACAATTGTTTGAAGTCCTAATATCAGGGCCTCATACTATGTGTTATTGTTCATGCAAGGGAAGTCTAACTTGAATGATAAGGGCAATAGAGTGCCCTACTATGTAATAAATATTTTCCCTGCTCCACCCCCTTGCTCACACTTTGAACCATCAAAGAACAATACCATATCTCTTTGTTTCTCAGGTTCTTCGAGTTCTAGTGGATCTGATAATGCGAAGACTACATCATCAGGTAATTCTATAGTGAGAGTCTTGCTATTCTGAAGATGCACCTCTACTAATTTATTCACTATGACTTGTCCCTTGATGGACTTTTGTCTTATTAATTCTAGATAAAATTTTGTCAATAGCATGATCCCCTTTGCAGTACATGTATTGTGATATGTTTTGTTCATCATATACTGCAAAGGATTTTGTTTGGATATGATGTAGGTCATATGGCTCATAACTTTTACTTGGTTCACTATGGATTTTGTTCACAATATTTTGTTTGCAAAGACCACTGCTAAGCATAACTTTTATACATATGCATATCCTAGCTCATAACTCACCAAGGTGTGACTAATATAATATATGACTTGCTCTTTGTCTTGCACTGCCCAAAGTAAAATCAGTAGCCGATATGTATAGAAAAAATAGTATTTCTAGCCTTGGTGGAGCCAGCACTGGCAGTGTTGCTAGGTATGTTTTGATCTCTATAAAGGCTTGTTGGCACTCGTCATCCCAATGAAATGGGACATCTTTGCGTAGCAACTGATTCATGGGTCGACACTTGTCTTATAATTATGCAATGAACCATTTTATGGATGCTACCTTGACTTGTAGGCTTCTTAACTCCCTAATGTTGGTAGGGGTATCCATTTCTGTTATAGCTTCTACTTTTGTAGGATCAACATCAATGCCTCTCTTGGAAATGATGAAACCTAAGAGCTTACCATAATTCATGTCAAATACGCACTTCTTAGGATTCAATTTGACATTGTTCTCTATGAGGTGATTAGAGACTTTTGTAATAATCTCAAGGTGGTCTTGTCGTACTAAATATTTGGCCACCAAGTCATCCATGTAGTCTTCCATTATTGTGTGCATGTAGTCATGAAATATATTTCATGGCCCACTAGTATGTGGCACCAACATTCTTTAGGCCAAATGGCATCACTTTGTAATAGAAAGTTCCCCATGGAGTAATGAAATCAGTCTTATTCTGGTCTTTGGGTTTGATTCGAATTTGATTGTATCCATAAAACCCATCCATTAGGGAGAGCATATCATGATCTACGACAACATCAACAAGAGTGTCTATGTTTGGTAATGGGAATGAATACTTCGAAGTTTTCCTATTCAAGTCCCTAAAATATGTGCAAATGTAGAGTCTTCTATTTAGTTTTCCCATGGGCACCATGTTCAAGACCCATTTAGGATAGTTGATGGGGGCTATGAAGATCACATCCAATAGTTTTTGCAACTCATTTTTTACCATAAAAGCAACGGTTGGATGCATCTTCCTCAATTTTTGTTTGATTGGATTCTTTATGGGATTCAATAAAATGTTGTGAACAACTAAATTTGCATCAATCCCTGGCATGTCTTTATAACTCCAAGCAAATATATTTGGTCTCTCCTTGAGGAGAGGGATAATGATGAATTGTTCCTCTGGAGACAGACTTTATTTGAACTTGAATTTCCTTATTTGAGTAGGATCATCACTGATGTCCACCTTGAAAGTTTCTTCTATAGCCATATGTGACCCATCCTCCAACTAGTGAGGCATGGGTATCAAGTGAATGTCATCGATGGGATTTACAGTTCCTACAACTTAGGATCTAGACCAGCATGGAACACATCATATGCACAACCTGATGCAAAATGGAACGGTTGTAATATCTCTTCATTAGAGAAAATATCCTTAGGCTCTATGGGTGAATCAATGTGATCCCAATCAATAGCCTTCGTATCAAGACACAAATTTTTAGTGGGATCTGTTGGGTTATGAAGTGGAGTGGTCAAATCAATGGAGATTGTGTTGATAGATGGAATGAAATATCTAGAACCACATGGGTGAAATATTATCTCAGAGGTTTCCTTTCTATACTCATGATGAGGCTCTGGAGGAAAAGGAATCTCTGGATCTAGCCCATGAGCTGGTTGGATAATAGGATCATTGGGCTCTAAGAGTTCCCTGAACGTAGGTGAAGGGGGATTGACCATGCAATGAATGAAATTCAAGTCAATAGGTCTCCCCAAAAACCACAAGCCAAGGTCTATGGCATGAAGTACCACTTCTCTTTCTACCAACATGTCAACCTACCACAAGTGGTGAGGTCCAAGATAAGCCATCTCAGTCTCGTCATCAAAATCGTCATCACTTATCCAAAAACCATTAGCATTGGTATGCGACCCCAAGGTAAGGGGCACATCTCTTGGCCCTAAGTAGGCCATCTCTATCTCATCCTCATATTCTTCATCACTTATGAAGATGCCATTTGTATTAGTATGTTGCCCCAAGTCATGGGGCCATTACCTTGTTCCTAGGTAGGCTCTCTCTATTGAGTCCTCTGACTCATAGCCACTTTCATCCGATATGTACCCACTCTCGTTGTGGCCAGACCAGGTAAGGCTTTGTAAATAGTGAGGCCCATGATAGGCTAAGCTTGCCTATGCTTCATCATCATTTTCCTTGTATCCATTTCCTTCTCATTCCTCATCCCACAAGTTACAACCTATTGGGATGGTCTCAATTGTGGAGCTTGGATGATAAGTCTCGGGAGGTGGTATGCTTACCACAACCACTTGTCTATTGCTCGAATATCTTGCACTTGGTGGGTGATAGGGAATAAAATCGATGTCTTCTCCTAACCCCAAGCTTAATCTATCTAAGGCTACTTCTAGAGAGTCATATCGACCTTTGATGTGATAGCCTAACCCAAACCTATCGTCAGATGGAAGCTGGTATTGCAGCTCGAATGGTCGTCTACGCCCTTGCTCATATATACCAAGATCGTAACCATACCAATGGCAAAACTCAAAATAGGTTAGAGAAAACTTAGGATTAGAGAGGTAACAAAAATTAACAGTGAATAGTTCATCATTGTCCTCTTCTTCATCAGTAGATTTATGGGCGCAGTCTAGTCCAATGTAGATGAAATTTGTCTGGTTGGGAGGGATTCCAAGTGGAACCATTATTCCCACTGGTGGTCTTAGATCTTTTGGTCATCCCATGTCTTGTGCAGACTCTATGATGGGCATAAATGTTATGTTCTACACAAGATACTCTCCTATCCCCATACTTTCCAAGTGTATTGTCGCATGTGATGTGGATGATCCTACAGACGACACTGGCGAAGCGGGCTCTAGTATCTCCTCAGCTTGATCTTGGAGATCTTCCTCCTCCATGGGAGTTGGAATTTTCTTAATGTCTATGGTTAGCACTTCCTTGGGCTTTCTTTCCTCAACCATGGGTGCCTTTAGCTTCTGATTGTCTTTTGGTTTAGACGTTGATGGTCTATTAGAAGCATTAGTCACTTTGTGCGCAAGATGAGGTGTTGATGCAGATGGGTCTTTTTGTACCCCTTTGTCTTTATCATTCAGTTGTGTAGTTAGAGATGAAGGTCCTACATACAAGTGGGCAGAAGGAATCACAAATTCTCCTAGACAATCCACCTGATGAACATATTTGAATGGCTCTTCATCATCCAACACCATGTAGACTTTGTTATCATGCACATACTTGACACATTGGTGTAAGATCAAAGGAACACATTTCATGTCCCTTATCCAAGGTCTCCCTAGGAGGATGTTGTATTGCATGGCCCCTTCCAAGACATGACACATCATGGGGATGGTCTTATGCCCCACCTTGATAGGTAGGACTATCATTCCCATAGTATTGCATAAAGCATCATTAAAATCCCTTAATGTATAGGCTCCTAGAATGATATTGGACTTGGGGATCTTAAGGTGTTCTATTGTTGTTGTTGTGATGATGTTGATTGATGAACCTGTATCGATCAAGACCCACTTAAAAGGTAAATCATTGACTGATGCCACAATGTGTAGTGGAGGGTCTGGTAAGGTAGTAGGTACTATCTTAATCTCATAATCGTAGAATCGAATTACAGGTTCCTGGAATTCTTGTACTTGTCCCACAAAATGGGTGAATGCATTTGGATCTTGTGGTTGGAGCTCAATCGACCTTAAAATCTCCATCAAGGTCTCCTTATGCTTTGGGGACTATTGTATGAGCTCATAGATGGATAGCTTAGCTAGAGTCATTTGTAAGTTTTGCTCAAGTCTACTCCGAATAGTTACCACAGGTCGGGTTGGTGGACCTGGAAGGTTGTTTTACCCCTACCTCTACCTAGGTGTAGTAGGGACGTTAATGGGAGCTACAGGAGGTTGTGGTTGACCATACCATCTACTCTTGGTTGCTATATTGATAATTTCAACCATCCCAATGCACCCATGGGTAGGCGTATCAACTCAGACCTGATTGACTTGTGCACCTTGCCCTCTAGGGACCTCATGGTTTGGTAGCAGGTTTTTGTAGATGCCCATATCTCTGTTGTCGAGAGCCAGTGGGTTGTCAACTTTAAGTTCTCCCACCTCAATCATGTTTTGCACTGGTGCTTGAAACCAATGCAAACCTCAATATTATGCCTCGGTATCCTATGATAAGGGTAAAATTGATCTTCCCTATATCCTTTTGGCTTAGGATGGTTGGGATCTATAAGAGGTATATCAGGGAACCTGATATTTCCTACCTCACTCAATTGGTTGAATATTGATTGCATTGATTCTGTCAATGGTGTGAAATAGCGAGGGGGTTTGCGTTCTTTGTTTCACCCTTGATTGTTCTTTTGATCATAATTGGCTGGTGGGGGCTGTGCTTGATAATTCTGGGGTTGGTGCACAACCCTATCCTTAGGTGCAACCAATACCACTTGATTAACTAGAGCAGGGTTTGCCTACTTCTGCTTGTATTTGCCATTTTTGTCATTTTTGTTCCACTCCTTCTTGGTTCGGAGTTTGATGGTTCCCTCATCTACTTTTATGTCCTCGATGAGTTTGGCCTGTGCCAAGGCTTCCTCAAATGAGGGGTATTGTTGAAGTTGTAGCAAGAGGGAAATGTGTTTGGAACAACTCTTGGTGAACATCCGGACGATCTCTTCTGTGGGGACGGAGAATGATAATTTTGCCATGACTCTTCTCCATCTATTCCCATAATCCATTACTGGCTCATCATCATAATGTCTCAAATTGGCCAGGTCTGAAAGGTTCACTTTCCTCTTAGCACCAAAAGAGAAATATTTTAGGAAAGCATTCACTAGTTGTTCAAAATTGGATATGCTATGCTTGGGCAGCTGGTTGAACCATTGGGTGGCGGCACTCAAAAATGTCATAATGAATGTCCTGAGCATAAGAGCATCATTGTCTTCAAGATGAAAACATGCATTGATGAAATTGGTAACATGCTCTTGTGCATCCTCTTCACCCTTAAAATTTTCCAACCTAGGCATCTCAAAATGCTTAGGGTATGCGGGGCTAGGGACAGATGGACATAATGGTTGATTGTGTATTTTTCTCAATGTTGGTTGGCTACCAGCCGTATCTTATTTTTCAAAGGACTTCATATTTTTAGCAAGTGCTTGGAATACCTTTGAGGCAAGGAGTTCCTCCTCTTGCAGACCCCCCCATGGTGGTGGTGGAGGTAACCCTCTATCCATTTGATTTGCTCTATTTTCTTCCCTCCTATGAGGGGATTCAGGATGTGCCTGATCCTGCTCTATCAGGTTTACCCTTTCCCCACCAGTTGGATTTCGCTCATGATTTAGAGGGTGATTTTATTGTGGGTTTCCTTCTTGTCTAGTGTGCTCCTCTCTTGGTGAGTCAGTGCATTGATCTCTTTGATGATCATTTCTATTTTCTTGTTGGTTGATACGAGCTAGTTGCTCAACTTGCTCTCTTAAACATTGCTCATGTTGGTGCAACAACCATTCTCTTTTTTTATCATGTTTGAGAGCTTCTACAAGCTCTCACTCTTTGTGCAAGGCATTTTCTAACCATCGCATGTGGTTAACTTGCACGGTCATAGAAGACTCATGCTTATCTGATCTTGTTCTAGTGGTTTTGATTCACAGATTTCTCGAAGAGGTTTTTACTATTTCTTTGCTCTTGCTAGCTAATGTGACTTGTTTAGTGTATTATTGAGTGTCTCTATGATCAGAATCTGTATGTTTACTATGGGGTCACCCTGAGGCACCCCCATTTTGAGAAGTGGGCTTAGAAGTCATGGTTCATGAACTTCTAGATGCAAAATTCTTTGTGGCTACGGTTTTGGGAGGTGGTCTCGAATAAATCCGATCCACCTCATCTAACTATCTTGTTTTCCATGGCTGATCTCGTGGGGTGTCATTTACTCCAATGAGGTCATAGTCTATTGGAATCCTTCCTCTTGTGTGAAGGATATCTTCTATTTTATGTCTATGACTAGATGTATCTCTAGTTTCCTACCCCTTAGTGGGCTGATCTGTTCTAAGTGTCTCATGTGAATGTTGGGATGTTGTGACTCTTGTGTGTCTTTTTGGTGATGAGGGTTTTGTGGCCCTCTCTACCCTCCATGAGGATGGATATGGGGAAACCTCATCATCCCTATGTGAAGAATGGGGTCTAGAACCCTCCTTATGTCCATGTGAGGAGGAAGCTCTTGAAGCTTCCTCATGTCTCTGAGAAGTTTCTATGTGTTTAGAGGAAGCCCTTGAGGTTTCCTCATGTCTCCTTGATGATGATGGTCGTGAGGCCTCTTTGTGTTTATGTGATGTAGTTCCCTGATGTGGTTCCTTATTTGGGGTTTCTCGAGGAGATCCCCCAAGGGTTGAGTTATCACCCCTTAGACTCGCGGAACTGCGTCTCATGATCTTTCGAGTAGGTCTTTCAATGTTACTACGACTTTTCCTAAGGGTATGTGTTGCTTTAGATTCTCCCTCGATATCAGACCGAGGATGTTTACTTCTTGTTTTGACCATTATTTTTGGGAATTTAGCTTTTGTGTTGCACTTAAATATGACCAAACAATATCAAGCAAATGTTTATCTTGATTACCAATTTAAGTGTGCCCTAAACTATTTGTTGTATTTTGATGTTTTGTTGTTTCTTGTTTCTTGTTCTTGCTTTGGATTTAGAATGAGGAGACTCATCCATAGTGATAATAAAGAACACTCATGCCAAACATGATTTCTCAAAAGAGACTAGGGTACACCGCTTAAATCCCAATGGGGGGTTCGCCTAGCTCTTCCACTTTGAACCAATGATTGTTCCAATAGTGGGAGACAATTTGAACACAAGTAACTTAGTACCACTATAAGTAAGTTCCTCAATCCATTTCTAGGAAGCTCTAGGGGAAAAACCGGTGGAAGGAGATGAATGCCAACGTCACTAGACTGAATTGAGGGTTGGTGATGAAATCCAACTCCCCAATGTTTAAAATATGTGTGTGTGTGTGGGGTTCATTTTAAGTTTGCATGAATAAGAATGCATCATACAACAACAATGACTCTTTCCTATATGCCTAATGCAAAATGCGTTTCAATTTTAGAAAGGTGCATAGCTACTATGAGATTAATGAATGCACTCTATTAGGTGCAAGTATGGCCTTTAGAAAGGCCTCAAAGCAAGCAAACCAACACACAGTTTCTAGCACATTGGATTCTAGGGCAAACTTTACAAACAGAAGCCATTGTTCCTAGCAACGCCTAGTGGAAAATCTAAAAGGAAACCTAAGATGTGCAAGATGCAAGTTCTTTCTCTTTCATTATTTCAGTTTTCCAAATTGAAATATGTCTTAATTATCACTATTTTTAAGAGAACAAAAATAGACAGAAAACCATAAAGTGTCAAAAAAGTTGTACCAACCTTTAATCCAACTCAGAGAATCAATGTTTTGACCTCTACTGCACTCCAGTTCTGGCCGTTGTCGACTAGAGTGGCTGGTTTCTTATCGCTATTAGTAGGAGTGGCTAATTCTATGAGCCACTATCGATCATAGCGGCTAAACCTACACATAAAACTCGAGTCAGTAAAGTGGTAGAAAATGAAAGTAAACTAAAGAACTGGGCAGGGGTCCCATCGTGATCACCATCTGTAGCGACCCTAGGGAAGTGGTGCACCATCCACTAACTACTCTACTTGCGATTCGATTGAATCCTTTAATGTTAAACATGCAATAAATGAAAGGCATAAAGCATATATAACCAAAATGCAAAGAAATAAATGAATGAATGCTTTTTGTATTGATATTCCCAAGATCCGGTTACATATGAATCCCTCTAAGGGATACCCTTCATTTGATACATGATTTTACACACAAAGAGGGCAATAGGTGTATAAAATATCCCCTCGCATAGGGGGCACACTTTATCAGGCTTCCTAGTGATGCACACAAAAATGTATGAGGGCTTACAGATGCCTCCTTCTCTAGGTCTGATTGCTAGAGGGATCCTCTTGCTCTCGTATGTTGTGGATTTTCTCGATTGAACCTATAGCCCTAAAATCAATGAAACAACAACACACACTTAGATGTCCGAGATTGCCTCCCCGGATGAGGCTGTTAGCAATGAATAAGCTCAATGGAAACAAATGCAATGAAACTAGTACTATGAATGTGAATAACTGAAATAAAGCTTATGCTAATGAAATGAAAGAGAAAGCAGAATAAAAGAAACTAACACCTAAAACCCTAGACTAGGTTGCGGGCCACTGTCTAGGACAGCGACCGCTAAGGTGAAATCTCTCTCTATTGATCCAAAGGCTATGGGCTCAAGTCTACTACTAATGTTAAAATTATTACCTTATGTGTTCATATTTTCCCTCCAATCCAACAAGGCTCCGCTACAAGAATCGATCTCCAAGGGAAGCTCTCCAAGTCTCTAGAAGCTCTCCTCAATGATCCAACCTGTTCAAAATTTTGATGTATGATGTTCTCTCTCTCTGATTGATAAAATAAAGTCTCCTAAGAAGGTCCCCTAGTGATTTTAGGTTTACTCCTTATAAAGTGTTTGAAGCCCTAGGTCAATGTTCAAACCCTAGGACTGAATCCCTCATGCGTACTAGATGTTAGCATGAGAAGCTTTTTTTATTTTTCTATGTTTAACTGAAGTCTAAATTTGGACTTGAGTCTTTCATGTAGATTGGCTGTGAGGAGGAATGCAAAGTTGTCCCCGCTCATCCTTATTGCATGTAGACTGCCACTTCCACCCAATATTAGGCTGGATGGGTGGCAAAATGCATTTAAATTTTAGCCGCTGTCATCTGCAGTGGCTAAGGTTTGGCCACTCTGAGCTATAGCAACTGGATTCTAGCCACTCTGGTCTACAACGGCCAGGCTTGGATGGGCTGAAAATACCCCATATGAGTGGCAAAAACCACTTTTGACACTTGGAAGGTCCCAAGGTTTAGTCACATGACCTATGAGTGTACCCATGTGAGTAGTCTCCCTAACCATGACATGTTTTAGGTGTCTACGGGTTTGATCATGGTGACCACTAAATTTTACCTTGAATATTACCCAAACAAAGTTAATAATGACCACTTCCTTGCCTAAAGAAAGGTTCATTTTCACCAATATTTTATTCGTTTTCGCTCCTTGAAATTCCACTCATCGTTGTTTGACCAATTTGACCACAGATTTTGCACTTCGATGGATTTTAACACTGCAAAATTTCTTGCATAGAAATTAACACTAATCTGGAGTTACCTTCATCTTTTTGAATTTTGCTTCACTCCTCCAAGTTCTGTTGGACACTGTTCGACCAATTTGACCACGAATTTTGTACTTCAATGGATTTTAACACTACTTTTTAGGTTCTTTCAACACTTAGCCAAATTTACAAAATTTACTAATTATGTGGTCTTTTTGGGTCTACAAGATTATAATGGAAGAAATTCTAAAACTAGAGATAATTAATCTTCACTAAATGATTTTTCAATCTAGTGGAATTTATGTTGAGTCCTAGTCTTCACAAGTTTTTCTGCAATCCTATGGAAAGACTCTAGCCAAATGTAATCTCAAAAATTCTATAAATGATATTTCTAGATTTCTCTTAGTCTCATTTGTGGCTCTCCCTATTTCCTATCTGATCTACCATGTGCTTTGATACCACTATTAGCTTTTTATGGGATGGTAGTATAACCACAAGATACAATATAACTAATCTGAGATAACTATAAACTAATGGTACAATAATATGCAATAAAATAATGATATGAACATCTACAAATAAATCAAAAATATTCCATTAATGAGAGTTACGAAAATAGTACAATGCTATATAATGGAGGACATGAACACTCCATGAATAGATATGAAAGGACTACATTATACCATACCACACACTCCCTATATTTACTACCACTACTAAATCACTCACTATGAGGCCTTTATATAGGAAAATAGATTCCTTGGTCCTTAATCTAACTAAGAATTATGTACATGTGGACTACATGCACATTTACAACTTGCACATTGACACTTGTGCATTTATTACAACACTTGAAGTAACTAACTAAATTTACTCTAAAGTAAACTCCTACTCTAGTTATGTACCAAAGGTGGTACATTTACATAACCCAAATAATGTAATATACTCTAACAAAGAAATCCCACCATCAATTTATCACTTACAATTGAATTATTTATGGATGATGTACGTTGATGGGACAAAATCAAAGGAGGGAGTTGGTGTTGGAATAATATTAATATCTATAATTATGTAAAACACACCAAAGTTATAAGGTTTGGATTCTAGTGTATAAATAATATAGCAAATTATGAATATCTAATCATTGGGATTTAATGGGCTTTGGAAAAGAGAGTTAAAAATCAAAGGTGTTTGGAGACATAGAGCTTATAGTCAAATGATTAAATAAATGGTGTTGATGCTTAGATGCACTACTAAAAATATATGAGAGTAAAGCATGGGATTTAATTAACAAATTCAAGACATTCAATATAATACACATATATCATGAGTTGAACAACATCACATATTTTATGGGAATTTTAGTGGCCACTCTACTATTAGATCTGGGTATTATCTTAAATTATTTTTTATTTGAAATTACTTATAAATAATTAGTCCCAAACAATGTGTGCAATTGGAAAAACTTTAAATATGAGTGAAAAATCCTCAATTTCCTCAATATTTAGAGGAATTCCAAGATAAAATTTTAGATGAAGGAGACGAGGACAATGGAATGGAAATAAAAAAATATGGTTATTTTAAATTGAAGTCAAATAGGATTTCAAAAGCAACCATTTCTCTTGAAAAATATTGATATACAAAAGAGATTAAATAGAGAGAAGTATATAAAGACCAAAATTGAACATGAACCATGTAAAAATATAAATGTGAGAACTAAAGAAAACCCATAATTTATCAAACTGGGAAAATGTTGCTCCCTGGTTGAAATAAATTTATACATAAATTTATTTAAATAATTTAAAGATATTTTTGCTTGGTCTTATGAAGACCTAAAAGTGTATAATATTGAAACCATTGTACATGCCATTCAATTAAAATAAGGTGTTAAACCTTTTAGGTAGAATTGAGAACCATTAGTCCTATTCTCAAAGAGTCCAAATAAAAGTTACTTGATGCTAGGATTATATTTTTGATATGATTGTTCATTGTTAGAAAATCTAGTTCTAATATGAAAAATAATGGTAATATAAGACCATGCGTAGATTTTAAAAATTTGAATAGGGTTTATGAAAAATATATTTATCTAGTTCTAGTGATAGATTAAATTCTATAGTAAGTGATAGGATCAGAGATGATGTCCATGTTGGATAGATTCTTAGGATACAATCAAGTGCTTGTGTGGAAGAATACTAATATTAGACTATTTTCATTGCAAAATGGGGAAATTTCATCTAGAAAATAATATTTTTTGGATTAATTAACATACGAGCTACTTTTCAATGAGTTATGGATATAACATTCAAATGTATGATTCACAATTGCATTATTATATATATGGATGGCATCATGTTGTACTCTAAAAAATATGTAGGAAATATGGTATATCACTCAATCCAAATTAAAAATTATTTGCAATTGACAAAGAAAAACTCTTGGGATATATCATTTCTAGAAAAAAGGCACCAATATTTATCCTAAAAGGATATAAGCTATATGAAAAATTTCGTCACCCACTTCTCTGAAAGCAATGTAATGTTTTCTTGGAAAGATAAATTTGGTTTGAAAGCTTATTTTAGAGTTCATAGAGATTGTAAAACTATTAAATGTGATGCTAAAAAAAGACTCAAATTTCAAATGCATTGGTGAAACACATAAGGCCTTCAAAAAATTCAAAGACACCATTTCTTCAGCTCTTATTTTGGGTAAACTAGACTATAATAGAATTTTATATTTATTAATTTTCCGTAGTTAATGTTATTATAGCAGTATTAGCATAGATAAAAAATAAATAAAAGGATTATCCTATTTATTTTATGATTTCTATTTGAGTGGCATAGAATTTAATTATTCCTCAATAGATAAAATAGCCTATGCTTTGGTCAAAACATTAAGGAAATACAAGACCTATATCTTTAGGAGCAAGATATTTACATTTGTTCCTCACCCAATTTCTATATCATTGTTTACACAAAAAGAGTTTGGAGAAATGAGAGAAAATTAGATGGCAACAATGGAAGAATATTATATAAGCATTCATTTTACTAAGTTAATTTCTAGCATGGGAATGATAAAATTAGCTATAAAAAATACTAGCTATAAATTGAATTCTTCTAAAGAAAGGTTTGATACCAAGACTAATGATGCTAATATTTTATTGAAACTAGAAGAAACAAAAGATGAAAAATAATTGTGGAAAATAAAGAATGTTTACTCAATCATGATATACAAATAAGTATTATTAAGGATTCTTAATACATAAATCTAATTCATTTTCTGAATAAAGGCTATCTTAAGAGCTATATGCCAAAGAAAATAGAAATCTTCAACTTCAGTTGAGAAAGCATACCATTTATTATAGAAATTTGTATAGAGTAAAATTTGTATGGGATGTTATTGAGATGTATTGAGAAAGAAGACATTGAGAAAGTGTTGAAAGAGTTAAATTCTAGACCCATTGGAGGTCACTTTTCTAAAATTACCACTACTCAAAGTTTTTCAAGTAGGATACTATTGGCCTAATAATTTTTAGGACTATTATAGGTTAGTAAGGACATGCCATTCTTGGTAAGTATTTGTAAGAAATACCTTAAAATATCTTAATCCATTGAAACTAGTATTTTTTTATTCTCCTTTTGAGCAATGGAATTTAGATTTTGTGATTTTAACAAACACTTCATCTTCTAAAAGGAAAAAATACATATTGACTACCACAAACTATTTTATTCATTGGGTTGAATTTGTTCCTACAAAATATTACTAAAATAGTGACTAAATCCTTAGAAAAGGAATATTATCACTAGATTTGATATACCCAATTCTTTGGTATTTGATAATGCATCTTATTTCTACTTAGCTAAATTAACAATTTTACCCATAAATATAATATCATGGTGAGATATTAAACTAATTATCATCCAAAATTTAATGGTGTAGTTGAATCCTCCTATAAGAATTTGATGAAGATAATCAAACAAACAATGGATGAATATTCAAGATCATCATATAAGGTACTATTACATACACTTTGGATAGTCATAATAACTTTAAAATTAAATATAGGATACTCATTATATACAATTTTATAAAAGAAGTATTTTTACCTATTAAAATCACACCGCCTTCCTTAAAAATGGATCTGAAGCTACAGTGGAGGGTCTAGATAAAATACAACAAAAAAATTTCTTTTGAATATTTAGGAAGATAGGAAAAATGCTAAAAAAAAAATTGTGGAAAGACAATAACATGTGAAAAAATGGTTTGACAAAAGAGCTATGGTCATATATTTTGAGATAGGAAATTTGATGTTGCTTAGTAATAAAACTAGGAAACCAAAATAAAACATGTGATATTTGATTATCTATGCTTAGAACCATACAAGATTCTATAGAAAATAGTCTTGATACTTACAAATTATATAATTTAGGAGTAGTTTTAGACTTACCCATGAATTTCCAAGATCTCAAGAATTATTTTGAGTAAAATGTATTTCCATGTTGTACATATGTTTTTGACTTTGTGTGTGTTCATTTTATTTTCTTTTACTTTCTTTCACAATTATTTTATTTTATTTTTTTATGCTTTAAGTTTTGAAAAATAAACAATGTTTTAGTGAATCATTCATGGTGTTATGGAAAATAGATCATGCTTGACTTCAATGTCATCAATTGTTGAAGTAGAGAAAAGGTTCATTAAATATCCATGATGTGAATAGGTTAGTGGTGTTGTTTTTACCAAAATGCTTTAAAAGTTCATTTTTTAGTATATATAAGGGTATATCAATATTTGTGCCCCTTAGTAGTGAAGTTAAAAAATAAAATAAATATTAATTAATTTTAAGGGAAGTTGTAATCTCCACCAAAGATATAGAGATTTAGATGGTAGTGGAGCAAGGTGAGTCTAAGGTGTGATGCAAAAGACCAAAATCCCTAGTGACTAGAATAAAATGAATAGTTGGAAATTAAGGTTGATGGATCATCTCTATACTAAATTTTTTAGTGATTGAATATTTGATTCTTGTATTTTAAGAATTGATCACTTAAAGTTTTTAGCATCGAATACTGAGTTCAACCATTATCATGTTTCCCCTGATAAGTCTTCATGATGTTGACCCATTCACCCCATTATATTTTTTTATTATAGGCTTCACCTTAACTCTTTTTTTCTTGTATGCACCATTTTATAATTTTGGCTTTATGTTTGATTGTTTTTTCTATTTTCAATAAAACAACCTCCAAGGTCATTTTAAAATATTTACAAAGATTCCATCCTTGGATAAATGGAGGTTAAATAGGTTAATAATTACCCACATGTCCACCATAGGTCTTAATTCATCCATCTTATACTCTTGCAGAGATGAAGGAAGTTAAGACTTCTATTTGACTAGACCCTTGTTTCTTCCCATTTTTGCTTTGAGTGTATAAGGAGTTGTAGAAGATTTAAGTCATCCATATAGGCACCATAACAATGTGTCACTCATATATCTTAATTATTTTTTATAATTGTTTGCATTTAATTCCCATATCATGGCAATATTTAGTGCAAAAATTATGCTTAAATTTTTTATCATGGCTAACTCCCTTTTAATAAATAAATGTTACTTCAAACTAGAAATGTATATGTTGGTTTGGTTTTTTTATTTTGAATTTATTGAGTGTTCAATATATTATCTAGTGTCCTATGCTCAACATAGTATTTATTTACTACATTCATTAAAATGGGAAAGACATAGACTATCATCAACACACCCATTATTAACAACACAATTGTAACAGATTTAGGATAAGATTTGAAAGAATTTTCCAATATTTTTAAGAATTATTAAAATATCATTCAAAATAAAAGTAATTATAGGGATGATTCTGAGTACTTGAAGGCCATGAAAATATCATGCAATCAAGGTTGCTTAATATGGGTGCTTGATCCAAGTTGTCAAAGTCTATGTATGTCATACAATGGATATTTTAGATGGTGGACCTAACAAAAAGAGAGATAAGGTATTTGTATAATAGATTTATTTTGTATTTTTATGGTAATGTTTTACATGTTAACTATAGAATTTCTCTTAAATACTCCTTTGTCTATGATAATCAATATGGCCAATCATTCACAAAAAGATATGAGAGCACTAGATAAATTCTAAGCGGATGGAGATAAAATGGGAACAAAACCATTTGTTTAAAAAATGAAAGGTATATTGTTTCTAATTTTAGACTCAAAATAAGATATGCAATGGCCCAACTCTATAGACTTATGGGTAAGCTAGGCACATCCCATTTTATGTACATTATGTTTTGATAGTATTTTTTATTGTCCTTGAAGGGGTTAAATTTGATTGGATCTTTTATTTCAAATTGTTTGGTTAGAATCGTTAGAGAGTTTGAAAATACAAATTCCCTAGAGAGTCCTCGGTTTCACATGACCAAATTTTTTATTGGCATTCTATTTGAAGTGACACCACAAAAAATAAATAAGTTTTCTCTTTTAGCTATCTAGAGAGAAGACATGTATATATATTTTTCTAGATGGATAACACAAAGAGAAAGGAATATTTTTATTATATTCATGTTGTTTTCTTTATATTTATTCTTTACTAAACAATTCTTCATACCTCCATTTCACCAAGGAATTTAAAAGGGATCTGCAACCAAGAGTATGCATCCCTGAAGGGATATACATAAGGGGAGTTTGATGAAGATATTTTTAAGGATGCATACTATTGGGTAGAGGTGATTGAAATGAAGATAAAGAAGGATATTTCAAGACATGAACTAGAAAATTTAGGTAAAGCTCCATCCCAGGTAAGTACTTTATCTTCTAGCGAAAGGAGAAATATTAATCTAAAATAAAAAATCAAAGTCCCTATGAGATTATTTGTGGTAGTAAATACTCTTGTATAAGCAAGAGAAAAGGATCTCAAAAAGGAATATGATAACTTTTAAAGTCTATTAAGTATTAAATGTGAGAATATCACAAATGAAAATGTCTGCTAAATTATAGGCCTTCCATTGGGTAGAGTTCATCTAGTGGAAGAAATTGATCTTACAAAAAAATGATTTAAAGAAAAAGGTACTATATTTAGAGGGAAAACGTCCATCATAAGCAATTATTCCAATGAAAGTAAATCTTTTGATAGAGAAAACTTTCAAATTTCACACTAATAAGAAACTATCACTATTTATGAAATCCCTATCCTAGTTTTGGTGTGGATGTTCTATTTTTATGTATGTTTGGATGGACTATATTTTTTATGTACTATAGATTGATATGCATGTGTTCACTTCAACCCTCCATGGAATGGAGATTCTATTAGATATTTAATGTATTTTTACCCATAGATAGGCTAGTTATGATAGTTAGGATTTCTCTTTTCACATTTTATTTTCATGCATTTTACTACTTTCTCTCCTTTCCATTTTTCTCTAATAGAGAAACTTAGTAGAGAGGATAGTGTATAACGGAAGACAAGTATCGACCTTGGTAAAAAATTATAACAAGGAGTCAACCTTGGTAACAAATCTTGGAGGTTTTCTAGGAATGGAATCCCACATGAGGCATAGGGCACTTAACACACCCACTCATAGAGATGAGAGTAACCCAACCATGGGGGGTTCTATAGCCTAAGGTGCAAGGGTCATTTTAGTCCCCTAATATTTCAAACTAGCATGCTTGTTGGGACCCAAATTATGAAAATCCATCCTATAATCAAAAGTTAGACCATGGTTGTGATGAATATAATGGTCATTAGCTTGCTAAAGCACCCTAAATATTCACTTGGAAACTCAATTGCAAGAGAAAACCTAAAGAAATAACCAATATAGGTCGAGGTCACAATGGGGGACCTTTATCTTGTTAGTAGAAGCATACCACCTAGTGACTTTGCTCAAAAGGATTAACCCAAATAATATTCCCAAAAATAACACTAGGTTGGGGTTCCAATGAAGGCATCACTCTATCTTCTTCTAGAGCATCAACCACATTCACCCAATGACTCTGCTCAAATAAAAATATCTAAAAATCATGTGGATCCTCCTACTAGATCCATGTGTGTAACCATGTCCACTTCACACTTTGCAAGCTTTTCCATGTGGAGTGAAAGGAACACTTTGTGGATTTTTATACCATAAAATGCATGGGATTACATTTTGATGTTGATACTTGAAACTGTACCACACTATACTAGTGAAGTATTTTCAGACCCATTGATGCATCTACAAGTTATGGTCTACTTTTAATTATACAACATAAAGAAAAAAAACATAGCTCTAAGGCTACTTGTAGCATAATTTAAAGGGAAATATCATGAAGGGTATGACTCTCTTCCTCCACTTTCAATATATGAATGTGATTAGCTTATTGCCTTTTTTGTGGATTATTTTAGGGATAAAGGTCAACCTACTCTAGTTATCTATCCTATCACCCCTAAGTCCTCTCTCACTCAGTATCTTGTTACCCCAAAGTGGGTTACAACAATCTAGAATGGGGAGGAAGAATACATGGAGGAAGAGGGAGAAGCATGCATTAGGCCACAAAGCCAAATTAGCTACATGATAGGACTAGGTGTAGTATATTAAGTTCAGCCCACTCCCTCTAAGATACTTGAACAAGTAATAAAAGGCACCCAGTAGGCCCAAGAAGAGTGCTCTTCCACCACTACTAGCCCAAAGGAGATAAATAATCTAAGTTGGGGGTGAAGGATAGGCTCTAAGGATATTAGGGTTAGATAAGGATTCACCACTTATACCAAGTGGTCCACAATAAAGAAACTAAACACGCCTAGTACCAGTCTACTTGTAGTAATGAGGTTGTTCAAGAGCCCTAATTTTGTAAGGGTAGAATTCTTTTTTCCCCAAAATTGGGAGAAAATGAAAAAATATATGGCTATAGTGACACTTAGGGGGGCTCTTGACTCCATGCCAAATGTATAGAAGCCACTCATACCCTGTATACTATAGTTTTCTTTTTGTTATAGACAATTGTCAACATTTATAAGTCATCCTAAATTTTTAAGCAACGAAGGAGGAAAGATGCAAATTGCCAAATGAATTTTATAACACCACTCCCTCCCCTATTCCACCCCAATTTCATGCCCAATGTATAAGGTGGTGGTTTTTTCAATTCCTTGTCCTCATCAAGTTGAGCACCCCCTATGAACCACCAAAATTGTAATGATTTCTCACTACACTTGGGAGGAGTAAGCACTTTGGCCAATTTTGTAAGAACTTGGATGGGAAGTAAGATGATCATATATAAAAGGAGGAAGATACAAGTACATAATACAAGTAATAAGGATTTTCCAAAAAAATATAATAAAACATAAGGTATAACTAGAGTTTTAGTAAGGAGCCAAATTGTTAATGTGCAAAATCAGAAGGAAAAACGATCTAGGCACACCCACCATATATAAACATCTATAATCATAGGTTGAAGGTAATAACTAGAACACCAAAAAGAGTAGATCAAAAGTCAACAATAGGACACACCAACCAGACCAAACACAAAAAACTAAGATGTTATACATAGAATAAAGGATAACTATCTTGTATAATCTAGTCAATTTTTGCACAACCTAGGCTCCAAAAATCTAGGAGTCCAAGTTTTAATTTAGGGGTCTCTAGCTTTGAACCCTCACATTACATGAAAAGGTGTATATTTTCCCATATGTATGGTCCCCTCCCTATAAAAATGTATAATATTTAAATAACTATAGTGATACCTCTAAAGGAGTGGACACAAACTTGAGAACATTATATGCAAGAAATCTTCATGATAGATCTCTAGAATGGGTAGAACAAATATCACCTTAAGCAACCCTGAATCTAAGTAACTTCAAGATTGTGCATCTTCAATACAAAAGTACCTTGGGTGGTAATTTGGAAGTAGGAAGTTTGAAATTTGAGGAAGGAAGAACAAAATTTATCTATAAATATGTATATTTCTTCTCATTGTAATTATCAAAAAATATATGTTCTTCTAAGGGGTGCTTTCCTCCATTATTTCTTGTGTCTTGGCCTAGCTCAAGCCTTGCACTACCAGTTTATTAGTTTTTGAATATCTTCTCTTTTAATGTATGTAACTCAAAGTTCATACTAATAAGAAACTATAACTATTTATGAAATCTCTTTCTTGGTTCTAGTGTGGGTGTTCTATTTTTTATTATGTTTGTGGGGACCATGTTTCTCATGCATTATCAATTGCCACACATGTATTCACTTCAAACCATAATGGCATAAAGAGTCTCTTAGATATTTAGCATATCACCACCTATAGATAGGCTAGATATGCTAATTTATATTTTTCTTTTTTGCATTTTATTTTTATGTCTTTTACTGCTTTCTCCCCTTTCCCCTTTTCCCTGGTAAAGAAACCTAATAGAATAGGCTAATGTAGGAAGGAAAATAAGCATTGAATATTGCATCAAAATAAGGAGCTAGCCTTGATAAAAATTATTGGAGGTCATTCATAGAAGCTACATCCGACACTCCTTGCACTTCCTAGGACTAGTACCCTATATGAGGCATAAGGTAATGGACACATTCACTCAAAGAGACAAGAGAAAACTCAATCAGGGGGTTGTGGTTCTTAGGATATAATGGTTGTTTCAGGCCCCCAACAAATATCCTACACCAAAAATATTTTGAATGGTATGTTGTACTGAGTAATATCCTTCTACTGTCTCATGATCACATGCACAAAGGATGTCATACACTTTATCTTGTCGAACACACCTACACAAAATATAGTTCAGTTTAAATAGCAAATAATTAATCCATTCAAATTATGAGGTTTGTTTGATTAATTTTTATTTTTATTTATAATTAAAATGGGGAGGAACCTTATCTATTGCTAGATAATTAGTAATATCAACAAACCACAATTATTATGTTGATATTACAAACAAAAACTCATCTAGAAAAGAATACTCCACTAATTCATATTCACTAATAATGTTTGATCTTGACAAAAAATTAGCTACCACATTAGCTTTACCTAGTTTATCAACAATAGTAATATCAAATTCCTATAGTGGTAATATTTATTGTATGATTTAACCATTAACCATAGCTTTGTTCATGCGATATTTTATTTTTGCATGATTAGTGTGAACAACAACTGATACCCAGTAATATAATTATTGATGGCATATACTACTACCAAGAATTATTTTCAATGGTAGTGTAATTCATTTTAGTTACCATCATGCTCTTTCTAATATAGTACATATCTTAATTCTTACCATCCTCTACCAAACCTAAGGTTGCACCTACTATAGTATTTGATGCATTAGTTTGAATATGGAATGGAAGTTTCCAATTTGGTCCTCGTAGCACAAGTGGAGTGGTAAGTTTTTCTTTCAATTTATCAATTTATCTATCCATGTAAATTCAAAGTCTTTAACTAGTAAATAATACATTGGATCCATGATTGTACTAAATTCTTTAATGAAATTATGAAAAAAGCCAATGTATCTGTAGACACCTAAAATACGTCATGTTTAGGAGACTACCCATATGGACACATTCGTAGACCATATGAATCCTCTTGGATCTCTCCAAGAGCAAGCAATGGTCCTAACCACTCAAACAGGGCAGTTCTAGCCCATCCAAGCTTGGCCGCTCTCAAGTAGAGTGGCCACCACACTTGGTCATTGAAGACTACAGCGGCCACACCTAGCCACTGGACCCGATAGCAGCTAGCACCATGCATAGTCTAGCCATGAATACGGGCCCAGATCACATAGTCTGACTGCACCTTTGCATTATTTACGGGTGGATTTTGGTGAGGAACTCCCTGAGTTCCTCCTAACTACCCCTTCAATGCCAGTTTGTGACTGATGCTTCCCACCCGGGATGGTCAGTCGCATGCAATTTGGATTGAAGCTTCTCCAGGAAGCCAAGGTCTAGATCTGAGAGAGGGAAGTCTACATATGGACTCTCCCACAAAGAGCAAAAGATCCATGATTTTCAGAGTTTATGCAGTGAAGCCCTGTCATATTGGAGAGAGAATCTATGCACCCTTGAGGAGCAACGAAGTGCTATCCGGTTGAGGGGAGACTATGCACCTACTATTCACATCCATTATTATTCACCACCATTTCATGTATTGGACACATCCGACGACCCTTGAACATCAATTTGAGTAGAGAACCTGGTGCTACAGCCCTTGGATCATGAGGAGGAAGGTCTATTTCATGGCTGCTATCCTGGATAGTGGCCCGTAGGCACAACCTAGGGTTTTGACATTAGTTTCTTTTGTTCTAGCATTAGATTCGATTGCTTTCCATTTCAGCACTTATTTTCTAGCATAGATCTGATTCACCGTATGCATTTATATTATTGTTCTCTAAGATATGCTTACATATTTCATTAGATTTATCACATTTAATCATAGTATGCTTGTTTATCTTGCTTATCAGGTTTTATACTAACAACCTCATTCAGGGAGGCAACCCAGACTACTAAGCGTGCTTTATTATTTTCATGTATGCAGATCTATAGGTTTACAAGACCATATCAAGACACTCAAAGCATGAGATCCCTCCTAGATGAGAGAAGGAGAAGGAGGCATCTGTGAGCCCTCAGACAAGTTCGTGTGTGAGATCGAGAAGCCTACGAAAGTGCACCACCCCTTTGTGAGGGGATTTATTCCATCAATTTATGCCTCACTTGTAATTGATTGTATCAAAAACTGGTTATCCCTCAGAGGGATGAATATGTAATCATGGATTGGAAATATCAATAAAAAGCATATTTATTTATTTTTCTTATTTACGTGTCATTTGCATGCTCATTCCTTTCAATTTGATATAATAAATACATTGCAATTTGGGTCGGTTGTGGTGCGCGCTCCCCAGGGTCGCACAGATGGTGATCACGGTGGGACCCCCACTAGGTTTTATTTTTCAGTCAATTTATTGACATTCATAGGTTTTTCTATGTGCAAGTTTGGCCGCTTTGGTCGACAGTGACCCATAGGTCTTGGTCGCTTTGGTCGACAGCAACCAACTGATCTTAGCCGCTCCTACAGTCAATAGCCAAAATCAACCGCTCTAGTCAATAGCGACCAAAAGCAAAGTGTAGCAGAGGGTAGAATTTCCATCATCAAAGTGGGATTTGAGGTTGGTTTCATCCTCTATTTTCTTTGTGTTTTCTATCTATAACTTTTTATTTCCAAAAATAGCAAGTGAAATCATAGTTTAATCAGGGAAATATAAATAAAAATGGGAAAATAAATTGCACTTGATGTTTCCTAGGACTTTCTTTAGTTTCTCTAGGCACTGCTAGGAATAGCAGGCCTCTTCTTGTAAGGTCTACCCTAGTCTCCAATGTGCTAGGCTTCTGTGTGTTTAGTTTGCTTGCATGTGGCCCAACCAATGGCCATTAATTCATAGAATAGAATGCATTCTTTGAAGATCATATAAGCTGAATACATGCATCTTTCTAAAATGAAACATCTTTTATCTTAGGCATATAGGAAAGATCATGCTTGCTTGGTGATGCATTTTATTTATATGCAAGGTTAAAAAGAACCACACACACCACGCACCATTTTAAATGCTAGTGAGTTGGAAGTCATGACCAACCACTAGTAGAGATCCAACGAGGTGGCTTTCATCTCCATCCGCTGACTCAAATCCCATGTACCCTCTATTTTTGGCCAATACCAGATCCAAGAACCATCATAGCCCATGGAAAATCTACACGTATCTCTCCTCGAAGAGGTATATCACTAACTACGGGTGAACTGGGTGAGGACCGAGAGGACCTGTGCTCCTTGACCATGTGTGGAAGTCATTACCACACATTATAGGTTGGATTACGTAGCCTGGATTTCATCACCAGGTTGTCGAGCTGTGAGTGTATAGGTGAAAACCCTTAAACAATTTAAGTATACCATCCAACAAAAATACAAAACACGATGAGAGTTAGCTTATATATCCAATGAATCAAAACACACCAAATAGTTTAGGGTACACACATAAATCCTTAAAAGAGATAAACATCTACTTGTTTTGTTTGTGTGCTTTTGAATCTACCTAAGAAGATAACTCATAAGTCACCATGGTATACACATAGAGCAACCACCCTCGGTCCAACACCAAGGGGGAAGCTAACACTCCACACACTCACAATCACACTAGCATTGAGCCACCCACCCATAGTGTCACCGGATAAATTTCAACAAGTCTTAGGGGTGACAACTCAACCCTTGGGGGGACTCCTTGAGAAACCCCAACAAGAGAGCCACATCCTGGTTCCTCATCACATAGACATGAGGAGGCCTCATGGCCTCTCTCATCACTCAAGCACACAGAGGCATCATGACCTCCTTCATCACACAGATACGAGGAGGCCTCAAGGCCTTCCTCATCACATAGACAAGTGGAGGCATCATGACCTCCCTCTTCACACCGACATGTGGAGGCATCATGACCTCCCTCATCACATAGACATGTGGAGGCTTCAAATCCTCCATCATCATATTGGCATGAGGAGGCATCAAGGCCTCCATCATCACATAGGCATGTAGGGGTTGCAAGACCCCAAGCTTCACATGATACACATAGGATAGATCAACCCACTGAGGGGTAAGACACTAGGGCTACGCCCAATCATAGACCCAAGACATCCTATAGCCTCCCTACAGATGGGAGGGTACCCTTGGACTATGAGCTCATTGGTGCCAATGGGACTCCATGGGATCAGTCATGGAGAACCCGACAACTTGATGAGTTGGATCGAGTTCCCTTAAGACCAGCTCCTAGAAGTATTGCTACCAAACATTATGCTTTAGGAAGTTCACGTAGTGTAGCTACTAGATGCACCAATGAACTAGGGGAAGCTTCAAAGTGACCCCACAACACATACACTACTTCAGATCATGGGGGTACTCAACCCATAACATAGTACATAAAGCAAGTCACCCTAGTGGACAAGGGCAAACACACAGCAGGAGCCTCCCCAAGGGGCCTAAGCATTAGAACTCCTTACATAGAGTTAGAAAGACATGAACCTTCAATAGCAGGTCAATCTAACCATATACGTAGGTTAGAGGAAGCACTATGCATCGAGCGAGAGCATGTAGAATCTCTTGAGCAAGAAGAGTGAAGGAAGAGGTACCTGTACCTACAAGAACAATGCTCAAGAGAAGAAAGAGCTGAGCATGAGGAGCTAGCAGAGAGGCTAGCTCAAACAGATGCACACATAGGTGGTGAGAGATACCGACATGAGAGACGTGTTAATTCTCAATAGGAGAGAAGCACTAGGTAAGGAAATGAGCATGCTCACCACACTTCACAAGCATCAACAACACCTAGACCTCGAACAAACATAATTCAATGAGGAACGGGTAGGGATGGAAGATCAAGAATAAACATATCCTGAACCTCCATCCATGGTTATGGGAGATGAGTATAGATGCCCAAATCGGGCAAACACAAGATTACCTCCCTTACCACCATGAGAAAACCTTCAGGAACATGAGATTATTTCCTCGAAGGTATACCAAACACTCACTGAGAGAGTCAAGTCTCTCGAGAAGTAGGACATGGGTGGACAGAAGCCGACATTGAGCAAGATACACAACCAACCTCTATGCCCCTCAGTCCTGAGTCCCACATATCCTAGGCACTTTGAGATGCCTAGGCTAGATAAGTTTAAGGGGGAGGGAGATGTGCAAGAACACATGACCAACTTCATGAATGCGTGCTTCCACCTTGAGAAGAATGATGCCCTGATGCTGAGGACATTCATCACGATGTTCTCGGGCATAGCAACTCAATGGTTCAACCAATTGCCCAAGCATAGCATCACCAGTTTTGAGAAACTGGTGAATGCATTCCTTGAATGCTTCTCCTTCGATGCCAAGAAGAAGGTGAACCTGTCTGATCTAGCCAACTTGAAATAGTATGATGATGAGCCAATGATGGACTATGGGGACAAGTGGAGAAAAATCATGGTAAAACTATCATTCTCTGTCCCCACAGAAGAGCTCATCTGAATGTTCACAAAGAGCTACGCAAAGCACATCTCTCTGCTATTGTAGCTGTAGCAATATGAATCATTCAAAGAAGCCTTGGCTCAAGCCAATCTTATTGAAGACATTAAGGTCGATGAGGGAGACCTCAAGCTCCACAACAAGAAAGAGTGGAGCAAGAACAATCGAAATAATAAGAATAAGCAGAAGCAGGCCAAGCCTGCTCAGGTTAATCAAGTTGTATTGGCCATACCAAAGGAGGGGAATGGATAGCAACCCCAAAATTATCAAGCTCACCCCCTACCAGCCAACTATGATCCTAAGAACAACTAGGGCTAGAACAAAGAGCATCGACCACCTCGTTATTTCATGCCTCTAAACGAATCGATGCAGTAAATATTTAATCAGTTGAATGAGGCACAGAGGATAAGGTTTCCTGACATACAACTTCTTGACCCTAACCATCCCAAGCCAAAGGGATATAGGGAAGATCAATACTGCCCATATCATAGGATACAGGGGCATGATATCGAGAACTACATCAGATTCAAGAATGTTGTGCAAAACATGATTGAAAAGGGAGAGCTAAGAGTTGACAACCTGCTAGCTCTCGATAATAGAGATATGGGGATATTCAAGAACCCATTTCCCAATCATGAGGCCCCTAGAGATCAGGGCGCCCAAGTCAACTAGGTCTGAGTCGAGCCACCTATTCAAGGATGCATCAGAATGGTTGAGCTAGTTAACATGGCAACCAAGAGTCGGAGATATGGGCAACCATAGCCTCCAATAGCTCCCATTAATATCCTGGTTGCACCTCGGTAGAGATAGGTGCATAACAATCCTCCAGGTCCACCAACGAGACCTATGGTAACTATTTAGAGTAGACTAGAACAAAATCTACAAATGACTCTAGCCAAGTTATCCATTTACGAGCTCATACAATAGTCCCCTAGGCACAGGGAGACTTTAATGGAGATTTTGAGATCAATCGAGCTCCAACCCTAAAACCCAGATGCATTCACACATTTTGTGGGGCAAGTGCAATAGTGCCAAGAGCTCGTGATTCATTTTTATGATCACAAAATTTAGGTAGTCCCTACTACCTTAGCAGACCTACCTCTACACATTATTGCATCAATCAATGACATACCATTCAAGTAGGTTCTGATCGATACAGGCTCATCGATCAACATCATCACTACCAAGGCTATAGGGCACTTGAAGATCCCTAAGTCCAACATTATCCCGACTTCCTACATGCTCAGGGCTTTCAATGATGCGTTGTGCTCCACCGTGGGTACAGTCATTTTTCCTATAAAGGTAGGACATAAGACCATCCCCATGATGTGTCATATGTTAGAAGGGGTAATGTAGTATAACATCCTTCTAGGGCATCCCTGGATCAGGGACATGCAATGTGTGCCCTCAATCCTACACCAATGCATCAAGTATGTGCATGAGGGACAAGTGCATGTGGTTCCATCCGATGAAGAGCCATTCAAATACGTGCATCAAGTCGACTTGTCGGGGGACTTTGTCCTTCCATCAATGCACTTGTACATAAGGCCTTCATCCCCAACCATGCAGCTAGGAAGCAAAAGCAAATTAGTGTGAGGTGACCCATCCATGTTGGCACCACCTCCTACATCCAAAGCTACTGGTGCTTCTAAAAAGCCTTTGACATCTAAGGCAAAATATAAACAGAAGCTGAAGGCACCCCTAGTGGAGGAAGAACCCAAGGAGCTTCTGACCATAGCAGCTATAGGAATCCCTACTCCCATGGAGGAGGAGCATTCCCAAGAAATAGTCGAGGAGGTACCTCAACCTGCCTCACCTGCATCATCAACAACATCATCTATACAACAGGTGATAGTTCACCTAGCCAATACAACACTAGGTGAATATCTTGTGCAGAACATGACTTTCACACCAATTATTGAGTCTGCACAAGACATGGGATGGCCAAGAGTCCCAAATCTACTAGTAGGGATAGTGGTTCCCTTAGGGGTTCCACCCAACCAAACTAATTTCATATATGTTAGTCTAGATTATGCCCATACTACTCCTGATATAGAAAGGGATGAGGATGAGCCATTCACCATGAATGTTCATTACTTGTCAAATCTTGAGTTTGCTCTGAAGTACTTTGAGCAATGTCATTGGCAAGGCTATGGCCTAGGCCTATATGAGCAAGGGTATCGATTACCATTTCAATCGTAGTACCAACTACCTACTGATAGGTGTGGTTTAGGCTATCAAATGCAGAGTCATGATGACTCTTTGGAAGTAACCCTAGATAGGTTAAGCATTGGGTTCGAGGAGGACATCGACTAGAATCCCTATCAACCCCCTAGCAGAAACTACTTGGGTGATGGATGGGTGTCTATGATCAATATCACACCACCTGATGAGTATCACCCTGAATCCTCTCTTGAAGCACCCCCGTCAAGAGCCATCCTATGGGAGGAAGAGCCAATGCATGGATATGAGTGAGAGGAGTATGACTATGTCCCAAGTGAGGATGAAGATGAAGCTGGCCTAGCCTATCATGGGCCTTGGTATGTGCAAAACCTTGCTTGGATAGGCCACACAGAAAGTGGGTACATCTCAGATGAGAGAAAATACATCTCAGATGAGGGTGGATACATGTCGAACGAGAGTGGCTATGAGATAGAAGACTCAACTGAGATGGCCTTCATAAGACATGCATGCCAAATGGTAGGGCCCATAGTAAATGCCAATGGATTCTTCATAAGTGATGATGATTATGAAGATGAGACTAAAATGGCCTATCTTAGGCATCAACAAATAAGCCACCACCCCATCCCAGGGCCAGAAACAAATACCAATAGATTCTTCATAAGCGATGATGATTATGAAGATGAGACTAAAATGGCCTATCTTAGGCATTAGTAGGCAAGTCAATACCCAACCCTAGTGGGCAGGAATGAGGGTTTTCCTACAAGCAATGATGACTTTGAGAATGAAGTTGAGAGGGCTTACCTTGAGCTCCACTTCCAACAAGTCAATCTGCTTGTTGAAAGAGAAGCGTTACTTCACACCATAGATCATAACCTTCACTTCCTAGGGAGACCAATGAACCTAGATGCCATCTATCACATGGTCAACCTAGATCCCCCAACATTTAGAGAGCTATTATTGCCTAATGATCCCATCATCTCATCTATTCATAGACCAGATCCTGAGATCCCTATGCCCCTAGAGCCTCATCGCAAGCATGGAGGGCATGCCCAAGATGTAGAGCTTCACCCACATGGTCCTGGAGATTTCATTCCATCCATCAACATGATCTCCATTGATTTGACCACTCCACTCCATAACCTAGTAGATCCCACAAAACCATTGTGTCTTAACTTAGATGCTATTGATTGGGATCGCATTGATTCACCCCTAGAGCCTGAATATTTCTTCCCTAATGAAGAGATGCTACAACCATTTCATTTTGCATCAGGTTGCGCACATGATGTCTATCATGTTGGTCTCGACCCTGAGTCAGTGGGAACTATAAATCTAGTAGATGACATTCATTTAATCCCCACTCCTCACCAGCTTGAGGAGGGGTCACATATGGCAATAGAGGAGACTTTTGAGGTGGACATCAGCAATGATCCTTCTCAACCAAATAAATTCAAGTTCAAAGAAATCTTATCTCCAGAAGAATAGGCCATCATAATTCCTCTACTGAAAGAGAGACCAAATCTCTTTGCTTGGACCTACAAAGACATGTCAGGGCTAGATCCAAAATTGGTTGTCCACAACCTTTCGCTAGACCCCACGAAGAAATTGATCAAGAAAAATCTCAAAAATATGCATCCAACCATCGCTTTGATGGTTAAGAATGAGTTGCAAAAACTATTGGATGTAGTCTTTATTGTTCCCATCGACTATCCAGAATGGGTATCAAACATGGTGCCCATAGGAAAACCTGATGGAAGAGTCCCGCATTTGCACGGATTTTAAGGATCTCAACAAGGCAACCCCAAAGGATTCATTCATGTTGCCCAACATAGATGCTCTTGTAGATGCAACTACAGGTCATGAGATGCTCTCCCTAATGGATGGTTTTTTTGGTTACAATCAGATTCAGATTAAACCCGAAGACCAACATAAAACCATGTTCACCACTCCATGGGGGACATTTTATTACAAAGTGATGCCATTCGGTCTTAAAAATGTTGGTGCCACATATCAGTGGGCTATGACATACATTTTCCATGACTACATGCATAAGATCTTGGAAGACTACATCGATGACTTACTAGCCAAGTCATTGCTGCATGAAGAGCATGTTGAGACCCTCAGAAAAGTCTTCGATCACCTGATTGAGCACAATGTCAGGTTGAATCCCAAGAAATGTATCTTTGGCATAACTTCTAGAAAACTCTTGGGATTCATCATTTCTAAATGAGGCATCGAGGTAGACCCAACAAAGGTAAAGGCTATCTTGGAAATGGTCCCACCCATGAACATCAAAGAACTAAGAAGCTTACAGGGCAAAGTAGCATCCATAAAGTGATTCATTGCACAACTATTGAACAAATGTTGACCCATGAATTGACTACTACACAAGGGGGTCCCATTCTAGTGGGACAAAGAATGTCAGCAAGCCTTTGCTGAAATCAAGGAGTACCTAGAAACACCACCAGTCCTAGCTCCACCAAGGCCAGACGTGCCATTCTTGTTATATATATCCACTACCAATTTTTCTTTGGGCACCATGTTGGCTCAAAAGAATGTGCAAGACAAGGAACAAGTGATATATTACATCAGCCACACCTTGGTGAGCTACGAGATAGGATATGCATACATAGAAAAGTTGTGTTTAGAAGTGGTCTTTGCAACCAAGAAATTGCACCACTACATGCTGAGCCATACGACATATGTAATATCCAAACAAAATCCTTTGCAGTATATGATGAGCAAGACATATCATAACACACGTATTGCAAAGTGGATCATGCTATTGATAGAATTTGATTTGGAATTCATAAGCCAAAATTCCATCAAGGGACAAGTCATAGCTGATCAGTTGGCTGAGGTGCCTCTTCAGAATAGTAGGCCCCTCACCATAGAACTTCCTGATGATGCAATCTTTGCACTATCAGAAGCACCCAAACCCGAAGAATCAAAAAATGAAGCTGACATGACTTTGTTCTTTGATGGTTCGAAGTGTGAGCAAGGAGGCAGTGTGAGGATTGTCTTTTTCATGCCACAAGGTGCTCCAATACCCTTGTCATTCAAGCTAGACTTCCCTTGCACTAATAACAACACCGAATACGAGGCCCTAATCTTGGGTCTCCAAACAACCATCACCATGAGAATCAAGAGGCTAAATATCTTTGGTGACTCCCTCCTCATAGTCAACCAGGTCAAGGGACTATTTCAATGTTGGGATCCAATCCTGAAAGCTTACAAGGAGCTTGTTGACACATATCTAGCCAAACTAGAGTGGTATGACATCGAGGCAATCCCTCATTCATCAAATAGATTCATAGACACCATGGCATCTCTAGGATCCTTGATCCCTCAGAATCCATCTACTGATTTCACTACCATTCATGTCAAAATGCTCTCGCACTCAATGATCCAGCATGAGGCTTTTGATAACAAGGAATCCATCAACATGATTCATATAGAGCCAGACCATGACTGGTTCTATAAAGCCAAAGACTTCTTAAAGAAGGCACCTTGGGGGTCCCTGATCTTGCAAGGTCCTACGGAGAATGGTACCACTATTCACCATAAGGTTGTTTCTCAATCTGCATTTGTGCAAATCAAATTGTAGGAGGAACAAGCCATCTTATCTATCAAGGTTGTAGCCTATCAGGATTGGCTATCCCAATTACAAGACTTCCTTAGGCTTGGAATTGTCCCATAGGGATTGTCACATGCTGAAAGATGAGCATTCAAGAAAAAAGTGACAAGATATGTCTTGCTAGGAGGCATATTGTATCATCGAAGCTATGATGGAATTCTCCTACGTTGCTTAGAGCCCCAAGAATCAGCTTGGGTGATCTCACAAGCTCACGATGGTACATGTGGTGGCCACTTCAGTGGCATGGCCATTGTCAAGCGCATCCTTCGAATGGGTTATTACTAGCCCACCATGGAGAAGGATTATTGTGAGTATGTCAGGAAATGTGTTAAATGCCAGTAGCATGCAAATCTGATGCACTTGCCATCTTAGGCCTTACAACCCATTCAGGTGGCTTGGCCATTTTCTTAGTGGGGTTTCGATCTGATTGGAAATATTTCTCCCCCATCATTGGGCTGACACACATTCATCTTAATGGCCACTGAGTACTTCACCAAATGGGTGGAAGCGGTCCCCTTAACTTCGATAATTGGTCCTCGGATTACGGAGTTCATACTTCATAATATCATCTATCATTTTAGGGTGCCCTTCAAGATAATCTTGGATAATGGTCTATCATTCAAAAACAAAAATGTGTGAGCTTTAATGACCAAATACAACATTCAACATAGTTTTATGACACCATACTATCCGCAAGCAAATGGGCAAGTAGAGGCCTCTAACAAGACAATAGTAGCCATATTAAAGAAGACAGTGAAAGAAAATCATAAGGATTGGCATATGCAATTGCCCTTGGCATTATGGGCTTATAGGACTAGCGTATGGATGCCCACTAGGGCAACACCATTTTCGCTTGTATATGGCACTGAGGCCATTATGCCCTTAGAGTTGGAAATTTTGACATTGCGCATCGCATTGAAAGAGTTCATCAATGATGACACTATGTGACAAGCTCACCTAGATCAGTTGACCCTTCTGGATGAACAATGCATCAATGCTCTTGAGCATCTTTGCATTTACTAGGATCATCTAACACGAGCTTATAACAATAAAGTCCACCTGAGAGACTTTAAAGTTGGGGATCTTGTGCTTAAAGAAAACCAATAGAACTCAAATCTATCATTGCATCTACAAGACAAATTTACGACCAACTGGATAGGTCCCTATATCATCTCTGAGAATATTGGGCCTAGGGCATATCGCCTAACAATGCTAGAGGGTGTTGAGGAGCTGGAGCCCCTCAACATCATTCATCTAAAGGTATTTCACACATAAATCAACAAAATATCAAAAACATTCATAAATTTCAAAATCACAAAAACAATAGAAAATCATAAAATCAAAAAGCTCCAAAGGCATCTTAAAGCCCTTTGGTCAAGTCACAAAAGCTCCAAAGGCATCTTAAAGCCCTTTGGTCAAGTCACAAAAGCTCCAAAGGCATATAAAGGCCCTTTGGTCAATTCAAAAAATCTCCAAAGGCATCTTAAAGCCCTTTGGTCAAATCACAAAAGGCTCCAAAGGCATATTAAAGCCCTTTGGTCAAATCACAAAAAGCTCCAAAGGCATCTTAAAGCCCTTTGGTAAAACCACAAAAATCCCCAAAGGCATCCTTAAGCCCTTTGGTCAATAACAAAACATAAAAGCACAAAAACAATTTAAAATCAAAAAGTTCAAAAAAATTCAGAATAATCAATTGAAAGCATAAAAAATACAAAAAATATTTGCATTACGTATTTGCATCCATATAGTTGCATTGCATTAGGCATTTGCATCCATTGCATTTACATTTAGTAGGTTGTATTCACAATATTACAAATGACACCACGTTTGTACCTCAATCATGCATCTTCAAAATCCATCATCATCCATAACCCATGTGTGTAACTGTGTTTTTCAACACAACCCCTCCTATTGCTATGAGGAATATACTAGGGTTTTTTGGTCACTCAACCATACCTAGTGGTTTTATCAAACTTTGTAGAAAGTTATCTTAGCTTCTAATAGGTGAGGTTTAGTTTTGATAGCACTTGGTATATTTCAAAATCCTATCACTAATCAAAACACTAAGAACCTAGTTGGAACAAGGGAAATATGAATGCTACAAAGTGGTATTAGGTATCCTAAGGTGAAAATTTTATCTTGCTCATCCCCTTATGCGATCGGTTTAGAAATGCTGAGAATTGGCAAAAGGACAAGTTCATCCCTACCCAAAGAAATCCCTTGCTTTAATCAAAACAAGCAAAAATCTTGAACAAAGCAAAATTCAAAATTCAAAAAAATAAACAGTGATTGTCATCACTACATAAATCCCTTGCTCAAAAGAAAACAAAAATTCAAAATAAATAGTGAGTTTCATCACTAAGCATGAGCAAGTATCCCAAATAAATATGAAGAAAAGAAGGGAGTATTGAACTTGAATCCCTGGAATTCTCAGCATGAATGAGCCTTATGCACGATGATATGTCTATCACATTAGCATCTCGCTTTTGTACAGACCAATGTTTGCATGTGGAAGAGCTAGCTTTAGGTGTCATGTACCACCTAGTGGTTTAATCCAACTGAGTCCAACTTAGGATCAGGATAAACATTTGAGGATCCCCAATACAACAATGGGCTGAATGAATCCCACCTGGAACTAGGGTATGCTTATGTTTTACCTAATATATTCATTTGCACACATAGGGATAATGAGTATCTAGGTCTTCATAACAAGAACTTTATCCTTCAGAAGCTTTGTATGATCAGTATACAACTTTTGATGAAGCAACTAGGGTATTTGAGTCTCATGGAAAACCTAAAAAAAAACACCTCATAGCAACAATTCATATCATAACTCACATTATCAACTTTCTTTAGGATATTTTATTCATTAAAGAGCATCAATGAAATAGGATAGATACCGGATGAATGTCAGCAATGATATTTAGATGACCACTGACTATTTTTGTGCATATATTTTAATTTACAGAAGCTGATCAAGAAAGTACATACATATCACATCATCTCATCTCACATTTGGATGCTTAAATAATTAATTCTTATGCTAAGAGTTATTATTTACATTCATGATTGTTATACATTTTGTGGTGTCGCCCATTAGATTGTCAAAACCCATGCCATATCATATCATATGTTTTAAGTGATTAAAGCATACAGGTTCATTCACATTAGATCATCATCATAATGCATTACACACATTTCATTTACCATATCATCACAACATAAGTTAGATACATACAAATGAATCAAAGGATAAACATGTATTTAACATAAGCATTGCATCCATATATGCATCCATCATCATCATCTAGATCATGCCATCAACGCATCATAAAGCATAAGTCATGTAAACCACATCATATAGCATAAAATCATAAAGTAGTACACCTATACATCCACATCATAAATGCATCACATCATAATCATATCACATAATAGCATGATACTGCATCACATAAACATAAAAACATAATCATAAAAGATACACATGATGAGTCTCAAAGTCTAGATATCATATAAATGTGTGTCAAATAAGTACATGTCTGTACAAAATTGCCATAAGGCTACAACTATGTAGGTCACTCGACCTTACACTCACAAGTGGAATCAATACAATGAACCATCAAGCTGGGCCTACGCCCCCTACCTCACCTCTACCCTTGACTCTGTCCTTGTGTGAACGATATGAGCTAGCCACCGCAATCCTCTTTGTGTGGGTCTTGGTTCTCTAACTAGGCCAAACTAAATATTGCCTTGAAGTAGTTTGCATGATGCACTATGATCCCCATACTATGGGTCTCTCCCAAGGAGTAGCACCTAGAATCCAAACCTACGACCTTAGAGCAACAATTTAGGCAACATCTAATGTCATCTGATCCTCATTCTCCTCTATGATCAACTGGAGTTGATGCACCTTGGCCTAGTATCCACACTTGTAGGAGCCTGTGTCATAGGAGCGACTAGCGCAATCTGACTCCGAGCAACATCTCGCTCGATAGTAACCTGAGCAACCTATGCCTGTAACAAAGCAATGGTAGCATCTCATTGCTGCACCTAGATCTGAGATGACTGGATCTCAGCCTCTACCTGATGTAGTTAAGCCTAGATAGGGGACTCCTACTCCTCAAGAGCTAACTCCTCCTCCTCCTTAGGGGCAACCTGCTCCTCTACCACCGCTCCTCTACTCCCTACTGCTCTGCCTGCCCCCAATCATCTATCCAAGCCTGCACTCGATGCCCATAAGGATCCTCGACATCTACCTCATCCAAAGACCACCCCAGGTGGCTACCACCCTACCATAATCGTGTACCCCACCAGTGGGTATACACCTTTGTAACTCTAGCATCAGCCACACCAAGATCAACTGTAGGAGGGTCATCCTCCTCTAGAACTACTATAACTCAAGGCGGTGGAAGGTTCTTCTCTACAAAAAATTTATGGTATACAACTGGCTCAAGAGGGATGTCCTACTAGAAACTAAACTATCTGAGCACCCTAGAATAATATAAGAACTCTCTGATGCCATCCTTGTGGCCGATAACCCATCGGTCACGTCGAGTTTGAGATGTGAAGCTAGTTGGATCCTCCCAGGTAGGGCACTCATGATAAGGCCTCCAGATGATGTTAGTGGCCTACAAACTGGTCAAATACATCGTGTAATGGGAAATATCCCCTAAAAATGCTAACTCTTGCGCTCCTCGAGCACTTTGGGCCACCTAGATCCATAGCACTGGATATCATCATCTACCATAGTGATCTCCACAGGAAGTCCTATTGGGTGATCCACCATAATATGCTCCCATCCCCATATCTGGAGGAGAAATTTGTAAGCAATGCTAGCCCTTCTACGATACTAAATATGGTATAACTCATCATAGCACTACACCAGTAGTGCACTCCCCTAAGCATAGATGATAGGTGCCTCGCTATCAATCAAGTCCTGTACCATCACCAAGAGGTTCCATGGGAACCTCACTCTAGAGCAGTCAAGTATAAGGATGTTATAAATCACCATCAATAGGACAAAATGTCTCTGAGAGAAGACATCCTCCTGGTACCACCAAGAAATATAAATCCTGCCAGAACGAGTATCCTGGAAGGCAGCAGCGGCATGTCTCTCGAAGACCCTAGCAAAAACCGCATCTCTGGCACCAATGGGAGAAGAGACAATGGGAACTCCATCAAAAGGGATCTGAAATATCCTGTAGATGTCCTCTGGAGTGATCGTCATCTCGCTAGTAGGGAGATGGAAGGTATTAGTCCTGGAGTCCCATTTGTGGGCCAGGGCAGTGAGGTAATCCTGATTCGACATGATCATCGAAATCCTAGTGACATACTAGAGCCCGTGAGCATCAAGCCACTGCCATTCCATGTCATCCATGAGGGGCAAAAGATCCACAAGTAGCTTCAGGTCTCGAGCCCAAGCAGACAAAATCTAGAAGTGCAAAATAAATGTCTAAATCAAATGCACTAAGCAAACTAATAAATGCATAAAACATAAAATGATGCAAGCTAATCTAAGATGCACTTAAGGCAACAAGAAAAATGGCTAAATGCACCTAAAACATCCAAAAAAAAAATACTACACTTCAAAACTCCAAAAAGATCAATTAAATTGCTTTAAAATTCAAAAATTTAAAAAATAAACTAAAAAACACCCAACCGCTCATGCTAGGAGTGGCCAAGCAATGACCGCTAAAGCTGACAGCGGCCAGACTCCAACGGTCAAAAATTTAACCATTGGAGTTTGAACTGGTCACTAACGGTGTTAGTGGCTAGCCCTAGACCAAGCTAGCCACTCTGAGCGATAGTGGCCAGTGGGTAGCATTCCAATGGCATTCCCCTATGGCCAAAAATCACAAAAAAAATTCAAAAAAAAATACAAAACTGAGGGAAACCCATCTACTTCAAACCTAAACTAGCCATATCTACTGGTTTAGTTCATTGCCAATAGGGTTAATGAGGTTCCTTTACCAAATTGTTTAGTTAGGTTCATTTTACTACATTAACAAAAGGGGGTTAGGATTTAGAAAGGTACCCATGAAGCTCTGGCTCCTCCGTTGGTTGAAGCCTTGCCTTGCTCAACCATGGCATCAAATCGATAGCATTTTGGGTCACAAGAAATCACTCTCAACTCAGAGCTCAAAAGTACAATGATAGCTAGAAAATGAAAGGTCAAAAACCCTAATTTAATTTTACATTTCCAACTAACCCCTTGGCCACTACTGACATCAGCAGCCCAAAATTTTTGGTTTTTGGACCTTATAGTGACCACGAGGCACCAATTAGGGGTAGATGGACCTGATAGCAATCGAAAACCAATGAGAAATTTACTCAATTTCCCACCATAAAGCACCTCAAAATGAGTCAATAAACACATTTTCAAATCCAAAGCAACCAAAATAAGCACAAATACCAAAAAATTACATATATCAAAATCCAAAAACATCATAAAATCTAGTAAACACAAAATAAATCAAGAAACAACAAAATTCCAATTGAGCCTCGTATTCAGTTATTTGCTCTATACACTCGGTGATTGCAGCGACTAGCACTCCATGCAATTTGGTGAGATGAGCAAATTACCATAAGGCCACTTGGGGTAAAATAGTTATGGATGAATTGAGATGCTTCACTTCTAACTCGAAGAAGGCCATGACGGTCGGACCACCCCATAGGAGCGAGGATCCATCTCATTTCTCCTATAGCAAATAGTGGTTCAACATAAGCTAGAATAGAATTGCGTCCATCTTAATTCCCTAAGAAGGCCATTGCGATCGGACAACCCCATGGGATAGAAATGTGCAATTACCAAAAGGGGTTGAAATCACACCTGGATGGGACCTACCTTATAACAACAAGCAACCCTCTAAAGGATCCAAATCATTCATTTTGGTCAAGCGACTCATTGCTTTATTAAATGTCATTTTCTCATCAACTTGTCACTTGAGGGGGTAGTCAAAATTTTCAAACAATCATAATCAAAGTTAACAAAATATCATCTCGATCATGTCAAGACTGTGTTTATCTTTTGAATCATTGCCAACAACTATCATAAGCTTACCCTTTATTGGAGAAAAAAAGCAAACATGACAGTTAATTTTGTAGCTCTCCTACTTTCGAACCTATAGTAGTACTAAAACTACCCGATCGCCTAATGAGCAGTGCAAACTACCACAAATTTAAGCCTTCCATTATGTTGGAAGCAATGATTCTAGGATTTGTACCCTCCCACATGATTGGGGCATCCAATGTTGATCAGATCAATGATCATCATCCAACCTACAATGTGACCCTAGGTGGTCTATTTTTGCTCTGCATTGTGTTTTCCCATAATGCATCCCAAAAAGGGGTATCTATAGACACCTAAAATGCATCATGTTTAGGATACTACCCATATGGACACATTTTTAGACCATATGAATCCTCTTGGATATCTCCAAGAGCAAGTAGTGGTCCTAACCACTCAAACATAGCAATTCTAGCCCATCCAAGCTTGGCCTCTCTCAAGCAGAGTGGCCACCACACCTGGCCGCTGAAGACTACAACGACCATAACTAGCCACTGGACCTAATAGTGACTAGCACCATGCATTGTCTAGCCATGAATACAGGCTTAGATCACACAGTATGACTATAGCTTTGCATTGTTTATGGGTGTATTTTGGTTAGGAACATCCTGAGTTCCTCCTAACTTCCCCTTCAATGCTAGTTTATGACTGATGCTTCCCACCCAGGACGGTCAGTCATATGCAATTTGGATTGAAGCTTCTCCAAGAAGCCAAGGTCCAGATCTAAGAGAGGGACATCTACATATGGACTCTCCCACAAAGATTAAAAGATTCATGATTTTTAGAGTTTATGCAGCAAAGCCATGTTATATTGGAGAGAAAATCTAATAACCCTTGAGGATCAATGAAGTGCTATCTGGTTGAGGGGAGACTATGCACCCGTTATTCACATCCACTATTATTCACTGCCTTTCCATGTATTGGACACATTCGATGACCCTTGAACATCAATTTGAGCAGAGAACCTGGTGCTACAACCCTTGGATCATGAGGAGGAAGGTCTATTTCATGGTTTCTATCCTGGATATTGGCTCGTAGGCCCAACCTAGGGTTTTGACATTAGTTTCTTTTATTCTAGCATTATATTCGATTGCTTTCCATTTCAACATTTATTTTCTAGCATAGATCTAATTCATTGTATGCATTTATATTATTGTTCTCTAAGATATGCCCGCATATTTCATTAGCTTTATCGCATTTAATCATAGTATGCTTGTTTATCTTTCTTATCAGGTTTTATACTAATAGCCTCATCAGGGGAGGTAACCTAGACTACTAAGTGTGCTTTATTGTTTTCATGTATGCAGATCTACAAGTTTACAAGACCATATCAAGACATTTAGAGCACGGGATCCCTCTTGGACAAGAGAAGGAGGAGGTATTTGTGATCCCTCATACAAGTTCATGTACGGGATCGGGAAGCCTACAAAAGTGCACCACCCCTTTGTGAGGGGATTTATTCCACCGATTTGTGCCCCGCTTGTAACTGATTTTATCAAAAACTGGTTATCCCTCAGAGGGATGAATATGTAATCGTGGATTGGAAATATCAATAAAAAGTATATTTATTTGTTTTCCTTATTTATGTGTCATTTGCATGCTCATTCCTTTCAATTTGATATAATAAATACATTGCAAGTTGGGTCGGTTGCGGTGCGCGCTCCCCGGGGTCGCACAATATCCTAAAAAAATCTTGACATTTGTTTTATTTTCTAGAGGAGGTAAATTTTTGATGATCTCAATTTTCTTTGGATCTACTTGTATTTCTACATATGAAATATTATGGCCAAGCATGATGCCTTTATCAATCATCATAAAAAAAAATAGGATTTAAGGGAAAATCATAAGTTTCATAACACTTTATTAAATTTATTAAGGGTTTCTTCAAAAGTCTCACCATATATTATGAAGCAATTTATATATATTTCATCACATTCATTTTCTAGATTAAAAAATGATAATAAAAACTCCTCAAAAAAATTTTGGGGTATTATAGAGTCTAAAAGGTAAAAATAAATAAGAAAAAGTATTCCATGGATAGGTGAAAGTTGTTTTCCCTTAGTCCTCTAGTGCCACCTGTATTTGGTTGTACCCACTAAATCCATCAAGAAAACAAAACCATTTATTCCCAACATGTATGTCAAGTACTTGATCAATAAATAGTAACAAGAAGTGGTCTTTTCATATGGCTTTATTGATCTCACAATAATCAACACATATTTTCATATTCCCATTTTTCATAAGGACAATAACTAGTGGGTTAACCCACTAACTATCTAAGATAGGATAGATAAATCTTGCTTTTATTATATTTTTTCGTCCTTGATGATATCACATAAGGGAGGTTTCAATCTCCTTTGTGGTTGTTGAACAAGCTTAACATCCTAGTTATAGATGTGATGAGTGCATATTCAATATATTATCCTATCATATCATGATATTCCCATGGAAAGGTATTGGAATGTTTACTTAACATGTAAACAATTTATCTTCTTGTTCATTATACAACCGACTTTAGATATTCAAAAAAGTACCTTGTATTTCAATTTGCTTTGTGCTAGGATGCACTGAATTAATTCCTTCAAATTTTCTAACTTATGAATTCAAAGGATAATTATGAGTTAACAAAGAATTGAATATTCTAGTATTTTGAACAAAAGTAATTCTTGAAGGGATGATATTTGTTAGAAGGCATTGAAAAGATAAAAGGAGTTATTGATTCCATTTGCATACAAATTAAATAAGCTATCTTGTATTGAGATAGATGGTAAGTATTCAAACTCTTCATCTTTGTCCTTCCATAGGATTCATTGGATGGTAATCTATTCATCTTAAAATCTTGAGCCATACATGGTATTAAGATAGTATCCTCTTCAAAAATAACCCTTTCCAGTAGATACAACTCCTTTACATGTTATTTTATAGTGATTGTAGCAAAAGTTGAGATATTCTCCTCATATTATTCACAGTATGATGGGAACCATAAACTACTAAAAAATAATATTGAAGTTTTGGCTAGAGGATATAATGAGATCTTATTTGAATCTATTCTATTTTAAATAGCCATATCCCCTAACCTAAAATTAATAAAAGTGGTTGCCATAACAAGCCAAGGTATTCCAATAATCAATAGGTAACCATTTACTATAGTACAAGGTAATAATACCATAAAATCAACATGATAGTCTCATGTTATAATTGTTATAGGAAAAAATTCCTATTATGTCTTCTAGTTTTGTGATCGATCAATTAGCCATATGAAGTATTATGAATGTTGAATGTAAATTTGTTAAATGTAATTTATTCATTATATCCTTCATCATGACATTAATACCATCCCCAAGATCAATCAAAATATTGTATATCTATATTTATCCTATTGAAATTATAAATAATGGTCTTCCTAGATCTCTATATTTGGATGGAATAAGCTTTCCCACAAGAAGATCTACGAATTTTCCATCCACTTGTATGGTTTTTGGATATGTTCTCTTCTTTATTCCTAGCTTCCTAATTCTTTAATAGTTTTGTTGAGTATAGGGACATCTTTAATTGCTTGTAATTAATGAATTGTGATATTTAACTATTTAAATTCTATTATTAGATCAGAAGGGATTTTCTATTTTCTCAAGTCATTCAAGATGGTAATTTTTGAGATGAAGGAAAATTTTTTTCATGAAGGTTTAGTTTGTTCTATTGATGTGTCTTAGGAGAGGAAGGGTGTTGTTACTTATTCTCATCACTTCCCATATCTATGATATTATCATAGTAAATAACATTAAGTGTAGTTGTATAATATGATTTAGTTTTATAGAAATGTGTTGCATATCTATTATTATTGGGATTTTCCATAGGTTGAGCTAGAAGTGGAGGTTGCTTGACTAGTTTTGATTATCCTTTAGAAGGAATGTAGGTAAGTCTAGGCAACAAACCTTTTTGCTAATTTTGGTATCAATGTTACCCCTGGTAAGGTTTATTTGGTTGGTATTGCCAAGTCCATTGTTATCTTTGCATAGGTGGAGGTAATCATTGTTGATTTTATGGTGTCTAATGCTCATTTATCCATCCATGATGGTACCATTCTTGATATGATGTTCATGATTGTTGACCCAAAATTTGTTTGGGTAGTGGTATGTACCATGGTATAGACCAAGGAGTTGATCCCCAATTCACATGTACTCGAGAAGCATATTTATTTTGATATGGAATAGGAGAGAAATATTTCCCTTGTCTTTGTCCTACAAAGTTGAGTTCTTCTATATGATGAGTTTTTTTTTCCAAGTTGTTTTAAATTTAGGTAAAAATAGACATTAATCTATAGGAAGTCTTGTTTTGCAAATACTGCACATAATTGTTTTATTCAAAGGGTATTCATCAAGGGTAAGCTTATATATACATCGTGGAAAATACATAGTTAAAGGTTTATTAGACCTATTTTTTGCATTAATCCCAAACAATGTAGAGTTAAGTTTCACTAAGATATCAATTTTTATATTAGAAAATTTCTCCATTAACTCCCTCATGTCATTATTATTGTTATCATATCTATATCTTTGAGTTCCTACTCTTGTATAGGAATATTTTTTGCAAAACTTCATGATATATAAAAAATCAAGTTTCTTTATATCTTCTTTTCCCATAAGATCTAAATCTTCCTTTGAATCTTCTTCTAAACCTAATAAGAATATTTTCTTACTTAAATATTGGTTTACTCCAACCCCACATATTCTATAAACAAACAAAAATTATCAAGGTAATCTTCTAAGTTTTCATCCTCTTGTTTCATTCTAAATAATTCATCTTTCCTAGTATTTACTCTATAGTTTTCTTGGTATTTATCCAATAATTCTTTTTCTATATCTTCCCATGTATGAACTGACTTAGGTTCTAAACCCATAAACCATCGCATTGTGAATCAAAATTGCATTAATAGAACACAAGCAATCTACTGAAAAATAGAGAAAAATGCAATATCTAAGCCAAAGCTTTGTATTTATTTTCATGAAAATGAGGATACAGACCAAACCCCTTTTACAATTTTGAAATTTCTCTCTAATACCCTATTTCCCTTTTTCCCACCTAAAATAATTCATATGAAATTTGAATTTTTGAGGCAACACTTCCTGGGGTCATAACTCCTCGCTCGTTCCTCAGATTGACTATTAGTGCATATTTTTGAAAAGCACTCAAAAATACCTACAATGGCATAATATCCTTTGCATAATATCCTAAAGGATATTATACTTAATAATCACCCCTCTACGAGGCCTCTAGGGCCTTCAAAATTCACCTTTAAGTTTTAGTAGCAGGATTTTCACTATTTTTGGTAGGGTCTTCACCTTAAAATTTGCATATCTCCCAAACCACTCAGGATATTGGGGCGATTATTTCACCGTTAGGTCCATTTTTCCATCCTCTAAACAACTAAACAAACTTAGAACATAATAAAAACCATTATAAATTTTGGATGATACAAGATCACTTTTACACCATTGGATGCTCCTACATCACATTGCAAATTCATTCAGTGTAAAAGGGAATGATTTGAATTTTTGGTTATCGTGTACATCATTATATATTTGAAATAAAACCTTGAACTCAAAAAAGAATTGATCAAGATCTTCTTACACAATTCCCTTAAATATGGGTAATAATGAGAGAGAGATATTCTTCATTGGAGCCTCTCTGCCAAGATCAAATTGGATGGTATATTGAAAAGTTCTATTAGGATTACTAGTTTCTCCATGATGGTGCACATCATCTAATCTATCATTATCTTCCTATATCTATACTATCATATTTTTCCAACACAAATTGTAGATTCTCTTAAATACCTTAGGAGGTACAGAATAATCTAGGGTATGTGGTAGTGAACTACTGTATGTCCCTCCTATTGTTCTACTTCAAGGGGTTACAAGGTTCCAAAAGTTGAAAATTGTTGTCCTCCCTCATAATTTTTTGTTTTCCCACTAATTTCATCTATGGATGGCTCAGGAGTTGGTATCGGTGCAATACATGATGTGGATGGGTCACTACTATGGTTGATTGGGAATTTGTTTAATAAATATACATTTTTCATACCTAGGTATATACATACATTCTATTAAAATAAACTATCACAAAATGGTAAATTACAAACCCTCTATTCCTAAAGGTTAATTTAAATTTTTAATACTTTCAATAAAATTCTTAACAATATAATTATCATAATGCAAAGTCTCATTTTAGCTTTTCCTTAACTAAAATTAACATTTTTCTAACAATTAAATATTCTATAAATTTTTACAAAGGGTAATTGATATTGAATGGATAAGTTCCCTAACAATGCCAATGTCCCTAGCAACAATACCAAAAAGTGATGAGCATCATTAATACTCATACTTTAATCTTATCAATCCAAGTTGGTATCCTATGACTGTATGCATTAGAGGTTCAAGAATTTTATTTGAGTACTGAATTTCCTAAAGTCTTTTTATGATAATATAATTTACAAAAATTGAAACATTCTCACAATAAAACAAATCCTCACTCTCATTAAAACAAACTAAATCTCATCACTTGCAGTAAAGTAAGTCTTATAAATTGACTTTCAAACCTTAAAATAAAATGAATTCTATAGATTGAATTTCAACCTTGCAAATAGGATATACATTGAACATCATCAGGAATGAGTGAGCTGAGGTTTAGCGGGTGCGGCGGGAGTGAGGGTTTGAATTTTCTAGACAAGAATCTCAGCCAAGGTGAAAGAGGTAGAGCAGGTATAGAAGGGGCAGGTGGGAACCTCGAGCATGGATAAAGTGAGGATCCAAAGGAAGATAGTCAATCTACGATAGATTTGGAGACGGGCATTACGCGGAGACCCGACCCTCCTCAGGAACACCCCGACAAAAAATATACGAAGGACAATGCGAGACCCAAGAAGTGCCTATATTTTGGTGAGACTCTTAGAGGAAAAATAAAGGAGGTTCTCTCTCTTCCACTCCTAGTTCCATTAAATAATAAAATTTTGGCCCAGACAAGTTCCATGAGCCCTTTTCTTTCAATGGAAGAATTCTCCCTAGTAGGCAAGTTTTTGGGAGGTAGGCCAAACATGGAGACTATTAAGGCTTGGGCTACGGATAAATGGTGACCAGTAGGTAGCTTGGAGTTGGTAGCTCTAACTCAAAGGTTATTCATTATCCATTTTAATAATTTGGAGGATGCTAACCGCATTTTAATAGGAGGTGCTTGGTTTTTGGGCAAAAGGAGCCTTTTTCTTAGACAATGGGGTGAATATTTTGACCTTGAAAAGCAAAATATTAACATTGCCCCTATTTGGGTTTATCTCCCGAGTCTACCTACCCAGTTCTTCAATGAATATTGGTTGCAGGGCATAGCCAAAACTATAGGGGACCTGATCCCCATTGACCATGCGACCTTGGCCAGGACAAGGATGACTCATGCACGAATCTATGTAAATGCTAATTTGGATAATGAATTGCCAAGGTTTGTGGAGCTAGAGTATGGAGAATACTATTGAAAATAGTCGGTAGAATATGAGAATAGACCGGAATTCTATGGAGAATGTAAAAATCAAGGACATCTATGCAATCAGTGCCCTAACCTAGCAATGAATAGAGAAAAGCAGAAGTAGGGAATGCTAGACAGAGAAAATTTGAGGAGTTTCCCTGGCAAAGGTGATTTCAATCAGGTAAACTATGTCTACCAAAAAAATAAAAGAGAGGGTGCAGGGTCCCAACAAGACAAAGTAAAATAACAAGTTTTTGGCAACCAAAATACTCAGGTAAGTTCCAATCCTCTGGTTTCAAATAAATCTTCAATTCTATCCAATATGGGAGTAGGAGGATTATTGGAAGACATGGAAACCTAGAACCTTCAGGATAACCTTTATGACTCTCTAAAATCCCCATCCAAGTCAGGATCCTTAAACCCTAATGCTAAAATTACTGTAAGCCCCATGGGCATCACAAATCCAAACCCTAATGCCCGATATCTAGAATCCCCATCCAAGTCGGGATCCTTAAACCCCAATGCTGAAAATACTTCAAGCCCAGTGGGCATCCCAAAGCCAAACCTTAATGCTGAATAACTTAGGAAGAAATTTGAGTCATTGGAAAATAAAAAATCTCATCTCCCTAACATAATTACTAGGAGCCAGGTGAATCCTACTGAGGGGTCATCCCACAAAATAGGGGAATATAGGAAAAAAGGAGAAGATTTGGATGTAGGGGCGGAGATATGTGAAACTCTTCAGACTGAGGAATATGGCAGTCCAGTTCTGCAACAAATTGCCTCCCTCCAATTTAGTCCTAAATAAACCAGGAGCATTGTGAAGTCTCCTATAGATTTTGGCAGTGAAAAAAGAAGAGGGAGAATATCAAATGTTGAGCATAAAAAAATTAAAATCGATAATGACATTGCCAATGGAAAATAGAGAGCCTTGTTTTAACAGGTTATTCTGGGTTCTAAAGATAATAAATTAGGAAAATCCCCTCAAGGGAGGTGGAGGAATAAATCCCAAATAATCTAAATGAAGTTTCTCTTATGAAATGTGAGAGGCCTCAATGGCCTTCCCAAACACAGGGAAGTCGGTGCAATAAGAAATCAAGTGAATCCAACTATTATCATGTTGCAAGAAACAAAAACTGATGAGATTCAATCAAAAAAAGTAGCAAAAAAAATTTGTAATCAAGGGGAGATGGTTTGCAAATCAGCGAGAGGAGCGTCTGGAGGCCTTATGACTTTGTGGGATCTCCAGATAGTAGAAGGCACCATTATTCAGAAAGATGACAGGGTTCTTAGTGTTTTATTTAAAGAAATAAACAACAACAGGTCATGGATCCTTTCAAATATTATTGCCCCAACTTCAATTCAAGGGAGAGCTCTACTATGGGAGTACTTAGGCAATCTGAGTGAAATCTTCCATAATGTCCCCTAGATTCTGGCTAGGGATTTTAAAACTCCTCTTTACCCTTCAAAAAAAATGGGTGGAAATGGACCACCTATCAGGAGCATGGATGAGTTCAATGACTTTGTGAACTCCAACATGTTTATGGATGTAAAACTTAGAGGAGTGAATTATACTTGGATCAATCGATGGATAGGGTGTCATCTCATTCAAGAAAGGCTTGACAAGTTTTTTATATCAAAGGAGGCTACAACTGTGTTTGGTGATTCTACCTTGCAAGCCCTTCCTAAAATTGTATCTGATCATAATCCCATTATGTTGGATATCCCTAACTCTTTGTCCTTCAATAAACCTTTTAGATTTCAATCTATTTGGATCAAACATTCTGATTTTAGAGATAACTTATTTCAGTGGTGGCAGCAGCCTGTCAGGGATAGTGCAGCTTTTAAACTTGCTAGCAAATTAAAGTTTGTTATGGAAAAGCTTCAAACTTGGAACAAAGAGGTATTTTGGAACTTCTTTGAAAATAAAAAATAGGTTGTTGAAATTTTGAAGATAATTTATCAAAGGATTCAACATGTTGATGCTGATGAAACTACTAGGCAAGAGGAATGGACAAAACTAGCAGAGTTTCATAACATTTTCACCTGTGAGGAAATCTATTCAAGGTAAAAATCAAGGTCTCTTTGGTTGAAATATGGAGATTCAAATTCCAAGTTTTTTCATGTCACCACGCTTATAAATAGAAGCAATAACAAGATAATTTTTTTTTAAAAAGCAGATGGTTCTATTACTCAGGACTTAACAGAAATCAGAAAGGAGGTAGTAACTTATTTCAATTCTATCCTTGGTCAGGAATCGCAGTGCAATGAGGAGGCCAAAGATATTCTCTTGCAATCCATTCCTAGCGTAATAAATGAGGATATAAACATTAAGCTTCTAGCTCCCTTTTCTGATGAGGAAATTAAGGAAGCCTTGTTTAGCATGGATCAGACAAATCCCCAGGACTTGATGGCTTTCCCCCTCGTTTCTATCAATATTTTTGGGAAATCATAAGTTAGGATGTAATTTTTTCTATCATAGAATTCCAAGCAAGCAATCATATCCCAAAAGGTCTCAACTCTACTTTTATTTCTCTAATTCCTAAGAAGCAAACCCTTGAATCTATGGTTGACTTCAGGACAATCAGTCTATGCAATGTTTCTTACAAGATCCTAACTAAAGCCATTGCAAATAGAATAAGAGATGTTCTGCCCTGTATCATAGATCTATGCTAGGGAAGGTCTGTCCAGGGTAGGTCAATCTTGGATGGAGTTATCATAGTTCATGAAGCTCTACACTCTGCTCATAAGACTAACAGGTCTATTTTTACCCTCAAGCTTGATATGAATAAAGCATTTGATAGGTTAAATTAGGACTTTTTGATTGTTGTCCTCCTTAAGTTTGGTTTTCACCATAAATGGGTTAATTTGATCAAATAATTCATTTCTAAAGCATAGTTCTTGATTTTGGTTAATGGAACAACTTCTGGTTACTTTCAAAGTCGTAGAGGAATTCGGTAGGGGGACCATATCAACCCCATGTTATTCATCATTGTGGCAGAAGCTTTAGACAGAACCATCAAAAATAATTACAGTTTAAGGCTAATATCAGGAATCAAGGCAACATCTCTCACTAGGGATGTTTCTCACCAATAATTTGTTGATGATACCCTTCTATTGACTAAGGCATCGGTGGTTAAGGCCAAAATAATTAAATACATCCTGCAACTCTATGAGTACATTGTTGGTCATAAAGTTAATTTCAGTAGAAGCAAGTTATATTTCTTGAACACCCTCATTCAGAGGCAAGGAAGGATTGTAAAAATTTTAGGGTGTGATATATCAAACCTCCCCACTTCGTATCTTGGTATCCCTCTTTTCATTGGTTCTACGAGAGAGTCAATGTGGTACAGGGTTATTGAAAGAATTCAAAAAAAACTTATTCGATGGAAAGGTCATATTCTATCTCAAGCAAGAAATTTGACCCTCACTAAGGACTCTCTTCAGAGCATTCCAGTCTATTTCCTCTCCATTTTCAAAGCCCTTGTGAAGGTTTTCTAGAAAATTGAGAAACTCCAAAAATAATTTTTATGGACTGGATCAGAGGAGAAAAAAAGGATACACCTTATAGGATGGACCAAAGTGTGCAAACCCAAGGAAAATTGGGGCTTAGGTCTGAGGATAATTGGTCATATGAATTTAGATTTACTAGATAAGCAGGCGTGGTGCCTCATTTTTGGTGAAGAAAATGAATGGACAGTTATCATCAAATGAAAGTATCTTCAAAATATGCAATTTCTAAGTGACTCAGTTCCAATCAGAGGTTTTGCTTTTTGGAAAGCAATTCTCAATTGTAATAAAATCATCAAAAAAGGTTTAATATGGGTTTTAGGAAATGGTGAGAGGATAAATTACTAGAATGAAAGGTGGGCTAATGATAAACCACTGACGCAATATCCTAACTTAGCTCGAATTAGATATATCATGGAAGAACTATTTGGCAGAAAAGTCTCCTATTATATGGTTGAGGACAGAGGTAGAATGAAGTGGAAACAAATAAGGATTTAGGGATTTCAAGAGGAATCAAATGATCTTTTTAACATTCTCGAGCAATAGTTTATCCCCATGAGACCAAAGGAAGATCAAGTAACCTAGGATCCTACGAAAAATGGGCAGTTCACTATTAAATCAGCTTACAAGCTTTGCTTGATGACGAGGATTTTGTCCTCCAAAAGGACTTAGTTTGGATAAAAAAATTAATTCTAAAAATTGTAGTCTTTTCATGGTTGTTTATCCAAGGAATAATTCTAATCATTGATAATATGATGTGTAAAGGTATTTGTATCACTAATCGTTGTTATCTTTGTAGGGCTAATTGGGAGACCATTTATCACATTTTCCTTGAGTGCCCTTTTTCCTTGACTATCCTAAGTGGGGGTTTTCAGGCCTTCAATATTTCCTTGGTTAAACCAGCCATCATACTTGATTTTTTCATCTAGTGGCCTTACCACTTTTCAATACAAATACTTAGATACATGTGGAACATTTGTCTCAATCACTATATTTGGTAGGTGTGGTTAGAAAGGAACAATAGAGTCTTTAATGAGTCTATCCATAATCATTAAACTATCATTTCCAGGATCCTATCCTTTGCCAACGAGAATGTGAACCTTATCCCTTTTGATAGTCGTAAACATCATCTGCAGGAGACCACGATTGCTCAATATTTAAGGTTAACCTTGTTAGATGAGTCTGTGCCTAGGGTAGTCAACCCCAAAGCCAATATTAAGTGGTCCCCACCTCCTACGGGTTGGTTTAAGCTTAATTTTTATGGAGCGGCTAAGGACAATCCTAGCAGAGTAGGCACTGGCAGTATTATGCGAGATTATAATGGGAATATGATGCTTGTGTTTTTTGAATATTTGGGAACAAGGATGAACAATGAAGCTAAAGCTAGAGCTATGTGGAGAGACTTAAAATGACTGAAGACTTAGAAGGCAATTTGATCATAGAAGGAGACTCTATGCATGTTATAAATCTCCTCAATAATTGGAAAACTCTTCCTTGGAGGATTAAAACAATTGTTGAAGAGGCTAGGATCCTTTTCCAGGGAAGACAAGACAGAAAAGCCCAACATGTCTTTCGAGAATCTAACAAAGTTGTTGATAAGCTAGTCAATTTGGGTGTGGATGATGACAAACTTTTCAAATGGGAACACAGTGTTCCGAGTGAAGTAGATGAGCTTATTCAACAATAATGCCAAGAATGATAGTTGAATTTACCAACAGGGAAGGAACTGTAATTTCAAAGGCTATGAGTATTCTCGTATCTTTTTTGAAATGGACTCACAATAAAAATTATTCGAGTTGTCAGTCTTGGTGGATGCTGCTTGGAAATACCACAAATAATAATGGGGATAGTCACATGTCAGATAACATGGCTCCTAGTCATCTTAGTAATTTGAGGTTGGTTGATAATCATAGGGCAGGAAAGAAATGGCAATATGAGACTTTGAACCAGAGCCACGTGGACCACCAGATAGCCATTGCCATAAATATAGCCAACAGGTTCACTTCTCCAAGGCTGATTTGCCAAGACGGGATGTGGTCCCAAAGCATGTCATATACGAAAGAAAGAAATTACCAAATAATTATTAAGAGTAATTGTCAATATAGAGCTTGTGGGAGTTTTTTTAGTACTCTGTTATGTGTGTTTGTAGATTTTTGTTTCTCCACTGTTTCAAGGAAGGGATCCGTGTCTGTTTCTTTTTTCATAATTATGATGCAAGTGTGTTTTCTTGGGGTATACCCAAAATATTGTATGGGAAGTTTCTTTTTGATAACAGGCTATGTGCCTTACTAGATGTAATGGCTTTGGTGGTATGTAGATTTTACATATATAGGATCCTTAGTAAGGACATGTTCATCAACATCCCTGATCTGATTTTTGTAAAAGGTTTTGGGTCAACCTGTAAAACCCGATATTAATGCTATAGTATCTTATCTACAAAAAAAAAAATTCAACCTTCCAAAAAAATAAATTAAATAGAAATTCACACTTGCAATAAAATAAACTTCACACCTAGAAATAAATAAATATCACTCTATTCTTGAAATAAAATATGAGGTAGAAAAAACACATAAGATAAAACCCACAACTATGTCAAAATATTCCCTTCAAATATCATAGTAGAGTGGAACTTGTTGTGAGGTCTAGTAGGAGGGAGAATCAATTGGTAGAGGAAACTAGTTTAAATAATCAAGATCATGTAGAAAATAGGTAAAATATTGTTCTTTTTTTAGAACTGAGAATACCAGTTACTCTGAATTCAAATTATCCAACCATTTTTCTTTTAACTACATCCTTTTTTTATTAAATTCATCTAATAGTATTGGTTAATACAATATACTTTATTTATTAAAGTATCCAAGATAACCAATAGGGTTACACCTACTAGGCCATCAACGCAATCATGAGCAGTTGATAAATTCTACAAAATACAACTTTAAATATGATTAGATAAAGCATACATTTGTACATCCAATTAACAAAACATAAATCATCCTTTAAATGCATAATCCTTGCTATTTGGTTATAACATTCTTTACAACTTTTGGCATCTTTGTCTTTGTCATGTTTAGTGCTCAACCTACTCCATATTATGTGAGTAACAAGATATTTTGGCATTATATGAGGTCAAATAGTATTGGTTCTACACATGATTAGTAGTGTTGGTGATATAAATGGTCAATAGTCCTAGTTATATGCACATAAAGTCGTTTTGTCATTGAGCCATTATCAGTTATACCATATGCATTGATATTTTGGATTAGATCCAATGCATTGATATTCTAACACTTAGCTTACTCAAGCACACAACTATTCTAGCACAAAAATTTCTCTTGTGCATATATTATTTGGAACATAGGTACTTTATAACAAAAGTCATCTAATGCATAGGTACTATGGAATTAAAAGTTATCTATTACAAAAATACTCTGAAATAATTAGCATGCCTAGAGAACTCCTTCAGCAAATGCTTCTTTTGTCTTCAAGGTGTTCATACTTTGGAACCAATTGTTTCAACATGAAAATGTGTAAATTTATCAATGGCCTAACCATTACTTGAATGAAATTTAACATTCCATTATATATTTAAGAATACATGAAACCATTCTAAATAGTTAAAATAAGATCTCTTTTATTTACTACATTCAACATTAACATTATCATAAACTACAAATTAGTCCATGGCATACATATATATCAGTCATGCAAAATGGACAAAAAGGTTTTACTTGGATGCATATAATGAGGTAATTTTGGAGCCTGATAAACTATATTCTCCTTTTTTCATATATGTAATTTTATAATCATATCCCATTAATTTTGATACACCTCGTTGTTGTTCCAATATGGCTACCCACCATTCCAATAAATACTTAAGACTTTGGTAGTCTATTTTGATGGGGAAGTGATTCCCAATATGGTCGCCAATGATTGACAACATGTAAAATGGCCACATCTCCTTTTCACAAGTTGATTTTTCCAATTTTCAACCTATTAGTGTTTTTTGGTAAAATCAAATGGTCTTCCTTCTTGCATCAAAATAACCCCAATTCCACTACCAAATGCATCACTTTTATTTAGAAAGTGTTTAGAAAAATTGGATGTTGCTAATATTGGCATTGATATCATGCTTTGCTATAGGTCCCTAAAAGCTTGTTCCACTAGTTCAAATTACATGAATGAGTTCTTCCTCAACATAGCTATTAGTGGGGTTGTTCTCTTCCCATAGTTCTAAATGAACTTTTGATAATATCAAGCAAGACCCAAAAAACCTCAAAGTTCTTTAAGGGTGTGAGGCTTTGGCCATTCCTATATAGCCTAGATTTTCTTGGGATCAAATTTCTCTCCCTCCTTTGATACAATGTGAGCCAAGTACTCTACTTATTGCATTCCAATAGAACACTTTGACCACTTTACATAAATTTTATTATCATACAAAACTTGCAAGGACCAATCCAAATGTTTGAGATGGTCCTTCCAAGTACGACTATAGATTAGAATATCATCAAATAAGACTAAAATGAATTTACAAAGGGCCAAAAGAGTGCATTCACTAGATTCTAGCAAGTGGAAGGTACACTATTCAAACTAAAGGGTTTGACCAAAATATTTGTATTTACCTTCATGAGTTCTAAAGAAATTTTTATAAATGTCTTCTTCATTTATTCTATTTTAATGATAGCTAGCCCATTAATCTAATTTTGAGAAAAAATGAGTGCCATGTAATTCATCTAGCAACTCATCAACTACCATAATAGAAAATTTTTCCATAATGGTTATATTATTAAGTTCCTTGAAATTCACACACAATTTTCAAGACCCATCCTTTTTATGTGCCAATAACACTAGAGAGGAATAGGGACTAATAATCTAGTGAATAACCCTTGTTCTAAGCAGTTCTTGTACCATTTTCTCGATCTCTAATTTTTGGACATATGGATACCTATAAGGGTGGAAATTTAAAGGGATACTACCTAGAACATGCCGAATTACATGATCATGAGTACAATGAAGGGGTAGTCCCTTAGGTTCCTAAAAAAATTACATGTTTATCCAATAAAAGTTGTAATTCCTTCTATGGTTCATATTCATTATCAATTAGGGCTTGTATATAAAATAATTGTGCCATGAATCCATGAGATAATTTTTTAATAGATTCTCCATCCTATGAGATGATACAAGTTGAGTAGCACCAACTATCATTCTACATAGAGTGAATTCAATTCCTTGTTGGTTTAATTTCATCCACATCTTAGAAAAATATTACACTATAGGTCCAAACATTCTAAGCCATTATGTTCCCAATACAACATCACACCCTTCCAAGGGAAGGAAAAACGTATCAAACTTAATATTATATTTACCATTTGTACTTTGAAATTATGGCACTTCCCCTTACAATTAAAAGTTCCTTCATTGGCAATCATGACTTACAAGGAATTGTAGGTATTTATATAAAAAATTACCTACTTTTTCTCTCTAGGGTCAATAAAGTTGTGTGTGCTTCCATATTCAATAAGAATTAGTATTTGTCATCCCTAGAATTTTCTCATGTCCTTCATAGTTTAGGGGTAGTTATTTCTACTAAGGCATGGACCAAAAATTCTAGCGAGGGTTCTTCATGGGCTTCTAGCTATTTTTTATGTTTCTCTTCTTGATACTCCTATTTTAAATCTTGAGATTCTATGGTTGTTGACTCAAACACATTAAGAAAATATAATTTTTATTGCACACATTTACGTCTAGGTGAATGCTTCTCATCACAATTATAACATAGCCCTTAATCTCTATGAGCTTGCATTCCTTCTAGAGTCAATTGATTGATAGTGGATAATTTATTATCCAGATTTGAGTTGGCTTAGATGAGAATGGGGATCATGCTTGTGGAAACTTGGAGGTGCATTTCTGAGCCATGAATTTATTTTCTACCTACCGAGTCAACCCTATCACTTGCACTAAGTTTTGTGGTTTGAAAATTTTGACCGTGACCTTGATATCATCCTTCAATCCACTAACAAAACAATTTTGGAAAACAAAATTGCTCAACCCTTTATTATGGTTTGCCTATTTTTTAAATTGGATCTGAATCTCAAATAGATGAGTTTTTTCTTAGTTTAGTGAGGGATCCTATGAAGTCCTAATACTCACTAAGGCCAAATTGAGTAAGTAGATATTACTTAAATTCTTCCTAGGTAAGATTGGGATGCATTTTTCTCACCCATTGATACCACTAAAAGGTGTTAGATTAAAAGTTGAAAGATGCAATTGTGAGTCCTAAGTGTTGTGGGAAATTATGAATATTAAAATACTATGTTGCATGACACAACCAACCATTGGGATCCTTCCTATAAAATTTTAGAAAATATAACTTGGGAAATTTATATTTATTATTAATGTAATAGTTGTTATTTGTCTTCCTTTCTAGGTTACTTGAGATCTCTCCCTTATGTTAAAATTCTCTATGACCACCTGACTATATGCCTTACTGCCACCTATTATACTAATATCCATTGCATTAATTCTTTAATTAAATGGATATTTTAACTCTTCATGCTCCACTATCACATACTTTATGGATTCATGTAATTTTTGGTTGTCAAATTCTATTTTGATCTATTATTGACTAATCTCACTTTGCAATTGGTTCATTTTATTAGTGATTTGTTTACCAAGTGTTGTACCTAGTTTCTCATCCAATTAAATCACTTGTTGGTTGATTTTTTTATCTATTTTTTGCTCCATTTATTAAACTCTAGTTCCTATAGCCATATATTGGGGTTTTGGGCCTTCTAAAAAGGAATACTAAAAATAGAAGTGGTGTTTTAGTAGTTACTATATTTAGTAAGTGTCCCAAAAAAGTGTATAGATTTTATATACCAAAACACTAAGATCGTTGAGATGATGATAATGGATTTTGGCATGGCAACATATAGGAGGGTAGTTGTTAGAATAAATAATGTTCTATGTTCCATTTAAGGAGTCACTTGGTTTATTTCTTTTAATCTATATGTTTTTGGAACCCTTTATTTTTTTAGTCTATTATTTTTCTCCTAAAAATTTTCTCCATGAAATAGAATGTTTTCTATAGTTTTAGTGTCCTTGGGGTTACATAAGGTGCCTTCTCATTGTCAAAATTTCCCAACAACTATTAGTTCTAAAAACTTCCTATATTGATAATTTCCCTTTCTATTATTATTTTGAACTATTACTAACACCAATGGTTTCATTGCTGACCTATTTTTCTAACACTATTTGTTCTAACTGCCCTCCTATTACTAACAATAATGACTTATTTTTTACTATGAAGAACTATTACTGTATTATCAATTCCATGATAGTGTAGTCTCCTTAGTATGCTCAAGTTTGTGTTTAGGGTTTTTAGGTTTGATAGTCTAGTTTAGGGTTTAACATATGATAAAAATAGGGTTACTCTAGGCCAAGGTGTGTGTACTACCCATAACCCTTTGATATACTATAAAAGCATTTGATAAATCTTAGACCAATATTTTAGGCCAGTACCCAAGTTCATATCCAATATCCTTGGGCACGCTACCTTTTGATGAGGCCCAAAAAATTTTCATTTTTGTCATATTTTGAACATTTAAATACTGCCTTAAAAACCAAATATGATATTATTTTATGCCAAATGTGTGATTAGAATGTATTATTTGTTATTTATTTGCATGATTTAATGTGTAGAGCATTGTACCTTTGTTTTGATTGTTTTTCAGTATTTTATGGTTGTTTTTGCTGTGTTTTTGGTGAATAAAGTAGCATAAAAAAATAATAGAAAATAAGCATGTTATGATTTATGGCTGACTCCAGCATATTTGAAGTTTCATCCCATTTCAAAACCAATTTTTCAAGTATATTTGGTACCAAAACACTCCCTGCTATAAAATAGGGCATTGATAGGTTTTGTGCAACATTCAAATTGCAACCACCTGTCATAATAAAGGTAGGCATAGAATTTGTCAAATGCAATAAATGAAAATAATGCAAAACTATAAAGTAATACTTAGGAGGACTCTTTATCCACTTAGAAGTACTTCCACGTGGTCTAAACAATAAAAACAATATACAAAGGTGAAACTGTAGGTACAACTAGAAACAATATATAAAAACCAATTTTGTGCAACTATTAAGGAGGTCATTTACTAGGTCAAGGGAGACACATGTAAATGGTTGTAATATATTTTAAAATGAAATAAAATACTAGTTGCACATTTTAACACACTCCCACTCAATCAAAATTAGCGACAATAGTACAATCCTATTGCTTTGCCTTATATTTCGGAGCTACTTTGGAATGAAGGGCAGAGTTGAACTGTTTCAATAGAAAAGGTAAAAATGCATCTATTTTAGGAGGAGAAAGCAAAAATAAGATAAATACATGTGTAACAAATGATCCTAGGCTATTTTTACCTATTTCTACCAACTGGAGGATGTGTATCAAATGCTGCAGCAAATTTACGTCTTAATATAGACTATGTCTCCTGCAATAAAGTAAGCAAATCAGGGATAGCTAGCATAGAGGATTAATTTAGATTTTGCAAACATTTGTGTAGAAAATTATTATAAATAATATATTCTACCTTGTTGGTTGAGTAGGTAGATAGTCCAAGTAGAAGCAAATAAGTCAGAAGCAGACAAAGTATTTTGTAATCGTTGGGTTTTGAATATTTGAAAAAAAATGTAATTTTTCTTTATTTGTATGAGATTGTGAGTGTATGAGTGGTTAGTTTTTATTTTTTGGTATGAAATTACCTTATTATAGACTAGGGAGCAAGGGCCCACTCTCAAAGCTGGAGGAAGGAGCAATTTTTTAGGTTTTTCTATTAATTTTCTGTTTTAGCAGTTTTTGTCTCATTTCTTCCTAAAATATTGTAACTATAGTTTTCTCTATTTTTAGCATATTTTTCTGTGTATTTTAAGCATGATGTGTGAGAGTGAATATGTAGCTGGATGACCTATATTTTTATATGCATTTATTATTTATATTTCCTGTAATATTATCTTCAACAACTTTTTGACAATTGTTTAGCAACTTTTTAGTTTTTCTATATTTTTTCCTATTTTAGCAATTTAATTTAAGCAACTTCAAATTTAGTAATTGTTAACTTGGTTGGTTTCAATTTGGAATTTTTTTTTTATGTTATTTTAATTTAGAAAGAGTAAAATAGTTTTTGTTTTGGCAATTTCAATTATGTAATTTGTTAATTTTTGCAACTATAGCTTAAATGTTTAATTTTGCAATTTTAAATTTTGAAAGTTAAATTAGCTTCAATTTTGCAAATTAGGTTTAGTGTGACATAAAAAAGGATAAAAAAACATTGGTTTCACTGAATAAATCTTGTGAAATACTTGCTTGAACTATAACTTGCCAAAGCCTTCTATCGCAAACAACCTTGGACACCGCCCTAGATTTGACAATATTGAAAATTAAATGATGATAATAACAACACTCATCATTTTTGGCACCTATTGGTCAAGAATCCACCTTAGGTATAGAATGTTTCATTTATGCATCCTAGACTTGGCCAACATTGAAATACCGAAAGGAAGAAATGCCTCCCATGCTGATATCTAGAGAGGGTTGGTTCCCTTACTAACTACTTTTGGTTTGAATATTTAAGTAACAGGAAAGGAATGGGAAAAAGACTGAAAAGAATGGGAAAAGAGGTTGTAAGCCGATTTAGAAAGGGTGATGGACAGGTAGCAAGATCAATAAATTTTACCTCAAACCAGTAATATTTTATTCAAATAACCAAACAAAAATCAAAACCAAAACTCCTTAAACATGCAGCTTCCAAGGAAATTCCAACACTCACCCTTTACCGACAACTAAATCCAGAAATAGAATTTAAACTTCTTGATAATGAAATGAATTTAACATAAATAAATGATAGAAAATATACACATAGAAGTGGATTAGAATCAGAGCCAAGGATTCCTTGTATTCCTAGTAGAACTCGAGTTTACAAAGCTTTCAAGTAAATTATCCATCCTTAAAACATTAAATTTGCTAGTTTTTATAGAGGATTATGCCTCTAAAATATTAATGCTCAACTACAATCCATCACTGTGGTATGAAAGATCTGATTTGGTGGTACTTCAAGAGTTATGAGGTATGGCAACATTTGACTCCATTGCTAGAAATGTTGCATCTCATCAATGCAGTTGGTAAGATTTACCTTTGATGATATCTCCCTACCTATTAGCACCGCCTTAATGGCAAATATCAGATCCTTAAAATCTTTGGGTGTTAAATTTTGATCACCCTCACACCCATCACCATTAAATAGATGGTAGTGTATCCTCTAAAATAAATTTCATTGCTAAAACAATGCTTTGGGTTGGTTTCACTGAAGGGAGAGGTGAGAAGGGGGTTTCACCCAAAAGATATGTGAAAGAGAGTCTCACCACCTCTTTCGAGTAAAACATAATCTTAGAATTGTGGGTCCTACAAGCGTTGTGCTCATAAGGTAAACCAAAAGAGGCTTTCAAGAGAGGAAATCCCTAAAATAGCTCTCTAGAAATATGAATCCAATGGTGCCATGCAGATAGCATTGACTTTGACCATGCTTTGATGCAAGGATGGTGTTGTGGGCTAGAGCAAGACTTTGAATTATTAAAAGGTTTTTTTTTTGTTTTTCATCCCTTCTTGTAGCAAGACAAAGTTTCACCTTATAATGGGCGTGAAAGATTTGGGCCCCACATGAGTTTCACTTGATTGCAATTCTAAAATGGGCTTTCAGAGTGCCTCCTACCTAAAACAACCTTTTCCATTAGTGGGACCCTCCATGCGCATATTTGTAGAATCTCTTTTTCACCCAAGGTATAGCACAAAAGGGATTTTTGCCCTTCCTATTTCCCAAAATGATCCCTTGTAGCCATAGAGGGGTATTTTCTAGAATGTGGGCATGAAACGCCTCAACATTTTCATGTGCGCACCTATTTCAAGGGGCACTAAACATACCTTTTGCATGAAATAACTCTTGTTGTGAAGGCTTGGCAAAACCTGGCCTTCACATCATCAACATGATAAAACATAACCCAAAAAATTTGGTTAGATGCCCAGTGGAAATGATTTTTTTTTATTTTTTGAATTGGAGGAAAAAGAAAACTTAGACAAAAAATTTGCAATAGGAATTTTTACAATGAGTTTCAAAGAAGAAGAAGCATTTTATTTAAAACTTAAACAAAATTTTACGAAAATTTGAATGTGGTAGAGATGCCAACATTTTTGGCGACTCGCAGGGTATTGAGCTCACCTCTATGTGACTATCCTAAGACTTTATCCTTTGGGATCAAATTCATTGCTGCTTTTTGCTTCTTCAGAGTACTTATTTTTGGTACCTGCTTCTTCCTCCAACCTCTCTATCTTCTTCCTTATCTCACTATTCTTGATGGTCTCCTTATCTCTACCAACTTCACCTTGATCGTTATCATTTTCTCCTTTACATCCTTCTTCCTCTTACTATTGGAGGTGTGTCAATATCAGAGGGTGTTTGTAAATATATTCATAAATTACATGTTCCTTAGCCCAAATATCTAGAAGGAACAGAGGACGATTTCTAAACTCTTTGACCAGATATCAAAAAATTTCAACCTGGTCTATGCTGGTGAAGGCAGCTTTTTAGCAAAGCTCCAATAAAGAGGTATGTATTCATGCATACTTTATCATCAGGGTTATTACTTATTTTTTTGCAATGGGATCTTCCCAACCATAAATATTAGAGGTGTCATTGGTGAAGGCAACCTATATCTCCTTTATCTCCGCATGGGGAAAAATATTACCTTCATCATTAGTGAAGCTGGGAAATTCCATTTGTGTGAGGGCCTCAAAATGGAGCAATGAAGTAACCCTCTCCTGCTTAAAAGCATCCCAAAATTTTTGAGCTTCTCTAGTCAATTCAAGCTTTGCAAAATAATATCGTAGAATGACCTTTGCAGAAGCCCAAGATCGAGCCAATGGGCTCATGAGAGTAATGTGGAGTTCTGTCTTCTCCAATTTCTTGATTTGCATGGCAATATCTAGTTAGTAGTCCATGTCTTCCTTGGTAGCTTTGATAATCAGTCTACCAAGAGCAACTTCCTTCTGTATTTCCCATATGAATATCTGAATTGTAGCTACCTTTGAAGCCCTAGCCTAGAAATCGGTCAAGAAGCTATAGAGAATCTCTTTGATGCATTCCCTAGTAAATACAACCACCTGCATCTCCTTTTTTGTAAATCTGCCCTATAGTTCCTAAACTTGAGAATTTAAAACCTATACCTGGCTCTCTGCCTGCATACACACCTTGAAGTGTTATTATATTTCTTCTTTATATTTTATCATCTCTTCCTCCAAACCTGTTGCACACTGCTGCAATCATACATATTTAGATTGGGTAGTCTCCAATTTGGCTCTTGCCTATTATAGATCTTTATCTAGCTCTAAATTCTTAGCTTTAACCTCAAAGAAGCACTCCTTATAGTGCTCCCCATGAAAGTATATGGAGCCCATTTCTATCTAGATGTTGCCCTTGATCGTCCTCGATAACTATGTGGTAAGAATAGTCTGTGGGCACCATCTCCCCTAGGCATTGCTAAGGACAACATAACCTTATGGGACAAAATTAAGAAATAATTCCTAAAGGAGAATCAAGACTACTACAAAGAGTGAGATTCAAGATATCAAATATTTCAAATAACACCAAAAAATGAAGGATTTACTTGAAGATTATGTGTCATGGTTCCTGGCTAACCTACAAATATCCAAGTAGTGTGGCTTGAAGGTTGATCCCATTAAACTGATCTTCCTAATAGAAGCTCATGAAGAACGTATTAAGACCCTGAATTTAATTACAATAGATGATATTTCACAACATTCTTTTAATGGCATATATGAATTATGAAATAATTACTTGATATCATTAGCAAGAAGAGGTAAGACATAAAGTACTATCTTCTAGATGTCTAATATAAGATCCACAACAAAGGATAACTTGATAATTTATTGAAATAAATCAAGTTAGAGATACTTAGTTTAATGGCATCTCAAATTGACATGATATATCTATAGAGGGGGAATGATAAAAATGAGAAACTACTTGGGGAATTCTACCCTAGGTCCTAAAAAGGAAATAAATTCAATTGGTGTCTATTGTAAAAAACTAACTATAGTATATATTACATGTTCCATGATACAAATGAATTTCTATCATTCCTAGGATTAAGTCCAGCTCTCAAAGGATAAAAGGGAATAGATGAAGTCTATTTTTTATAGCAAAATTTATTGATTCTACAAACATAATATTTAGATACACTCCAAGATATTTTCTCAATTTCCTTTTTGGTATATTCAAATTAATTTTCCTTTCTCCTCTCCAACTTGATACCCACCCCCTATATAGCTACAATAGAGGTAATCATAGAATTACATGCTTAACCAATTCCTTAACAAAACTTATAGTACTCATCTTGGAGAGGACGATAAGGTTGGTCACTACATTCACAACTACAACCATATTTGTAACCCCAACCACAACCATATCCATAGTAACAATAATAATTGCTACCTCATATACCTAATACTAGCATCCAAAAACCTGTTAAACTAGCTTATCCACCTATCCAACTTGACCCAAACCTAATTAACATATAGTCTTAACCTATCTATCAAAATGAAATTTTATATTTTACTATTTAATCCCTTAAATACAATGACATGCATTTAATATGAGAAAATATTCTTCAATATATAGCACCCTTCATTATTAAAGAGTAATAAGAGGAAAAATATGAAATAGAATCACATCCTACAATATTATAGGACCATAAACAAGATGACTCTTCACCAAAAAATCACTAAACCTTCTTACCAACAATAAATCCACCATTTATTGAAAGGTTAGAGCTTGAAAAACAATAGCCCCAACCTAAGTTTGAATTCTAGTAAAGCTAAATAATTAGGTGAATACATTCCTCTCTTCTAATATATTAAGCATGTTCCTATATATGCTAAAGCAATATGTCAAATTTACATTCAAAACTTTCTAAGAAATAATGAGGACCCAAATATGGTCAATGTTATGGGTTAAAAATATGATCTAATAGTGTGATAAACTATGTTGTCTAAGTATATAGGCCCAAGCAACCATATAATTGTTATTTTTATAGGAAAAATTCCTATGGAAGGATCCCTAATAGACTATAGGTTTATCAATAACATGATTATTACAAAAAATTTGAACCTATTAGTAATACATGGCCTCAAAACCATTCTAAATTTGCTCTAAAATGTTGATAACTTTAAGCTATAAGGGGTTCTCTATGATGTGTTGATATTAGTAGCCTCATGGGAATTCCTTTTAGAATTCATGATTCTATAGCCAAATATAAAATTTGGAGGATACACATTAATTCTTGGTCATCCCTAGTTAAAAACTATGAATTTTTACCTAGGTTGTAGGTTAGGTGGCATGACTATCTCAAATGGGAATCATACAAATAATTTAATTATTTATCCACCATAAACCCCTTGAAATGGAATACTCAATGTAGGTAGAAGAGGAGGATAGTGATAAGACAAAAATCAAATATTTTTTAATAATTGACCAAGCATTGGCCATCAAATATTAGGATAAAAATATGGTTCTAGCATTTAAAATTTCCACACTTGGTTGAATAAATCCCTCTCATTTGTAGTCCTAACATACATAAAAGTATTGAGTGCATCTCTAACCAAACCATGTACATCACAAGTAGAGATATTTCTATAGATATAAACCAATTTTACAATTAGTACAACAAATAGATGAAATATATTGTTGCAATAATAGTAGGATTAATGTAGTAGAAGTCTTTCTTGTAAAGACACTAAATATTAATAACCAATTAAGCTCTACTGAACATGCAAGGTATTTTTTCATTGTATAATAACCCATACAATTTTAAACATGTTATTATTGATATTTTCTCCAACCTAATTCATGATTGTGCTAAAGTCTATATGGATGATTTTATTGCTTATGGTAACTCCTTTGAGGAAGCAATAGTAAACCTAAAGAAAGGTTTTGTTAGAGGGTTTCAAGGGATAAACCTTTTCCTTAACCATAAAAAATGCTACATGTTAATGGCTAAGAGGATTATTTTAGGTCATCATAATGCATCACAAAGTATTAAAGTAGATTAGGATAATATTGAGTTCATAAATATCTTGCAAAACCCCAAAAGCCTAAATATATAGGGATATTTTTTAGTCATGTAGGGTATTATAGGTATTTTATCAAAATATATAGTGTTATTATGCTACATAAGAATCATAAGGGGTATGTTCCATAGTGTGATTATTAGTAATGGATGGAAAAGCCTACTCAAGTAGATGAATTACCTCCTAGATCATATCTAGCACTTGAACACTTTAGAAATAGGGTATGGACTTCATTGGTCTTATAAACCCTCTTCTAATGGCAAGGAATGGATTTTAGTATGTGTTGACTATGCCATGAATGGAATGACATAAAGTTCTTCAATTTCACAATGGAGGATAAAGTTATTGAATTCCTTTACTAATATATATATATATATATGAGATATGAAGTATCCAAGTTTTTTTTAATTAGGATAAAGAACAGGGTTTTAAAGGGTCCTAATCCCTTGTATAACAAAAGTATCCAAGGTTTTGATTATATATCAAGGCCCCCAATTTACATCACATTTAATTATAAAAATAATTGAGTACAATATGATTCATACGAAATGCATCCCACACCACCCTCGAGCAAATGAAAATTTGAAGACATCAACTGAGAGCTAGAGAATATTCTCATTAATAATCGGTTACACCAACTTGATTGGGATAACTATTTTCCTAAGGTAGTGTGGTAACTACAATAAGATCCAATCTCCTTTGAGTTGGTATATGATAATAATATGGTCCTCCTCATTGTATTAAAAGTGAATACCCTATGAACAATGCTATAATTGGGCATGAACATATCAAAAGTGCATAAGTAACACATAGACCAACTCAATATCTTGGATGATATGAGATAAGAGGCCATATTTCACATTGAGGTAGTGTAGCAACGAAGGAGTAAGAGGCATCACCGATTTATCAAGGGCAAGAAACTATAGCCTGGATACTGGCATCTCTTAAATGACTCTAAAAATAAGGACTTCAAGGATAAGCTTCAAACTATATGGAATGGGATTTATCTAATTGACACAATGTACAATTATAGGGTAATGAAGTTATGGAAAATTAACTTATTACAAACCCCATTGATGGCTAATGGATATTTCTTAAAGCCTTATACCAAGCCAAAGACAAGGGAAGAATTTATCACTTCATTTCAAAATTAGCAAGAAATCAAACTTATATAGGAGGTTTATAATCTTCCACTTTAGCAGATCCATAGGAACATATATTTTAAAAATAAAAATAAATAAAATAATCTAATGGTAAAAACATATTTTTTTGTGTAATAAAATAGGCTAGTAGTCATAAAACAAGTTAATACCTGAAAACTAGGCTACTGGGAAGTATCTACTTGTACACAAAAATTTAAAACTTTACTAAGTGTTTTTCACTATAGAAATTAACCCTTGTATTGGATACATCATAACTTTAGTCTTAATTTAGCAATAAGTTAAACTAGGTAATATGCACACTCCCTTTTCTCTATCTTGATATACCTAATTTCTAGAAATGATTCAATTGGATATTTATGTCATTTAGAAATTTATAACATGTATTACAACATTTTTACAAGAATAGTTCAACTTACAATGACTAAAGCATGCACTTTAGTGGGGTCCATCTCATTGTAATTATATCCTATAATATTAATATGGTTGCACATTATAGGTTACCTAGTTGTAGTTAGTACCAGGTTCATCTATGTCTATAGATCTTTGTAACCACTAGTTTTGGTATACTAAAGTAGGTGTGATTCTATTATAATATTTCTTATTGCATACAAATAACTTGCTACAATCATATAGTGTATATTATTTAGTCCTATTCAACACATATTTTCTCACTTTATCTTGTTATAGTATTGTCTCCATGTGCCCTATATATGTATATCTAATATTCAATTACGAGGGTATGTGCTCTCTTGCTACATGGATACATAACAACTAAGAAACTACCTACACGATATTTGACTATTATGAGTTAGATAAAGCAACACTTTTTAGATTTTGATAGAAGAAGAGGAGTTTGGCATGTGTGATCTACCAACATTTGGTTGGATCATCATATAATTTGATGTCATTAAAACTATAAGCTTCATCTCTTAATTAATTACAACTTTATAATCATCATCATCATAAGCAAATCCCAAGGAACATGCATGATTATATTAAAAAAGGACCATGATGAGAGGATAGTCACCAAGCTCATGTGATAATAAATACATGCATCTCTAGATAAAGCCTAAATTTATGGGTTTTATCCTTGAATTAGACAATATAACTAGTAGCATGACTATAATGACTTCTAGATTGTAAATCAGTGACCTATTATTACTATAGGGTGCACATGAAGACAATTGTAAAGTACACAAATGACCAATTGTAGTAGACAAAAAGGACTAATTTTAGTGGCTAAGAACAATTATTCACCAAGAAATATTATTTTAGCATAAGCAAGCAGATAATATGGGAGGAAAAATGAACCAAAGAGAGCCTAGAACAACAAAAATGTAGGAGTAGGATTATTTATTTTAGAGATCCAAAATATGTGAGTAGGCATATTCTCTTCTATAAGCCATATTATGAAAGAACTCTTGATATTCAAAAATTGTATATGAATTCTATATTTATAATCTCTATGTGTCATATCATTTTGATTGGAATCCTTGTCTCTTTATGGGGGATGTCTAGCTTAGATATATTTGTTCATACATGCAAAATAAAGTAAACAGGGCTAAGAAAATTAGGGCCCATCAAGAAGTAGATAAAAGTATGGATATTACCATTCATGAGGCCAATGATAAACTATACATAATAATAAATATGATGGATTATTCTCATATTATAAGAGTTAGATAGTTAATGGAGATTCATCATAGGGATGCCATCATGACTTTTGAAAGTCTACATGCTCAATTATCTAGACCTACATATAAGGTAGAAAATAAATGGTGGAGAAGATCTTTAGTAATATAAAAATAAGATATCCCTCTTCCTACCAAGACTTTGGTTTTATCTTGAGGAATACAAAGCATTATCTTGAATTGGTAAAACAAGCACCAATGGCATGGATTGGGTTGTGCTTTTAAAATCCTATATTCTAGTGGATACTATATAATACAAACAATAGTTAAGCACAATATGTTATCCAAATGGCCAAGTTAGAAATAAATATGAATATTATGATGATGATAAAAATCCATCTTACACCCCTCTGTCCTAAGTAAGAAATATGAGGAAAACCAATTTGCATAAGGATATTTATTTTAGGTCCTAGTTGTAGACCAATTGGTTCCCCCAAATCTTGTAAGGGGGGAAGAGGTCCAAGGTTAAAATCATGGGCCTCACCAAAATGAAAACTTATCCCTTTCTTGGTTCTTTTAATGATGGAAAATATTTAAAATGATTGAGGCATGGTGGTTATAGGGACGGACTACGCGAAGATCTTTGTGGTGGCTTCCAAGGTAGATAGAATACTATGGTGACCATAAAAAGCTGGATAGCCTGCCCGATTCATGGTGGTTACTTATTCCACCATGTTAAAAAATAAATAATAATAAATAAGGACATTATTTATTCCATTTTTGTATGGTTAAAAAATATACTTGTGTGGTGTTCATGTTGTTCAATTAACTATGTTGATTGAAGTGATATTGAGCTAACCCTTTGGTAAATATAATTCTTCCAAGTCCTATTTTAAAGGGGTAAAGGAATTTGATACAATAATATTTTGTTTATAGCATATGCTTTGCAACTCTTTTTGTGGAAATCTACTATAGCAAGCACCTCTATTACAATAGATATTCATGCTATATTCAAGTGCATTTTGTTATAGTCAATTCTCGGTTTGCAATACTTTAGGTATAATAAGATGGGTATTTAGTTTGTAATTGTTAGGGGGAAGAAGGTGTTCATATTACAATGGCTTCTCCACTATAATAACACATGTGCTATTAGCAATCACCTTGTCTCTGTACAAAAACACCAACATTTAAATACATAAAGGTGTTTATGGCCTTACTATATTTTGTCCCATGTGAAAATAAAATAAAATAGGAGATTGAAGAACACAAGCTTATACTGAGAGGGGGGTGAACAATATAAGACCACTTTTTACTTTTCTTTCCCAATCAATATTATGCAATGTATAGATAGCAATATCAACAACAGTAATCAAAGCAATGCACAAATCACCACACACAATAGAGACACCAATTTTACGTGGTTCACCCAATGTGGGCTACTCCACGGAGAAAATATTTCACTAAAATTTTCTCAATCAATCTCTTGGGAATCCTTTCCCTATTACAATGTTTATGGATCTCTATCCAAAGGAGACACCAATCCCCTAATCAAGTTCATGGATCTCTATCCATAGGAGAACTCCTTTCTCCTTAGCTCGTGACTGGTGATCTTCTAGAAGAACTGTTGCCCCCACTACTCTGGCTAATGGATCTCTATCCACTGAAGACTCATGTCCTCACTACCCTGGCTAATGGATCTCTATCCACTCGAGATATTGTTCCCTCTACTCTATCACCTCCAAAGATCTATCTCAAATCTGTACTAAACACAGTCCTTTGGTCTAGCACAAATCTGCTCAATCTCTGTCTCTGGTCTGGCACAAACTTGTCCTCAAATCTACACCAAACTCTATCCTCAAATCTGTACTAAACATAGTCCTTCGGTCTAGCACAAATTTGTCCTCAATCTCTGTCCTCAAGCCTTAACACAAAGCTTGACTCAATCTCAAATCAACTCTGTTGGATCTACCCCAAACCTTAACTCAAGGTTTGAACAAATCAATCAATCAACTCTGCTCTCAAGTCTTCTCAAAGACTTGTCTCAAATCTGCCTTGTAAGCTTCCACAAAAGCTCACACTAATCTGTCCACAAGTCCTCTCTAGAACTTGTCCAAATTTGCTCTACAAGTCCTCACTAGAACTTGTCCAAATCTGCTCAATAAGTCCTCACTAGGACTTATCCAAATCTACTCTCAATATGTATTGTAAGCTTCCACAAAAGCTCACACAAATCTGTCCACAAGTCTTCTCAAAGACTTACCTCAAATCTGCTCAACAAGTCCACACTAGAACTTGTCCAATCTCATAGAAACATAAAGAGAATTGTTAGAGACTCAATATGCTTCACATTCACCACAATACTCAATCACTTTCAATCACTATTTTAGAAACATATAGAGAATTGTTAGAGACTCAATATGCTTCACATTCACCTCAATACTCAATCACTTCCACACTCAAACAAAAAAAAAATTAAGACTCAATGCTTCACATTCACCTCAATACTCAATCACTTTCAATCACTCTTTTGAAACATACAGAGAATTGTTAGAGACTCAATATGCTTCACATTCACAAACTCTCAATCACTTCCAATCTCTCTTTTATCACATAAACATATAGAGAATTGTTAGAGACTCAATATATTTCACACTCATCAATACTCAACCTCTTTCTCAAATCAATTCAGAATATAGAACAATTTATTTCATAGAACTTGAGCTATCATTTCACACACCCACTTGACTAGGCTCAACCAAATCTACTCAACCAATCACTTCAATGAAATAGTCCTTGCTCACAAACCCTAGTCCAAGCATATGAACACTCACTCAAAATATTTCCAACAATGCTTATCAACCAATCTCACATAACAATGATACTCATGATATTTTCAAACCCTAATTCAAGTTCCTCACTTAACCAATGGCTTCAACAACAATGCTTATCAAACAAGGTTTTATCAACAACTCTTTATTCAGAAAACCTTAAAGCATTAACTCAAAACACTCAAAAAAAAACAAAAAAAAAGTTTTTCACTCCAAAGTTGTTTTAAAAAAAAACCAATCAACTCAATCAAGGAAGAATATGCCCATACCTTTTTCTTTGATGTAGAATGATCTTCAAAAGCCTAGATCAATTATCACAACTTTCTTTGCCAAGTACAAAGGGTTAGATGACAAGAATTATCACCCTAACACTTTTCACAATACCAATCACAATGATAAATCAAATCCCAAATACACCTTATTGCTCCATCTCAAAAATAAATTTCAACATCATAATTTTCATCAAAAATCCTCTTATAAAATATAACACAACTTCTACTTATAACTCCTTTCTTAAATTGCACTTATCAAATAAATCAATTTCTCTTTCCTAAGGTAAAAATAATGTTACCCTAGCAACATTCACTATTTACCACTTAGGTAAATAAAATAATTTATTTACACCTTATCCCTCCACACAACTTTGGCAAAAGCAATAATTAAAAATAAAATTATAAAAACCTTTTTTTGCCCTCTCCACGAATTGTGGGATTCGAACTTGCACCACTTTTCCTACAGCAGCGCCTTGGTCGCGGCTTCCACGTTGTGTGAGCCAAGCGCTCACCTTGCACACCTAAAGTGCAATAAGTGCTTTGTTATCTCTACCTTGCCTTAGAGCCTATTGGCTCCCTCTTCGCCTTCTCCCACATAGCGCTTCGAAGGTGCTTCCCTCACGAAATATTGCACGAGCCTTTGCACGATGTTCACAGAAATTATGGTGCTTCTTTTCACGAAATATTGCATGAGCCTTTTTCATGGAGTTCTCAGAGATTATTCGAATGCCAATATTTGGGATTTGGCTAAGGTATAAATACCTTTACCCTTCCATTCCATGCACGTCGACGGAGGTGAGTTTATGGAGGTCGGCGCTAAGGTTTTTGCATTTAAATATTTTAATTTATAAATCATTTAAATTCTTTAGAATTTAAATTTTATAAATTAATATTTAAATCTCTTAGCCTTCTTAGGTTTTAATCAAAACCTTTTATTTTTGCCCATTATGGTTTTTAATAAAACCTTTTATTTGACCACCATGGTTTTAATAAAAACCTTTGTTTTGCTTCACATAATATTAAAAAGAATATTATGAAGCCCTTTTTCATCAACCTCTGACATTGCTTATTTTGACCTTTTGACATCACCGGTGGTTCACTTCTTGGCATCAATGACAACTTCATGCCTTGACATCAATGACAACTCCATGGACTCAAAATGTCCAACAATCTCCCCCTTTGTCATTGATGGCAACCCAATAACTTTTTACCATTTCCTTGACCTTTTTATTCTGCTCCCCCTTGGAAATTGCTCTCTTCTTAAACCAAATCTCTCCCCCTTACTCAAATACCAAATCTCTCCCCCTTACTCAAATCTCTCCCCCTTTGACATCAATGGCAAAGGGTCACCTTTGGGGCTCGGGGCTAAGAATGAGTCTCTTAGCTTAGCCCCTCCCCCACCTCCTCTTGAGGTGGTTAATTCTGGGGTGGGAGTATTTCTACTCCCAGCAAGCACTGGTCTTTACCTTTATCCTCTTTCCTTCTCATCTGATCCTTCTGATTTCTTTGATTGTTCCTATTCTTGTTTTTGTCCATGTCCATATTCCTATTCCTATTCCATGTTTATATCCATATCCATATTCCTATTCCTATTCCTGTCCATGTTCATATTCTTGTTTATGTTCCTATTCCTGTTCATGCTTGATTCTGGAATGTCTGCTCTACACCACTTTGTTGTGTGTCCATCATTATTGCACTTATAACACTTAATGTTATTATTCCTTGGAGGTCCAAATGTCTTAGGATTTCTCCTGGTGAAGCCATATCCCTTTCTGTCATGAACCCTGCAATTCATTGCCTTGTGACCAAACTGATTACATGAGTAGCAATACCCATGGAAAAGCTGTATGTTCCCATATTCCTGTCTTTCATGTGTCCTGCACTGTGAAGCCATGTGCCCAAATCTGTGACATGAGAAACATCTTCCATTGAAATTTCCTTGTCTTGACCTCATTGGTCTCTTAGTCTCTCTTAACCTATTTTGATTGTTGTTCCATCTGTTTCTTCTTTGTGCATTGTTCCTTTCCTTGTTGAACTTTCTGTTGTCCAACTCATCCTCAGAAGTCTCACTTTCTCTTACACTATCTTCTTCTAAAGTTTCTTCTTCTTTAGAACTTGAGGTTGACTCTTCTTCTTGTTTCTTTTGAGCTTGTTCAAAACCAAGACCTATTTTATTTGTTGACCTTCTTTGTACCTTGATCATTTTATCCACAATATTTGAACTCTTTCCAAACTTGTGTAGCTTATCCTTGGATTTTTCTAAATCTTCCCTTAGTAGAGCTACTTCTTGTTCTAACTTTTCACATTCTAAGACCTTTGCTTCTAACTTATCCTTGAACTTCTTTGTCTTAGCCATTGATTTGTTTAGATCCTCTATAAGCATTCTTCTCTCTTCATCACATTCTTGAAACTGAAATTCAAGTTTAGAGTTTTGCTTTCTTACCCTTTTTACTGTGTCAAGAGCATAAATAAGTTATGCCTTAAGATCATATCCTTCTTTATCTGATTCCTCCTCTATTTGTTTGCCTTTGTCTACATCTTCATTTTATTTTGACTTGTCTTCTATAGGATCACCTTCTTCTTCTTCTAGTGCCATTAGAAGATTCTCTTCTGGTCCTACTAGTGCATCCTCATATTCATCATCACTAAAACTGAAACCATTCCTTGTACAACTATCTTCAAGATGTCCAAAATTACCACATCTAAAGCACTTGAGAATTATTGGTGACCTTTTCTTAACTTCTTTTTCTTCAATCATAAATAGGACTTCATCTTTATCATTATCTAAAAAACTAGTATCACTATCACTTGAGTACTTACTTGCCTTATCTGCATAGTAGCTCCTCTTTTGTCTTTGAAAGAACTTCTTTCCTTGTCTACCTTGTCCATCCTTGCCTTTCTTTTGGTGCTTGTATCTTTCTGATTCCCTGTTCCTGTGATCCTATTTTTCTTCATCATTGTTATTTTTAGCTTCTTGACAATCAGTTGCATAGTGACCATATTTTCCACAATTGAAACATCTAACATATTTTGTATCTTTAAATCTTCTTGAATCCTTATTCCTTCTACCATAATTAGCTTCTTCATCACTGGATGACTCATTTCTTGAATCTGACTTCTTACCCTTTGTCTTCTTAGTAGCTTTGAATGTTGCTTCCTTCTGGGGATTAGGTTCTTTTGTTCTTAACTCAAAGTTTGTAAGAATACCAAGCAACATATCTCTTGTCAAAGAATCACCATCCTTTGATTCTTCTATAGCAGAAATATTTTCACTAAATCTTTTTGGAAGAGATCTTAAGACCTTATCACAAACATCCGACTCTTCAACATTAAGTCCAAGTCCTTGCATAGCATTAACAACCTCATCAACTCGAAGTAGATAAGTACTAATGTTTTCCTCATCCTTCATTCTTAACTCTTCAAATTGTCCTTTGAGATTTCGTATCTTTGCTTTCTTGACACTTTTATCTCCTTCATATATGCTTTGCAACTTATCCCAAATTCCTTTTGCATCTTTACAATGCATAACTTTTATGGACTCTATTCTATGCAAACCTCTCAAAATTGCATTCATTGCTTTTGAATTGTAATGTTGTAGAAGCTTACCTTCCTTATCTGTAGGTGGATCAACTAGTGGTATGTATCCATTTTCAACTGCTTCCCAAATTTCATTGCCAAGTGCCATCAGGTGAATCTTCATTCTCATACTCCAATATATATAATCACTTCCATAAAATACTGGTGTTGAATTATCTGAGGATCCATTCTTAGAATCCATTATGTTCTTGAAAGCTTTTCCTTCAAGCTGTTAAACTCTTTCGAAGGAACCCGCTCTGATACCAATTGAAGAACACAAGCTTATACTGAGAGGGGGGTGAACAAGTATAAGACCACTTTTTACTTTTCTTTCCCAATCAATATTATGCAATGTATAGATAGCAATATCAATAATAGTAATCAAAGCAATGCATAAATCACCATACACAATAGAGACACCAAATTTACGTGGTTCACCCAATGTGGGCTACTCCACGGAGAAAATATTTCACTAAAATTTTCTCAATCAATCTCTTGGGAATCCTTTCCCTATTACAATATTTATGGATCTCTATCCAAAGGAGACACCAATCCCCTAATCAATTTCATGGATCTCTATCCATAGGAGAACTCCTTTCTCCTTAGCTCTGGTTGGTGATCTTCTAGAAGAACTACTACCCCCACTACTCTAGCTAATGGATCTCTATCCACTGAAGACTCCTATCCTCACTTCCCTAGCTAATGGATCTCTATCCACTAGAGACTATCATCCTCTATACTCTATCACCTCCAAAGCTCTATCTCAAATCTATACTAAACATAGTCCTTCGGTCTAGCACAAATCTGCTCAATCTTTATCTCTAGTCTAGCACAAACCTGTCCTCAAATCTACACCAAAATCTATCCTAGAATATGTACTAAACATAGTCCTTTGGTCTAGCACAAATTTATCCTCAATCTCTGTCCTCAAGCCTTAACACAAAGCTTGACTCAATCTCAAATCAAATCTGTTAGATCTACCCCAAACCTTAACTCAAGGTTTGAACAAATCAATCAATCAACTCTGCTCTCAAGTCTTCTCAAAGACTTATCTCAAATCTACCTTGTAAGCTTCCACAAAAGCTCACACTAATCTATCCACAAGTCCTCTCTAGAACTTGTCCAAATATGCTCTACAAGTCCTCACTAGAACTTGTCCAAATTTGCTCAATAAGTCCTCACTAGGACTTATCCAAATATTCTCTCAATCTGTATTGTAAGCTTCCACAAAATCTCACACAAATCTGTCCACAAGTCTTCTCAAAGACTTACCTCAAATCTGCTCAACAAGTCCACACTAGAACTTGTCCAATCTCATAGAAACATAAAGATAATTGTTAGAGACTCAATATGCTTCACATTCACACAATACTCAATCACATTTTTTCCTCAATACTCAATCACTTTCAATCACTCTTTTAGAAACATATAGAGAATTGTTAGAGACTCAATATGCTTCACATTCACCTCAATACTCAATCACTTTCAATCACTCTTTTGAAACATACAAAGAATTATTAGAGACTCAATATGCTTCACATTCACAAACTCTCAATCACTTCAATATCTCTTTTATCACATAAACATATAGAGAATTGTTAGAGACTCAATATGTTTCACACTCATCAATACTCAACCTCTTTCTCAAATCAATTTAGAATATAGAATAATTTGTTTCATAGAACTTGAGCTATCACTTCACACACCCACTTGACTAGGCTCAACCAAATCTACTCAACCAATCACTTCAATGAAATAGTCCTTGCTCACAAACCCTAGTCCAAGCATATGAACACTCACTCAAAATATTTCCAACAATGCTTATCAACCAATCTCACATAACAATGATACTCATGATCTTTTCAAACCCTAATTCAAGTTCCTCACTTAACCAATGGCTTCAACAACAATGCTTATCAAACAAGGTTTTATCAACAACTCTTTATTCCAGAAAACCTTGAAGCATTAACTCAAAACACACTCAACAAGGAAACCTAATTAAGTCCTTTTCACTCCAAAGTTGTTTTCCAGAAAACCAACCAATCAACTCAATCAAGGAAGAATATGCCCATACCTTTTTCTTTGATGTAGAATGATCTTCAAAAGCCTAGATCAATTATCACAACTTTCTTTGCCAAGTACAAAGGGTTAGATGACAAGAATTATCACCCAAACACTTTTCACAAAACACAATGATAAATAAAATCCCAAATACACCTTATTGCTCCATCTCAAAAATAAATTTCAACATCATAATTTTCATCAAAAATCCTCTTATAAAATATAACACAACTTCTACTTATAACTCCTTTCTTAAATTACACTTATCAAATAAATCAATTTCTCTTTCCTAAGGTAAAAATAATGTTATCCTAGCAACATTCACTATTTACCACTTAGGTAAATAAAATAATTTATTTACACCTTATCCCTCCACACAACTTTGGCAAAAGCAATAATTAAAAATAAAATTATAAAAACCTTTTTCTGCCCTCTCCGTGAATTGTGGGATTCGAACTTGCACCACTTGCCCTGCAGTAGCGCCTTGGTCGTGGCTTCCACGTCGTGTGAGCCAAGCGCTCACCTTGCACACCTAAAGCACAATAAGTGCTTTGTTATCTCCACCTTGCCTTAGAGCCTATTGGCTCCCTCTTCACCTTCTCCCATGTAGCACTTCGAAGGCGCTTCCCTCACGAAATATTGCACGAGCCTTTGCACGATGTTCACAGAAATTATGGCGCTTCTTCTCATGAAATATTGCACGAGCCTTTTTCACGGAGTTCTTGGAGATTATTCGAATGCCAATCTTTGGGATTTGGCTAAGGTATAAATACCTTTACCCTTCCATTCCATGCACGTCGACGGAGGTGAGTTTATGGAGGTCGGCGCTAAGGTTTTTGCATTTAAATATTTTAATTTATAAATCATTTAAATTCTTTAGAATTTAAATTTTATAAATTAATATTTAAATCTCTTAGCCTTCTTAGGTTTTAATCAAAACCTTTTATTTTTTCCCATTATGGTTTTTAATAAAACCTTTTATTTTGACCACCATGGTTTTAATAAAAACCTTTGTTTTGCTTCACATAATATTAAAAAGAATATTATGAAGCCCTTTTTCATCAACCTCTGACATTGCTTATTTTGACCTTTTGACATCACCGGTGGTTCACTTCTTGGCATCAATGACAACTTCATGCCTTGACATCAATGACAACTTTATGGACTCAAAATGTCCAACAAAGATTCTATTGGATAGTTCAAAGTAGTTATAAGTAATTTGGGCATTGACCAAGGATGATCATGAGCATTGAGATGGAACTACTAGCTATAAAATATTCTCCACTTGTCTATTTTGATAATGCCATGAGAATGCCCTATTCTATTATATGCCAGAAATATTACCATTCAATCATAGCATGGTTATGGCAAGCATCTAAAGGATTAATAGTATGATCTCTGGAAAACCAAATTGTATGCTCCTAATTTAGTAAATCATAGTTATCACTTTATATGGTTATGAAAAGTGTCTAAATGGTTAATAGTGTGTATCTATGACAAACCAAATTTTATGATCCCAATTTAGTCATTATAATTGTTATCCCTTTATATGAATAACATAATTTTAGATTTCAATTAGGGCATCAAACTAATATAGAAATCCTACATGTTTAGAATTTCTATTCAACCTATAATGTAAATTAATGTTATAAAATACATTCAAAATAATCTATATGAGTTAGTCAAACTATAATTAGAATTTGCATTAAAGATTTAGAGTATTTGAATTGAGTTCTAAGTTAGATTTAGATATTGTAATACTTTCATTCATTTCATATAAAAGTGAAATGTTCTTTTATCTTAGCATAATTTTATGAGATCAATGAGGGAATCAACCTTAGGTATTACCATAGTCAAGGCCTACTCTTAGGAAGTATACAAAGCTACTTGATTCTTACTTTATAGAGCAGGAAATGGTATATTTTATTCAATCTTATTCTTGTTTAAGAGGTTAGATATTAAATGATTTTATTGTAGCATTTTCTTTGACTAATTTTGACTTAGGAGGGATTCCTAAATCCTACGTGTCTTACACTCATTGCTCTAAGAGTTATTTTAGGACCTTTAGTAATGGTTGATAAAGTTGGTCTGTGAAAGAGACAACTATTAAGACCATGATAAATTACTTTGGTGTGTTATTTTTTGTTGATGAAGGACTGCTCACAATTTCACAATTTATTATGGAAAATATAGGACCAAGTTGGGAAATTACACTCCCTTATACATGAAGAAATATATAGGACTCTATATAATGGAAGATTAACTATTCTTATCTTTAGCAATTGTAAAATATGAAGTGGGCTCTTGAGTGTATTTCAAGTTTTGTAGGAATGCATCATATAGTTTAGTTAATTGTAGTTCTACTACAACATTCTAATCATATATAGTATAGGTACTTCAATACTTAGAACCCCAGATTTTTTAAATGTATAAATATCCTATTAGTATGATAGGTACACAAGAAGTTATACATTCTCTTCAATTTATGAAAATTGGGTATGCTTATTTATTGAATTTTTTGGTATGTTATTGTAGAAACCAAAAATGCGTCATCATGAGGAGGCTTCTAAAATACCTCCTTTCTAACTCACACAATTCATATTGGATAGCCTTAGGGTTAATCCAGTGATTTTCTCTATAAGCAAGCAAATTTTCCCATGGGAAGCCTAACCGTTTTGACCTGAGATGATCTCAGGATCAAAAATATCTCAACCCAAGACGATCACATAAAACCAAAAATAAAAAATAATAGGAAACAAAAATACCTTTCAGTGAGCACCATATTTTATGTTGATGCTTGATGTTTTGTAGACCATACTTTCACCTATCACCTATAGATTTAGTATAGACCGTACTTTGACCTATCACTTGTATGTATTAAGTGGTATCCAACTAGACTACCCATGTATGGGCACTTATCACTTTTGATTGGTATTTTCTACTTGCCATGCATTTCAGAGCCTATAAAATGAAACCATATTTCCTTTAATAGAGGTATCCCAAATTTTTTAGTTCATGCAATGAAGTGTTGCAAAAATAATCCGCCAAGTTCTTTTGCTTCCAAGACAATGCTATGGGATTGCCACTTTGGATTTGAAGTCACTTTATTCTCCCTCGAATGATTGCTTGCATCTCCTCAATGATCATCCATACCCTTTTTATTTGCTCTCACACTCCCAAAGATCCATTTGAAGTGATATTTCATGCTACCTAAAATGTTGTCCAAATCTGGTTACACCGAGTCTAAGGCCCATGATAGCGACCATCTCACCCTGATATGGTCTACAAACAGAGACTATCTCAACCTAAGATATTCATGGTTAAGTGACTAGTTTATCCATTTTTTATGCATCTTAGCTTAGATCCATGCGTTTCTTGTTCTTGCATTAGTTTAGATCTCATCTATCACATGTATACATCTATTTTTCTATTTGTTCTTGAATTTCTACATTGAATACGGGTCCAACCTTGGTAGGCCCCTCATATGCTACTGATCTATTTTTGTTTTCCTTGCATATAGGTAACAGGACTCAAGGACTGTGAAAGACTCAAAATCTGACTCTCATGCGATGGTCTCAGAAAACCTGCTCCCCAAATACTATGCTAGTATGATAATATCAATATTGCACCTCTTTGATTGAAAAAATGGGAATCACACCCCTATTGTAATATTGTATCACTAATGAAATCCTCTCTAAATGGGATCCTCTTGTAACACAACTGAAAGATCAATATAAAGATAATTATCATGATTTAAATACATTGATTTAGCATTTTATTTCCTTTTATTATCATGGTATAAATTTCCATCCTTCAAATGGTGATCATGATGGGACCTAGTACCTAATTTTCTAATGCAAATTTGATTGATTATCTCGATGATTTTTAGATTTTCAGCCTTAAATGTCTCAACTCGAGATGGTCCCTAATCTGAGTCAGAAAGACTACAAACAAGTATTTCTTCATCAAACATAGGCCTTCATGGTTAGTATTTGCATCGCTTTTGCTGCATTTTTCCTATTTTTGAAAAAAATAAAAAATAAAATATAAATCTATAGCATAGTTGTATTTTTCTTAGTTTTAAATCTATCAGACTATGACTTTCTAAGGTCAATAAAGTCTCTATCTATGATCATATCAGGTCGAGACAGTCTCTATCTATGATCATATCAGGTCGAGATGGTCTTTTTCTATCACTATCTCATTAAGATATGGTCTATGTATTCTCTATTGGTTTTCTTGCATTGTTTCATGGTCAAAGGTAGAACCTCATTTAGGGAATATTACATCTTAAAGATTACATTTTACATTAGTGAAATTCATCGAGTTATCTTTGCTTTTACCTTTTGCAATAATAAAAATAATCACACATGCATGCAAGTTCAAACATTGGTTTGCATTGGATTTCATCACCAATCACCAATAGAGATCAACAACATTAGCTTCCATTAGTAAGCATTGACTCACCTCCCAAACACCATAGTATCCCCCTTGAGTGGTTTTCTAGACTTCATCACTAGAAAATCCCCTACTTTAGGGTGCACCTAAAGTAGGTTAGGTTAGATGCCCTTTTACCATGAGGCTTAATAATCAGTGGAACATAGTTGTCATTTATATCCAATCCCATCCAAGGTTGAAGCAAAAGCTCTACTGAGCAAGTAGTAGGATTTAGACAACACATCCCTTCTTTGAGGGGGTATTTTATTCCTATAGAATTACCTATCACCTATCCATCATCATAGGAAACTATTTTTGTTTTTTGTGTCACATTCCTCAATAAGGGTGTGCACAAACTACCATTTTCAGAATCCATTTCATTAGTCCTAGTCTTTTAGGAATAGGATTTTGAAAACAAAAACAAACCAAAAATGAAAAATAAAAAAAATGCTTTCTTGATTACTTTGTTTGCTTTGTGTGTATAGTTTATAATGTGCACGTCATTTTCCTAGCTTATGGTTGTGATGCGCAATCAAGCTCAATCATGAGCAAACACTACTAAACCAGTACAAAGAGTCATGGATCACTTTTGAATTGATCCAAAATATCTTGTCATACTTGAATGAAACACATCCACCATGACTCAAACGTTATACATCACCCCACTGACCCTAACATGTTGAGTTTTGCAATCCAAAAGTCACCCACAGGTCCTGATGATGATCGGGATATCAATTATGCCACCTTACATACCTTATACAAAGAAAATTATCTTAACACTAAGACACCTAGGAAGTTACTGTGTATTCATAATTTGACTCATCCTATGTTCCCATTAGATTAGAACCAGGTGTACACTCCACACCAAGATAGGGATGCCCAACCTACCCTAGTTGAGTACCCATGGATGAATCATGAATATAATCATGTGGATATATACACCAATCAAGGTCATAATATACCCTCCATGTTAGCTCGTGTTGATATATGTTGATCATAATCATCCCTCTATGTCATACAATCAGTAACATGTTCAAGCACATTGCACTTTGATGCTACCTACATACATAGAACCCATCATGCGATATCAACATCAGGTCAATGCAACTTCTTTAAACATGGAAAAGAAGTTGTTGATATTTCTAGGATTGAAGTTCAAACCACACCAGTATGCATCACTCACACATGTGTGAATCACCCTCACACAGTTGACTAGGTAAACTATTCTTATTAGGAATCCAAGCCAAACCCTGATCACCAATAATAGTTGTAGTGGGTAACACATCAAATGTTACCCACACCTGGGCATCAAAGGCTACAAATTCAATATCACTTACATCACTCAGTGCAACATCAAAATATTCTCCCACACCCTAATCATAACCTTCCACCTCACTCATGCCCAAATTCTTTTTGCACCCAACATCATACACCACCACCCATCCATCATAAAGAACCTCATTCACCTCAATAATACCAATATCAACAAGAAGATAAAACCTATGAAGAACCACAACAAGAATATTAAGAATAATTCAATACATATCCTAATTCAAATTTCTGTTGATAACACTTATCAACCACCATATCAATATCAAAACCCACTACCTCCACCTAATCAAGGACAAATGTGGGCCAAATACATCATCTTGCTAGAATCCTACAAATTACTGATTGATCGCATTAATTCATTAGAAAAACAAGCCTTAGGTGCATATTACCAAAAAACTAACTTGTGGTAGCCTAGCAATCAACCTTTGCATCCATATATCCCATCATATCCATATCCACCTCACTTTGAGAAGCCAAAACTTGACAAGTTCAAAGGTGAAGAAGATGCACAAGAGCATGTGACTAGCTTTATGAAAATTTACTTTTGTATTCAAGATAGTGACCCATTAATGCTAATAATATGTTTCATAATACTTTTTGAGGGTGCTCTGGAGTGCTACAATTATTTACCACACCATAGAATTTACACCTTTGAACAATTGGTTGATGTATTTTTGGAAAGCTTCAGCTTTAGCATTAAGAAGAAGGCTAATATAACTGACTTGTATAATATTTACCGATTTGAAGAAGAGCTAGTCATGGAATATTGTAGTAGGTGGAGAGTAGTTCTAATAAAATTACCCTTCACCTTACCTATCATGGATCTAACTCACGTGTTCACTAGAAGTTGCTAGAAATAGATATCACTCTTGTTGCAACTTCAATAAAACTTTCAAGGAAGACCTAATCCAAGACAAGGTCATCAAGGACATCAATATCCAAGAAGGAGACATAAAACTTCACAAAAAATAATGTCCTAACAAGAATGCTAAGGGGAGCCAAAACCAACAGAAGGCAACTTCGGTGAACAAGGTGGTTTTGAGTGCACTTGGACCTTCAAATAAAACCCCACCTCAATCATCTAATATCAGGCCCAACTCCATCGATGCAATATCACCCTCAATAAACCCACCAAATTCAAAAAAACCAATAATCCACTCAACCAAGGCATCCACATTGCTAATATGCATTGTTTTTAGAACCCTTGGTAATAATATTTAATTAATTGTGTGAGGCATAAGCAATCACTCTCCCTAAAATTTGTCCACTAGATCTAAATTGACCAAATTCTAGGAATCACAAGGATAATTAGTATTGCATATATCATAGGCAAAAGGATCATGATATTTAGTCATGCTACTCATTTAAGAATATGGTGTAGTACATGATCAAAAGGCAAAAGATTCAAATTGATAATCCTTTTGCCTTGAATAATTATAACATGGGGGTCTACTAAGATCCCTTACCTCAATGCAGACCCACCACAACACCTAACATCACAAGTGAATAACATAAGCATGTCAATCAGCTATACACCATCCCACCTAACCAAAAAAAAATTGGAATGATAAATATTGTGATAAGGAATTAGAGATATCCAAATAAAACCACACAAATGGTGGATCCATCCACCATTCCTTCAACATCATGAGCACCACCACAACCAATCCCAATCATACCTCCTTCACCTTGCTTGGTACTTACGCTGAGAAATAGACTCATCCAAATTCTCAAAATGGCCTCAACAAAATTCTCCATCTATGAGCTAATCCAACAATCAATATCACATTGTGAAGCTCTAATAAATATTTTAAAATTAATTGAATTATAGCCATAATATCCCAATGTTTTCGCTAAATTTGTGGGACAAATTTAATTTTGCAAAAAAAACTGTAATAATATCATGATCATGAAATCGAGACAATACCCATTGAAATACCCAATCCACCATTGCACAACATGGCGAGTGTGGATGAAATTACCTACAAATGTGTCTTGATCAATATTGGCTCATCAATCAACATCATCACCACCTTTGTCCTCAAACATCTCAAATTTCTACCTTCACACATCACATCATTCATTTTCACCCTCTAAGCCTTCAATGATGCATTGTGTTCCACTATTGGGACCATTATCCTTCCTATTTAGGTTGGACTAAAATTCATTCACAAACTATGCCATATCTTGAAAGAGGCCATGCAATACAATCTCCTACTTGGGTGTCCTTGGATACGGGATATGAAGTGTATACCTTCAATATTGTACCAATGTATAAAATATGTGCATGATTGTCAAGTGCATTGTGTCTCAGTATATTTGGAACCATTTAAATTTTATCACATGGTTTCACATCCTTATGATTCCACCTTACCATCAACTCATTTGGACATTCAACCTAACCACCCCATCAAACCTCCAAATCATTCAGCAAAAGCATCCATACCTTAATCATCACAACCATCATCACAATTGTAATCATCAGCCTCCATGGTAATCCCTTTTGATCCATTAGACCCTCCTATGAGGAACCCATAGAAGTCACCCATGTCATCACCTTCATGTCCACCCTCACGAACTCACACATCCACACCTCAACCAACCAATTCACTTCCTGCACGTTCAATTTCAGCCATCTCCACCACATCCACCCATGCCTCTACCATAGGGGAATAACCTCCATCTACCATATATATTCCATCACAACCAACACCACCATAATCATCTTCCCTGCTACCATAAGTCATAATTCACATGACAAATATAATTATTAAGGAGTATTCAATGCAAGATTTAATATCCACCCCCCTCATAGAGTCAATCAAAGACTTTGGTAAACCTTACAATGCATTGCTACCCATAGGTACCATCATCCCCCTTGGGTTATTCTAGAGTCAAACAAATTTTGTTTATGGTGGCATTGATACCTCCACATACACCCCTCTTATATGGGAAGAGGAAGAGCCATTTCAAGAAAACATCGATTATCTTTCAAATCTATCATTTTCTCTATGGTACTTTTATAGCTACAATTGGCACAAAAATATCTTAGGTTGATATGAGCAAGGCTCCCATATTCCTATGGAACCATGTTACCATTTTCCAACTGATAAGTTAGGATTGTGATACTCTATATGTATGTCTAATGAAATTCTTTCAGATTCCCTTCATCACCTTAACCTAGGCCTTGAGGGCGATATTGATGGAAATGAGTATGTTTATCCTAGCCATACTCATTTGTTGAGTGATCATTTACAAATTGCTATGTTAACAATAAATCACAATAATTTATTAGATGAAGAATATAAGGATTGTTACAAGATGCTATCCTTTGTTTCATATAGCTTGGACGAGGAGTCCTCCCCCATTGTCCCTTTCATGGGGGTATTTGAGTTTTACCTTTGCCTATTCCCTAGGCATCTTCCCATTTGGCCATAGCTTTTCCCACTAGAGGATCCTATGGTCCCCATTCCACCTCAAACATCCCCTGTCATCCTGATTCCACCTTAGTTTCCCCCTATGTATTTGCACCTACCTATATTTAACTGCTTGTTTCTACACGAGAATGGAGTTCATCCACCATCCATCAACATTATCTCCATTTATCTCACCATACCACTCTATTATCCAAGTAACCCTTCCCAATAATTACCCCTTAATCCTTAGGTTATAAATTTTTACTACATTTCTCTTCCACCATCGCCAACCAAGTTCCTACCATTTGATAACATGCTATGAATATATCATTTGGCATCACAAACAACCTTAGTAGTTCTCCAAGCTAATATAGAGTCAAAATATGCATCCAACTCTTTAAATCTAGCTGACGATATCCACTTGATCCCTATTCCTCATTAATTAGAGGACTGATTCCATATGTTTATAAAAGAGACGATAGACATTGATATCAACACTAATCTTGAACATCCTCAGATTCTTAAACTAGGGAAGGGTCTCTCAAATGTAAAACATGATGCATTCACTAATATTCTAAGATCATATAGAAAAAATTTTGCTTAGTTATACAAAGACATGTCTAGGCTGGACCCAAATCTAGTGGTCCATAATTTAACACTTGATCCAATAATCAAACTAGTCAAGAAAAATCTTCTCAAACTACATCCAATAATCACCTTAATGATAAAATATGAATTACAAAAACTATTGGATGTAGGGTTCATCCAACCCATTGACTATCCCAAGTGGATCTCTAGTGTGGTACCTATCAAGAAGTTGAATAGGGGGGTTCGCATATGTATCGATTTTTTAGATATTAACAAAGTAAGCCCCAAGGATGAATTTCCACTCTCAAGGATTGATACGCTCATAGATGTAGTTGTAGGTCATGATATGCTTTCCCTCATGGATGGTTTTTTGGGCTATAATCAAATTCATGTTAATCCCGATGATCAGGCCAAAATTATTTTCACCACTCCATGGGGAACATTTTGCTACAAATTCATGCCTTTTGGACTAAATAATATATCAGTGAGTAATGACATACATCTTTAATGATTATATGCACAATATTGTTAAATATTATGTAGATGATATATTAGCCAAATATTTACTATGACATGATCATATTGAGGTTCTACGAAAGGTATTTGATCACCTATTAGAGCATAACATGCAACTGAATTCTAAAAAGTGTGTTTTTGGCATCACATCTAGAAATATTTTAGGCTTCATCATATCTAAGCAAGGCATTGAACTAGACCCAAACAATATTGAAGCAATCTTAAACATACCTCCTCCCACCAATCTTAAGCAACTTTGTAGTTTACAAGGTAAGATACAGGCCATCCGATGTTTCATCACGCAACTATTAGACAAATTTTTATCGTTAAATTATCTTTTATAAAACAGGGTAAAATTCCATTGGGATCAAGATTGCCAAAATACCTTTGAGGATATAAAGCAATACTTACCTTCTACACCAATATTATCTCCTTCATGACCTGGTGCACCCTTTCTACTATACATTTCTATAATTGAATTAGCCTTAGGGACTATGTTGGCCCAAAATAATGAGGTAAATAAAGATCAAGCAATCTACTATATCAGTTACTACTTTGTCTCTTACGAAGTCAAATATGTTTATATCAAGAAACTCTACTTAGCGGTAGTCTTTGCCACCAAGAAAATTCATCATTATATGATCAATATAACAACATATGTTATCTCCAAGGAAAACCCTTTATGATATATGATGAGTCATACATATCATAATAGTTGTACCATAAAGTGGATAATTATTTTCATAGAGTTCAACCTAGAATTCATTGGATAAAAATCAATCAAAGATCAGATTATCGTAGACTAGCTACCAAAAGTGCCTCTTCTTGATAATAATCCTATTATAATTGAGCTACCTAATTATGCAATATTTGTATTATCTAGTTTGGAAGTGCCAAAAGAACCACAGAATAAAGCTTACCTAACGTTGTTCTTCGATGGCTCCAAATGTGAACAAGGGGGCGGTTTCAGAATTATATTTTTCACACTGTAAGGGGCTCCTATTCCCCTTTCTTTCAAACTTGATTTTTTGTGCACCAATAACAATTATAAGTACGAAGCTCTCTTTTTGGAACTCAAAATAGCTTTGGACATGAATATCAAGTGATCAAATATATTTGGTGATTTAGATCTCATTATCAACCAAGTCAAAGGGAGTTACCAATATAAACACCCAATCTTAAAGAAATATAAAATCCTTGTGTTCAAATCCTAAAAAAATAGAATGGTATAACATCAAGACTGTTCCTCATTTCAAAAACCATATTATGGATAGAATGGCTTCCTTGGGATCCCTAATTCCACAAAATCCTTCAAATTATGTCATCGCCATTCATGTCAAAATGCTCTCTCAATATGCAGTTTCATGAGACACTTCTAAAGAAGAGTAGAGCATACACATGGTACAGACTGAACCATATCAATATTGGTTCTCTCAAATTCAATACTTCTTAAAACTTGCTTCCTAGAGGTCCCTGATCCCGTAGACCCCTTATGATAAAGTCACAACCATTTATCTTAAGGTCCTCCCTCAATCCGTATTCCTGTGAGATGTTTATAGAGAGAAGCAAGATGTTCATTTAGTCCAAGTTGAGCCTTATCAAGACTAGTTCTCACAAATTCAATATTTCTTGAAGCTTGGTAGCCCTCCTACGGGCTTGTCGTATGCTTCCAAATGAATATTTAAGTAAAGAGTGATACAATATGTCTTGCTAGGAGATACACTGTACCATTGAATTTATGATGATATCCTTCTTTGATTCTTAGAGCCCCAAGAATCCACTTGGACCATTTCTTAAGCTCATGATGATACTTGTGGTGGCCACTTCAACGGTATGGCTATCGCAAAGCACATCCTCTAAATGGGATATTATTGGTCTATGATGGAGAGAGACTATTGTGCTTATGTTATGAGGTGTGTTAAGTATCAATATCATGTTAATTTATCGCATGTACCTTCATAGGCTTTACAACCGATTCATTTGTTATGATATTTTCACAATGGAACTTCGATCAAATTGGCAAAATATCAGCCCCATATTTGGGTCAACACACGTTCATTCTAATGGCCATGGAATACTACACAAAGTGGATAGAAGCCATTCCACTTACCATTATGACAGGATCGCTCATTGCAAAGTTTATATTTCATAATATCATATGTCATTTTCATATTCCATCAAATATCATCTCTAATAATGGGACACCATTTAAAAATAAGTATGTTCAAGCTTTGTGCAATAAATATCATATCCAACACAACTTTTCAACTTCTTATTATCCGTAAACTAATAATTAGGCTGAGGCATTGAACAAAATGATTATAGTCATCCTTTAAAAAATGGTTAATAATCATCACAAGGATTAGCATATTCAATTGCCTCTAGCACTTTGGGCTTATAGGAAGAGCATTAGAACACCAATTAGGTTAACTCATTTTTCACTAGTATATGGCATTGAGGCCATCATGCCCTTAGAGCTAGAAATTCCTTCATTGTACATCTCATTACGATAGTTCATTGATGAAGATGCGGCATGATAGGCATGCCTAAATCAACTTACTCTTCTTTATGAATGATGCATTAATGCCCTTGAGCATCTTTATGTTTATCAAGACCATATTAAGTGATCCTATGATACAAAGGTTCATCCTAGGGAATTTTGGGATGGTGATCTTATGCTAAAGAAGAACCAGCAGAACTCTAGCATACCTAGCTATTTGCACAACAAATTTGCTACATACTGGTTAGGTCCATTCATAATAAAACAAAATTTGGGATCAGTAACTTATCGATTAGTTACACTTGAGGGCATTGAGGAGCTTGAACAACTTAACATTCTCCACCTGCGGGAATTTTATACATAAAAAAAATAACAAAAACACAAAACAATCATCCACCATAATTTCCATTGCACATCATTGCATATAATCATATATTATAATCTCTACTTTATGATCATTGCATATTCATGAATTTGGCTGATTGCATGATTAGTTACATTGCATTAGGCATTTTGTTTGACATAGTTGCAATCATCATTCAACATTTCATGTAGCATCACGTTTGTAGGAGAGTCACTTGTCTTGATGTAATCTCCTTTATCTTGGGTATACACCCCATTTCATCATTCACATTTCCATATTATCTACCTATTTCTTTCTTGTTCCCAAGTGATTATTAGAAGGTGTCAAATAGAGTTTTTCGGTAATTCAACGATCCCTAATTGTTCTTTCAAATGTTGTTGAGAATTGTTTTTGATGTTTGGTGATAGAATCTCACTTTGGTTGTACTTGGTTTATTTTAAAATCCTAACATGTTCACAATATTAATCATGATTTTGCACAAGGAAATATGATGCTATAAGGTATGTCTTGCTTAAAAAGTAAAAATTTTCCCTTGCTCTTCCTATCATGTGCATGGTCTAAAAATTTGAGAATTCACAAAAGGACGAGCTCATCCCCCATTCCCCCCTCTCAAAAAAAAACCTTACTCCTCCACAAAATGAACAAGTCCCCAAAAGGAATAAAATCCCCTTACTCTCCACAAAATGAGAAAGTTCCCAAAACAAAATCCCTATAAAATAAAAATCCTTAAAATCCCAAAGGAAAAGAAGAAAAAGAGTTTGAATCCTTGGAATTCTTAGTTTTTGATAATCATGGGGTGATCTCCATTGCCAAAAATAGACTATAGATGCCTTCCTGGTAGTAATGTAGCCTTATGCATGGTGATACATCTATCACATTAGTAACCTTCTTTTGTAGATACCAATGTCAGCTTGTGGTTGAGTTAGCTTTTGATGGCTTGCATTTAGAGTAGTGTAGTCCAACCGAGCACAAAATCAGGATAATGAACTTCACTATGCACACATAATAATATTAAATATCATGGTCTTTCTAGCATATTCTTATCTTACAGGCACTTGCGGGGTCAGTATACGACTTTTGATTGGTCAACTAGGGTTTTTAAGTCTCCTAAAAACCTTGTTGTTTACTTGTGACCTCTCGTTGTTCACAATCCACTATCATCATATTTCTACATTACATATCTTTAATTTCCATTCAAGTGTATGCTCTTGATGAAATTTTTTACATCTTGATTTGTGACTCTTATACATTCTGTAGTACCTACACTTAGTTTGTTATTACATCACAAATTCATTCATTATGTTCCATCATTTAAACACATTCATATTTTGCATCATTAAAAATGGACATATGTCATTAGTCCATCACATACATACCTAGTTCTAAGCATACATAATGGCTCTATAATATCAAAAACAATTATGCATATAATATACATACATCATCATGTCTACAACTCTAGGCATATGTCTATAAGCATCTACCATTATATTCATCCATCCACAATTACACATACATATGCATAAATCAAAATTTAGAAATCAATGAAGGATCATCTCATATATATATATGTGTGTGTGTGTGTGTGTGTGTGTGTGTGTGTGTGTGTCTACATACATACATATATATATATACATGCATATATATATATATATATATATATATATATATATATATATATATATATATATATATATATATATATATATATATATATATATATATATATATATATATATATATATATATATATATGTATGTATGTATGTATTGTTGGCAATTTTGGGTTTGAGATCCTAGCTTCTTGTCTATGAGTTGTCATTGATGTCAAAAGGAAATGACATTAATGTTAAGAGGATGTGTTAGCTTCAAAGGTGGAAGATTCCAAGAGAATATTTTTAAGAGAATCCGAAGAGATTCCATTGGCAATGGTTTTTATTAAAACCAATGGAGGTTCTCTTTATTATTTATTTAATTATTATTTAAAACCCTTCAAGGTTTTAATTAATTAATTATTTAATTAAGGGAGAAATTATTTTTAATTTATTAAAAATACTTTAAGGGTTTTTAAACCCTTTAGAAAGAAAATTTTGATTAAATTCAAAATTACTTTTCTTTGCAATCGACGTGTTCTAAAGTCCACGTATGGACTATAAATATGAGAAGGTTCCTAAGGTTAAACCCTCTTGGAAAATCGAAGGCAATTAATTGGTTTGGCTGCGATCGAATGTTCTGTTTACGCTGCGAAAGAGGAGAGCTCATGGTTTGAAAAGCTTTTGGAAAGCTTGACCGTTTATGTGGAAGGAAGTGCATCTTGGACTTCGTAAGCCCCTTGTGGGCTAGTGGCAGCGAAGGCTACGTTTGGGCCTTGTGTAGGTGGAGGTCTGTGTTTCGATCCCTGCGGAGGGAGCTATGCATGGATTAGTCATGTTTTTATTAAAACATGTTTTGTGCCACGAATTTCGGATTCTTCAAGGGTAGCCAATATAAGTTTGAGGGTTGTGTGGTGACAGCTTTAAGGATCAATTTTCTTCTACTCCAAAAAGGTATGGGCACATTTTCCTTATGAGTATGATTGGTGTATGTTTTCTGAAATAAAGTTGGAGTGAAAAGGTTTTCAACTAGGTTTCCTTTGGTTGGGTGTAAATCCTATTTTCTGGTTTGTTGAAGACTTCTTATGCATTGTTATCCTTGATGAGAGTTTTGGTGAATGCATAATTCTGGTTTGAGGTAGTGGAAGCATTGTGCACTAGGGTTTATGTTTGTGAGTCTTGCTACTTGCATTGAGTTGGTGGAACCCTTGGTTGGCTATTTTGAGTTTGATGGTTGAGTTGCTTCCATAGAGGTTGTTTGATCAAGTTATTGCTTTACTTGATTCATGATATTGGGCTTACTCCATTGAGTTGATTTGAGCAAGTTATTATTTGCATTTGGTAATATTGTGTTGGTGGCTATTTTGTTCAAATATCTTTGGAGGGAAAAGGATTTCTACTTGTTTCCTTTTCTTGTGATGATTGGTTGAATGCTTCAAGGTTGATGTTGAGTTGAATGGTGTTGGTTGACTAAACCTTGTTTGATGAGCATTGTTGTTGAAACCTTAATTGATGGTGAAAAGAACATGAGTATCATTGTTATGTGATTCTTTGCATAGTTGGCAATTTTTGGGGTTTCATGTTCTTGAAAGAAAAACATTCTATCCTATCCATTTCAAATATTGAGTTGAGTTTTCAGATTTGAGATTGAGATTGAGCTGAGTTGATTTGATTTGAGTTTTGAGATTGGGATTTGAGTATAGAACATATTGAGTCTCTAACAATTCTCTTTATGCTTCTATGATTTTGACAAATCATATTGGGTCTCTAACAATTCACTTTGTGATTTCCTACTAAGAAAGTTTTTCTTGGTGAGCTTGTTGAGTTTTTGGACAGGTTCTAGTGGGGACTTGTGAGCAGTTTTTGGACAGGTTCCAGTGGGGACTTGTGAGAAGATTTGGACAAGTCCTAGCAAAGGACTTGTGAGCTGAGTTTGATAGTTCTATCGGAGAACTTGAGGACAGAGGTGCATTGGTTCTATGAGAAGAACCTAAGGACAGTTGGCAAGTCTTTGAGAAGGCTTGTATGTAGAGGATTGATTTGTTCAAGAGTTGGACAGATCTGATGGACAGAGGAAGACTTGTACTAGACCAACCGACCGTGTTTGGTACAAGTTGTTGAGCTACTGTGGACGTGATCATAGAAGGTAGAGGTCTCTTAGGCTAAGCATTGAGGACAGGAGGTCTTCGGTGGAAAGGAGTTCCACGTGCTGGCAAGAGGTAGAGGTAGTTGATCTTCTAAGGGATCATTTCCAGAGCAGAGGGGAAGGTATCTCCTTTGAGCAGAGGCTCATAAATTTTGATTGGGGGAAGGTATCTCCTTTGGGCCGAGGCTCATAAACATTGTAATTGGGAAGGATTCCCAAAGAACTTTGAGATAACTTTTAGAGAAAAGTTTTATGGACGTAGCCCGACCCATTCGGGTGAACCACGTTAAAATTGGTGTCACTTTGTGGATGATATTGTGCATTGCTTTGATATTGCTTTGGGTATATTGCTTTACTATTTTGAAGTATAAAGGAAAAAGTAAAAAGAGGTCTTATACTTTTCACCCCCCTCTCAGTATAAGCTTGTGTTCTTCATGTATGTATATATATATATATACATATATATATGTCTGTATGTATATATATATAATCGAGTACATCAATAATACAAAATACCCATAGGCTACAATGTAGTGGATCCTTAGACCTCACATCTAAAATAGGCTAATAGACAAGCTCCTATCTCAATATGGTCTTACTCCACCACTCTCTCCACTACCCCCAGTCTCATATTTACAAGGCTACTTGGGTCTACTAGCCCCTAACATATTTGAGGTCCCTAATGCTATGAATTATAGTATAGGTGGTCTCACTAATGGCTCTCCTGAGGCCTCTCTCTAGTGTCTCTACTACAACTGGGAGGATGATGATCATCGCGAGGATAGGTGCCCACCAAGTCTATCCACATCATCCTCTAATAATTGGATGTACTCTTACTCGACTTGATACTGTGCACAATCTGCACTCAATCTAGCTCTCAATTGTGTAATCTCTACTTGTAGTCTGATCACCTCATTAGTAACATTCCCAACTATCACCCCTACCACCTAAGTCCATAGACCATCTCACTCTATCATGACTCTAGCTAGCTCCTCCTGCAAACTCTACACCTACTATCACAAGGTGTCCCTCTTATCTATCTATCCATGCCATCTCTACCTATTTGTATCCCATTGGCTCTACTTTATAGCATGGGTTATATCCATGTCTCCCATTTTTTCCTAGAGAATACGAACCTGCTCTCTTTGAGCATAATTTTACTCTTTTGTATCCTCCTCATCCACCCCATCACTCCTCACAAGGATCTCTCCATTATTATTGGCTCCCTACGATGATGTCCCCACATCCCTCTCCATGTGGTGACATACTTGTCATTGTGGGGAACTCTTTGTTGTCCCAACCACACCCTCCTTTGTTTCCATCTCTTCTTTGACCTCTACACCTTCTTGTGACTTCTGAGCGACCCACTAAAAATCATACTTTGTTATGGTACCTAGGTCCTCTACATCTATGTTGATCAAGGCCTCATCTACCTCCTCACCTAGAAGCTTAGCTCATGGCCATGCCAGTTGAGTCTCGATCATACTCCACCTATATTCCACTAGATCATCAGGTATATCCTACCTCACCCTAAGCTTATGGGTCACTCGTGAGTATGGAAAGTACTCTTGCTCTATCATGTGGTGGCCAATCAATTGTATACCATGTTGCACATGGCTTAGATGCTCACCCTCCTTAGTCCAATTTGATGCTCCCCTCCAAGGTCTCCATGTAATATTTTCTAGCTATAGTTTAATCCATGAGTCTGTGCAATTCTCTAGAATATCCTAAAAGGGGTGACTCTTACCTTGCTCTCGCTCATGCAACCACCACATAGCATAAGGGATATCCCTATCAACCATATCTCTATGAGCATCCCATAGCAACCCAATAGGTCTATCTACACTGAAGTACTTCCATCCCCATACCTATAGGAGGAAGCTATATCCTAATCCTTATCATCCTCTCTCTCTAATATCATATAGCTCCTTATAAAGTTGTGCAATTAGCATAGTCCCCCATGCTATGATCCTTGGCTACTCAACTAAATTCTAAACAAGGCCCAATAGGTTCTAGGGGAACCTAGCATTGAAAGAGTCTAGTAGGATGAAGTTAGACATCATTGATATAAGAACTACATGTATAGATGTAAGCAATATAGTATCGTATCCCATGATCAATATCACCCTATCATTATCCACATCACAATCCACACATCTCTAGTGCTCTTGGTAAACTCATATAAGCACTATCTCTCATCGGTTGGTCAAGGCAATAACAATGGGCTCTTCCTCAATAGAGATCCATAGAATTTGATAGACATCCTCAAGGGTGATTGTCATCTCATTTATGGGTAGGTCAAAAGTGTTAGTTCGGCTATCCCATTTGTCGATCAAGGCCATTAGGTAGGCCTAATCTACATGAATAGACTCTATGTGAGTCATGTATCGAAGAAAAAGGTCCTTCAACCACGTCCAATCATCATTAGACAATGCCACATGAGCCTCTCTAAAGGTGTTCATGAAATGATACCTAGATCTAATAATCTATTGTAAGCACAAGCACTTAATCAATAAAAAGCACCAAAAAAACAAAATAAAAACCAACAAAAAAACAAACCAACATAATCATCTCACCTCGATATGACAACAACATCAACCATCTCGAGTTGAGACGGTCCCATAATAAGGTCATATTGAGTCAATACAATCACAAGAGTGGTCATCTCAAGGTGATATGATCACAAAAAGAGGTTTTCTTGAATCAAGACGATCATAAAAAGCATGTCATATCAACCCGAGATGGCCTCCAAATCACATAAAAACATCCACACAAAAATAAATAACACTCAAAACGAGAAGGGAAGATAAAGAAATTTGAAAGCAATAAATACTAATCTACCCATCCCACCCACATTTTCATTTCACCTAAGCTAAACCATTTCACCCATCCCACCCATTCATTAACCATTTCATTTTAGTGTGGGCTCATTTTATTAATAAAGAAAATTTTGAATTTTCATCCTTACCTTCTTCAAACTGGACTCTCCACTCGTAGAGGTACCTGGTGGGTCCATAGTATCGATAGGTTCATTCTTTGATAGTGCTTCACTTCACAAATTTATTCTCTTCCTCCCCATCTTGCTCTTCTCTCATCTTGCACGATGAAAATAAATTATAATTTGTAAAATTCACTATTTATAGTTTTTCATGGACGAGACTGTTCGGGATGGTCACACGACACGACACGACCATTCGAGATGATCTTGTTATTTAAAAAAAAAATCATAAAAAAAACATAAAAATGCAACCATATCGGGTTGAGACAATCACAAAAATATTAACATTTCCTAGGGCAACCATGCTAACATTTCCACTTTTTTCAAGTGCCACATTGCTCTCATCATTTTACATCCCTCTATCGACTCATCACTATAGGGGGTAGTCAATAACTACAAACTTTATATCTCAAAATCAAGTCAATAATCAAACACTCAATTTTGGAATCACATTCATCCAAGAACCTTTGCTAGAGACTATCACAAGCCCTCACTTGTTGGGGCAAACAAAAAGTAAAACTCAATCCATTAAAATTTGGTAAACTCGATGCCAATTTTCATAAGGCTACTCACACAATTGATTAATTGAGGTGGTAATGCATCCACTTCCAATTGATCAAATAATTACGAGGACCCCTTCATCTGGCTTGTCAACATACTAAATCAATCAAGGCAAACAAAGCTATCAAAATAAAATTTTCAAGGATAATCATCCCTTCCATAATTGGGGCACCTTACATTGATCATGACTCAAGATAATCTTACACCACTCCCCTTCAAGATCATTTTCATCAATCAACATCATTCACCAACCCAGGCATTTTAGATCATATATATTTTTTTGTATTGTGCTTTTACACAAATCATCCCAAAAAGGGGTATCTATAGACACCTAAAATGCATCATCGCACGAAGGCTCTTGAAATACCTCCTTTCTAACTCACACAATCCATCTTGGGTAGCCTTAGGGTTAATCCAGTGATTTTCTCTAGCAGTAGGTAACTTTCCTCATGGGAAGCCTGACTGTCTCAACTCGAGACGATCTTAGGATCAAGACCCTCTCAACCCGATACAATCACACAAAACCAAAAATAAAAACATAATGAGCAGTAAAATTTCTTGTCAGTACAACATCAAATTTTGTGTTGGCACCTAACGCATTGTAGATCGCACTTTCACTTGTTACCTACAGTTATTTAGTGTAGACCACACTTTGACCTATCACTTGCAAGCATTTAGTGGTAGCCAACTAGATTGCCTATGTATGGCCACTTATCACTTTTGATTGATATTTGCCACTTTCCATGCATTTCCCCGAAGCCTATAAAATGACACCCTCTTTCCCTTAATAATTTCTAAATTCTTGATTTCATGCAACGAAGTGTTGCCAAAATAATCCACTAGGTTCTTTTGTAGCCAAGTCGATGCTACGGGATTATCACTTTGGATTTGAAGCTACTTTCCTCCCCTTCGAATGATTGCTCGTACCTTCTTAGTGATCACTCATACCCTTTTATTTTCTCTCACACTCCCAAATATCCATTCAAAATGATATTTCACATCATCATTGGGGCACCTTACATTGATCATGACTCAAGATAATCTTGCACCACTCCCCTTCAAGATCATTTTCATCAATCAACATCATTCACCAACCCAGGCATTTTAGATCATATATTTTTGCTTTGTATTGTGCTTTTGCACAAATCATCCCAAAAAGGGGTATCTATAGACACCTAAAATGTATCATCGCATGGAGGCTCCTGAAATACCTCCTTTCTAACTCACACAATCCATATTGGGTAGCCTTATGGTTAATCTAGTGATTTTCTCTAGCAGTAGGTAACTTTCCTCATGGGAAGCCTGACTGTCTCAACTTGAGATGATCTTAGGATCAAGACCCTCTCAACCCGATACGATCGTACAAAACCAAAAATAAAAACATAATGAGCAGTAAAATTGCTCATCAGTACAACATCAAATTTTGTGTTGGCACCTGACACATTGTAGATCACACTTTCACTTGTTACCTACAGTTATTTAGTGTAGACCACACTTTGACCTATCACTTGCAAGCATTTAGTGGTAGCCAACTAGACTGCCTATGTATGGGCACTTATCACTTTTGATTGATATTTGCCACTTTCCATGCATTTCCCCGAAGCCTATAAAATGGCACCCTCTTTCCCTTAATAATTTCCAAATTCTTGATTTCATGCAACGAAGTGTTGCCAAAATAATCCATTAGGTTCTTCTGTAGCCAAGTCGATGCTATGGGATTATCGCTTTGGATTTGAATATGCTTTCCTCCCCCTCAAATGATTGCTTGCACCTCCTTAGTGATCACTCATACCCTTTTATTTTCTCTCACGCTCCCAAATATCCATTTGAAATGATATTTCACATCGCTTGAAATGTTGTCCAGATCTGGTTATGCCGAGTCAATTACCTATGATAGCAACTGTATTTTCTTGAGATGGTCCGCAAATAAAGATCATCTCAATCCAATATGGTCACAGTAAAGTGATTGGTTTATCAATTTTTTTATGCATCTTAGCTTAGATTCATGCATTTCTTATTATTGCATTAGTTTATATCTCATTTATCACATGTATTCATTTGTTTTTCCATTCGTTCTTGCATTTCTACATTGAATACGGGTCCAACATTAGTGGGCCACTTATATGCTACTGATCTACTTTTGTTTTCCTTGCATATAAGTAATAGGACCCTAGGACTACGAAAGACTCAGGATCCAACTCTTATGCTACGGTCTCAAAAAACCCGCTCCCCAAACACTATGCTAGCACAAGAATATCAATATTACACCTCTTTGATTGAGAAAAGAGGAATCACACCCCTATTGTAATATTGTATCACTATTGAAATCCCCTCAAAATGGGATCCTCTTGTAACACAACTAAAATATCAATATAAATATAATGCTTATGATTTATTTCCATTGATTTAGCATTGTGTTTCCTTTTATTGTTATGGTGCAAATTTTCATCCTTCATTTATTCTTATAAAATTTGGTCTTGAACAAAATTAGTGTGAATGGAATAGATGTTGCTCCAACAATATAAAATATTCTATTTGATCAATAGATACCCTACCATATAGTCTTAATCATATTATGGTCCTTACTAAAGTGACTAGTATCTCATTATCTCTTCATAGTTCTTGTTCAGGCATATGGAAGAGATATCTTAAAGGTAAAAGTAGAAGGTAAAATCATATGTGTTCATGATGTGACATATGGTCCCTTCAAATTTCATCTTCAATTTATTGATGACACTTTTATTTTAGGCCATCCCTCTCATAGTGAGATTAGAATTTAAATTGATACTATCAAGTTATTAGAAGGATGTTGGGTAGTTGGTTAATCCAAAAAATTCTAGGATCTTCTATGAACACTACCACTGATTTACGTCAAACTATTTTAGATATTTAAGGGTTTAAATTAGAATAATTTTAATTGGATAAATGGGATTAAAATGGTCACCCTTATTACATCATCACTTCATAGTGGTATTACAACAACTTGGCTATTATGCATGTATCACATGGCAAGATTCAAACATGGGACTTCATAAACTTTGAGGAATTTAAGTAATTCAGCTAATGTTAGTTGATATATAAAGTTGAAAAATTACCATTAACATATCTAGGTACTTCCTATTCTAGCTAGAAAACAAGAAAAAGAAGAAAAATATTTTGAACTCAAATTTGGATACAATAAAATCAAGTTTAGCTAGTTGGAAAGACAAGTTCCTAAACATAGTTGGAAGACTACAACTCATAAAATCCAAAATGCAATCTATCTATCTAGATAGGTAGATAGATAGATATGTATGTATGTATCTATCAAGTTTAGCTAGATAGATAGATATATAGATTTATATGTATGTATATGGATAGATATATAGATATATAATATGACTTTCAATATTAGTAGTATATGTAACATGCAAATTTAACAAAAATTAAATATGTTTTCTATAGAAAGGATATGAGGAGATAATAAGGTTTTCTCTTGAAAAATGGGATAAGGTTTTCAAAGCAAAGAATATCATTGCAGTAAGATTGTAAAATTATAGATTTATCAGCTTTTTGTTAGGGGAAAATTTGGTTGGAGATTATTCCAAAATCAAGCAAAGGGTTGAAAAATGATACTTTGAAAATATGTTAGGTTTTTTGGATGCAAATAAATTGTTAAATAAACAAACCCTATATATTGGTTAGACAACATGGAACTTCATATCATCGATCATACAATTAATAAAGAAATATATTATGTGGTCATTCAATGAGGGATTTTTATAATACTTTCATATGACTATTGTTGAAGCCTTATATTCTTATTTGTAATCCAAAATGCAACCATTGACTTTGAAATTTTTGGTTTATAGAGGTTCAAAACTCAAAATTTATATTCAAATGAGAAACAATTCTAGATATTAAATTTCTATTATCAATTTGATTAAGGGAAGGGACCTTAGACAAGATATGAAGAAGCTCTAAAATATGCTTTAGAAATTGTATTTGACCAATCAATTGGAATTACATACCTCTAAGGATTTCCATTAGAAGACTATTTTGACACTTGATTCCATCCCTAAGATCTTAACATTTATTTGCTTAGTATTCCCAAGAGAAATTATTATGAATGGTAGCTTGCAAATAATAGGATATCATGGACCTTTCAAGTGTGCCTTATGTAAGTGTATTTAGAAACAAAAATTATTTACTTCTTCATTATTTTTTTTTATATAAGTTGGGAATATTTTTTTAAGAACAATGAGAACCTATTGAATTGCTCTATCAACGTTAGACAAGTTGATGAAATGCTGGAAAAAATATTTCCAAGCTAAAGCATTAAGCACTCTATGAAGGATTGATCATACCAATACTTGTTGGACTTTTGTGGATTGATAATGATAATAATATATTTTTAAAACCAAATTTTAAAATCACATCCAAATTTAGCTTCACATTGTTTTATCTTTTGCTAAATGTTTACATGTATGGTGCTTGTCATTGGAACTATTATGTATGGAAAAAGATGTGTTAGTAACTTGGTCATATGACTTTAATAAACATTCAAGGCTATGTGTAAAAATGGAGTTAATGCAAAGGTTCTATAGTGATCCATGGTAAAATAAAAATCTCTATAAGTTGAGTTCATAACACTTAATTTTGATGGTGCTTCCAATGGAAAACCTAGAAAATCCAATGTCAAAGGTAGAGCTTATGCGGATAATTAGAGAAAAATTATCCTCACCTACTTAAAATCATATTGAACTTTAACAAAAAAACTACGTAAAGGTTAGGGAACACCTTACAAGAATTATTATAGCCATGGAAAAAATATAGATATATATTTCAATTGAAGGGAATTCACATATTATTATTAATGGTGTCAACAAAAATAGATGTGGGAATAAAATCAATGTTGATATTATTTTTTAAGTTCAATTATTAATAGAGGAAATATCTTAGAAATTTCAACATATCTACATAGAAGCAAATAGAGTGGAAATTAATTAACCAATTGCAAAATTGATCTTTATCTTAGCAAAATTAGAATTTTACAAAGCAATTAGCCAAGGGAAATCATATCGCTTAATGAAAATGATATGAAAATTTTGATATAATAAAATTAATGTTGTGGATAATATGACATATATCTTTGATAAAAAGATAGAATGGATATATTATAACTTGTTGGAGTTTAAGGTGTTGCCTAACAGTCTTATGTTTCTTAATACTATGTTTGACTATTTGACCTTTAACTAATTTCCATTAGTGGATTATATTGTATTAGGATCGATGTAATTTAGAATAATTTTTATTAGTCCTAATGTAATTTAATGTAGAATGAGTTAATGTAGTTATAAATAAAGACCCTTTGTACCTCTCAAACAACATATCATATGATGTATTTTCCTCTATTGATATCAATTGTGGTTTACAAACCTTTCCAAATTCTCTTACATTACTTATGCTCTTTTGAAATATTTATGTGGATGTTTGATATTCATCCTTGGACCTCTTGGTTATTTTCTTAGTGATATAAAAGCAAACAAAACTTTGTCTAACATTTGCATCTCTTCCTAAAGAGATATTTCATTTTGATCTCTCTTTTCTAGTTTTGGTTATCTTTCTCTAGATTTACTCATTAAGTATCTTATGTAGGCATTTACAAATCCCTAGTTAAATTTTTGACTTGTTTAGTTGACTAGAGATCAAGATAGTGATTATTAGGCTTAAAAAATAAAGGATTAAAATAAAATTATCCATTAAGAGATGTTGTCAAAAGTTCAAAGTTATTTTGAAGGTCAATGCAAGGAGGGAACATATTTAAAAGTTTTATTTTATTTGAAAATTATTTTGTGTGGGACACTTGGCCAACACCGCCACATGATACATAAATAATTATATTTTTATCAAAATCTTGTATGTTCTCTTAGTGAATCTCTCCAAAATTTATCTTTATGTTTTGGGTGAGCAATATGTGTGACATTAGGCACTATGAAGATTTATTACTTGGTTTCTATATTTTCCTTTGGATATGGCCATCCAACTTATTTCATCAATCACTTTTATCTATGATGTTGATTTCTAACCCTCCTCCTTCCCTATGATACCCCTTTATTTCGTATTGTTTGTCCTTCTATCTAGCTTGATAAGCAAGAATTGATACTCTTGTGATAGGCAAATGTAAGAATTATTATGCAAACAACTACCAACTTCTAGGTTGTGTGGATTAGGTATGACATGTGTATTGAGCAATAAACAAGTTTTTTAAGGAATGTACAAAATATAGTGTGGACCCCCATCTCAAATTTGTTAGCTATCTCCTTAATTTTCATTGTTTATTTTCTTGAAGTATTTAGTTCTCCCTTTCAAGATGAATATTTCTCTTTCTAAGCTTGATCTCCAATTTTCTAAGGAAAAAATGATGTGCAAAAATAAGAAAATCAAAATTTGCTCCTTTTTATTAATGTTTGGGAATGCCTTGAAGAGAAACTTGCTTCATCTCTAACTATGAAGGATAATAAAATTGTTTGGTGTATTCTTTTAACAATATACCCATTGAGTTAGGCACTATATCTTTGATGATAAAAATGATCCAACTAGTGTATGGAAAGAAATAGATAAAAGGTTTTGTAACGATACCACTAATAAAGTTACTAAGTTTCATAGAGAGATGTCACGTCTTGATTTGTAATATTTCAATACTATTGGTGCTTTTTTAACAAGATTTATTATCTATAGTCCATGATTAAAATTGTAGGTTCTACTAAAATAGCCAAAGGAGATATCATGGATAACATTATCTATAATCTTTCAAAAAATTTAGCACTCTTGTGATCATGATTTAAACCAATTTAATATTGAATTTATCTCCAAATTATCATCTCTTTGATATCTTCATGCAATTCTTCAAGGTGTTGTTAATGGAGGTGTCAACTTCAAAGGGATGAATCACAATCTTATGATCAAATTTAATAAAGGTGATGGTAGCAAAGGAAATGGTAAAGGAAAAGGTAAGTAAAAATACAATTAGAAGTAAAAAAACAATAATGGTGAAGGATGCAAGAAAGAGAGACAAATTTATCGCTATTATGAAAAGATTGATCACATTGTGATATTTTACTAAAGGCAAGAAAAAGAATTTGAAAAGAGAAAAGAAGGAAAATTTTCAAGATGAAGATAAGATTTTGATTTCTTGTGCACAACCCTTCCATAAGGAGGTATTACCTTTTTGTTTATATAAACATTCTTCTTATTCCATTAATGATTGGTTCATTGATTCAAGAACTTCACATCTCATAACTAGGAACATAGAATTATTCAAAATATTTCATGATGGGAATATAGATTAGCATGGTAATTTTCATGGGGATGGTCCTCATGATGTTGGTAATGATATTGAACATGACTATTGAGTTATTATTGGTGATGTTATGGACCATGGCATGGGTAGTCATGGACACTCTACTCATTTAGATGATGCTGCTACTTCTTCTAGTCCTCCAAAACTTAGATCTAGTTGACTAAAATAGGCTCAAAAGGTCTTGTAGGATGCTCCTAGTGAGGCACTAGAGTTGCATAATGTGGATGGTAAGACCCATTCTCAAAAGAATTAATTTAATTTTCCTCTCATATACAAGGTTAAAGAAGGGAGTGATCCTAATACTTTAAGACAATGTAGTGGGAAACTTTGATATGAACAACTATTAGGGATAAGTATGATGCTTTGATGAGGAACCATACTTAGGAGTTGGTTCCAAGGCCCCATGGAATGTACATTGGTATGTGTAGATGGGTCTACAATACTGAATATACTACCAAGGGTGATATGGAGAAGTATAAGGCTTGTTTGATAGCCAAAGGTTTCTCTCAATAGGAGGGCATTGACTACAATAAAATTTCTACTCCTAGCTTGCATGGATTCTATATACCTTGTGCTAGCATTGGATTTTTGTTTTGGTTAGAAGGCGTATCAAATGGATGTGAAAAGTACATTTATTAATGGTGATTTGTATGAGTAAATTTATATGGAGCAACCACCTAGTTTTGTGAAGTACCCACTCATATGTATGCAAATTAAGTCATTATATGGGCTTAAACATGCACCAAGGACATGGTATGAGAAGATAGACACCTTGTTTGTCAACTTATATTTTAGGAGGTATGAATTTGAGACTAATGTCTATGTTTAGATGGTTGATGGATACTTCATAAAAATTGTTCTCATTGTAGATTTTTTGATTCGCACTAAGGTTGCTACATCAAAATTTGCAAAAATGAAGGCTAGGTGGATGAATTCCTTTAAGATCACTGATTTGGGCTTGTTGCATTTCTTCTTAGGCATTCAAGTTTGGAAAATGAGTGATGGAATTTTTCTTTCTCAACTTAAATATATGTTGGACCTCTTGAAAAATTCAATATGATTCATAATAAACTAGTGAAAAATCCTATTGTTTTTGGAATTAAGCTTGATCTTACTCTACCTAGTGATCCTAAGGCAAATGTCTCTCGTACCATTCCTTAGTGGGTAATTTGATATATTTGACCCATAGTAGGTTGGATATTGCCTTTTCTATTAAATATGTGGCTAGATACATGGCAAAATCATGAGAAACTCACCAAAAAGCAACTAAGAGGATTTTGAGGTATGCTAAGGGGAAGTTGGAGATGGACATTTTCCATGTAAGGGATGACACTCCCAAATTGATTGGTTATTGTGACTTGGATTATATGGGAGATGATGAGGCTAGGAAATCCATTTTAGGATATGTATTCACCTATGGCATTGGCCCCAATGCTTGGTTGAGTAAAAAGCAAAATGTTGTCTCTCTTTCATCCACGATAGTAGAGTATAGGAAAACGGTGACAATTGAAAAACACCTTTAGAGAACTTATTATTTTATAGAGGAGTTTTGGTTCTAGCAAAATGGACCCTACAACTTAATGGTTTTCAACCAAAGTGTCATCAAAATGGCCAAAAATCCACTTCAACATCAACGTAAAAAAAATGAGAATTATAGAATAACAAGATTGATATGTAGTGTATTTTCCTTGATAAACAATTATAGAATAACAAGATTGATATGTAGTATAATTTCCTTGATCAACAATTGGAAAACATATTCACTATACCATTATCGTAAGTATCATTATTTCAATTATGCAAGATGATTAGGATGAGAGAAGTTACCATCAAAGTAGATTGTTTGGGTGAAAACACCTTCACTCATGCTCTAGACTATGATTCTAATGACTTCCTAAGCTTAACTTAAGGGAGAGTGTTATAGGTTAAAGTTTTTTCTAATGATGTTGTGTTTCTTAATACTATCTTTGATCATTAGACCTTTAACCAACTTCCATTAATGAACAAAATTATATTGAAATCAACGTAATTTAATATAATATTTAACTAATTTTAATATAATTTAATGTGAGATGAGATTAGACCTTTAACCAACTTCCATTAATAAACGAAATTATATTGAGATTAGACCTCTTGGCCATGGCTCCTTCATGCCTTAAGAATCTTAAATTCAAAAAAGTAGTATAAGCCTTAAGAATCTCATAAACTAGGTTGTCTTCTCCGTTAATATGAATGCATTCACACAATTGCTAACTGACATTAGCTTGAGAGGCAGGCATGCAAAAGTTAGTGGCAAGTGAATAGAGGTGAAAATACAATACATATCATGATAAAGTTAGTAGCAGTGAATATATATGAAAATACTGTACATATCATGATATCCCCTACCTCGAATTTAAGGCACCACAAAGTTTGAAATTGATGGCTAAACTAGGAAGCACTGGAGGTCAGCGCCACCATAATGATCAAAAAACATAAGGGTCTGGTCTGGTCATATTTTGGGTGAGCAATAGGTGTGACATTAGACACTATGAAGATTTATTACTTGGTTTCTATGTTTTCCTTTGGATATGGTCATCCAACTTATTTCATCGATCCCTTTTATCTATGATGTTGATGTCTAGCCCTCCTCCTTCCCTGTGATACCCCTTTATTTCGTATTGTTTGTCCTTCTATCTAGTTTGATAAGCAGACATTGATTCTCTTGGGATAGGTAAATGTAAGAATTAATGGGCAAACAACTACCAACTTCTAGGTTATGTGGATTAGGTATGACATGTGGATTGAGAAATAAACAGGTTTTTTAAGGAATGTACAAAATATAGTGTGGGCCCCCATCTCAACTTTGTGAGCTATCTCCTTAATTTTCATTGTTTATTTTCTTGAAGTCTTTAGTTCTCCCTTTCAAGATGAATATCTCTCTTTCTAAGCTTGATGTCTAATTTTCTAAGGAAAAAAATGGCGTGCAAAAATAAGAAATTCAAAATTTTCTCCTTTTTATTTATGTTTGGGAATGCCTTGAACATAAACTTTCTTCATTTCTAACTATGAAGGATAATAAAATTGTTTGGTGTATTCTTTTAACAATATACCCATTGAGGTAGGCATTGTATCTTTGAAAATAAAAATGATCCAACTAGTGTATGGAAAGAAATAGATAAAAGGTTTTGTAATGATACCACTAATAAAGTTACTAAGTTTCATAGAGATATGTCACATCTTGATTCGTAATATTTCAATACTATAGGTGCTTTTTTTAACAAGATTTCTTATCTATAGTCCATGATTAAAATTGTAGGTTCTACTAAAATAGCCAAAGTAGATATCATGGATAACAGTCTCTATAACCTTTCAAAAACATTTAGCACTCTTGTGATCATCATTTGAACCAATTTTTGATTTGAATATATCTCCAAATTGTCATCTCTTTGATATCTTCGTGCAATTCTTCAAGGTGTTGTTAATGGAGGTGTCAACTTCAAAGGGACGAATCATGATCTTATGATCAAATTTAATAAAGGTGATGGTAGCAAAGGCAATGGTATAGGAAAAGGTAAGTAAAAAGACAATTGGAAGAAAAAAAACAATAATGGTGAATGATGCAAGAAAGAGAGACACCTTTATCGCTATTATGAAAAGATTGATCACAATGTGATATTTTACAAAAGGCAAGAAAAAGAATTTGAAAAGAGAAAAGAAGAAAAATTTTCAAGATGAAGATAAGATTTTGATTGCTTGTGTACAACCCTTCCATAAGTAGGTATTACCTTTTTGTTTATATAAGTATTCTTCTTCTTCTTCCATTAATGATTGGTTCATTGATTCAAGAACTTCACATCACATAACTAGGAATATAGAATTATTCAAAACATTTCATGATGGGAATATAGATTAGCATGGTAATTTTCATGGGGATGGTCCTCATGATGTTGGTAATGATATTGAACATGACTATGGAGTTATTATTGGTGATGTTATGGACCATGGCATGGGTAGTCATGGACACTCTACTCATTTAGATGATGCTGCTACTTCTTCTAGTCCTCCAAAACTTAGATCTAGTTGACTAAAATAGGCTCAAAAGGTCTTGTAGGATGCTCCTAGTGAGGAACTAGAGTTGCATAATGTAGATGGTAAGACCCATTCTCAAAAGAATTAATTTAAGTTTCCTCCCATATACAAGGTTAAAGAAGGGAGTGATCCTAATACTTTTAGACAACGTAGTGGGAAACTTGGATATGAGACAACTATTAGGGATAAGTATGATGCTTTGATGAGTAACCATACTTAGGAGTTGGTTCCAAGGCCCCATGGAATGAACATTGGTATGTGTAGATGGGTCTATGGGACTGAATATACTACTAAGGGTGATGTGGATAAGTATAAGGCTTGTTTGATAGCCAAAGGTTTCTCTCAATAGGAGGGCATTGATTACAATAAACTTTCTACTCCTAGCTTGCATGGATTATGTTTGCCTTGTGCTAGCATTGGATTTTTGTTTTGGTTAGAAGGCGTATCAAATGGATGTGAAAAGTACATTTCTCAATGGTGATTTGTAGGAGGAAATTTATATGGAGCAACCACCTAGTTTTGTGAAGGACCCACTCATATGTATGAAAATTAAGTCATTATATGGGCTTAAACATGCACCAAGGACATGGTATGAGAAGATAGACACCTTGTTTGCCAACATAGATTTTAGGAGGTATGAATTTGAGACTAATTTCTATGTTTAGAAGGTTGATGGATACTTCATAAAAATTGTTCTCGTTGTAGATTTTTTGATTCGCATTAAGGATGCTACATCAAAAATTACAAAAATGAAGGCTAGGTGGATGAATTCTTTTGAGATCACTGATTTGGGCTTGTTGCATTTCTTCTTAGGCACTCAAGTTTGGAAAATGAGTGTTGGAATTTTTCTTTCTTAGCCTAAATATATGTTGGACCTCTTGAAAAGTTCAATATGATGTATAATAAACTAGTGAAAAATCCTATGGTTTTTGGAATTAAGCTTGAGCTTACTCTACCTAGTGATCCTAAGGCAAATGCCTCTTGTACCATTCCTTAGTGGGTACTTTGATATATTTGACCCAGAGTAGGTTGGATATTGCCTTTGCTATTAAATATGTGGCTAGATACATGGCAAAATCATGAGAAACTCACTGAAAAGCAACTAAGAGGATTTTGAGGTATGCTAAGGGGAAGTTGGAGATGGACATTTTCCATGTAAGGGATGACACTCCCAAATTGATTGGTTATTGTGACTTGGATTATAAGGGAGATGAGGAGGCTAGGAAATCCATTTTAGGATATGTATTCACCTATGGCATTGGCCCCAATGCTTGGTTGAGTAAAAAGCAAAATATTGTCTCTCTTTCATCCGCGATAGTAGAGTATAGAAAAACGGTGACAATTGAAAAACACCTTTAGTGAACTTATTATTTTCTAGAGGAGTTTTGGTTCTAGCAAAATGGACCCTACAACTTAATGATTTTCAACCAAAGTGTCATCAAAATGGCCAAAAATCCACTTCAACATCAACTTAAATATATATATATATATATAGAATAACAAGACTAATATAAAGTATATTTTCCTTGTTCAAAAATTATAGAATAACAAGATTGATATGTAGTATAATTTCCTTGATTAACAATTGGCAAATATCTTCACCAAACCATTACCGTAAGTATCATTTTTTCAATTATGCAAGATGATTGGGATGAGAGAAGTTACCATCAAAGTAGATTGTTTGGGTGAAAACACCTTCACTCATGCTCTAGACTATGATTCTAACGACTTCCTAAGCTTAACTTAAGGGAGAGTGTTATAGGTTAAAGTTTTGTCTAATGATATTGTGTTTCTTAATATTATCTTTGATCATTAGACCTTTAACTAACTTCCATTAATGAACAAAATTATATTGAAATCAACGTAATTTAATATAATATTTAACTAATTTTAATATAATTTAATGTGAGATGAGATTAGACCTTTAACCAACTTCCATTAATAAACAAAACTATACTGAGATTAGACCTCTTGTCCATGGCTCCTTCATGCCTTAAGAATCTTAAATCCAACAAAGTAGGATAAGCCTTAAGAATCTGATAAACTGGGCTGTCTTCTCCGTCAATACGAATGCATTCACACGATTGCTAACTGACATTGGCTTGAGAGGCAGGCATGCAAAAGTTAGTGGCAAGTGAATAGAGGTGAAAATACAATACATATCATGATAAAGTTAATAGCAAGTGAATAGAGGTGAAAATACAATACAATATCATGATAATTCCTGCTTCGAATTTAAGGCACCACAAAGTTGAAAATTAATGGCTAAACTAGGAAGCACGGTCAGCGCTACCATAATGATCAGAAAACATAAGGGCCTGGTTTGGTGACTAGTACCAGGTCATGTACTAGTTCCAATTTTATTGTCAATAAATACGCTATGCACTAGTGGACTCATGACCTTTGACTAAGCACCTGATTTTCTGGCTCTTCCCGCTTCTTTCATACGCCAGGTTAGGTGTTGATAAAGAGAGTTCGTTTGTCTGAAGGCTACGCCATGTTAGGTATTGATAAGAGAGTTTGTTTCTGTCTGAAGGCTAGCGTTAAAAGAGATATTCCCAGCTTTATTGCATGGCCCATGATGTCTGTATTCTACAGGATGCTATCCAAATGTGTGTGCTCTAATGAAGATGTTATTTGTAAGAAAAATATAAATTATTGTTTTCTAATGGTATCATGAATCATGAAATAAAATAAAATACTCAGAATGGAGAATTTTAAAATTAAAATAACTAAAAATGTTGATTTTATATGCTCCTCCTAACAGTGGAGATCATATAGAACCAATAATCTCTTCTTCTCCTCTTTTAAATATAGATTCCATTTGTATGCTACACCTTTAGATGTTCACCTAAAACTTGTCGTCCTCAGTGGACATTAAAAAATTTCTAAGGCCATTTATGGTCAACAGACTGGACCTTTTAGATACAGATATGCACCCTTGATGTGCTGCAGTTTGTTTGTCAAGTATCATACCAACTCTTTGTAAGAATGAAAGGCATTAATGTAAACATGACAGTAATCAGGTGTGTAATTTTAACAATAAGATTGCATTCTACTTGATGATCTGCATAGACGAACTAAGAAGAAAGGAATCTCATCATAAAAATGGACATAACAGAAAGATGCATGTGAAAAATATAAAACATATCTTCTCATTTCATATTTCGTTTCCTCGAGGACGGAGTCCACTACCCATTTTCAAAAAGCAGGGTCTAAATTTTTGAACACATAATGAGTGTGTGGGGCGTGTACCCCACAGATCTCACAACGAACGGTGCTGCTGCAGCCAACGAGATGATAAGACAAAGCAAAGAGTGTGGCCAGAAAGAGGGCAGGAAATGGGGACATCAGCAAAGCTGTCCAGCAGCACAAACGACTCAGACAAACTCAGTGGCTATGATAGCTACAACTCCACTACAACAGCTTTTTGATCTCACGGAGAGATCCAGTGTTTCCAAGTGTCCCATCAGTGTACCAGCCTTCTCTCCATGCTTCAACTTTCCAGTTGTTTGGAGAAGCTCCAGTCAGGCAATGCAATGATGGTCTTCCCAAGCTCGTGGTTACATGGATGATGATTCCCCAGAGAGTGTAGTAGCAGTACCATAAGAAGTGGTGGCCAGCTCCAGGTACTTGTCCATATCCCTTTCCATGGGCATATGGAGCTTGCTGCAAGAACCACCAATATGGGATCCCTGGGAGGTAATGGGAGGAGGAGGGTCCACTTGAAGAGTTCCATCCAGAACCTTCACCACCTCATGCATGGAGGGCCTCAAGAATGACTGCTCCTGCATGCACCAAAAAGCAATTCTGAGGACCCTCTCTACTTCTTTCCAATCCACATTTCCTTCCAGCCTCGCATCTGGAATGCTCGCTACATGACCACTCTCATATTCCCTATATGTCCTCATACAAAGTCTGTCCTCCTCAGGGCAATCACATTCTGGACGATCCCTCTTGCCACTGATGATCTCCAATAACATCTGCCCAAAGCTGAAAACATCCCCTTCTGGGAATAATTCTGCAGTGCCATTGGATTTTGCACAAATTCTTAACTTTTCAAGACCATAATCTGTCACCTTGGCAGCGAACTCGTCATCCAGAAGAACGTTTTCAAGCTTCAGGTTACCATGGCAGATGCATTCCCTGCATTCAGAATGCAGATAAGCTATGGCCCGAGCAACCCCGGTGGCAATGTCCAGCCTCCTCTGCCAATTGAGGCGTTTGGCTTGCTTCACACTCCCACCAAAAAGCCACTGATCAAGAGAACCGTTGTTTATGTGCTCATAAATCAACAACCTATGTTTGCACTCACAACAGAAACCTTTCAAACAAACCAAATTCCTATGATGAATGCTTCCCAGAAGCGATAGCGTCATCCTAAAATGCTTCTCTCCAACCTCCACATTGAGCTGCTTGATTACGAAAGCCTTCTTGTCAGGGAGAACCCCCTTGAAAATTGAAGGACCTAACTTGTGCTCAAATGTTTTGGTTAACTCTTCCACTTCTGAAAAAGACAGTCTAATGAGAGCTCCAGAACTCTGATTTAACAATGCATGCTTGCCACATTGAAAATTGTTTCTGTTTTTTCTTCTTCTGCAAATGTACAAACCCACACCAATTTCTATAACCAGAAATGCTCCAAGAGTACCCAAGCTGGCACCCATAAGGCAAACCCTACATACCCTTAGGGAACCAATTGAAGGGTTCGAAGAGGATGAAGATTGGACTGGATTTACTGAAGTAGGCTGGTCAACCGTTTGATGAGGATTTGGAACTGCCTCTGGTACAAGACATATCTTCAAAAAGGAGATTGCCGGGACAGAGACATAAGTATACCCACTAAAGAAACTTGTCTTTAATCTACATTCTCCAGACCCATCATTCATAACAGTTGCTGCCACACATGAATCATTATGGAAGCAATTCTCCCTACATTTATCAGAACTGGTGTTGGTAGAGATATCATGAGGAGGATAAACATTATATAGGACAGTCCTCTTGAGAGCAAGCATGGTAGCTTCTCCTTTGCAACCACCCAGTGGCATTGGTCTCCCGCATCCCTTGCTTGGAACATTCAGGTCCGTTGCATCATAAACTCCACTTTCAAAGGAGCATTTGCATACTGGACCTGTGGAATTGAATGTACAAATACCATAAACACCACAGGTTGCAAAAACATCACATTGATTCTCCACTGCTTGCCATCCAGATATCCAAGATTGGGACTCTTCAATCCATGAATACATTCTAAGGTTCCCATCCACATCTAGCCTCAGATACCTCAAAACCACCTTAGTATCTGTATAATCATTGCTGAATCTAGACCATACCAGTCTTCTCCTACGGTCAAATAGCCCAAAGACTCCATTCCCTGTAAAAATTGCTCCGCTGGGCCTAGAATCAGAAGGTAGGGATCCAGTCCCACTTTTCCAGTAAATCACATTGCTCTCCCATTTCAGGGTAAGCTCACCAGAGCTCTCCATAGCCATATTATAATAACTTGACACTGAACTCCTTGAAGCAGCCCTAAGCATTTGACCCACACGAAGCCTCTGTCCAGGGACTAGAGTGTCTGAAGGAGTGTTAAAGCTTTCCCAGACAATCTTATGCCCATTGTCACTAAGAACAAGATTGCCATTGTCCCGTAAAACTGCTCCAGCAACACCGCTATGGCTGGTATTGCTTCTCCAGGCTGAAGCTCCATGCGGAGAGTCAAACAAAACCAGATCACCATCCACGGTAAGCTCCAGCCTTGCATTTAGGCCCACCTTAAGGTCTTCCCCTGCAGTCCAGATCACAGTCCGTGGCTCCACAGGGATGGAACTGAACCAAATCCCAACGCTGTATAAACCAGCCTGATCCAGTGCAGGGTAAAAGCCCATGGCAAAGGTGCCCTGAGGAGAAACCCATGTGCTGTTTGTGCTCGCAGAAAGCTTGGATCCCAATCGTATAGAAGACCATACGTGATCGTCTGAATACACAACAGCTAAGAGGCTCAAGAAAATGCCAATCCACCATGCACCCACACTCCAGGGGCCTGTAATTGCTGAAGCAACCATGTCCCTCTAAGCTTGTATTGACAAAGCTCTTGTTGCGTACTCTATGCTGACGGCCTATGGCATGTGGGTTTGAATTGGGTTGGGATGTGATTGTATTGGGGTGCTGTAGCCTGAAGATTTATGGGATTGGGTCAGTGATAAAACTGGGATTTGGCTTGAGGACTCTATTGGGGTCCCGGTACTTCAGGATCTAGGCCGAATTTGGTACTGGGTGCTGGAATCCAAGGCCTGTCTGGCATTTGGGCGGTCATAAACATGAATTGGGTACACAGTTCTTGTGTTGGTTCTCGGATTCTGGGGCTATGTGGCATGTGGGTAAAGGGTTACGAAGATAAGGTGGTCAATAAGCCTATCAATGGGGGAGCCCTAGCGGTGAGAGCTCGGACAAAGAGGCTGACGAGTCCTGACAGAAAAGCGGCCTGCAGAATCTCGATGTCATTAGTAGCACTAATCAATGACAGTCATCCAGACGTTGTATGCAGCCGTCAATTCACTGTAGAGTTCTGCCAGGTGCCCACATCCCAAGAGAGCATCACCATACCTAGAGAGAGCATCTTGACGAGCAATGCCACTGCTACTTCCAGTTCCCCCAACGTTGCTTTTACCAGTGGCGGACAAAAGCAGGAAATGGAACCGTCAGCTGTGCGTCAGACGAGAAAAAGGAATGTTCAATCAGAAAAAGGCTATTGGGTCCATGCCTCCGCTGTCCATTTAGTACATAAAAAAGTAGGCATTATTCAGTCATTATCTCTGTAATTTTTTTAATACTGAATTCTAGAAGCCGTTTCAGTATGCAGATTCCTTAGAATCCAACATCTCACTCGGCGTCCACTACGCTAAAGGCTTGTCATTATTCATTTTTATAGCTCCAGCATAGATAATCTCCGACTGGGCCTAAGCTCAACATTCCACCTTGAACAGGAGCCTACCCTCTAACTTGCAATGATATCTACTGCAAGGATATGGAACTCATTAAGTAGAAGTCATGTTCTAAATGTTGGTGAGGTCTAGTTTGATCCGGTCATTAAGTAGAAGTCATGTTCTAAATGTTGTTGAGGTCTAGTTTGATCCGGTCATTAAGTAGAAGACATGGACATGCAACCAGATGAAGCCTTGAGGTCTAGTTTCAGCCGGTCAAAATGTTAATCTCTTTGCCTTGGTAAAATCTTGCGGCTTGGTCTTCTTTTAACTGCTACGAAACAAGGAATGACTGAAACAGTAAAAGGAATTGTATTTGTTGTCATGAGGGCATTTGACCCTATAAGTCTATTTGCATATCATACATTCAATGGATTCATTATTCCCCGTGTAACATTACAAAAAGATTAAAAAAGGGAAGATGCGGGGAAATGTGATAAATTTTTCAGAGCCCAACTCAAAATTCCTAAAGCAAGAAAGAATTAGTTTAAATATTATATCACATAAAATGAGAATGGGATGCCTCTCCTTGACATTCTTGACATGGAGAAGACCAGTTTATCCATTTGTTTATGCCACTATGATGTAAGAGAAGACATTAGAGGCTTGTTTGGGTCCTAGCGATTGGGAGACCCTGGTTGTTGTTTTCTTTTGTATAATAATTGATGATGTTTTGTATCTTTTTTATTGAGGAGGTTTAAAAACACATGCCCACACTTCCAAAGGTTCTACTCTTGGTTATCAAGTCAATTTTCCAAAAGGACATGTACAACAATAATTAGTAGAGATTAGACAATTTAATGACACCAGGATGAAACCCATTTGTAACTGCAAACGAACAAAAATAGAAGTCCAACACCCTTAGCCTAAGCAAAAGGTTCCAACAAGAGTGGTTACCCTACATTTTTCCACATACCTTTTTAACACTGTATAGATAATGGCTTTGGAATTTGTTCCTCATCTAGTTGCCTTATCGAGTTCGATTACAGGCGTATTCCTTCTGTAAAGGTACCATACTAGTGGGTCCAATGGATAGTTATATTTCCCCAAGAATTTAAGAAAGACACAACCACTAGGAAAGTGACTTTTCTCTTTCTTTTCTTTCTTGTTGATGTTGTTTAATGGCGGCCTTGATTCTTATGAGTGCGCGTCAGCTGCGTGTATCACGGGCATTCATTTATTTACCTTGAGCTTTACAAAGGAACCAGTACATGAGAATTTGTGTATAGACTTGATCTTTCAACCAAAACAAAATTCGCTTAAGCTAATTATTCAAAGTCCAATGTAATCAGTAGCAGCATATTTTGAAAACTACTTAATATTAAGTTAATCATATATCATAGACTAATGACAGACGTCAAGGCGGACTAGTTCAGTAATAACCCAAACTAATAGGACCAAATTATAATTCCATAATTTCTTCACAAATTCATAGCATTCAAACGAAAATTTCTTAAAAGTGAAAAAATTTCAATATACTATAAAAAAATAAATAGTTTATATGACAATATTAAATAAATGAAATTAGAAAAAAAAAAATCAACTATTTTATAACACAATTTCATATTAATACCTATAATCCTCTATGTTAATACCTATAATTCCAATCCATTGGTAATTGAAATGATTAAGGCATGTTAAAGAATGTGGATTCAAAAAAATCTCATCATTGTCCTTCGGTGCCGACACCCAAAATGGGAACGATTTCCAACCTGGCTGCGCTCGCAACACTTTCAAAAACACACATGCCATAAAAATTCTATAAATTAAGAAAATGTTTAGCATAAATTATGCTTACTCTTTATAATTTACCTTCGTTCAAACATTATGAGCATGCCTACTCCATAATAAAGTAGTAGTTGCAGTTCCATGATTTAACGCTACAACCAGAAACAATGTGATTTGACCCTATGATCAGTTGTTGAAAAAGACAGTTACCAATTCCCTTTTATATTAAAAAACTAAAATCAGATTAAATTAAATAATTTATTATTATTGTACCGTATATGCCTTCAAAACAATTCCCTCATAAATGTGATGTGATATATACGGTAAAGCGACGATCAGTAAAGCTAAGATTTAGCGGTATGGTAAAAGCAAAATGTCGTTTCAATATATTAGCATGATGGTTCTTCTTCTTTCAATCAGCAGCCGGGGATACCACATTATAAATCAGATCCTTATCAATTCGTCTAACCGTCCTGTTTGAATTTGGATTTTTTAAAAATTTTAAGTATTACAAAAATTAAAACGTTATTAATTGATTTAATCCTTTTTAAATACATTTTAGTTTAAATTTAAATTAAAAAAAAATTAAAATTTTAACCAAACCCTAACTTTAACCATTGTACTTACCTATAATAAAGACTCATAATGATTCTCATTATAAATAAAACATATCTACCATTTTTAGAAAATGACAGTCTAAGATAAGTTTGAAATGGGGGTTGTTATCATTATCTATTTTTCATTTGGTAGATAAAAAGGCTATTAGATGTTAGAAATGATTGTGACTTTCAACCATTCATTCAAATTAGCCCATGATTTCCGTACTTCCATGTTTTATATCAATCGATCAAGTATTCCTTAATATATTTATAGGAAAGTCTCTATGCGAGGGATTTCAACTTTAACAATTTAAGATTTATGTATCTATTTTGAAAATTAAGGTAAACAAGTTAGAATATACTAGTAAAAAGATTTCTAGGGTAATGTTCACCGACAATTAAAACATATAAAAGATTTGCTGAAAGAGTTATAAGAAAATGATGGTTATTATTTTTAAGTTTATATAGATCTATTGAATGTTAGTAATAAAGATAGAGAGTTTGGTTAGCTGATCTACCAACTTAACGCTTTTAATCTTTTTATATATAAATTTGTTGATGTACTATGCCATATATGAATTACTAAGAGGATGTGGTGATTAGTAACTTTTTATAATTTTTATTATCTTATAAATAATAGAAAGTTGAAGTACTTGTCCGTGGGTCTAGTGGATTGGTAAGTTGGAGTGTTTACCGAGAGGAGATCTAGGTTTCAATCTTACGGGCATGCAGTCAGTAGCTCAATCCGACTCCTTTGCGTGTTGCACCTGATTGATGACAATAATCTATTTCCTGCTTATTCGGCGGTCCCCTGACGACAATCTGTTTCTTGCTTATCCGGCGGTCCCCTTTATGCCACGTGTTGAATCAGATTGGCGAAGACAGTACGAACCTGTGTATCCAGCGGTCCCATCATTGAAGTACTGTATGTGGGTCTAGGTGGATTGGTAAGTTGGGGTGTTTACCGAGAGGAGACCTAGGTTCCAATCTCATGGGTGTGCAACCAGTAGCTCGATCTGACTCCTCTGCGTGTTGCACATGATTGATGACAACAATCTATTTCCTACTTATCCGACGGTCCCCTTCATGCCACGTGTTGGACCAGATTGACGAAGACAGTATGAACCCTATGCATCCAGTGGTCCCCTAATTGATAACTACAATCTATTTCCTGCTTATCTAGCGGTCCCCTTCATGCCACGTGTTGAACCAAACTGACAAAGATAGTACGGACCCTGTGCGTCCAGCGGTCCCCATCTCACATCGAGTTACCATTAACGAGACAGTCGGTCCCCTAATTGATAACTACAATCTATTTCCTACTTATCCGACGGTCCCCTTCATGCCACGTGTTGAACCAGACTGACAAAGATAGTACGAACCCTGTGCTTCCAACGGTCCCCATCTCACGCCGGGTTACCCATTAACGAGACGGTGAGTGTGTTGGAAAACTTCGCTATAGTTTGAACCCTGCCAGCTACAACTACACTGAGAGTTACTAAACATTGTGATTGTAACCAATTCATCTATGTAATAAAAATAAATAAAAAATTAAAGTGCTCAAAGTGGCATATTAAAATGATTTTTTAATAACATTTATTTAGAAAAAAAAATGATTATAATATTATTAAATGATATGGTATAATAAGGATGATCCAAAGAAATTCTAAATTGTTTGTCTTTTTCAAATTCTTTTATAAATAATTAGGAAGCTTACTTAAAAGAGGTAACTTGACGAAAAGGTCTATGTCTAAAGGTAGTTTAAAGGTGATATTAGGACTATGCAATTGTTATGAAAAATATGTAACTTGTTTTTGGAGTTATAGGAGTAGTTATAAGTCAATTGTAATTATAGACTTTTATTTTTAATGTATATCTATGATATTAATGTAAAGTTTATTGCAATCAATCTACATTCATAATTTTTGATGTTAGAACTTTGATGTTTTAGAGGTGAGACTAGCATTGTAAAGTGGGAGACACTATTTGAATTTTGTGTTTATTGTGGTTAATTTAGGAAACTATGATGTTAACAATCATGTGTTCATGGGAGAAAGAAATCTTGTTAGTTTGATTATACAAGAGAATTTAATTAGTTCTTATTTGTTGTCTTCTATTTTACATGTTTGAAGTAGAGTGATGGTCCATTCAAGTGGAACTCAATATGTGAGACCGTCTAGTTTGTCGAATAGGAGGATAAATATTTGGTATATAAAAGTTGCAAGAGACTACATGTATGTAGTGCCCTAGCCTTTGCATGGTTGTTGATTTTATAGATGATTATGAGCAAGTGAGGAGAATTTTACCTTCATTATTTCAAAAAATTCCATTTTGCTAGCTTTCTCTAGATTTCATTTAGAAGCATCATTAAAATTCAAATTGATGAACTCATCTTCTAGATATTTTCATTTTACTCTAGATCGATGTTGATCCTATCTATTGACTTCATTATCACAAAAAAACCTTGTATGTATATTCAATTTTGTTTGCACCAAAGATGTCGATGTGGCAACTGAAACCAGTATCGAATCCAATTAAGCTTCCCCTATCATATTTTTGGCGTGTCTTTGGTAGCTCAGCTCCTTGATTTTGTTTCTTGGGCTCTGTTGGTGCCTCTCGTAGGCTTCCTTACCTTGTTTGTTGTTTCCTTTTGGTCCTTCGGGGTGATCCTTTGAACTCCCTCCCTTGTAGTTCCTTTTGACTGTGTCCTATCTGGACCATCCTGTTGGTTTTTTTGTAAATGGTTTTTGTGTAAAAGGTTTTGGGGTCCTTTCAAAACCCCCTCCTCCAATATATCAAAAAAATTATTCAATTTTGTAATAAAAAATCCAACAATTTTTTTTTTGTAATTTATATTTCCAAGATAAGCACCATACCTATAAAGACTCTATAAGAGAGGCAATAGTGTGATTCCAAAGTTGCATATGATTTTAAATTTTATTTCTAAAAGAATTTTGTTTTTCAAACCACATATTCTAATAAGTAATTGTAGGACCAATCCTTCATAGTTTGCGTAATGCCTTAGACTTAAAACATTTAATCTAACATTTCATAAAATTTTCTAATGTTGATAGAGTTAACCAATATATTCTCATTTTATTGATGAAATAACCCTAAATTATTTAAGCAAATGAACATTGAAGAAATAGATCATATAATGTTTCTAACTCCTTACTATGTCACATGTTAAAGGTCCATGATATCCTTTTCTTTATAGAGTATTTGATCCAAAAATTAGAAGTTTGACTATTTTGAAACTCATAATTTTGAGTTAAGAAAGACTAAGAAAGAGTGCAATTCATAAATAATAAACTATAACAAACCATAGCACAAAAATATATAAGAAAAATAGCATAATTTTTCTATTACTAAAAAAAAGTACAATGAAAGCAACTCTGAGAAGATATATGAGGCCATAATATTCCATCCATCACTCTTGCTTTTTATAGACATAGGTGCATCTCTCTTTATATAATAATTGGTGTATTGTAAATTCATTGTACTTGATATGGAAGGTTGTCCATATAGAAATATGGTGGTTCACCTTCCATGATCTAGAAGGTCACCCGCATGGAAATATGATGATTCACCTTGCATGATTTACAAAGTACATTCTAAATAAAAATTATGTATATGACTTGTTCTTTTGTGTTTTGTCTTCTACTAATGTGTCAACATAGCTAGATATGCATTTTGGCTACAAAAATCTAAAAATAGAAAATTGTTATTTTTAGTAAATATTTTGTTTTGCATTTTTTAAGGCCTCTAGAGCATTTTCTCCACTAAGTTGTTACCAATTTTTTTATAACAAAGTTTCTTAGTAAAATTGTTGTTCTCCCTTTAATATTTCTAACTCTTCCCAAATAGACCAAAACATAGTCCCAACCACGAAGTTATGATCCTAATAGTATGGTTAGGATAAAATAAATAAAATTTTGGGCATGATCAGGAATAAAGACATGCCTTAAAACTAGCACATGCCTAGATCATTCATTTTCATTGAAAAGCAATAGTCCTAATTGCATCAAATTTTAACATCAAGTTTGAAAATGTTTATTTATCTAATTTTTTGTGAGCTATTCTCCTTGGTGGCCAAGTTTTTCTACTTGACCACTTTGTAAATTTCAGTGGATTGCCTTCTGATGGTCTTGCTCCATGTGTTAACAATATGATCCTCCTTTAATGGTGCTAAACTATATGGATTGAGTTCTTCATTGTCTATTTGTTCTAGCACTATGGAAGTATCCAAAAATATGGAAGATAGGGCTTGAGATCAATATTGAAGATTGGATGTGAACCAAGATAAGATGGGAGATTCAATTCAAAGGCATTTTCTTCCACTTTTTTGGTGATGGTGTGTGGTACATAGCAAAGAGGTATGATTTTCCTATGTGGCCTTACAAGTCTCTATTTATGAATATGTAACCATACCTTATCTCCAACCTTTAATGGACATGAGACCTAATATTGGTCATGGCATTGCTTGTATTTATGATTTGACTTTTTCAATAAATCATGGACTTGTTGCTTAGATGTGTTGAATCTATTCCGTATACTGTGCTACATTTTTTTATTCTTTTGGTTCATGAGGTGAGTACTCCATAGGTTGCATAGGGAGAGTTACATCAGTGGGTGTTTGGTGTGGAAACCTAACACAAATATGAAATAGGCTATGTTTGGTAGACCTATACAAAGCTCGATTGTCACCATGTTGAATGTAGGGAAGGCTTTCATCCCTTGTGCATGGATGCTTGGAATTGTATATACAAAAAAAATGTACAATCAATTAATTCACAACTTTTGTTTGGCCATTAGTCTGAGGATAGAAGGTTATGGGTAAGGTCAATTTGATGTCCATCATGATCCATAGGGTGGGATAAAATATGCTCATAAATATGCTATCCCTATCAAATACAAATGACTTTAGCAAACCGAATTTAAACCACACATGACTCAAAAAACTTAGTAGTATCCCTAGAAATGGATTTCTTACAAAAAAAAACATGATAGTTATTATTAAAAAAATCAAATACTACAAAAACACAATCATTACCATGTTTAGATATGGGTAAACTTGAGAGGAAATCTATGGAGACAGATTCCCAAGGCTTGGATGGCACTAGCAATGGTTGTTGGTTGGTTTGACAATAGTGTAGGGGGTGTATGACTTGATGTACCTCTTGACATCATTCCTCATTTTGGACCAATAGAAGTACTTTTGAAGAACTACCAATGTTTTTTCCATCCCAAAGTGACTTGCTACTTTGTTGAAGTGTGCTTCCTAAATCATATTTGAGTGCTCACTAGTTGGTACACAAATATACCCCATGTGATAGAGGAGGTTATCTTGCAAATAAAAATAATAAATATGCTTACCCACACAAAGATCTTGGTATGCATCTACAAAATCAGAATTTACTTTGTACAAGGTTGACAAATTGTAAGTATCATTACCCAAAGAAATAAAAAATGGTAATGAATTCTATGATTGTAGGTTGAATCAAGCAATTTATTGCTAAATTGGATCTCCCTTTCTTGTGCTTGATGATCAATAAAATTGCTATAGATATGTGCTCCACTTTTGAAGTATTTTATTCCTTAACTTACTCTACATCTATATGAATTCCAAATATCTATGATCTATATGGATGATGGTCTCCTTACCCAATATGTTCACTTCCACTATTTACATGCTTAGACAATGACATAGAACTCATTGTTGTATGTGGGGTATTTTCAAACTACATTAAATGTTTCACTATGATAGGCAATTAGATGCCCATGCTAAGTAAGGATAGGTCCTAATGTTGTTAGTCTTACAATGACACTGAGTGGGGGGGGTGAATCAGTGTAGCTCGTTAAACTTGAATTTACAGCTCTTAATACCGCAACAATTAAAACTTATTACTAGATATAGCAAGTATAACAAAAGAGCATCACACAACACAAGATTTAATGAGGTTCACCAATGTGGCTACTCCTCAAAAATTGACTGCTTGGACTACCATCCAAATCCAGCCTTTGCAAAGCACCAATTTTACAATCAATTTACCAGCACCCACTGTAAAGAGCACCAACCCCTTATTTATCTGCACCAATAGAAAGGAGAACCAACCCCTTATTTATCTGCACCAACAAAAAGGAGCACCAACCCATTATTTATCTGCACCAACAGAAAGGAGCACCAACCCCTGATGCCAAGCTGCAACCTGGACTTCAATTTGAATCTATAAGTTTGACAGTAAGATACCTTTGCTTTTGCAAGACCCTGACTGGTCTTCTTCACCTTTGCGTTCTTTGCGCACTCTACTTTCTTTGCGCAATCACAGCAACACCTGGTCGAACTTCAACCTTTTCGCTCTCTGTGCACTCTGCTCTCTCTGTGCAATCACTTCGCACACTCTGCTTCGTTACAGTCAAACTTCATGATCGTCTTCTCCCTTTTGCGCACTCTGCTCTCTTTGAAAATTTTGCACTTAGCACGATTCGACACGACTTGCTCTCTATGCACAACGATCGTATTTCACACACATTTAATGCCCCTTCAATTCTCCAAACAACTCTCCTTTTATAACAATATTTTTTATGATGAAAACCCTAATCTTAGTCAGTTGTAAATCCTAATCTTAGTCGACTTTCATAACAATTGTAAACCCTAATTTTAGTCGATTGTCATCGGTCTTCATCGGCTTCAACTCAAGAAGATGTTCGGTTTATCCATCGCTTGATGATTTCATTCTAGACAGACCCTGTAACCGCCATACTGACTTTTGATCACTCTTCGTATTTTAGCAGTATGAAATCATTCTGTAACTGCCCCTGTAAATGTTGTAGTGATGTCGGTCCATTGTCATACTTCTCATTTCAGTCGGGTTCTCCTTCTTGACTTGCACATTTATGACCTATCGCGAAATCGTGACATTTCTGCCTTTGTAGCTTCTTTTGTTGTTGTTGTCACGAAAATACATGTTGTGATATCATGACACTTTCACCTCCATACGCTTTCTCTATTCTTTTGTCACGATATCACGACATTTTTGCCTCCACAGACTTCGTCTTTTCTTTTGTCGCGATATCGCGACATTTTCGCCTCCATATACTTCGTCTTTGCTTTTATCGCGATATCACGACACTTTTGCTTCTATAGACTTCGACTTTGATTTTGTCACGATATCGCGACACTTCTGCCTCCAAAGTCTTCTCTGCTTTTATCGTGAAATCATGACACTTATGCTTTCGTACTTTACTTCTTTGCTTTTATCATGAAATCGCGACAGTTTTGCTTCCGTACGCTTCCTCTCTTTCTTTTGTCATGAAAATGCGACATGTCGTGATATCGCGACACTTTTCAAACTTACTTTCTCTCTCCTATTTTAGTCATGAAAATGCGACATGTCGTGAAATCGTGACACTTTTCCAACTTACTTTCTCTCTCCTATTTTAGTCGTGAAAATGTGACATGTCGTGAAATCACGACACTTTTCTTACTTGTTCTCTTTCTTCGAACTTGTCGCGAAATCGTGACACTTTTTCCTGCTTTCTCTTTCTCTTCCAACATGTCGCGAAATCGCGATAGTTTTTCCACTTGCCTTTTTCTCTTCCAACATGTTGCGAAATCGCGACAATTTTTCCTGCTTTTTCTCTCTTCCAACATGTCACGAAATCGCAACAGTTTTTATTACTTTTTCTCTCTCTTCCAACATGTCAGAAATCGCGATAGTTTTTCCTATTTTTTCTCTCTCTTCCAACATGTCGCAAAATCGTGATATTTTTTCTTGCCTGTTGTATATGTCGCGATATCGCGACACTTTTCTTACTTATATTTTTTTTTATCTTTTTCATATGGGCCACTTTGGTCTTCTTGGAAAATCACTGTACATACTCTGAATAACTTTGAAATCCTGTCTTCTGCATCTGAATAGCTTTTGAACTTCATGTCCACTGCATCAACAGATCTATCTGACTGTGTTGACAACAATGACAATATTGTTGCTACACCTTGCTCAACAATCTCCCCCTTTGGAATTTTTGGAAACACATGCAATTTCCTATAACTCTTCTCCCCATTTGACAATAATACCAAAGGGCTACTGCAGACTCCCCTTGAGTCCATGCACAACATTCTCAGGCAAAATTTATTACACTTAGCAAAAATCATGAACATGAGCAAAAAGATAATAAAATACTTAAATGCTCCCCTTGAGAATGTGATCCCTGTAGCTAGTCAATTCTTGGGAAGTGTGACCACTCCCAATTTATTGCGAAGGTACTCAAAAACTTCCTTGGGAAATGGTTTTGTGAAGATATCTCGCTACTTGCTCTATAGTTGGAACAAAATCCAACTTAACCTCACCTTCCGCAACTTTCTCCTTCAAAAAGTGATACCAGATAGCAATGTGTTTTGTGCGTGAATGCATAACCGGATTCTTGGAGATGTTAATGGCACTGGTGTTATCACACTTAACTGATATTGGCTCACTAAAGCTAATACCAAGATCTTTCAGGGTTTGTTTCATCCATAATACCTGCGTATAACATGTTGCTGCAATATATTCTACCTCTGCTATCGATAAAGAAACTGACTCTTGTTTCTTACTGTGCCACGTGACCAATCTGTCTCCAAGATAGAATGCACCTCCACTGGTACTCTTTCTGTCATCGACACCTCCTACCCAATCTGCATCTGAATACGAAATAAGGGTGAAGTCTTTACCTTTCGGATACCATAACCCATACTCCATAGTACCCTTGAGGTATCGAAGAATCCTCTTCATTGCTGTCACATGAGTCTCCTTGGGATTAGCCTAAAATCGTGCTACCATGCATACTGCCTGCAAAATATATGGTCTGGTAGTTGTCAGGTATAGTAAGCTCCCAATCATAGATTTGTACATGGTTTGATCAACAGGTGGAGATTTGTCATCCTTGCTCAACTTGCAACCTGTCGTCATGGGAGTGTTAACTGGCTTATAATCCTCCATTGTGAACTTTTTTAACATCTCTTTCACATATTTAACTTGAGAAATAAATATGCCCTTCTTATTTTGATTAACTTGCAACCCGAGGAAATATGAAAGTTCACCAATCATTGACATTTCAAATTCTTTCTGCATCTTATTTGCTAAATCTTTACACGACTCATCTTTGTTGTCGCCAAATATGATATCATCTACGTATACAACAAGAACAATAAGATGCCCATTTTCTGTTTTGACATACAAATTACTATCCACCATACCTTTCTTAAACCCTTGTTGAGTGAGATAGTTGTCTAGCCTTGCATACCATGCTCAGGGTGCCTGTTTTAAGCCATATAATGCTTTATTCAACTTGCAAACCAAGTTGGGATCATCACCAAGTTGGAAACCATCTGGTTGCTCAATATAAACCTCTTCTTCAAGTTTTCCATTCAAAAACGTTGATTTCACATCCATTTGATAAACTTTGAAATTCTTGTAGACTGCTAAAGCCAGAAACATTCTAATTGCCTCTAGTCTAGCTACTGGTGCAAAAGTTTCCTCAAAGTCAATGCCTTCAACTTGTGCATAACCCTTACATATCAATCTTGATTTATTTTTGACTACCTGTCCGTCTTCATTCAATTTGTTTCAAAAAATCCATTTAGTCTCGATTATGTTTTTATTTGCAGGTCTAGGTACTAACTCCCAAGTTTCATTTTTCTCGATCTGATCTAATTCTTCATTTATTGCCTTCATCCAACTTTCATCTTTGCTTGCGTCAACAACATTTTTGGGCTCAATGTTTGGATAATAGAGAGTAGTTACTTACTACTCTTCTTCTTGTCTGAACACCAACTTTGGGGTCTCCAATTATTTGCTCTCTAGGATGATTTTTCTGCCAACTGCCTGTTTTTAATTTCTTATTTTCTTCCACTCCTGAATCACAACTTAAATCATCTGAGTCAATTTTTTGTATCTTTTTCGTTTCGTTTTTCTCATCTCCTTCAATAACCTCTTCATAAATTGGGTAGTTCTTTTCATAGCTAATTACTCATTTTCTACCTTCATCAAATTTAACATTGGCACTGTCCACAATTTTCTTTAGCCTCTTTTTGTAGCATTTGTAAGCTTTGCTTTTTGATGAATAACCAACAAAAATACCTTCATCCGTTCTATCTTCAAACTTACCAAGATTATCTTAGAGTTCTTTTGATGTAGCACTTGCTGCCAAAAACTTTGAGGTATTTTGTTGTTGCCCTTTTAACGAACTACAACTCATAAGGAGTTTTGCTTTCATGTGTTCTCAGCATGTACCTATTTTGGATATACACTGCAATATGGACTACTTCTTTCCAAAATTTGTCTGCTACTCTACTTTCAGCCAACATAGTCCGTGCCATTTCCTGCACTGTCCTATTCTTCCTTTCTACCACTCCATTCTGCTGAGGTGTCCTAGCTGCTGAAAACTATCTCCTAATATCATATTTTTCACAGTACTCTATAAACTCCTCTAAAATGAATTATCCTTCTCTATCTGATCTTAAACATTTGATCTTCTTTCTTGTTTCATTCTCAACTTGGTTTTTGAAAGTATTGAACATTTCAAAAGCTTCTGATTTATGCTTCAAGAAAAATATTCATGTCATTCTGGAATAGTCATCAATGCACAACATAAAATATTTGTCACCATTTATGCTTTGTGTTCTCATGGGTCCACATAAATCAATGTGTATTAGTTCCAAAGGTTTGCTTGTGTAGTACTCTTTTGTTTTGAATGTGACTCTAGTTTGCTTCCCATTTTGGCATGAAGCACAAATGTTGTTTGCAGGTTTGTTGATGGTGGAAATATCTCTCATTGCCATTTTTGAGTTGATTTTTACTAGATTATCAAAACTAATATGATCGAGTCTCTTGTGCCACAACCAATTTTCATCTTCCTATCCAATAAAACAAGCTCCTTCTGAAGTCTCTGAGAGCGTGTACAGGTTGCTAGATGTCCTTGATCCAGTTGCTATCAATTTTCCACTGTTTTTTTTTCTAACTTCACAACCCTGCTTCTTAAAAACTACTTCATGACCTTTATCACAAATCTAACTTATGCTCAACAAGTTATGTTTCAAACCATCCATAAACAAGAATTCTTATGACTTAATTTTTTTGTCACTAATTTTAACTGAACCTTTGCCAACTATCTTAGCTCCATCATTATTTCCAAACTTTACTGAACCACCTTCATATTTTTGTAACTTCTCAAATTTCTATTTGTCACTTGTCATATGATTGGAGCATCCACTATCAAGTATCCATGGTACATATTTATTTTGTGCTTTAAATGTTGTTTGTACGATTAAGGATTCCTTTTCTTCCTTAAGTCACTCTTTTTCTTTCCACTCCATTTTGATAGTAGTTTTGGGCTCTTGTTTTGCCTTTCCCTTATCAATAGCTTGTGCATGTTTTTCGAAAAGTTTTCTATTTTGTCTCATCCTATTTGGTTGAAATTTTCTTCCCTGAAACTAATTTGATGCAAATGTACTTCTATAGTTTCTTGCAATGTGCCCAAAATTATGACAGTTATAACATTCTACTGTATAATTCATCAAAGGAGAAAAAGCATTTCTACTTGGTGAAATTCCTTGGTCTTACATTATATTTGCAGTCTAAGATTTTATGTCCATAGCCATTGCATTTAAAACAGAAACCAGAAAAGGGATAATTGAACCTGGGTGATGGTCTTTGCCATGTTGTTGTAGGAGCCATAGGTCTTCTTCTTCTTTGATGTGTGACATTGGTGAATCCATCATTGTCAATTCTCCTTTCATGCCTGGCATTATTGCTTTCTTTTGCATGAGACGTTTTTCCTTGATCAACTTGTTTCTTATTTTCATTCTTTATGGATTCTACATTTCTGGCCTTTGATCTATTTGATGATTCTCCTTCAACGAAACCCAGACCAAATTTGATGCTTGCAGGTCTTTGGTCATTTATAATCTTATCCAGCTTCATAGAACTTTCTTTGTGTTTGTGATAGCAACTAATTTTGTGATTCATCTCTTCTATCTACATCCGTAAACCAACATTCTCTTCTTCTAGTTTGCAGCAATAATCTATTTTCATGGTAATTTGTACTTTGAGATCTTCAGATATTTTTTTGTATTCTTTTATCTATACTTTCAGACTGGTTATGATTTCATTTGCATCCTCAAGCCTTTTTGAAATTTTCTTATTATTTTTCCTCTCTATTTTCCACTCTTCAAGTGCAGAGATCAACTCTCCTTCAAGATCTACTTCAGCCTCGGGGTTTTCACCACATACTTCGGGAGTTCACTCCTTCTTCCTTTTCTGATTTTACTTCTTCAAATGCCATGAAAAGAGCTTCACCTATTTCCTCTTGGGAATCCTCACCGAAACTGTCTTCTGATGAACTGGCATTCCTGGAGATGAAACTTTTTTTCTTGAAGTTGCCTTTTCTGAAATTCGTTTTCTTCTTCCAGTCACTTCTTTCTTAGTGCGATCCTTCATCATTTTTGTTCTTATCATTAAGTGGAAATTTAGTCACAAAATGCCCAACGCCTCCATAGTTGAAACATTTAAATGGTAGCTTTCCTCTATATTTTCCTTTTCCCTTTTTTAGTTTTCTAACAAAGTTTGCTTCCATTTCATCTGATGTCTCTTCTTCCTTGGACTCTTGTTTTGTGTTTTTATTTTTAAGGGCTTTAAAAGCCGCTTCTCTATCTGTGGGTTTAGATCTTCCTTTTTTCACGATGATAGAGTCTTCGATATCCTCAACGAGTCCTCTGATCGCATTAATGATTCCATTAAATCTCAACATATATGCCTCAATGTTTTCATCGTCATTCATATTTAATGCTTCGAACTGAGCTCGATGTGTCTGTAACTTGGCCTCCTTGATATTATCGTCTCCTTCATGAATACTCCTCAGTTTGTCCCATATTTCTTTTGTATTTTTACAGCTCATGATATTTACTAGTTCATTGTCTGCTAATCCGCACATGATAGCATTCTTTGCTTTTGAGTTATTTTCAAACAGTTTCTTTTCGTCAGCCTCTTTTGGAGGAGTGATGGGTATTGTGTATCCACTAACTACTGAATCCTAGATGTTGTATCTCAAAGCACAGAGATATGTCTACATCCTGATTCTTTAGAATGTGTAATTAGATCTATCAAACAATGGTGCTTTTTTTGATGAGAAGCCTTCACCACCTGCCATTGTGTTACTTCCAAGATCACCGTAGCCGGTTAAGCTTGTATAGGAACTTGGCTCTGATACCAATTGTTAGTCTTACAATGACACTGAGTGGGGGGATGAATCAGTGTAGCTCTTTAAACTTAAATTTACAACTCTTAATATCACAACAATTAAAACTTATTACTAGATACAACAAGTATAACAAAAGAGCATCACACAACACAAGATTTAATAAGGTTCACCAATGTGGCTACTCCTCAAAAATTGACTGCTTGGACTACCATCCAAATCCAGCCTTTACAAAGCACCAACTCTACAATCAATTTACCAGCATCCACTGTAAGGAGCACCAACACCTTATTTATCTGCACCAACAGAAAGGAGGACCAACCCCTTATTTATCTACACCAACAGAAAGGAGTACCAACCCCTTATTTATCTGCACCAACAGAAAGGAGCACCAACCCCTGATGCCAACCCCTGATGCCAAGCTGCAACCTGGACTTCAATTTGAATCTATAAGTTTGACAGTAAGATACCTTTGCTTTTGCAAGACCCTGATTGGTCTTCTTCACCTTTGTGTTCTCTACGCACTTTGCTTTCTCTACACAATCACAGCAGCACCTGGTCAAACTTCAACCTTTTTGCTCTCTACGCACTCTGCTCTCTCTGCATAATCACTTCGCACACTCTGCTTCGTTATAGTTGAACTTCACGATCATCTTCTCCCTTTTGCACACTCTGATCTCTTTGCAAATTTTGCACTTAGCATGATTCGACACGACTTGCTCTCTACACACAACGATCGTATTTCACACACATTCGATGCCCCTTCAATTCTCCAAAAAACCCTCCTTTTATAACAATATTTTTTATGATGAAAACCCTAATCTTAGTCGGCTTTCATAACAACTGTAAACCCTAATTTTAGTTTGCTGTCATCGGTCTTCATTGGATTCAACTCAAGAAGATGTTCGGTTTATCCATCGCTTGATGATTTCATTCTGGACAGACCCTGTAATTGCCATACTAACTTTTGATCACTCTTCGTATTTTAGCAGTATGAAATCAGTCTATAACTGCCCCTGTAAATGTCGTAGTGATGTCGGTCCATTGTCATACTTCTCATTTCAGTTGGGTTCTCCTTCTTGACTTGCACATTTACGACCTATCACGAAATCATGACATTTCTACCTTTGTAGCTTCTTTTGTTGATGTTGCCGCGAAAATACAACATGTCACGATATTGCGACACTTTCGCCTTCGTACACTTTCTCTATTCTTTTGTCGCAATATCATGATATTTCTGCCTCCACGGACTTCGTATTTTCTTTTGTCATGATATCGCGATATTTTTGCCTCCGTATACTTCATCTTTGCTTTTGTCACGATATCGCAACACTTCTGCTTCCATAGACTTCGACTTTGTTTTTGTCGCGATATCACGACAATTCTGCCTTCGAAGTCTTCTTCTCTACTTTTGTCATGAAATCATGAGACTTTTGCTTCCGTACTTTACTTCTTTGCTTTTGTCGTAAAATCGTGATAGTTCTGCTTCCGTACACTTCCTCTCTTTTATCGTGAAAATGCGACATGTCATGATATCGTGACACTTTTCAAACTTACTTTCTCTCTCATATTTTAGTCATAAAAATGCGATATGTCGCGAAATCGCTACACTTTTCCAACTTACTTTCTCTCTCCTATTTTATTCGTGAAAATACGACATGTCGCGAAATTGCGACACTTTTCTTACTTGTTCTCTTTCTTTGAACTTGTCGCGAAATCACGACACTTTTTCTTGCTTTCTCTTTCTCTTCCAACATGTCACGAAATCGCGACAGTTTTTCCACTTGCCTTTTTCTCTTCCAACATGTCGTGAAATCATGATAGTTTTTCTTGCTTTTTCTCTCTCTTCCAACATGTCACGAAATCGCGATAGTTTTTCCTACTTTTTCTCTCTCTTCCAACATGTCACGAAATCATGACAGTTTTTCCTGCTTTTTCTCTCTTCCAACATGTCACGAAATCGTGACAGTTTTTCTTGCTTTTTCTCTCTCTTCCAACATGTCGCGAAATCGTGATAGTTTTTTTTGCTTGTTGTATATGTTGTGATATCGCGACACTTTTCTTACTTGTTTTTTTTTATCTTTTGCGTATGGGCCACTTCGGTCTTCTTGGAAAATCACTGTACATACTCTGAATAACCTTTGAACTCATGTCTTCTGCATCTGAATAGATTTTGAACTTCCTGTCCACTGCATCAATAGATCTATCTGACTGTATTGACAACAATGACAATACTGTTGTTGCACCTTGCTCAAAAAATGCACACTTTGATGCATCAGTCATTACTTAAGAAGATTCATGTAGATCAAGTAGAGAAAGTGTAGAAATTGAATACAATTGATTCTTCAACCTCTTAATTTATCTCTATTATGTATCTTCCCAATGGAACTTGGATTTGACACCTCCTTTAGTCACTTATTGTAGTGGCCAAGTAATATGTGAGAATCACAATATAAATATTTGATAGAAAATTATTAAGACCCACAAATATATGAATCTCTATTAATGTCTTTGGGGTAGGCCAATCTCTAATTACTTGAATCTTCTCAATATCAACACAAACTTCCTCTTTATCAATAATATACCCTAAGTACTAAATCTTTGTCATTCTAAATTAACACTTCTCCAAATTAGCATATAACTTGTGTCTTCAAAGAATATAAAGTACTTGTCGAACATGTTGTTGATGTTCCTATCATACCTTACTAGATATGAGAATGTCATTTAAGTAAAGTACTACAAATGGGCTAGTATAAGTATGTAGATGTCATCTGTCATCCTCATGAATGTGGCAAGTGTCTTGGTCAAGCCCAAAGGAATAAATAGCCACTCAAATAAACCCTCCTTGTATTTGAATGTAGTATTCCATACATTAGTTGGATCTATGGGTATTTTATGACAACCCAATTTGAGATAAGTTTTGATGAAGAACTTTGCACCATGGAGCTAGTCCTATAAATCATCTATCTAAAGAAGTGGATAGTGATTATTTACAATTATTTTATTTAAATCTCTATAGTCAATACAAAGTCTCCATATTCCACATTTCTTTGGATCTAATGCAATTGGACTATCACATGGTGAAGCACTTGGTAATATGTGTTGCTTTTGAATTAGTTCTTGAATCTACCTCCTAATTTCATTTTTTTAGGGACTGATCTACAATAAATAGGTGCATCAGACAAATGAAAACTACAAACTACATCAATGGAATGTTTTACCTCATAATGAAGTGAAATCCTAGTCCAAGGGTTTGGTCAGTTGGTAAAGTACCTCATTTGGATTGTGTAACCTTAGTTTAAATCTTAGGGTCTTGTAGTATCAGAGGGCGTGTCATACCAATGCCACTAACTATGTTAAAAAATTTACCCGATGCAACTGGATGTTATAGTGGCAGTAAGGAGTAGGATTCAAACCCATGAAGAGGTGATACAAAATGTAATTAGTTACCAATTCCTCTAATATACACAAATACATAAATAAATAAATAATGAAGTGGAATCCTAGTTGGTGACTTAAACAAGTTATCATATTATGCTATAATTTGGTCCATCTACTTTTTTTGTGAAGGGCCTATGATTGATGTAGCAATGGTTCTACTACTTTGTAGCTTGATCATTAAAAAATATTTTTTCTTGTTTTGGCTATCTTTAATTGTTGCATTTTTTAGCACTAACTAAGGAAATAGAGGTAGGAGGAGATACCTCTGGTATCCTGAAGCACTAACCTCTAATAGTGGTGATGCTTTTTTGAGGCATAGAATCATAAAAACCATGCATCTTCCACATAAATGATTGACCCAAAACCACATCATAAACATCCAAGGCTACAAAAATATACAAAACTTCATATTTAAAAGGAATAATGACATTAAAGAGGATAATACCATTGAGTGAGACAAATGTATCTCCCCTATTATAACCATCCAATATTATAAGGTTATAGGTGTGGTGTGATAGTCAAATACAAATATTTCATAATTAAGTAAAAATTAGATTCTTTTGACTCCCACCATCAACAATAAAATATAATGGTTTACCTTTGATCCACATTGATGAGAAAAATAGTCATTCCTCCTCTTATGACTCTGTTTATGCAACATGTGTGGTAGCAATGGTCACATTTGGTTTATATTCCACAAATTACTTTGCTCTATCATCAACCTATGGATGTGGAGAAGGTGGTGTAGTGGATGTAGATGGTTGTGACTCTATAAACAATAATTGAATTACTCAACACTCCTCCCTTGATGGTTGGTTACTTTTGTGATAAGCAAACTATTTTCTAGTCTTGGCCTTTAGGGGATTTGTTTCTTGGGAGTCTTTTTCTTCTTCCAATTCTTATTTTGGGAATTCCACCCTTTGTCTTGATTCTTTGGAGATTCACTCTTGCATTCCTTTAGTGGGTAGTTAGTGTTCTAGTTTTTGTTACTTACTCCTCTTTTTCTATTTTTAATTTTATGCTTCCACTTCAATTTGACAAGAAATTTATATGCTTCTAATAATATCTTGAATTCAAAGTTTTCCATGTTCTTTCAAAAGTACCATTACAACCCATTATGGTACTTGAAAATTTGATGCCTTTTACTATGTTGAATACCTAATTTTACTCCTAAGAAATGGAAAGCATTTTTATAATCTTGAAAAGACTAATATTTACCATGATATAATTGTTGCCATCACATGTATTGGTCTTCATAGGCTCCCATAGGATAGTATTCTTCCTTGGTTTCCTCCTTGAAGTAATCCCATGTGTAAACTACATTATCTTTGTTCTCTTTTGTAACCCTATTATAATATGTTTCCCACCAATTTTAAATAGGTAATGAAGCTTTTAAGAGTGAAATAGTGATTTTTGTACTATTGATGAATTTATTCTTAGATATGTATGAAGTTAATTAATCCAACAAATTTTCTAGGGCATGAAAATTAATTTTCCCTTCAAAAGTAGGAATATCATAATTCACCTACACCATAAAAGATGTAGGAGCACTAAATGGTGCTATTATGCAGATGGATTTACAACAAAGTGTCATTAAAGAATTTGAGCAAATTAATCCATCATCTCATTCCTTTGTATGACGAGGGTAGCTTAGGGTTATGCATAGTGGCTATTTATTGCCAAATTGGCTAAAATTAGGATTTTCAAAATTTGGAATTGGCTAATATTTGAGACCCTTGACCAGGGCCCATTAGCCAAAAAAATTTGGGTGCAATTTTTTTGGGGTCGATTCGCCCCAATTTTATAATAATTTGACCATTTTAAGTTTAAATTTCCAACATTACCCCTAATAATAGTGAACCTTCTACATGTGTTTGAACAATTCTCCTAGATTTTAAAATTGATTCACCAAATTTTTATAAATACATTTTGGGATCGATCCCGTACGCATAACCCTATGAGGGCTTCATTCAACATTCCCTTGAAAGAATTGACCGTGTTGATGTTGTCCATTCTAGTTATCACCTAAAAATATTTGGAATGATAAGGGAGGTAATTAGAGGGATTTCACATATGATAAAAAAACTATTGATATCTTGATCTCATGTTTATGGACATACACTTAAAATATAGATCACTTTCGTAACGTTAATCTAAAACTCAAAATTTTAAGGAAGATCGAGAAAGAGAGCAATTAAAAAATAACAGAGTATAAAAACATAAACCATAAAAATATATAAGCAAAATAACATAATGATTTTATTGCTCAAAAGATAGAGTACAATGCAAGCAATCTTTGAGAAGAGATGTGAGGCAATAACAATACATCTCTTACTCATGCTTTTTATAATCAAGGTTACATATCTCTTTATATAATAATTAATGTCTTATAAATCCACCATATTGAATATGAAAAGTTGTCCATATGGAAATGTGGTGGTTCAACTTCCATGAATTAGAAGGTCATGCACATGGAAATATGGTGATTCAGCTTCCATGAGTTATAAAGTGTATATTAAATGAAAATTATATATATATACTTGTCCTTTTATGTTTTATCTTCTACTAATGTGTCAATATAGTAAGAGATGCATTTTGGCTATGAAAATCTAAAAATAGAAAATTACTATTTTAGGAAAAAATATTTTGTATTTTTGAGGGCCTCTAGAGCATTTTTTCCACAATGTTGTTGGTAACTTTATCGATTGAAATTGTAAAAAAAAAACTTTATCAATTGAAATTGTCGTTATCCTTCTAATATTTCTAAAGTTTCTTGAATGGATAAAAAAGACTCCCAAGAACAAAGTTATGCCCCTATACAATGTGGTTAGGATAAAAAAATAATATCACGTAGATAAGGTCACATGCCTAGATAAGTATCACCTGCAGGAATTTTGCTTTAGGCTACTAACCCAAGGAATATTAAGGACTTAGAAAGGGTCTCAAGTGACCAAGAATTATTTGAAGGGAACCCTTAGGAGTAGGTGACTATGATTACTTCAAATACTTATATCACAAATTGATTGAGCATCCATCATATTTTGATAGCTTCAAAACCAACATGTGATTTCACATTAAAATGAGAGAATAGAACTCTCAGTGCATATTTTGAAGATCATTTGATATTTTTTTGATGTCTTCTCCCTTAAATAGATTGCTAATACAAATCCTAGATTTGGAATTTTTGCTTGCATTAATATAATTTTGACATTTGAAACTCTATAGCCAAATAGGATCAAGCCAATGTTATCATTTTGGATTAAAAAAAGGATGTCTTCAACCAAGCACTAGACTAGATTTTTTATAATCCCCCTCATTAAATCATCAAATACATTATGTAATCAATTATGGACTCTCTGATTAAAAATTCCATGATATTGAACATGTTAGAATTATTGAGTTGTCATTGATGTCAAGGTAAATATCTTCAAGGGTGATTTAATGTTGTCATTAATGTCAAGGCAAATATCTTCAAAGGTGATTTTATATGCTTTAATATTTAAATAAAATATTTAAATATAAAATGGAAGGTTTATATTTAAATATATTTTGAATAAAAGTTTAAATATTCAAATATTATAATATTTAAATCATAGATTTAAATACTATAATATAAAAGAGTTTTAAAAGAGAGTGGGTTGACTTGAGCACCATATAAAAGTGAATTTGAAATTCAAAGGTTTAAATGCATGGGCCGACCTCCTTGGGCGCAAATAGCAAAGTGAAAGCATATTAATGTTTATATGCATGGGCCGACCTCCTTGGGTGCAAATGACAAAGGGAAAGCATATTAATATGAGGTAAATAATTCATTTTGGTAAGAGCAAGCAATTAAAATATCCTTTGAGTGAAGAGTAGAAGATAAGGAAGGGCGTCCTAAAGAGGAGCACAATTTGAAGATTCGAGAGGACATTCGACGGTGTAACAACTATCTAAAGGAAGGTTCAAATATTCAATTATGCCTTGTTGATCTCAACCATTGGTTTAGCCCAATTGGTTGCTAGGTTGCGTTAGGGAATAGCGATGCAGAAGGTCTGAAGTTCAAATCTTCTTGGTGGCTTTTTTGATGTGTGACTAAAGTGCAAGGTACAAAAGATTTAAATATTTGATTGTGCCCTTTTAATCTCAACCGTTGGGTTAGCCCAGTTGGTTGCCAACCCATGTTAGGGCACTACGATGCAGAAGGTTTGAGGGTCAAATCTCCTCGGTGCCTGTTTTTGTTGTGCATTTGTTGTTTGAGATAGCACCACAAAGGATTTAAATATTGTATTATGCCTTTTAGTTGCATTTGCTGGGTTAGCCCAGTCAGTCACAAGCCCGCGTTAGGGTGTTGTGCTACTTGAGGTACAAAGGTCGAATCTCCTCTGTGACTTGCTAATTTTTGTTGTGCAAGGTAAAGGTAAAGTTTTTAATTAAATTTGATAAAAGGAAGATATAAGGAGTCATGTTGTTATTATAAAGTTTATTTTGCAAGTTTAAAAGGGAGATATAAGGAGTCATTTTGTTATTATAAATTTTTATTTTGCAAGTTTTGAAAGGGAGCTATAAGGAGTTATGTTGTTGTTATAAAGTTTTATTCTATAAGTATACAAAAGGAAGATCATCATTATTGAGGTAAATTTGGAGGGCACATATTTGAAACAAGTCAAGACATCAAAGAATAGAGTAAGAGGATTAAGTGCACATATTCACCCAAGAATTCAATTAAAAAGGAAGGACAATTCAACCATCTCAAGAAGAAGAAAAAGTGCACATAATAGTGGAAGAAAAGCAAGGTATTAGCATCTCCAATTCAACACACAAGTAAGTTATCCAGTGCTAGACTAAGACTACTTTAAATTGTGATAAATGTGAAATATGTGGAAGTGACAGACTTAATGAATGTGAAGAACATATTGGCCATTTGAAGCTTTCTACACTAGTGCATATCATCCTCTATATGTTCATGAAGTTAAATGAATTTTGGGTAGAATATATCTAAATTACCTTTTATTTGAAGAAAGCAAACTCAAGAAAAGGTGAAGAACTTGATGCCATTATTGATCAAATTTTGGAGTAGATTTAAATAGTGTTTGTGAGCAAGTTTTGGAGAAAATTTGAGTAGTGTTTGTGTAGACACCTAAAATGTGTCATGTTTAGGGGAGCTACTCACATAGACACATTCATAAGATCACATGACATAGTCTTGGACTTTCCAAGCATCAAAAGTGGTTCTCACCACTCATCTGGGGCATTTTAAGCCCATCCAAGCCTAGCCGCTCAAGACTAGAGTGGCCAGACCTTAGCCGCTCAAGCTTAGAGTGGCCAGACCTTAGCCACTGTAGACGATAGCGGCCAGATCTTAGCCACTGTAGATGACAATGGCTAAGCCATAAAAAGCATTTTGTCGACAAATATGCTCAATCACGGGTGGAAGTGGTAGTCTGCATGCAATAAAGGTGAGCGGGAGTAACTTTGCATTCCCTTTCATGGCCAGTTCACATAAGAGACTTGAGTTTGCATTTAGACTTTAGTTAACCGGCCTCCAAACATAGACAAAGACAAAGCTGCTCATGCTAACGACCAGTTTGCATAGGAGACTCAAGTTTGTAGTTAGATTTTAGTTAACTGGTCTTTAAACATAGAAAAGACAAAAATCTTCTCATGCTAACATTCACTACGCATGAGGGATTCAGTCCTAGGGCTTGGGCATAGACCTAGGGTTTCACACACTTTAAAAGGTGCAAGCCTGAGAGCACCAGATATACAATTTTTGAGAAAGGAGACAATCTTGATACAAGATGGAATTTTGATCAAAGAGAGGGAGAGTCCACTTGAGGGTTCCCCACATATAAGATATTCAACATATCGAGCAAAGCAACCATCATTTCAACATCGGATACAAGCTTCGATCCATAGCCTTGAAGCAAAGAGGGCAAGATTCACTTTAGCGACCACTGTCTTGGATAGTGGCCCATAGGCCTAGCTTAGGGTTTTATACATTAGTTTCATTATTCTATTTAGCATATCATTAGCATAGCATCATTTCATTCATTTAACTTCATAGCATAGGTTTAATTTGCACTTGCTTTCATTTTGATATATTCATTACTAACAACCTCATCCGGGAGGCATTCTCGGACATCTAAGCGTGTGTTGTTGTTTCATTGCTTACAGGGCCACAGGTTCATCGAATAGAATCTGCAACATACGAGAGCAAAAAGGGATCCCTCTAGGGAATAGACCTAGAGAAGGAGGCATCTGTAAGCCCTCATACATTTTTATGTGTGGAACCGGGGAGCTTGTGATAGTGCACCACCCCTTTGCGAGGGGACATTTTACCCACTTGTAACCTCATTGTATCAAAATGGGTATCCCTAAGAGGGACCGACTTGTAACCAGGTTTCAATACAAATAAAGAGACATATCTTTGTTACTTCCATGTTATATGCTTTTTCATGGTCTTTCATTTCATTTTTGGGTTTAAACACATTTGCAAGTAGAGTAAGAGCGGTGCGTGCACCCCGGGGTCGCTACAGATGGTGATCATGATGGGACATCCACTAAATTTTTATTTTTCTTCCTAGATACTAACTTAATTTTGTGTGCAGGCTTAGCCGCTCTGATCTACAATGGCCAAAAATCAGCCACTCTGAGCCACAGTGGCCAACAGAGCCTTAGCCACTCCTACTAACAACGGCCAGGAACCAGCCACTGGTCGACAGCGACCAACATTGGAGTGCAGAAGAGGTCAAAACATCGACTCTCTAAGCTAGATCAAAGGTTGGTATAACTTCTCTGATATTTTATAACTTTTTGTCTACTTTTGTGTGTCTAAAATAGTGAACTTAAAGCACATTTCTATTTGGGAATTGAAAGAATAAAAGAAGAAAGAATTAGGTGATTGCATATCTTAGATCTTCTTTTAGATTTCCACTAGGCATTGCTAGGAACAATGACTTCTATCTATAAATTTCACCCTAGAATCCAATGTGCTAGACACTGTATGGTTGGTTTGCTTATTTTGAGGCCTTTCTAAAGGCCATACTTGCACCCGATAGAGTGCACTCATTAATTTCATAGTAGTTCATGCATATTTCTAAATATTGAAATGCATTTTGCATTAGGCATATAGGGAAAGTTCATGGCTGCTATATGATGCATTCTTATTCATGCAATATTAAAATGAACCACACACACGCACATTTCTTTTAAACATTGGGGAGTTGGATTTCATCACCAACCCTCAATTCAGTCCAATGACATTGGAATTCATCTCCTTCCACCAATTTGCCCCCTAGATTCTCCTAGAAATAGATTGAAGAACTTCTTCATAGTGGTACTAAGGTACTTGTGTTCAAACTATCTCCCACTATTGGAACATTCATTGGTTCAGAGTGGAAGAGCTAGGTGAACCCCCCACTAGGATTTCAATGGTGTACCCTAGTCTCTTTTGGGAAATCATGTTTGGCATGAGTACTCTTGATTATCACTATGGATGAGTCTCCTCATTCCAAATCCAAAGCAAGAAGCAAGAAACAACAAAACATCAAAATACATCAAATAGTTATGGCACACTTAAATCTATAATCAAGATAAACATTTGTGTGATATTGTTTGATCATATTTAAAGTGCAACACAAAAGCTAAATTCCAAAATGATGGTTAAAACAAGAAGTAGACATCCCCGGTCTGACATCGAGGGAGGGTCCAAAACAACACATACCCTTAGGCGAAGTCGTAGTAACATTGAAAGACCTACTCGAAAGACCGTAAGATGTAGTTCTACGAGTCTAAGGGGTGATAACTCAACCCTTGGGGGATCTCCTCGAGAAACCCCACATAGGGAACCACAACATGAAACTACATCTCATAAACACAAAGAGGCCTCACGACCATCATCATCAAGGAGACATGAGGAAACCTCAAAGGCTTCCTCTAAACACACAGAAACTTCTCAGAGACATGAGGAAGCTTCAAGAGCTTCCTCCTCACATAGACATAAAGAGGGTTCTAGACCTCGTTCTTCACATAGAGATGATGAGGTTTCCCCTTATCCATCCTCATGGAGGGTAGAAAGGACTACGAAACCCTCATCACCAAAAGGGCACATGAGAGTCGAAACATCTCAACATTCACATGAAACACTTAGAATAGATCAGCCCACTAAGGGGCAAGAAACTAGAAACACATCCAATCATAGACATCAAATAGAAGATATCCTTCAAACAAGAGGAAGGATTCCATTAGACTATGACCTCATTGGAGTGAATGGCACCCCATGGGATCAGCCATGGAGAACAAGACAATTGGATGAGTTGGATCGGTTGCATCCAAGACCACCTCCTAGAACCATAGCCATAGAGAATTCCACATCTGGAAGCTCACGAACCATGACTTCTAAGCCCACTTCTCAAACTAGGGTGCCTCAAGATGACCCCATAACAAACACACAAAATATGATCATAGAGACACTCAAAAATATACTGAACAAATCACATTGGCTAGCGAGAGTGAGGAAACAACAAAAACCTCTAAGAGAGATCTACAAATCAAAATGACTAGGACAAGGTCAGATAAGCATGAGTCCTCTATGACTGCGCAAGTTAACCATGTACGACGGTTAGAGAATGCCTTGCACAAAGAGTGAGAGCTTGTGGATGCTCTTGAACATGATAAACAGAGAGAACGATTGTTGCACCAACATGAGCAATATTTGAGAGAGCAAGCTGAGCAGCTAGCTCACAACAACCAACAAACAAGTGGAAGTGATCATCAAAGAGATCAACGCACTGACTCACCAAGAGAGGAGCGCATTAGACAAGAAAGTAACTCACAACAAAGTCACCCTCCAAATCATGAGAGGAACCCAACTGAGGGGGAAAGGGTAAACTTAATAGAGCTAGATCAGGCACATCTTGAATCCCCTCATAGAAGGGAAGAAAATAGAGCCAATCAAATGGATAGAGTGTTACCTCCACCACCACCATGGGGGGGTCTGCAAGAGGAGGAACTCCTCACTTCAAAGGCATTTCGAGAGCTTGCTGAGAAGATGAAAGCCTTTGAGAAACAAGAGGCTATTGGGAGCCAACCAACATTGAACAAAATACACAACCAACCATTGTGTCCATCAGTTCCTAGCCCTCCCTATCCTAAGCACTTTGAGATGCCTAGGCTAGAGAAGTTTAAAGGTGAAGAAGATGCACAAGAGCATGTCACCAATTTCATCAATGCATGTTTTCATATCGAAGACAATGATGCTCTTATGCTAAGGACATTCATCATGACATTTTTGGGCACAACCACTCAAATTCAACCAACCCCAATAACAAATTTTGAACAACTAGTGAACACTTTTCTAAAGCATTTCTCTTTTGATGCTAAGAGGAGAGTGAACCTTTCAGACCTAGCCAATATAAAACATTATGATGATGAGCCAGTAATGGATTACGAGAATAGATGGAGAAAAATCATGGCAAAATTATCATTCTCCATTCCCACAGAAGAAATCATCCAGATGTTCACCAAGAGTTGTTCCAAACACATTTCCCTCTTGCTACAACTACAAAAATACCCCTCATTTGAGGAAGCTTTGGCACAAGCCAAACTCATTGAGGACATCAAAGTAGATGAGGGAACCATAAAACTCTAGACCAAGAAGGAGTGGAGCAAAAATGACAAGAATGGCAAATATAAGTAGAAGCAGGCAAACCCTACCCCAGTTAATCAAGTGGTATTGGCTACGCCTAAGGATGGGGCTACGCAGCAGCCCCAGAATTATCAAGCACAACCCCCACCAACCAACTATGATCAAAAGAACAATCAGGGTCAAAACAAAGAATGCAAACCCCCTCATTATTTTACACCATTGATAGAATCAATGCAATCAATCTTCAATCAATTGAGCGAGGTGGGAAATATCAGATTCCCTGATATACCTCTTATAGATCCCAACCATCCTAAGCCAAAAGGATATAGGGAAGATCAATTATACCCATATCACAAGATACCAGGCATAATATCAAAGTTTGTGTTGGTTTCAAACATCAGGTGCAAAACATGATTGAGGTGGGAGAACTTAAAGTGGACAACCCACTAGCCCCTGACAACAGAGATATGGGCATCTACAAAAACCTACTACCAAACCATGAGGTCCCTAGAGGGCAAGGTGCACAAGTCAATCAGGTCCAAATTGATACGCCTACCCATGGGTGTGTTGGGATGGTTGAAATTGTCAATATAGCAACCAAGACTAGACGGTATGGTCAACCACAACCTCCCGCAACTCCCATCAACATCCCAACTACACCTAGGTAGAGGCAGGGGCAAGACAACCTTCTAGGTCCACCAACCCGACCTGTGGTAACCATCTAGAGTAGACTTGAGCAAAACTTACAAATGACTCTAGCTAAGCTATCCATTTATGAGCTCATACAATAGTCCCCAAAGCATAGGGAGACCTTGATGGAGATTTTAAGGTCAATAGAGCTCCAACCGCAAGATCTGAATGCATTCACCCATTTTGTGGGACAAGTACAAGAATTCCAGGAACCTATAATCTGATTCTATGATTATGAGATTAAGATAGTATCTACTACCTTACCAGACCCTCTACTGCACATCATGGCATCAGTTAATGATTTATCATTTAAGTGGGTCTTGATCGATACAGGTTCATCAATCAACATCATCACAACAACAGCAATAGAACACCTTAAGATCCCCAAGTCCAATATCATTCTGGGAGCCTATACATTAAGAGCTTTCAATGATGCTTTATGCAATACTATGGGAATGATAGTCCTACCTATCAAGGTGGGGCATAAGACCATCCCCATGATGTGTCATGTCTTGGAAGGGGCCATGCAATACAACATCCTCCTAGGGAGACCTTGGATAAGGGACATGAGATGTGTTCCTTCGATCTTACACCAATGTGTCAAGTATGTGCATGATAACAAAGTCTACATGGTGTTGGCCGATGAAGAGCCATTCAAGTATGTTCACCAGGTGGATTGTCTAGGAGAATTTGTGATTCCTTCGGCCCACTTGTCGGTAGGACCTTCATCTCCAAATATTCAACTGGATAACAAAGACAAAGGGGCACAAAAGGACCCATCTACATCAACACCTCATATTACACACAAAGCAACTAATGCTTCTAGTAAACCATCAACGCCTAAACCAAAGAATGATCAGAAGCTAAAGGCACCTATGGTTGAGAAAAACAAACTCAAGGAAATGCTAACCATAGCTATTGAAGAGATTCCAACTCCCATGGAGGAAGAAGATCACCAAGACCAAGTCGAAGATGATGACTACCATCCCGCTTCACCAGTGTCATCCATGGGGTCATCCACCTCACATGCAACTATACACTTGGCAAGCATAGGGATAGGAGAGTATCTTGTGTAGAACATAACTTTTACACCTATCATAGAATCTGCACAGGACATGGGATGGCCGAAATATCTAAGACCACCAGTGGGAATAGTGGTTCCACTTGGAATCCCTCCCAACCAGACAAACTTCATCTACGCTGGCCTAGATTGCACCCATAAATCTATGGATATAGATGAGGACAATGATGAGCTATTCACTATCAATGTTTGCTACCTCTCTAATCCTGAGTTTGCTCTGACCTATTTTGAGCATTGCCATTGGCATGGTTATGGCCTTGGTATATATGAGCAGGGGCGTAGGTGGCCATTCGAGCCATAATACCAACTCCCATATGATATATTTGGGTTAGGATATCACATCAGAGGTCGAGATGACCCTCTAGCAGTAGCATTAGATAGATTAACCTTGGGGTTAGGAGAAGACATCGATTTTATTCCTTATCATCCACCAAGTGCAAGATATCTGAGCAATAGACAAGTGGCTATGGCAAGCATACCACCTCCCGAGACTTATCATCCAAGATCCACAATTGATGTCACCCCAATAGGTTACAACTCATGGGATGATGAGCAAGAAGAAAATGCATATGTGGCAAGTGATGATGAAGCACAAGAGGGCTTGGCCTATCATGAGCCTCGCTATTTACAAAGCTTTACCTAGTCCGGACACCATGAGAGTGGATACATATCGGATGAAAGTGACTATGAGTCAGAGGACTCAATAGAGAGAGCCTACTTAGGGGTAAGGCAATGGCCCCATGACTTGGGGCAACATACTAATGCAAATGGATTCTTCATAAGTGATGAAGAATATGAGGATGAAATAGAGATGGCTTACTTAGGGCCAAGACATGAGCCCCTCACCTTGGGGCCGCATACTAATGCTAATGGCTTCTGGATAAGTGATGATGATTTTGAGGATGAGACTGAGATGGCCTATCTTGGGCCTCACCATTTATGACAAGTCAATATGTTGGTGGAAAGAGAAGTAGTACTTCATGCCATAGACCCTGGCTTGCGGTTTTTGGGGAGACCAGTTGACTTGAATGTCATTCATCGCATGGTCAATCCCCCTCCACCTACATTCAGGGAGCTCTTAGAGCCTAATGATCCTATTATCCGACCAGCTCATGGACCAGATCCAGAGATTCCCATTCCTCTAGAGCCTCATCATGAGCATGGAAGGGAAACCTCGAAGATAAGATTTCACCCATGTGGTCCTGGAGATTTCATCCCATCCATCAATACAATCTCCATTGATTTGACCACTCCACTTCATAACCCAGTAGATCCCACTAAACCTTTGTGTCTCGACATGCAGGCTATTGATTGGGATCATGCTAATTCACCAATAGAGCCTAGAGATCTTTTCCCTAATGAAGAGATGTTACAACCATTCCATTTTGCATCAGGTTGTGCATATGATGTGTTCCATGTTGGTTTGGATCCTGAGTCAGTAGGACCTATAAATCCTATCGATGACATTCACTTGATACCCATGCCTCACCAGTTGGAGGATGGGTCACGTATGGCTATAGAAGTGACTTTCGAAGTGGACATTAGCAATGATCCTACTCAACCAAAGAAAGTCAAGTTTGGAGAAAGTCTGTCTCCAGAGGAACAAGCCATCATAATTCCTCTCCTAAAAGAGAGGCCAAATTTATTTTCTTGGACTTACAAGGATATGCCTAGGATAGATCCAAAGTTAGTCATTCACAACCTTTCATTGGATCCCCTAAAGAAGCCAGTCAAGAAAAAATTGAGGAAGATGCATCCAACCATCGCTTTGATGGTAAAGAACGAATTGCAAAAACTAATGGATGCAGTTTTCATAGTTCCTATCGACTATCCTGAGTGGGTATCGAACATGGTGCCCATAGGAAAACCAGATGGAAGAGTCCACATTTGCATAGATTTTAGGGACTTAAATAGGGCAACTCCGAAGGATTCATTCTCATTGCCAAACATAGACGCTCTTGTTGATGCCACTGCAGGTCATGAGATGCTATCCCTAATGGATGGGTTTTTTGGATACAATCAAATCTGAATAAAACCTGAAGACCAACACAAGACTACTTTCATCACTCCATGGGGAACTTTCTATTACAAAGTGATGCCATTCGGTCTCAAGAATGCTGGTGCCACATACCAGTGGGCCATGACATACATATTTCATGATTACATGCACACAATCTTGGAAGACTACATGGATGACTTGCTGGCCAAATCATTGATGTGGCAAGAGCACGCCAAGGTCCTTACAAAAGTTTTTGATCACCTCATAGAGCACAACGTCAGATTGAATCCTAAGAAGTGCGTGTTTGGCGTAACTTCTGGTAAGCTCTTAGGGTTCATTGTTTCCATGAGAGGCATTGAAGTCGATCCGACAAAAGTAGAAGCCATAATGGAGATGGCTGCCCCTACCAACATTAGGGAATTAAGAAGCCTACAAGGCAAGGTAGCATCCATCAAATGGTTCATCGCGCAATTGTCAGACAAGTGTCGACCCATGAATCGGTTGCTACGCAAAGATGTCCCATTTCATTGGGATGAAGAGTGCAAACAAGCCTTTGCAGAAATCAAAACATACCTGGCAACGCCGCTAGTGCTAGCTCCACCAAGGCCAGACGTACCATTTTTGCTATACATATCGGCTACTAATTTTTCTTTGGGCACCATGCTAGCCCAAAAGAATGTGCAAGACAAAGAGCAAGTCGTATATTACATTAGTCACACATTGGTAAGCTATGAGCTAGGATATGCGTATGTAGAAAAGTTGTGCTTAGAAGTGGTCTTTGCAACTAAAAAGTTGTGACATTACATGTTGAGCCATACGACTTACGTTATATCAAAATAGAATCCTTTGTAGTATATGATGAACAAGACATATCACAATACACGTACTACAAAGTGGATCATGCTATTGATAGAGTTTGACCTAGAATTCATAAGCCAAAAGTCCATCAAGGGACAAGTCATAGCAGATCAGTTAGTAGAGGCACCTCTTAAGGATAGCAAGCCTCTCACTATAGAATTTCCTGATGATGTGGTCTTCACATTATCAGACCCACCAAAACTCGAAGAACCTGAGAAACAAAGAGAAATGGTATTATTCTTTGATGGTTCAAAGTGTGAACAAGGGGGTAGAGTAGGGATAGTCTTTATCACACCGTAGGGTGCTCCATTGCCCTTATCATTCAAACTAGACTTCCCTTGCACAAACAATAACACAGAGTATGAAGCCTTGATCTTGGGACTCCAAACAATAGTTGCAATGGGCATTAAAATATTGAGTATCTTTGGTGACTCCTTGCTCATAGTGAATCAAGTCAAAGGATTGTTCCAATGTAGGTGTCCACTCCTGAAAGCTTACAAGGAGCTTGTTGACACTTACCTAGCCCGGTTAGAATGGTATGACATCGAGGCAATCCCTCGTACGTCAAATAGATTTGTAGACACCATGGCATCTTTGGGATCCTTAATCCCTCAGAATCCATCCATTGATTTCACAACCGTTCATGTGAAAGTGCTCATATTTTCTGCAATACAACGTGAGGTTATTGACAACCTAGAGTCAGTCAACATGATCCAAACCGAGCCAAATCAGGATTGGTCATTCAAAGTTAGAGCTTTCTTGCAAACAACCCCTTGGGAGTCTTTGATCTCTCAAGGTCCCATGGAATGTGGAACAACCATTCATCATAGGATTGCTTCCCAATCAGTGTTCACAAGTGCTAGATCGCAAGGAGAGCACGCAGTTTTATCCATAGAAGTAGTAGCTTATCAAGATTGGCTTTCCCAATTGTGAGATTTCTTGAAGCTTGGAATAGTACCGCAAGGCCTATCGTAGGCTAAAAAATGAACATTTAAGCAAAAGGTGACTAGATACATTTTTCTAGGAGAGATCCTTTATAGACGAGGTTACGATGGAATGCTCCTTCATTGTCTTGAGCCCCAAGAAGCATCTTGGGCAATTTTGCAAGCTCATGATGGTACGTGTGGTGGTCACTTCAGTGGCATGGCCATCATTAAGCGTATTTTGAGAATGGGTTATTATTGGCCCACTATGGAAAAATAATGTTGTGAGTATGTCAAGAAATGCATAAAGTGTCAACATCATGCAAACCTCACTCACTTGCCATCGCAAGCCTTGCAACCCATCCAGGAAGCATGGCCCTTCTCGAAATGGGGATTAGACTTGATTGGGAAGATATCTCCCCCATATTCAGGCTGACACACATTCATCATAATGGCCACTGAGTATTTCACCAAATGGGTCGAAGCGATCCCTTTAACATCGACAACTGGACCAAGGATTGCGGAGTTTATACTCCACAATATCATAAGTCGATTTGGGGTCCCTTCAAATATTATATCAGATAATGGACCATATTTCAAGAACAAAAATGTGCGTGCTTTAATGAACAAATACCATATTCAGCACAGTTTTTCAATGCCTTATTATCCACAAGCAAATGGGCAAGCAGAAGCCTCAAACAAAACAATAGTCTCCATCTTGAGGAAAATAGTAGTAGATAATCATAGGGATTGGCATTTGTAGTTGCCTCTGGCACTATGGGCATACAGGACTAGTGTACGGATGCCCACTAGGGCAACACCATTTTCACTTGTATATGGCGCTGAGGCCATCATGCCCCTAGAACTAGAAATCCCAACCTTGCGCATAGCATTAAAGGACTTCATAGATAATGACACAACGTGACAAGACCGCCTGGATCAGTTAATGCTTCTAGATGAATGATGGGTCAATGCCTTGGAGCATCTCCATGTTTATCAGAATCACCTTGCATGAGCATACAATAGTAAAGTCCATTTGAGAGAATTCAAAGTTGGGGATCTAGTGCTCAAAGAAAATCAATAGAACTCAAACCTACCACCACATTTGCGAGACAAATTTATGGTAAATTGGATAGGCCCCTACATAATTTCAGAGAGAGTTGGGCCTAGAGCATACCACCTAACATCTTTGGATGGTGTTGAAGAGCCTGAACCTCTCAATATCATTCATCTAAAGGCATTTCATACATAAAATAAAAAACATTCAAATATGTCATAAAATAAAAAACATTCAAATATGTCATAAAATAAAAAACATTCAAATATGTCATAAAATCAAAAACATTCAAATCAAATCACAAAAAGGCTCCAAGGGTATCCAATCCGCTTGGTCAAAATCAAAATACAAAAAGCTCCAAAGGCATTTTTTAAGCCCTTTGGTCAAAAATCAAAAATACAAAAACAATGCAAAAATAAAAAAATACAAAAAAAACATTTGCATCTTACATTCGCATAATTGCATATCCATACATATCCATTGCATTCACATATGTTATGATCACAATCTTACAAACGATGCCACAATTTGTATTTCAATCACAATATACAAGTTATCCTCATCCATGCATCCATATGTGTAATTGTGTTTCTCAACACAACCAAATAATGTTGCTATACGAAATATGCAAAGGTTTCCTATTATTTCAACCATGTCTAGTGGTCTTATCAACTTTTGTAGAAAGCCATTTTGATTAGTAGAAGAGCAAGGTCTAGTTGTAGTACCTTGGATATTCAGGATCCCATCACTAATTGAAACACTAAAATCCTAGTTGATACAAGGGAAAGATGAAAACTACAAAGTGGTCTAGGTTACCAAAAGTGAAAAGGAACTTCCTTGCTTATCCCCCTGTGCAACCGGTTTAAAGGTGCTGAGAATTGGCAAAAGGACAAGTTCTGCCCTACCCAAAAATGAGTGATTATCATCACTGCATACATCCCTTGCTTTCATAAAAATAAGCAAAACCCTAGAACAAAGCCAAATTCAAATCTCAAAATCGAAAGTTCAAATTCTTCAAAATTCAAACATCAATGCCCAAAGTCATAGTTCAAAATATCAAAAAAAAAAAAGCAAAATAAACAATGATTATCATCACTACAAGAATCCCTTGCTCAAAAGAAAACAAAAAAATCAATCAAAATAAATAGTGATTTTCATCACTAAGTATGAGCAAGTATCCCAAATGAATGAAGAAAAAAAGGGAATAGAACTTGAATCCCTGGAATTCTCAACATTGCACAAAACTGGAAGGAGAAATCCTTACGCATGATGATATGTCTATCACAAAAGCTCCTGGCATTTGTATAGACCAATGTTTGAATGTGGATGAGCTAGCTTAGGTAACTCAAAACTGCCTAGTGGTATAGTCCAACTAAGTCCAACATAAGGATGAGATAAAACACTTGAGAATCCCTGATCTTAGCAATGGGCTGAAAGAATCCCGCCTGACATCGGAGGAAATGCTTGAGTTCTATCAAAAATATATTCATTTGCACACACAGAGAGAATGAATATCCGGGTACAGAGTGAAAGTCTTGCTTTACAAAAATATTGTATGACCAGTACATAATTGTTGATAGGGTAACTAGAGTGTTTGAAGTCTCAGGAAAAACCCGCAAACAAATTTCTACCATAGCAACAATTCATATCATCAATCACATCATCAAATTTCTTTATAAGCTTCTATAAATTAGGGGGTATTAATAAAATAATATTAAAATAGATACCGAATATATGTCAGAAATGATGTCTAAACGACCACTAACTATTTTACATCTCTTAAATTACAGAAGCTTATCCAGAAAATGCATACATTCCACACCATTACATTGCACATATGGAGGATTTAAATAAATTAATTCTTATGAGTAGAATGATTATTAAATATTCATGGTTGTTATACTTTCTATGGTATCACCCATTAAATTGTCAAAATCATGGCATAGGCATCCATTATGTTTTAAGTAATTGAAACATACAAGTTCATTCACATTAAATTACATACTGCATTCACCATATCATAGCATGAGTTAGATGTATAAATTAAAACAAAATTAAACATGCATTTAACAAAAACATTTCATTCATAAATACATAGGTCATAAATCATCCATTTACATCAAAGATCAAATCATTGCATTCATCCATAAATACATAGGTCATAAATCATTCATTCACATCAAATATCACATCATTGCATTCATCCATACAAAGGATCACAAATCCATCATCAAATCAACATGAAATAATATAATGCAAAATAACATCACCACAATAATTAAATCATGAAAGCATCTACATAAACACATACATAAGTATCCATCTCAAATCCACATCATCATAAATATCATCTATCATCTAACACATACATGTATCAATTCATCATAATACCATCATCCATCGCATCATAAAACAAAATAAAACAAAAACATAAGCAATAAATGATACACATAATGAGTCATAAAGCAAAGATATCATATAAAGGTGTGTATCAGGTCCATAAAAGGTACAAAAATGCCCATAGGCTATAGTCAGGTAGGTCAAGCCGACCTCAAAAATGAATCAAAAGAGCACCATCAATCAAATACAGGGGCTGAGCCCCCGACATCACCTCCCCTAGTGCCACCTCCCCCTATGGTGGTGTCACGAGTCGAATGGTGTGAACCTATTGGCCTCTCTATCCAAGTCTGGGTCCTCTGGCTAGGATGGGTAGAAGACTACCCAGAGGTGGATCGCCCACTGACCTGTGAACCACCTACACCTGGTGCCTCCTTAGGGACAATCCCATGCCTCCTGAGCTACATATGGAGAATGGTAATGTGACCAACATGACCCTAAATCCACCCCTCATACTCATCCAATAGTAACTACAGGCGTAGAACCTCTACCCCTAGATCTATCTCTGGATCCCCCTATGGTGTAGAAGGAGGAACAACAAACTACATCCTAGTAGTACCACCCTCGATAGTAGCCTACAAAGCCTATATCTACACCGTGAGCTACTCTATGGTGGCATCCCATTGTGCTATAGTAGCATCTCACTGCTGCACCTAGATCTGGGTCGACTGGAGCTCGACCTCGACCTCATGCAACTATGCTCTCAGAGGAGAATCTCTCTCCTTAGGATCCAACTCCTCCTCATCCTCCTCAGGAGCCTCCTACTCCTCCACTACCACCTACTCTACTGGTTGGCCCCATACCTCAATCCTAGCTTAGACTCTATACCCTATCGGATCTGCACCATCATCCCCACCATCATCCTCATGACCTAAGATGCCGATACCATGCCACATCAGATCTCCCCACCACTGAGTGTATGCCTCTATAACACCCCCAATGACTCCTGGGTCAACTACTGGGGCATCCTCCTCATCTGAGAGCTCTATAATCTACCACGGGGGTAGGTCCTTCTCCACTACAAGGTGCCTATACAAAAATGGAACAAGAGACACGTCCTGCTATAGCCCGTACTGATGGAGAACCCGAGAGTAGAAGAAATACTCTCAGATGACAACCTTACGACCAAGGAGCCACCGCTCACACCACATCCTAGCAGTAAAACTGGTCAGATCATCCCACACCGGCACTCATGATATGGGTACCACATAACATCCTCGACCTACAACCTAGTGAAAGTAGTAGTATAATGGGAAAGCTCCCCCACATGAGGATGACTCTTGTGCAGCTCATGCTCTCGAGCCCATATAGTGGTATAGCACTACATCCACTCCTCCACAACTATAATATCAGTAGGAAGCCCTCTAGGGTGATCTACCTGGATGTGCTCCCATCCCCAAACCTATAGAAGCAAGCTGCAAGCAATGCCGATGTGACCTCACCGATGGATGTGGTACAACTCATCATAGCACTGAGCCAACAAAGACCTACCCCATGCATAGATGATAGGCTCCTCACTATCCAACAAGTCCTGAACCATCACCAAGAGGTTCCACAAGAACCTCAAACCTGAGCAATCTAGAATCAAGATATTGTTGATGACCATCAACAACACCGCATGCCTCGTAGAGAAGACACCCTCATCATACCAATGCGAGATGGACACTCCCCAGATTTGGTGTCCTTGAGAGCCTCCATAGAGCACCCTCCAAACACCCAAGAAAAATAACAACCTGATCATTAGTGGTCGAAGAGACAATGGCCACTCCATCAAAGGGGATCCGAAAGATCCTATACACATCTTTCGACATGATGGTCATCTCGTCGATAGGAAAGTGGAAGGTATTGGTCCGAGGGTCCCATCGATGGACCAAAGTCATAAGGTAGGCATGATATACCATAATGGTGGGTAGTCTGGTGACATACTATAGCCCATGGGCTTTGAGCCAAGCCCAATCATCGCCATCCAAGAGGGGTAGAAGTGTATTCATGAGCTTCGGGTCCCGAGCCCAAGCAGTAAGAATCTAAGCAAAAGAAAATGAATCATAACTACAATGCATCTAAGGCATAACGCACAATAAACATGAAAATGGTGCAAATAATTATGGGCTATCCTAAGTCTAGGCAAAGAACAGAGTTGCACCTAATCAAACAAGTCAAAACTTCAAAAAAATCAATAAATCAACCCAAAATAAAAAAAAATCAATAATTTCACTAAGTGTTCTTGGCCGCTGTCGCCTACAATGGCCAAAAATTGATCGTTGAAGCTGACAGTGGCCAAGCCCCAATGGTCAAATTTTTTAACCATTGGGATTCAAACCGACCACTGCCAATGACAACGGCCAAGTTGCAAGCCTTCCTAGCCACTCTGATCGATAGCGACCGATGGGTGACGAGGCAGACGCATCAACCCTAGGCCAGAAAATACCAAAAAAAATATAACAAAAGCTAAAAAACAAAATGGGGACAAGCCCACCACATAAAAACCTAAACTAAGCCTAGCTACGGGTTTTGATTCATTGCCAACAAGCTTAATGAGGTTCAATTACCGATTACTTAATGTGGTTCAGTTTTACCCAAAAACAAAAATAAACAAGCAGGGTTAAGGGTTGAGGGAGTACTCGAGAAGCTCCAACTCCTCCACCCAAATATGCTTCACCCCATGCAGCCATGATCTTCCAAGTCATAGAAATGCTCCAAATCACAAAAGTCACTTTCACCTTAGAGCCCAAGAAAGCAAATTGACAACTAGCAAAGTGAAAAGACAAAACCCTAGGATTTACTTTTATATTGCCTTGGCCACTACTGATGTCAATGGCCCACATCGCTTGGCCGCTCAAGATGAGAGCGGCTAGGACCAGGCCTTTGGTGGCCGTTGGACCTGACAGCGGCCGAGATCCTAGACAAAAACAACCACAACCCCTCCATGAGAAGCAACAAAAACATTCAGATAAGCACATTTTGAAGACTTCTAGTCATCATAATGACCAAAATAACATAAAAATCACATAAAACAAATTCTTGAGTAAGCCTCGTATCCAATCACTTACTCTATCAACTTAGCGATTGCAGCGACTTGCACTCCATGTAATTCGGTAAGACGAGTAAGTCACCATAAGGCTACTTGGGGCAAAAATATTCATTTTGGAATCATGATGTATCACTTCTAACCCAAAAAAGACCAAGATGGTCGGACTGCTCCATGGGTATGATAGGATCATCCTCATTCCCTTGTGACATCAAAAACACTAAGCCAAAGTGATACAATATGAGCATAAATAGAATCACTCATCCTAACTCCCTAAGAAGGCTATTGATGGTTGGACCGCTCCTCGGGATAGGGATGGATGGTTATCATAAACAATTGGAATCACACTTGGATGGGGGTTCACCCATTGAAGGAACAAATGCTAGAAAGGAACCAGATTAAGTCATATTGGTCAAGTGACTTGTCGCTTCATTCATTGTCATTTCTTCACCAATTCGTTGAGTGAAGAGGTAGTTCAAATTTTCAAAATAATCATAATCAAAATCAACAAAATATCACTCGATCATAACAAAATCATGTTCATCCTATGAATCATTGCATACAACAATCACATAATTTCCCTTGTTTGCTAGGAACGTAAGCAGACATGACATCTTCAATAGTAGCTCTCCTACCGGTCGGAACTATTGTAGTAGCTGAAGCTACCCGATTGAGTTTGAGGAATGAGTGCAATTTAACATGTCCAAGCCACTGAGCTAAGTCCTCCGAACGTTGAGGCAATGATTCAAGGGGTGCGCACCATCTTGCATGATTGGGCCATCCAGCATTGATCAGACCATTGATCACCATACACCCTACAAATAGATCAGTCTACATTTTTGCTCAACGTTGTGTTTTCCACATAGTGCATCACAAAAAGGGGCATCTATAGACACCTAAAATATGTCATGTTTAGGGGAGCTACTCACATAGGCACATTCATAAGATCACATGACATAATCTTGGACTTTCCAAGCATCAAAAGTGGTTCTCACCACTCATCTGGGGCATTTTAAGCCCATCCAAGCCTAGCCGCTCAAGACTAGAGTGGCCAGACCTTAGCCACTCAAGCTTAGAGCGGCCAGACCTTAGCCACTGTAGATGACAGCGGCCAGATCTTAGCCACTGTAGATGATAGCGGCTAAGCCATAAAAAGCATTTTGCCGATAAATATGCTCAATCACGGGTGGAAGTGGTAGTCTGCATGCAATAAAGGTGAGCGGGAGTAACTTTGCATTCCCTTTCATGGCCAGTTCACATAGGAGACTTGAGTTTGCATTTAGACTTTAGTTAACTGGCCTCCAAACATAGACAAAGACAAAGCTGCTCATGCTAATGACCAGTTTGCATAGGAGACTCAAGTTTGTAGTTAGATTTCAGTTAACTGGTCTTTAAACATAGAAAAGACAAAAATCTTCTCATGCTAACCTTCACTACGCATGAGGGATTCAGTCCTAGGGCTTGGGCATAGACCTAGGGTTTCACACACTTTAAAAGGTGCAAGCCTGAGAGCACCAGATATACAATTTTTGAGAAAGGAGACGATCTTGATACAAGACAAAATTTTGATCAAAGAGAGGGAGAGTCCACTTGAGGGTTCTCCACATACAGGATATTCAACATATCGAGCAAAGCAACCATCATTTCAACATCGGATACAAGCTTCGATCCATAGCCTTGAAGCAAAGAGGGCAAGATTCGCTTTAGCGGCCATTGTCTTGGACAGTGGCCCATAGGCCTAGCTTAGGGTTTTATACATTAGTTTCATTATTTTGTTTAGCATATCATTAGCATAGCATCATTTCATTCATTTAACTTCATAGCATAGGTTTAATTTGCACTTGCTTTCATTTTGGTATATTCATTACTAACAACCTCATCCGGGGAGGCATTCTCGGACATCTAAGCATGTGTTGTTGTTTCATTGCTTACAGGGCCACAGGTTCATCGGACAGAATCTGCAACATACGAGAGCAAAAGGGATCCCTCTAGGGAACAGACCTAGAGAAGGAGGCATCTATAAGCCCTCATACATTTCTATGTGCGGAACCGGGGAGCTTGTGATAGCGCACCACCCCTTTGCGAGGGGACATTTTACCCACTTGTAACCTCATTGTATCAAAATGGGTATCCCTAAGAGGGACCGACTTGTAACCGGGTTTCAATACAAATAAAGAGACATATCTTTGTTACTTCCATGTTATATGCTTTTTCATGGTCTTTCATTTCATTTTTGGGTTTAAACACATTTGCAAGTAGGGTAAGAGCGGTGCGTGCACCCAGGGTCGCTATAGTTTATGAGCAAGTTTTGGAGTATATTTGAGCAAAGGAATTGGTGTCTGGGTTGGTGCCCATGAAATTGAGTAAGGGGATTGGTGTCTCCTGTGGGTTGGTTCCCACAAACTTGAGCAAGGGGATTGGTGTATCCTATGGGTTGGTTCCCATGAAATTGAGCAAGGGGATTGGTATCTCTTGTGGGTTGATGCCCATGAACTTGAGCAAGGGGATTGGTGTCTCTTATGGGTTGGTGCCCATAAAATTGTATAAGGGATTGGTGTCTCCCATGGTTTGGTGCCCACAAATGTTTATAGGGGATTGGTGTCTCCTGTGGGTTGGTGCCCATGAACTTGTACTAGGGGATTGGTGTTGATGCGTAGTCATTATACCATCATTAATTCTTAATGAATTTGTCAATCTAGGGCTATGTACAAGGCTATCTACGAAAGAAGTGAAACAACTATAACTTAGGTCAATCTAGAGAAATAGGTTTTATTGATGAAACCGGTTGTTTGGGGGGTTTTAGGACATTCCTATCTCTAATTGCATAAATTAAACCTTAATCTAATTGCAGAAATGGAAACTAATCATTAACTGCATAAATGAAATCCTGATTTACAATTACAGAATGGGACCTAATTATGTTGCAGAAATAACAGTTGCGGAATTGAAAGTCCGATTCTAATTGCAGAAAGGAAATCTATTTACTTTTGCAAAAATGGAAATCTAATTATAGCATGGAAAATAAAACCCTGTCAAGACTCTATAACAGAAGGTTGTCAATCTTCTATGCAGGGGTTGACAACAAAACACAAAATGCAAGAAATTGCAAAAAACAACAAATTTTGGAAATAATAGTCTAAAATAAAATGGAAGCTTTGCTGAAAGTAAATATTACAGCTAAAACATTAAGCACAAGATTAATATAAGCATAAATAAACTAAGACTGCAAATATTGTCAGTTGTTTACAAGCAATTGAAATAACAAGTTCTACAACTCATTCTACTGTAGCAAAATCAAAATAAAAACCTGCTATTAGTCCTCCTCCTAGGTCTGGAAGTGGCTAGCCTCCTTGTATAGAAGAAGGTATGAGTCTCTCTCTCTCTCTAGATCTTAATCACACTCATTTACAAGCAATATGAAATAGACATGGTGCACTTTATTGATTAAAGAACATGATTACAATAATTCTACTGAAAAACTGTTACAGGACTGTAACAGTCAATTTCTACCTATTCTTTGTATTTTTTGCTTTCTCCTAGCTTCCTTACTCTTTTCTCACTACTTACTACCTACTAGGCTCAACCTGAATGGGAGCAATATTTATAGCTGTCCTATGATCTAATTACAAACTGTGGATTTTTCAAAAGATCTAATCCTACTATGCTGCAACAAATCCTGGGTTTATTCTTTGATCTTTCCATTAATGATGGATTTGGTTGGCAATGATGGCAAAGACAGATGGAAGATCTTTTCCTTTACCTTTTTTGACCTTTATTTCCCTTTTTCCAGCTTCAAAAATTGGTCAACAAGTCAAAGCACATTCTATTTTCATTCCGAAGATAAGTGGCTTCATTTCGAAGACAATGCAATTCTCATTCCGAAGATTGCTCATTTCGAAGATACTGCAATTCTCATTATGAAGATACTGCAATTCTCATTCCGAAGATTGCTCATTCTAAAGATACTGCATTCTTCATTCCGAAGATTTGCTCATTCCGAAGACGCTGTGTTCTCTCATTCCGAAGATATCTGTTCATTCTGAAGATACTTCAAAATGAACAAATGTGTGCTTTTCCAGTGATTTCTTATGCATATCTCAGGTGGGTTATCTCCTAAGATCAAATTCTAATGGTCTTCATATCTTTCCACATGTGAATTCCATGCCTTGCTATTTATGGATAGCTGGCTGGAATTTACATGGGAAAAACCAGTTTTTGCTGCACAACAATAGTTTACTTGCATTGTTGCCAGATTTAGGTGAAATAAATGCTTGAGATAAATCAAAACATGATTAGTGAAATGCTGCTATTATTCTAAGCATGTTCCATTTTAGCAAGTCGTAGCAAAAAGAACACAAAACTATGCAAAAAGCTGTAAAAATCAGCATATAATATTCCAAATACATTGATCATGTAAAATGGTTAATATACAACATATTGAATCAACTTAACTAACATATCAAATAAAACATAAGAGTTTATAGGCAATTTTAGTGTTCAAAACATGTCATGATTGAGGCATTTCTAGGCCTCATCATTTTCCCCCCAAATTATATTAATGCATGTCCTCATGCATTCTGTTGGGCTATGGAATCACATATGTCCATGTTTAGATTCCATGACCTGTAGAATAATTTCTTGCCTATATAATACCCCCTATTTTCCTGAATGTTTCTGAGCTAGTCTTCAAACTGTTCATCAGGTTGGGCATCTTCCTCAAAATAGAATGGAACTGGAGTAATGATGGTTGGAGGCCTAAACCTAAGACCTATCCAGTTATGTTGCATGATTTCAATCAGCTGGATTACACCTTATGCTCTTCTTCTGGACCATTCTATGTTGATAGGGGAGATGGGTTCTCTTTTTCGCAAAGACATGGAAAGTTCATCCCATCTATTTTTGCACACTAACAATGCTAGGAAAAAATTATGATCACAAAAATTTTGGAATCTAGCCACACAGTCCCTTAAGTTGTTCAAGTACATCCTCTTTACATCATCCCTGTTCATCATTGAGAAGTGTTGTCTGGTGATAACTGGGTGATTTGGCTGGATTGCTCTGACTAACAATTTAGCCCTTGTTTAATCTATTTATTCTGCTTTTTCTCTCGATCCCAGTAAAGCTGATTCTACAAAGTAGACATAAATGCTCTCAACTGAACATCTCCAATGTAGATTTGAGGATGAAACTCTACTTCCTCTGGAATGAAGAAGCTATGCAAAAATAGTTCACATAGGAGATTTTTCTGTTCTATGGGGCTGTCAAAATATGCCTCCAAGAAATCTGCAGGTATGTCCAATTTATATGGGAGGTTTGAACTAATCCTCATGACCTGCCATCTGAGGTATTTCTCCTTCAAAATAAGGCTGGTCGTCTAAATTGAACTAAAAATTCAGCAATTTGGCATAAGTCAGACACCTTTTCTTTTAATGCTTGGTTTTCTATTTCTTTTGCCTCTAGCTGTTTCCTTTCCAATTTGAATTTCTCGGTCTTAGTGGCAAGCTGCTCATATCTAATCATCCAATTGGCTATGTCTGCATTATATTGCTCTAGAGACACAGTATTAGGTGGTCTGACTACTGGGGGGATCCTAGGCAATAGATCTACATGAACTCTTTTTTCTGCCACTTCTACTGGTTGATTATCTACCAATAATTCTACCTATACCCCCTTATTTGCTATTTCTATTGGGTTGTCATCAGATAGTAATTCTACTTGTACCCCCTTATCTGCTAAAAGTATAACAATTTGAAATACAAGGACCTCAATAGGAGTACTTACTTGAACATTTTCTTGCTACTGGGACTGTTCCTATGTTGGTGGCTCATCTCTAGTATTTTTTTTTATGCTCTTTGCCATTTTTGAAGCATCTTCAAAATGAGAAGGCAATGATTCAAAATGAACACCCATGTCTGTCTCAATAGAGTCATATGCCCTTGATAGACCTAGAAGCAATTGAGCCAAATTGTCTTCATCAATGGATACAGTTGGTTGTTTTTTAGATTGTGACAACATTCTTCTTAATGCTGCCACTTCCTACTATAACTCTGCAATTTTTCTTTTCTGTATCTCAATGATGCTTTCTTTTTCCTCAATCCACTTGGTTTGTGTTTTGACAACACTTCTTGTTGCCCTTAGCTACTTTGTGATGTCTTCCACTTCTATTTCTGCCTCAAAATCTGATGCAGATAGATCAGCTGCAGTTGGCTATTCAATCATTATCTCTTCTTCTGCAACAATTTGCTCTTGTTCAAAAGGTTCTATAAAACCGCTTATAATTGTATCCACCATATCTGTAGCCTGTTGAACCGTAGCCTCCTCAAAATTATCCTGCCCAGTTTTTGCCTCAACTATCTGTTCAAGGAATTCTGGAAAATTTTCAGAGGCTGGTTGTATTTCTGTGACATCTGGGCTGCTTTGTCCTTCTTCCTCTATAACCTGTTCTACTGTTTCTTTCAAATGGATTCTGGTGGACCTCCTAGTTCCAGATGTAAACTTCTTCTTTTTGTTCTATTTCCTAGTTTCAGTAGGGGTTGTGGGGACAGTTTCAGATGCCTCTGTTTCCTTTGTTATTTCCTATTCTGTCAAATCAGTAGTCACTCCAGAAAAATGAACCTTCTTTTGTTTTTCTGTTCTGCTGCCAGTTCTAGATCCTCTTTTTCTTTGTTTCTTGGTTCATGAAGTTGAGGGTTTAGGAGCAAGGTTTTTTGTTGCTGCTGTTGGGTGTGGTTCTGTAATAGCTTCTGTGGCAATTTTTGTTTCATCTTCTACAACAGCTTCTACAGTAGCTGTTTCTTCCTCTGCAACAATGTTAGCAGCATTTGGTTCTTCTTCTTCCTCATCTTCATCCCTAAAAATAACATCATTTAGGGTAGAGTAAAACCTATCAAAACTCCTAGGGTTTCCTCTAAAATGGTGTTGGCAAACTAGTTTGATGAGGCCATGATGGCGAAGGCTTCCTTTACCCTCCTGATATCTCTTTGCCATGTTTTTTAATTCTTGATACAAGTATAGGGGAAGATTTACCCTAACTTTCGGTTGTTGCTCACCATGTCCGAGATGGTTCAAAATTCGTAGATGATGCCCCGACAATAGCACATACTGCCCTTCACAGGTTAGGAATTTAATTACCCAGGTAGCTACTTCATCCCAGGGTTCTTACAGGCTGGCCCTTTTTAACCCTTTGCATGTGTTGTTATGGGTTAAATACTTTGGCTCTCTATCATTTTCTTCTACAAATTGATTAACTACATTTGCCAATGTATTCTTGCCAGATCTAGAAATTGAAATTCCTTCTAATGGTAGCTTAGTAATCTAACTTAAAATTTTAGGGGTTACCTCAATAGTCATGTCGTTAACATGTGCTCGGTTGTTTTTGAATGTATGGGCGAACATGCCAGCCAAATATTTAAAGGACCGATTAAACTTATCCAAAAACGGCATAAGCCCTCCATCTTCAAAAATCTGTAGGACTGCCAGATTTTCTCGGAGGTAGGTGGTATCTGCTGGTTTCGTTATGATCTTTCGCCCCATATTTTCTGTTTAAAAACCATTCACTGCTGCTGCTATTCCTCTCTTTGGATCTCTGGTTTTTTTTTTTTTTATGTTGCAAATTTATAGAATTTAGTTCAAAATCTTTGCTTGCCCTGTTTCTCGTCTTCTTCTTCAAAATGAACCGTAACCTGAGCATTGTACTTCGCAAACACATCTTTCGAAAGAAAGGTGGCACACATTTCTACTATTGCACCAAAAACCTGTCCGTCAATGATTACGTGGACGTCCTTGCTGTCAGATCCACCTCATTTGGTTTTAATTTTTCTGTTTAGTCCGTAGATTCTCACGTGCAAAATAAACCATGTCTTCCTTGATTCTAGTACCATGCAAAATAAACCATATCCTTACTGACACATGTTCATTTTTATCGTATGCAGCTAAAAGAATTTGATTTTATCATACCTTGTCTTTCTTGGATGCCACATGGAAATGCTCTTTCCGAAGATTATAATTTAATTGCAAAAAAAACTTCATTTCGAAGATTATAATTTCATTCCAAAGATAGGCCTTCATTTCGAAGACAAATCTTCTTTGCAAATTAAAATCTTCATTCTGAAGATTAATCCTCATTCCAAAGATCAATCCTCATTTCGAAGATCAGGCTGTATTATGAAGGTAAATCGTCATTCCGAAGACAAAACTTCATTCCGAAGATAGATCTTCATTTCGAAGACAGATCTTCATTTCGAAGACAGAACTTCATTCTGAAGACAGATCTTCATTCTGAAGACAAAACTTCATTTCAAAGACAGATATTCATTCCAAAGATGATGCAACAAGTCGTCATTCTAAAGACAAAGTTTTGTTTCGAAGACAAATTCTCATTTCTAAGACAAAGCTTCTTTTTGAAGACAAAGTGCAACATTCATTCTGCTGTCATTCCAAAGACAATTTCAATCCGAAGATAATACAACAGGCACTGTGTTTGGCATTCTTGTTCCGAAGATTAGGCAGAAATCAATATTTTCATTTTCAAAACATGTTTTTAGTATGCCAACTCTTATGAATACCTTTTATGCTAATGGTTAACTATCATATACTATATACCAATCATTTTACAATGAAGAAATGTAAGAAATATATACCTGATAAAAATAGTTAATGCAAGTTTTGAAGAATGACTGCCTTTGTTGATGTTCTGCTGAGATTTTTTGCAACATTTCAAAACAAGTGCACTTGGTGAATTTGTACAATGATGGTTCAGAAATTTCTCAAGGTTATGCATGCCAGAAAATTGGTTTTCATGCATACCAACCCAAGTAGTGCCTTAAAAAGGTTTTCACTGCTGAGTTATTCATTTTTCTCTCCTTTTTTTTTTCTTTCTTGATTTTCCCTTTTTTTTTTAACCTCTCCTTTTCTCTCTCTCTTTTTTTTTCTTTTTTTTTCTTGATCCTGACTATGCCCATGAAGGAATTTCATGATTTCCCTTGAAACCATGCCCATGAAGGAATTCATACTTAGAATTTATTCATCTTTTTTGTTTTCTATTTTTTTTTGTATTTTCTATTTTTTTCTTGAAATCCATGATCATGCTGATTGTTTTGAAGTGGAAGAGGAAATTTCTTCCACCTGTTATGTATCCAAACTATCAAGTTGCTATAAGAATTCTTCTTTAGTTAGAGGTGTATGGTACACTCTGAGGCGGTTTCCATTTACTACCAACTTTCTTTGTGATCCATCAATACGAGATAGATTAGCTGCTCCGTTGTCAAATACCTCTTCAATCCAGTAAGGTCGCAACCATCTAGTTCTCAGTTTTCCAAGGAAGTTTTCATAGCGAGAATCAAACAGTAAAGCCTAATCTCCTTGTTTAATTTTCCTCTGCTGAATGTGACTATCATGCCACAGCTTCCTCTACTCCTGAATTACCTCAGTTTGGTGTAGATCATCCAATCTAAGTTCATCCAATGCATTCAGCTACAGAATCCTATCTGTCTGTGCCTGTGACAATTCAATTCCAATTTCCAATGCTGTGCACAATGTTAGTAGCTCAAATTCAATAGGTAAGAGGGGATTTTTACCAAAGACTAGTTCATAAGGTGTGAATCCTAGTAGTGGACTTCCAAGTAGTATTGTAGGCCCAAACTGCTTCGGGTAATTTATCTAGCCAATTCCTCCTATGAAAAGCTACTATTTTTGTCAAGATGCGTTCTAGTTCCCTGTTTGTTACCTCAACCTGGCCATTTGCTTGTGGGTGGTAAGGTGATGATTTCCTATGTTTGATTTCATACAATTCTGTAAATGCCTTTATGACTTTGGATGCAAATTGGGGTCCTTGGTCTGTGGTGATAGACCGTGGAGCTCCAAATATCTGAAAAATTTGAGTATACAAGAAATCAACGACCTTCTCTTCATGAGCATGTTTGAAAGCATGCACCTCTACCCACTTTTTCAGGTAATCAGTGCATACTAGAATATGCACCTTTCCTTGAGAAGGTGGATCAATAGGTCCTATAAAATCAAGCCCCCACCTCTCAAATGGTTCTAAAACCATTTGAGGCTGCAGTGGCATCTCATTTGTATGAGTGGGTTTCCCCATTCTTTGGCATGCATCACAATGCCTGATGTACTTTTTCACATCCTTGTGAAGAGATGGCCAATAATATCCTGTCCCTAAGATTTTCCTAACTTTACTTTTTACAAAATAGTGTCCACCTGAGGGTTCATCATGACAATCTCTAAGGATATCATACACTTCATCCTTTCGGATGCGCCTACGTAACACATGGTCAGGATTGCACTTAAAAAGCATACCCTTAATCCATTCAAAAGAAGAAATCTGTTTGATTAATTGTTTTTTTTGTTTTGAAGTGAAATGTGGAGGAACTTTCCCTGTGACCAAATAATTGGCTATATCTGCAAACCAAGGTGATTGGATTGATATAGCAAATAGTTTTTCATCAGGAACTGTCATCAACTAATTCCCCTTCATTTGTGTTCTACAACCTAGACAAGAAATCTGCCACAACATTAGCTTTCCCTGGTTTGTTGATTATAGTGATATCAAATTCTTGCACCAACAGCAACCAACGAATAATTCTTGCACTTACCATAGGTTTATTCATCAAATACTTAATGGATGTATGATCTGTGTGAATAAATATTTGATAACCTGTGATATAATGCCTGAATTTGTTGATGGCATAAATTACTGCTAGAAATTCCTTCTCAGTTGTTGTATAATTTTTCTCGGATCCTATCAAGTTATTGCTAATTTTGTAGATGGTATAGTGTTCACCATTGTCAATTTCTCCTAATACTACTCTAATTGCTATATTGGAGGCATCAATATGTATGTGAAATGGTAATGTCCAATTAGGTCCTTTGAGCACAGGTGGAGTTATTAATTTCTCTTTCAGAGCTTCAAATGATTCCTGACACCTTGTAGTCTAGCAGAATTCAGAATCTTTAGTCAATAGGGCAAACATAGGACTGGCTATTGTACTAAAGTTTGGAATAAACCTGCAGTAAAAACCAATGTGTCCTAGGAAGCTTCTGACATTAGTTTGAGTTTTAGGAGGAAGGAGATTCTTGATAATTTCCACCTTCTTTGGATCAACTTGGATCCCTTCAGGAGAGATGTGATGACCAAGAACTATCCCTTCCTTCATCATCGTGAATCATTTTTTTGGATTCAAGGATAACTGGTATGTTTCACAGTGAGTTAAGACTTTGTCAAGATTTTCCAATGTAAAATCAAAAGTCTGTCCACATACTATGAAATCATCCATGTATATTTCAACACTTTTGGTGGTTAGATCAGCAAAAATTGCTAGGACTACTCGCTAAAAAGTTGTTGGGGCATTACACAAACCAAAAGGTAAAACCCTATAGGCAAATGTTCCCCATGGACATGTAAAAGTTGTTTTCTCTTGATCTTCAGGTGCAATCTGAATTTGATTATATCCACTAAATCCATCAAGAAAACAAAAGTATCTTTTTCTAGCAAGAGTATCTAACACCTGATCTATGAAAGGTAATGGAAAATGGTCTTTGTATGTCACCTTATTCAAATCTCTATAGTCTACACATACTCTCATTTTTTCATTTTTCTTAGAAACTATTACCAATGGAGAAACCCATTGGCTATAAGAAATTGGGTAAATGAATCCTACTTCCAGAAGTTTTTCAATTTCTTCTTTCACAATATCTCTTAAGGCAGGATTCAATATTCTATGGGGTTGTATAACTGGCTTGAATTCTTCAGTATAGATTCTGTGGGTACATATATCAGGATGAACTCCTGACATATCTTTATAGTTCCAAGCAAAAGCATGAACATGCTTCTACAAGACAACTATCAATTTTTCTTCCTCTTCCCTAGTAAGCTGGCTGTAAATGTTCAAAAATTTGCCTGGTTGGAATTCTATTTATTTTGTATTTAGAAGGACTGAATTCACTCCTTCATACCTGGTGATTAGGGGATTAAGAGGACATTGCTGAGATGGGAGAAGAGAAGTAGTTTCTATTTTATTGCTGCTTGAGGGAAGCATATCTTGTATGGAACAGTGAGAAGGAAAAATCAGATGATGGTGCCATCCATGTGGTAGTGAAACAAAGTTTCCCTATGATAGTATAGATGGTTCATCTTCAGATTTTTGATTCTCCTCATTACTTAACAACTGTTGGATATTTGTTGCTTCCCCTTCTAAACCTTGTTCATGCAGAACATTCATCAGGATTGTTTTATTTTCTAAATTTTCTGTGTCACTGAGGTCTTTTGTATGTTCTCTTACTACTAAGGTAGCTAGTGTAGAAATGACCTCTTCTGGTTCTTCATCTGAGTCAGAAAACCATAACTGACCTAAAAATTTGCTAGATGGTTTTGTAGGAGGATATAAAGAAATCTATTTTAGATCAATACCATTTGAAATAGTCATATTTCCAGATTTGCAGTCTATGAAGGCTGTTGCAGTTGCAAGCCAAGGTCTTCCCAAAATAATGGGATATCCATGTGCTAAATTTCTTGGCTGTAAAACCAAAAAATTTGCAGGGAATTCCCAAGAAGAAACTTCTATAGGGACATCTTCAATGATACCTTCAGGTTTTACAACTGACCTATCAACCATTTCTAAAACTATAAATGTGGGGCTGAGATGTTTGAGCTGTAATTGTTTCATTGTATCCTTGGTCATGATGTTTATTGCAGCCCCTAGATCTACTAAAACATTTGATATTGGTACTGAACCTATGGTAATTGTTGACACTTTTTGTCACATTATACAAGGGGTAGAAGAATAGTAGAATTTTGTATAATATTTCCTTGTTGAAAGTTTTTCTTTTATTTTAAGTTACAACAATTTTGACTCTCCTTATCGCCCCTTTTATAAAATGAAGAAGAAAGAGCTTCACGACCAAACAGGCCAAGGAAAATAACTTCGTCGAAGAGAAAGAAGGAGAATGTGGAAGAGCTTCGGGCCCGAAGCACTTTAAATTACCACTTCGGGCGAAAGCCTTGCGAAGTAATATCGTCGAAGAAAATACAAAGATAACGCTTCGCACCCGAAGCATTTTTAGTAGCCGCTTCGGGCGAAAGTTTTGCGAAGCAGCATCCAAACGACTTCGCCGAAAGAGGAGAGCATAATCCAAATCAGCTAAGGCAAAGAAACTACTTCGGGCCCGAAGTATTTCTGACACCTACTTCGACCAGTTTTTGCCCGAAGCAAAATGACAATGGTTCGAAAACAGAGAAGTGCTTCGGGAGGATATTCCCCGAACCGTAGTTTTGAGAGAGAATCGGGCCGAAACATTTTCCATCCAAAGTAGTTTCACCAGCAAAGGACAAAGAACCCCATTTCAAAGATGGAGCCCGCTCGACACTCGACATCCCCGAAGTAGTTTCTGCGAAGCATTATTTTGCGAAGAACAAATCAAGGAAGATCTACTTTGGCCCAAGGCTTTGGTGAGGTGGAGATGTAGCGAAGCACTTTCTAGGCCCACGTTCCAAGGAGGGCAACTTCCCAAGGTGATCGAAGGCCCCTTATAAATACTCCCTTTCTTGCCCGATAAGCCCGCTGACCATTTCTGGCAAACGAAAGGGACATAATAATACTCGAAGTAAAACACGGTGGGCATAACAATCACTCAAGCACAACATAGGGCGATGCATTAAATGAACGTTTCCATGGTTGACCCAGTCACAGTTGCCAGTTTTGGCAATCGATTTGAAAACTCAGTCGCAACAACCGCGAGGAGCCGATTTCTCAGAGCCTGAGGGTGTACTCCACCATTTTTTGTAATAATGACTCAGAGGGTCGGGTCCTCTATAAAAACCCAGGCTTTGCAATGTAAAAAGGGGGGGAAATTTCTGCTAGAAAGCTGCTATAACTTGATGTCCTGTGTCTAATACTAAAGATTTTTGTACTCCATTTCTCTCTTTTATGTTGCCTTTTGTGCTTAATTCTTTTGTCTGTCTGCACTCGTATACTGAGACTCTGAATCCTGAATCCGATGTGCGATTGGGGACTGTACCCTGAAATTCACCCTGAAGGATACATAGGAGAGGAAAAACGTCGTATAAGCTTTCTTTTATGCTGCCTGGTGGGTCATGGTTTCTGTTATTCCCTTGTCTTAATCGTTGTTACTCTGAACCCTGAATTCCAGCGAGAGAGAAAGGAGAACCCTGTGAACTCATCCAGAGGATACATAGGAAAGCGAGTATCACGTTTCTTTCATCTATTCTTGGTGTTCTTTGCTGCTATTCGAGTTATTAGCGAGTGATCATGCTTCCTGTTCTCTCCCACCTTAAATCATCATCTTCTAACCCTTACTCTTTTTATTTCTTTCTCTAACCCTTACCCCTTTTTATTTCTTTTCCTAACCCTTACTTTGTCTATTTCTTTCCTGCACTCTTGTCTCAAACCCCAAAAGTAGATTAGTATAGGATCCGACCTTTCTCTGAATATTGGCACAAGGGGCATCTCTTCCCCTCGGCCTTTCAATGTTGGTCGTAGGTCCAGGGCATGCAAACCCACCGAAAGTCCTTTCCTGTGTGGATTTGATGACCAACAGTTTTTGGCATGCCCGGTGGGACTCAAGGTCCCATATTTGAGAAAATTTCTAGCCCGTCTTCACCGGAGCCAGTAGTTCTAACAAGTTCTCGGTGAGATCCGATCAGTCTCATCTTCTGAGTAGTGGTGAGAATCGATGCTCTCATTACTAAAAGACTCTTAGCATCTGGCGACTCTGTTTTACTCGAGAATCTCTAAAGTCATGAAGACCAGTACCTAAGCCTGGTTTTTGTAACCAGGACTCCCTGTGCCTTAAGAAGGTCCGAGTTCGGTGAATCTCTGGCCTGTCTTCATCTGATAAAATCACCTGGCGACTCAGTTGAGCTGAAAATCCAGATTTCCTGGTCGTAGGCGCCTTTCAAATCTGAAAGAAGATATCCCGAAGGAATCGAGGTTCGGTGAGCAGCCTTGACCTCATAAGTGGAGAAATAATGTTCACCTAACAACTCCAACTCAGCGGTGACAACCGTGATTTCTATAGGTTGCTGCTATAATGGCAGGGGTAGGTTTTCCCAGCTGGGATGACCGAGGCCCCTTGAATCTTCAAAGCTACCACAAGATTCTTGAGATCGCCTTGAAGGCATTGACTACATATGATGGCACCACGAGAATGGCCCGAGAACACCTTGAAGCTGTTGCTACCTTAGCGTTCCTCTACGACATAATCCATGAAGACGTCGTGGTCAGACTTCTGGCCCTGTCTCTGGAAGGAAGAGCGCTGTAGTGGTACAGACTGCTCGGACCTAAAAGCATCTGCTCATGGGATGACTTGGCGAGAGCACTGTTCAAAACATTTGATGGCTCTCAGGACCCCTTCCAGCTTTTGACGTACCTCTCCACCATCAAGAGAGCACCTTTGGAGAGCATCACAGACTTCAATGTTCGATTCATCAGAAGTTGGAAGAGAATTCCAAGGGAGATCCAATCGACGCCCGCCCAAGCCCACCTCTATTATGTTCGAGCTTTTCACCCAGATATAGGCCTCCTCTTGCTACGATCTAGTGAGCAAAGATTCCCTTAGATATTTGAGGAAGCAGTACACGTAGAATAGTTTTTATCGAGAAAGTGGCAGTGGGGAGAAGCCCCATCACTTTCTTTGATAGTCGCTGCTCCCATCTATCCAACGTAGTATTCTTCATGGTAGACTCCTAATACTAAGTAGAAGCCTGAGATGCAGTCATGTGGAGCTCGAGAGGCAGATCCCATCCAAGTCCAACCATGGCAATTTGTGAGCTTTGCCCCGACGATGAACAATACGGTTGCTTGCGATCTCCATCAGAGGACTGGCCAGGAAGGGGAGCAGGCTCAAGTGGTAGAGCCTGAGAACAAAGAGAGTGCATCTTGGCACTCTTTTTGTATCCTAGAACACAGCACGCAAGTGATCGATCAGGACTCAACAAGCATGTTTCGTCGAGAAGCTGAGCCTGAAGAGATCCTGGGAGTTTGCTCTTTGCCGAAAAAGCCCTGTTACAACATCAAGGAGATGGAAGAACTTGTACCCAGTCCACAGTTATTGGACTCTTCGGTATTCTGGTTCCAGCCATCACTACAACCAGTACCCCAAGAAGGTCCTCACGTGGTGAACTGCTTCGCCACATCCTGCATCAGCAGTGCAGGTACTGGCAGAGCGACAAACTATTGTATTGCTTTCTATTCGCAGCATGGAGAACTTTGGGGAGGAGCCATCCGGACTTCAAGAATCAACTGAAGTTCAATCTGATCTGGTCCGGGCATTGCAGATTCACCGGATAAATATCCGAAGCTGAGTTTGTGGTGGCGGCATGCCTATTATGCCGCAAGCCTGTGTGAATATTGTAAAAAGTTTCGCTATTAAATAAAATGCTGCTCAGAAACTCAGGTTGAGTTTTACCTCGACAGCTATATATAAAAAAAAAAAACTCCTTTGGGAACTTGGCTTGTGAAGTAGTGGATGCGAAGTGGTTCACAGCGAAGTACGATTGGCCGAGCAAGGTTCCAACTAAGGTATGAAATATGTTCGCCTAAGAAGAGTCCGAGCGAGCTGCTTTTAAAAGGGGGAAAACAAGCTTCGTGAGCAGCCTCGCGCAGGAGGAATCACTTCGAGCCCAAAGCATAAAAGATTAACTGGCACAAAAGGTTCACCGCGAAGTATGTCAGCTCCGATTTTGGCTTTGCTGACCCAAAGATGCACAAGGCAAAAGCATTTATTGCTCGCCTAGAGGAGCATGTCGACAGTCGCCTTCAAAAGCATTCAAAATAGGTGAGTTAAATGAAAAGGCATCGGGTACATCCTCAGGGGATTCGGTTGAGAGAAAAGTCTACCCCCAGGTACCAGGTGGCAAACGGCTGCATTCCCAAAGTAGCCGTAATCATCACAGTGCATGGCCCTGTGTACTACGCCATCGTATGGCCAATCCGATGAACCAATGATCTCTCAGGTGAGAAGTGCAAGATTAATTGTGGCACATGCCATAAATGTGGGTAGTTGTCTTTGGCGGTTATATAACGTAGACTCCAAGTAGCCAAAGGATTACTCGCTCAATGACTCATACAGACCCTACTGCCAACCTGTAAACTTTTCCACTTCACACTCTAAAGCTTCGACGCCAATTTTCTCCATACTGCAAACTCCGTTGCCCTAAGCATCAATGATGGAAAGTTCCAAGGAGAAGGGAAAAGGGCTAGAAGTAGTAGCCCCAGAGAAACCAAAGGTAAAAGGCCATGGAAAAAGGCCAAAGCCAAGGCCCGTTGATTTGGGCCTCCACCCAGATAAGCGTGTCATGGAAGAAAAGGGGGATTTCGAGGACGAGCAGCCCCTAGAACCACCAGTCGACAGGTGGGAAAGAATCAGGGATACAGAGCTGTCGAAGAGCGTAGCTGAGCTCAGAAACATCATTGAGCTCATGAGAAGCAGGCTCCCGACAGAGAGCATACGAGCTGCAACTTACTACTCCAGATATACTGGTATCTGACGCCCCCACTCACCATTGCCCTGAGCTGATCAATGCCATCACGCAGAATTACCAGCCCGCCACCAGACAGGTGTTAGACACATCTGGCCAGAAGCTATTTTCAATTTTGAAAGAAGATGTACAAGAAACTTTTGCACCACAACAGGGTCCACCCGAGGGATGTATGGTTCACAACATTGTTTTGAGTGAACAAATGGAGAGGTTCACATCTGCTGGCTACATGATAAAATTTTTGCAGCAAAGCCTCAAAAGTGGGCTCCCTTCGAGAAAATTGCCCCAAATGCCCCTTCCCTTGGGGGCCTTTAAAAATGCCAACCTCTTATACATCATTGCATGGGTGGCAGGTGTCCCTGGCCGAGTGCATTTCTAGAGGAGAGTTCAATGCCCCCGATACTTCGAAACCCAGCACCGACCCAGTCTTTGTCGACTGGGCAGAATGGGTGGCCAGGGGCTTACACGCGCAACTCACCAGCATGAAGAATGCTGGGACCAGCCAGCGCTTCGGGCCCTGCTCCTTTCTTGTTTGGCTATTTTTCTTTCATGTTCATAATAGTTTTCCTCATATTGCCATTACGACAAGCGGCAAGGATGGAAGTCCTTTGCCAGTATATCAGTGGACTCCCCTACCGTTGATATCGGAGTCCTACTACCCCTTTAATCAACAATTCTTGGGACCCGCCATGCATATGTTAGCAGGGTCCTCCCCGAGAGTTCCCCTTGGCTTGAGAAACATAGTGGTCTAGGAGAAGAGGGGAGACATTTTCTGACTAACGTAGGGGCTGGTGATTCGCATCTTTGGCTTCATAGGGAAGCCCTTCTTACTACCAGTTTACCCCTTCGAGTATCAATTCGCATTGGAAGTCGTGAGGCAGAGCGATGCAACTAATGCCATCTATGGCAAGGGTCGAAAATGGGCCCACACTTGTGACTTCCCTCTCAGGATAGGAGTTATCGAAGTGTTCACCCTAAATCAGAACGTCTTCTTGGAAGAAAAGCTTGCCAAGTTTGGCCTGCTCCAAATTCCCCAAAGAATGGCTTTATGATCCTTTGGGAGTGATGAGGGACCACATACGGGTCAAGAGCTTCCATGTTTGCCCCTATCCCAAAATTGTGAAACAAAGAAATAATCCTCGGGGAAAGGATCCGGAGTGGCATCCGGAGAGGATGGAATCCTTGCCTCCCTGGCACGAATTCTACCCAATGGAGGTCGCATATGACCCAGATCGACATTCACTCCCGAGCCCCAATTCCACCTTCTGGAAGAAAGCGAAAGATGACTTGAAGGAGGGAGTAAAGAATTGGGATGCGGCTCAGCTGAGAGAGTGGTGGATAATGAGGGTCCACCGAAAAAAAATGAACTCTTATGGGTTCTTGGCAATAGACAAAGACTTCACCAAAATTTACAAAGCCAACGCTGGAAAGTGGAAGCCTTTGTCCTTCGCCGCCCTCATCCCTCCAGCTACCCTAGGTTCGGGCGAAAGCCCAAAAAGAGATGATACTACTTCGGGGAGGGGAAGGGAGGAGAAGGCCCAAGCTACACATCAAAGATCGCCTCAGATACCTGTAGGAGGCCATGACTCAAGCTCCGAAGAGTTAGAACAACCGTTGGCGAGAACCAAAAGAAAGAGGCCAGAACAGGGCCCACTGCCCCCGAACTATCCAAAGTGACCCCGCATAGGATTTGCAAGCCTCTCCACTAGGTGACCGATATCAGGCCCATCCAAAGCAAGTGCCGAGGTCACAGCATTGTCGAGTGCCAAAACCACCCCGGGTGTCAATGTCACCAATGTGGGGAGAATCCCCCAGACAGAAGGGGCCCTCAGGGCAAAAATCATGGGAGTTGGGATTGCCCAGGCCGAGAAAGAGCAAGATGCGGCTGCACCAGAAGTCACCACTACCACAATGCCAGGAGGGCATGTAGGTACGCATTCTCCACCCTTTGCCCTAGTCTCACACATTTTTGCCACAACCCCAACTGAGGGTTCTCACCAATCTCCCCCGCATAGCCCATCACCCCCTCACACGTCACCTATTGCTGGTCCGGTCTCATCCCATGATTATGATGGGGGTAAGACCATTGACCCTACTTTGCCCTTCCACACTACCATCCCCCTGGTCATTAGTAGAGGCAGGGGTCCCACTTCGATGCCGAGTCCCACCCTCCAACCCCTTGTCTCATGTGAGGTAGCCCCGGTTGCCGAAATTCCCACCACGCCTATCGTCGAGCCTTCTGGTGAGGCATCCCCCATGCATTCTTTATATTTGTTTACTCCCTCGGCTGGAGATCTAGCCTTGTCCAAATCAGAGGTGTCCTTAATTAAGGACCGCCCCCTTGCCGAGAAGCTATTCCAAGCATGACAAAACACTGAGCAAATACTAAGGGAGGCAAGGAAAAGAAGAGGGCGCTCGACGACATCAGTTGAAAAATGTGTCATTTTTTATTTAGAGGCCGAAAAGGTGCATAAAATCAAGAAGGTCCCCAAGGTACAAAAGCCTCTGGATGAAATGACTCCAATGGACTACGATTATCAAGAGACACCTAAGGACCTGGAACACCTGAATGTTGACAATGAATCGGCCTCTATGCATGTCCGAATCGAGACTTTTCGGGCACATGCAACCATTGCTAACCAATGCAGGTTTGAAGCCGAGGCCGCCAATGTCAAGTTAGAGGAAAACCTGGCAAAGGTCCGCTCCGAATTAGTGAAAGCTGAGGAGCAATGCAAATTGATGAAGAAGGAGACGCTCGACCTAAAGCAGCAAGTTCAACAGCTCCAGTATACGGCCGAGAGCCAAGCACAAAAACAGACCAAGAGTGATCTAAAGGCCAGAGAGCTTGAAGACAAAATCATGCAGATGCAGGCTCCGCTGTATGCGAAAGAGGATCTAACGCTATTTGACAGGGCCAAAATTAAGGAGATTCGCATGCACCTACTAAAATTTTTTGGCCTCGGTGCGCCAGTGCTTTTTCAATTTTGATGTATGTCACCGAAGCACAGCAGGCTATTGCCGAGGGAGGGCCAGTCGTCGATGAGGTCACGCAGAAATCCAGGAGCCGACTTAAGCTAGCGTTCGACGTCCAAAATGCTAGATATCAAGACTTGCAGATCACTGCAATGTCTCGGACGGCTAGAGATTGGTCGACGACACGGGCTACTGTTCGCGCTTTCTTTTCCAAGGTAAGAAAAGCGCAGAAGGCAAGGAATCTCCAGGATATGTTCGATAATGAGCAGCGTGCAACAATGTGCCACTTTCAAGATCTTTCTTCCCTGGGTTTCCCGAGTTTCATAGACGATGATGGAAACCTTCTAAGCAAGGATGACCTCAAGCCAGTCTGGCTGCAATTTGAGAACGATGTCTCGGAGATCGATGGCTGGGAAGAACCAATTACAGAAGGGCAGGTGACGGATTTCATCCTGAGATACTGTAAGATCATGGCTTGCCTCGATGACCTGTTCACCAGGGCCAAGAATGCTGACGTCGGGCAAATCAATCGATTTCATGACTTGGTCAAAGCACTACAAGATCAAGAGCCATTTCGAAAGGGCGCCTGGTCTCATGTCCGAAGAACGATGAAGCGCATCCGTGACCGCCTCGAACCATCGCCACAGCTAGAGGCTACACCGGAGGAAGAAGAAGAAGAAGAAGAGGAACAAGAAGAGGGACAGACCGTAGAAGCAAAATCCGGGGGAACCCAGTAACTCCGTAGCCCAATGGACCAGGGCTAAAGGGTTCTTTTGCCGAGATGAGCTCGTCACCCCGCGAGCCGCCAAGAATGTTGACACTTTTTGTCACATTATACAAGGGGTAGAAGAATAGTAGAATTTTGTATAATATTTCCTTGTTGAAATTTTTTCTTTTATTTTAAGTTACAGACAATTTTGACTCTCCTTATCGCCCCTTTTATAAAATGAAGAAGAAAGAGCTTCGCGACCAAACAGGCCAAGGAAAATAACTTCGCCGAAGAGAAAGAAGGAGAATGTGGAAGAGCTTCGGGCCCGAAGCACTTTAAATTACCACTTCGGGTGAAAGCCTTGCGAAGTAATATCGCCGAAGAAAATACAAAGATAATGCTTCGCACCCGAAGCATTTTCAGCAGCCGCTTCGGGCGGAAGTTTTGCGAAGCAGCATCCAAACGACTTCGTCGAAAGAGGAGAGCATAATCCAAATCAGCTAAGGCAAAGAAACTACTTCGGGCCCGAAGTATTTCTGACACCTACTTCGGCCAGTTTTCACCCGAAGCAGTGGCGCCCGAAGCAAAATGACAATGGTTTGGAAACAGAGAAGTGCTTCGAGAGGATATTCCCCGAACCATAGTTTTGAGAGAGAATCGGGCTGAAACATTTTCCATCCGAAGCAGTTTCGCCAGCAAAGGACAAAGAACCCCATTTCAAAGATGGAGCCCGCTCGGCACTCGACATCCCCTAAGTAGTTTCTGCGAAGCATTATTTTATGAAGAACAAATCAAGGAAGATCTACTTCGGCCCAAGGCTTTGGCGAGGCGGAGATGTAGCGAAGCACTTTTTGGGCCCACGTTCCAAGGCGGGCAACTTCCCAAGGTGATCGAAGGCCCCTTATAAATACTCCCTTTCTTGCCCGATAAGCCCACTGACCATTTTTGGCAAACGAAAGGGACATAACAGTCCTCGAAGTAAAACACGATGGGCATAACGATCACTCAAGCACAGCATCCAGAAGCTAGGGACACTCGGGCAGTGCATTAAATGAATGTTTCCATGGTTGACCCAGTCGTAGTTGCCAGTTTCGGCAACCGATTTGAAAGCTCAGTCGTAGCAACCACGAGGAGCCAATTTCTCAGAGCCCGAGGGTGTACTCCGCCATTTTTTGTAATAATGACTCAGAGGGTCGGGTCCTCTATAAAAACCCAGGCTTTGCAATGTAAAAAGGGGGGGAACTTTCTGCTAGAAAGCTATTGTAACTTGATGTCCTACGTCTAATACTAAAGATTTTTGTACTCCATTTCTCTCTTTTATGCTGCCTTCTGTGCTTAATTATTTTGTCTGTCTACACTCGTATACTGAGACTTTGAATCTTGAATCCGATGTGCGATTGGGGACTGTACCTTGAAATTCGCCCTGAAGGATACATAGGAGAGGAAAAACATCGTATAAGCTTTCTTTTATGCTGCCTGGTGGGTCGTGGTTTTTGTTATTCCCTTGTCTTAATCGCTGTTACTCTGAACCCTGAATTCCAATGAGAGAGAAAGGAGAACCCTGTGAACTCATCTAGAGGATACATAGGAAAGCGAGTATCACGTTTCTTTTGTCTATTCTTGGTGTTCTTTGCTGCTATTCGAGTTATTAGCGAGTGATCATGCTTCCTGTTCTCTCCCACCTTAAATCATCATCTTCTAACCCTTACTCTTTTTATTTCTTTCTCTAACCCTTACCCATTTTTATTTCTTTTCCTAACCCTTACTCTGTCTATTTCTTTCCTGCACTCTTGTCTCAAACCCCAAAAGTAGATTAGTATAGGAGCCGACCTTTCTTCAGAGATTGGCACGAGGGGCATCTCTTCCCCTCGGCCTTTCAATGTTGGTCGTAGGTCCAGGGCACGCAAACCCATCGAAAGTCCTTTCCTATGCGGATTTGATGACCAAAAGTAACTATGATAACTAGACTTCCTGGGTCACTATACTTTGGAGGTACTAGTTTTCCAGATAAGAGATCAGCTATCTTTCCTTCAACCTGCACAGTCTTGGGAAATGCTTTTTTTTTCTTCCTGCTCTTTTAATGCACAAATTTTGGACAGTACTGTTAATCTCTAGTATTTCATTAATGGCTTGCAATAAGGGCAATGATATAGTTAAATTTTTGAGTTCTTTGACCAGTTCTGACTCAAAATTTTCTGGTATTGCATTGAATATTTTAGGATATGGAACTATCCTTGGTAATTGTTCTGCCTATGGTTCTATTTTTTTCTCTTTCTCTATTGTTGGTTGGATTTTAACTGGTTCCAATTTTTCTTCTATCTCTATTGTTGGTTGGACTTCTCTGGTTCCAATGATTCTTGCTCTTTATTTTCTTTGATTTCATTTGAAATTGGTTCAGGTACAACTTTTCCTGAACAAAGTTGGATGTTACTACAATCAAGAACATTAATTTCAAAATTTTCTTCAGATTTAGCCACATAGACATGAGGTGTCTGTCTCATGCTGTTTGGATTAGTGACTGGTTGAGCTGGCAGTTGAGGTTGTTTCATTTGCTGTGTTTGTTGCTATTTTTTTTTTAAATTTTGATTAGGTGCAGACAACAAATGCTTGAGTTTGACCTTGATTCCTTTGCTACCTTGGATAGGACTGGTATTGCTGACCCCATTGTGGTTGGTTTTGCATCCAATGTGGATTAGTATGATTTTGATTCCAGGCTGGATTGTTTTGATTCCAAGATGGGTTGTTTTGATTCCATGAGGGGTTGTTTTGATTTTGATTCCAGACTGGGTTACTCCAATTTGCTTGTGGCCATTCTTGGGAATTTGTCCATTGAGGATTATTCCAAGGACGTTGGGGTGGTTCTGGTTGTCCCTAAGGCATAGTACCAGGATTATGCCCCCAATTTGTAGGAAAACAAGGGGGATTTTGGTATTGAGAGAAATTTCCCTCTTGTTTCGGTCCAATATAGTTGAGTTCCTCAGTCTAATTTTCTAACACAGTTTTGAGTTATGGTAGCAGGTGGCATTGATCAGTTGAATGCCTTTTTGAATAGATACTACAAATGGCTGAGATAGATGTTTTATTCAAAGGACATTCCTACAAAGCATGTTTATTTCTACATATTGGGCAATAAATTGCCAAAGGTTCTGTGTTTTTTGCTTTTGCAGACATTTCCCCCAAAGTAGTGTTTAGGTGCACTAGAATATCGGTTTTGAAATTTGCAAGTTCCTCTATCAGGTCCTTCACATCAGTGCCATTTTTCTGGATTTTTCTTCTTCTCTGCTTAGTGCGAGAGTAATTCCTACAGATATCCACAATTTCATCATTACTGAGAGTGGTTACATCTCCTTTTCCCATCAAATCCAGAAATTCTCTGGATTCATCTTGCAATCCTCTTAAAAAGATGGTTTTACATAATTTCGGTTCTACAAGTCCACATCTCCTTTGAACAAAGGAGAACCTATCAAGATAATATTCCAATGTTTCATCATGTTCTTGCTTAATTCTGAATAACTCATCTTTTCTATTCCTTACATGATAATACTTTTGATATTTATCTAAAAACACAGTTTCCATTTGATCCTAGGTTCTTATGGAATTTGGCTCTAAGCTCATGAACTAGCGTAATGCTGCATCCTTGAGTGTTGAGGGAAAAACCTTAGGTTTATGATTGTCATTTATATAATCATAGGTCTGACACACTACCTTGAACTTAAATAAAAACTGATCAGGATCTTCAGATACAACACCTCAGAAGGTTGGAAGTACTGAAGGTGAAATGGTTTTCATGGGAGAGTTTTGTGTTGGATTCAGACGAATAGGATATTCAAATTTTTTGGAAGGTTGGGGCATATCCTGATCATCTCCTTCATTATGGACATAACCATGTTGGCCATCTATATTGCCTCCTTTTGTCATAGTTTCCTATTTTCTAAAAGAAGTTAAAGCTTTCCAAATTGTTCTCTCAAGAGGTCCAAGCCTCTTTATTGATGATGAGTCTGATGAATTTTCTTCTTTAGGATATTCTGATGATGATAAAATTGGTGATTTTCCTTTCTCAAAATGTTCTAATGATGGTGAGACTGGTGATTTTTCTATCAATATTTTTGGTAGTTCAAACACAGGTGATTCACCCCTTAGGCATGAAGATCTCCTTAATGGAACAAGCCAGGGATCCTTTGGGGTAGTTATACCTTTTTCATCCCTAGACTTACTCATTCATGTTTACTCTTGACTGACATAAATTAAGTCAATAGTTGTTACCTTCCTCAACTGTTGTATTCAGATTTTATCTTGAATTTTCATAATTTAGTCTGATTACAGCTATTGGACTATTTTTTTTCTTTTGGAAACACTATTCTTGGAAATGGTGCCAAAATGATGCGTAGTCGTTATACCATCATTAATTCTCAATGAATTTGTCAATCCAGGGCTGTGTACAAGGCTATCTGCGAAAGAAGTGAAACAACTATAACTTAGGTCAATCTAAAGCAACAGGATTTATTGGTGGAACCGGTTGTTTGGGGGGTTTTAGGAAATTCATATCTCTAATTGCATACATTAAACCTTAATCTAATTGCAAAAATGGAAACTAATCATTAACTACATAAATGAAATCCTGATTTACAATTGCAGAATGGGACCTAATTATGTTGCAGAAATAACAGTTGTAGAATTGAAAGTCTGATTCTAATTGCAAAAAGGAAATCTATTTACTTTTGTAGCAATGGAAATCTAATTATAGCATGGAAAATAAAACCCTATCAAGACTCTGTAACAGAAGGTTTTCAATCTTCTGTGCAGGTGTTGACAGCAAAACACAAAATGTAGGAAATTGCAAAAAATAGCAAATTTTGAAAATAAGAGTCTGAAATAAAATGGAAGCTTTGCTAAAAGTAAAGATTACATATAAAACATTAAGCACAAGATTAATATAAGCATAAATAGACTAAGACTACAAATATTGTCAGCTGTTTACAAGCAATTGAAATAACAAGTTCTACAACTCATTCTACTGCAGCAAAATCAGAATAAAAACCTGCTGTTAGTCCTCCTCTTAGGTCTGGAAGTGGCCAACCTCATTGTATATAAGAAGGTATGAGTCTCTCTCTCTCTAGATCTTAATCACACTCATTTACAAGAAATATGAAATAGAACTGGTGCACTTTATTGATTAAAGAACATGATTACAATAATTCTGCTGAAAAACTGTTATAGGAGTGTAACAGTCAATTTCTACATATTCTCTGTATTTTCTGCTTTCTCCTAGCTTCCTTACTCTTTTCTCACTACTTACTACCTACTAAGATCAACCTGAATGGGAGCAATATTTATAGTTGTCCTATGATCTAATTACAAACTGTGGATATTTCAAAAGATCTAATCCTACTATGCTGCAACAAATCCTGGGTTTATTCTTTGATATTTCCATTAATGATGGCTTTGGTCGGCAATGACGGCAAAGACAGATGGAAGATCTTTTTTTTTACCTTTTTTGACCTTTATTTCCCTTTTTCCAGCTTCAAAAATCGGTCAACAAGTCAAAGCACATTTTGTTTTCATTCCGAAGATAAGTGGCTTCATTCCGAAGACAATGCAATTCTCATTCCGAAGATCGCTCATTTCGAAGATACTGCAATTCTCATTTTGAAGATACTACAATTCTCATTCTGAATATCGCTCATTCCAAAGATATTGTATTCTTCATTTTGAAGATCCGCTCATTTCGAAGACCCTGTGTTCTCTCATTCCGAAGATATATATTCATTCTGAAGATACTTCGGAATGAACAAATGTGTGCTTTTCCAGTGATTTCTTCTGCATCTCTCATGTGGGTTATCTCCTAAGATCAAATTCCAATGGTCTTCATCTCTTTCCACATGTGAATTCCATGCCTTGCTATTTATGGACAGCTAGCTAGAATTTACATGGGAAAAACCAGTTTTTGCTGCACAACAACAGTTTGCTTGCACTGTTGCTAGATTTAGGTGAAATAAATGCTTGAGACAAATCAAAACATGATTAGTGAAATGCTGCTATTATTCTAAGCATATTCCATTTTAGCAAGTCGTAGCAAAAAGAACACAAAACTATGCAAAAAGCTGTAAAAATCAGCATATAATATTCCAAATACATTGATCATGCAAAATGGTTAATATACAGCATATTGAATCAACTTAACTAACATATCAGATAAAACATAAGAGTTTATAGGCAATATTAGTGTTCAAAACATGTCATTATTGGGGCATTTCCAGGCCTCATCAGGTGTCTCATATGGGTTGGTGCCCACAATTTTTTTGAAGACATAAATAAGTAATATTTTACCATGGTTTTCTCCCAAAAGGGTGTTTCCACGTAAATACTTGTCTCTTGTGTGTATGATGATTATGTGCATTGATATTATTTCAAGTTATTACTTTGGAAAGAAAAGAGAAAAGTTTTATCTTATACTATTCATCCCCCCCTCTCAATATAATCTTGTGTTCTTTAGAACGCATAGATAAGGTTTGTTTCTTTAATAATTTTACTAATTCATAGACCTATATATTTTTGAAGTTTATTTTTTCCCTGACTCTTTCTTTGATCTTTGAATAATGTTTAACCAAGTTTTTTCCTAATGCCACATTCATAAGTGTACATTTTTGTAAACTTTCCCTTCCAATATTCTATCATATGCAAACCCTATCCCACTTATAAATTAGACACCTAAATGTTCTCTCATTATTTTTCAAGAAAATATATTTTTTATTTTATCAAAGTTGGATATTATATGTAATGAAAATTTTGAAAATGACATCTTTTATGAGTTGTAATGCATCTTTTATGAGTTGTAGTTTTCCAACCATGGTTAATAAATTACCCTTTGAATCTGCCAAACACGATTTTCATTTGATCTAAAATAGACTCCTAAATATCCTTAGTATTTCCTTTATTATATAAAGGAATATTGAGATATGTTGATGGAAACTGTACATAATTTATCCCTAAAATTTCCACAATAATCCATTTTAATCTAAGAAAATATTAATGAAAAAGGTCATGGAGTTTATAATATTAACTAATTTTCAAATGGATTTTTAAAGCATTATATAATTGATTTTGAATTCCATGGCCTTATCAATTAAGAGATGACTAAAAAAGTATCATAAAAAAATTAGAGATGATATTTGAAGGGATGATTTATTGAAAATTAAATACCTCTAGTTTTGGCTTCCATTTTATTGAGAAAACCCTTCCTAGTACCTGTAGTAACCTAAAATTACCTTTGCAAAATTTTGCACAGTTTGGAGAAAGGAAAAAAAATAAGGATCAAATGCCAAAAAAATTCTTAAAATTTCAAATTTTGTTGACCTTTTGGAAAATTTGTAATTCGCTTGCAAAACCTACCAATTGGATTGGATAAGTGATTTGCTTGGAAAAGGTGTTGATTTGCTAAACGAGTTATTCAATCGATTTTTTAATGTGAGAAAACTGCTCATAAAAGTGAGTGAATCACTCAATATAATGAGCAAATTGCTTGGTTAGGATGTAAAGATGAAAATCTATGCAAAATTTAAGGAAAATATTATGGAAAACAACATTTTTGGCATTTTATGGCTCACTAAGCATTTTTAATGCCTTCTAAGCCTATTAGAGGTATGCAATATTTGGAGGTTTAATATTTTGCTAATGTTGTCCCTAAATATTTACTTTTACTAGGAGTAATTGTTTTTCCCTAGGTAACTTAAGGGTGAACTCTTACTATAAATAGGGGCTTAGGGCCCTCATTGTAATAATATTTTGGCCATGAGAATTTAGAGCTACACTTTATGAAATCCACATTGTGCTTTGTACTAATGAGGTTATTATAAATTAGCATATCGTTGTCCTCCCGTTAGAGGTATCTCCCTCATGGTTTGTCAAGTGTGTGATGGTCAAGTACAACCCTTCTAGCCTATCTTAGCATTTACTTATCAATTCCATAATCAAACAACTTGGTGGATATTAATGTTATTTGAATTCTCATTATTTTTTTATTGTATATTATCCTTGTTATGGTGTTACAACCATATTTTATTTCATCCCTCATGCTGTAAACTTCATATATTTACTTTTTACACTTAATGCATTTTAATTTTAGCATTCACTTTCATGTGTGCATTCCATTTTATGCAAGTTAATTAGTTTAGATTAGAGGACCAAGCGAGGAAAGCAAGATGCTGACCTTAATTCAAAGGTCAAGGGAAGCCTATTGAAACATAAATTTGGGGGTGTGATACTTTAAACAAAATCTAATCCATCTACTTAAATCAACATAGTTTCTAGCATACCTAGTGTGATAAGACCCATTTTTATGCATTTTCTTGGTTTTTGTGCCAAATAATGCATCCGTCATAGATGAAGCGATTATCTTAAAATTGAAAAAAAAATCACTACAGTTTGCTCTACAAGTGATTTGCTTAATTTTGAACAAGTTCAATATTTTGTAAAAGGAGAGTTATTCAATTGACTTAGTAAGTGAATTTCTTGACTTAGCAATCATATCACGTAGTTTTTCCTATGCTTCCAAAAAGGTTTAAATTGAAGTGATTTTCCCAATCTTCAAAATCTAAAAGTAGTTTTTACTTAAATTTTCATCATTTTTTTTGGAGGGTTTAAAGCTAGGTGATGATGACTCTGAAGGGTTTGTAATTCATAACTAAGTTCAATGATGGTAGCTTTCAAGGATTTGAAGCCAAATGATGATTGATTTGGAGGGTTAAATAATAATGTTACAATAATTATCAAAGGTGCATGTATTGGAGGTACAAGGGTTTAATGGAGGAGTGAGAGCTAGAATTTGAATGGTGATGATCAAGGTGGGAAAGGGTGGGAGTGGGAGACTTTGAATTTGGTTTACGTAAGTTTACGAAAGGGTGATGGAAGCTCTTGAAATATGTGGAGGTGATGGTTGGATTGGATGTGAATTTTATAGTTTTGGATCGACCAGATGGTATATCTACAGGTCTTGGTACTAGCTTCACAAGTCCTTTGGGAAGCCATAGGCCATCAGACAATAAGTTGAAGTTTGGGTTTCCTTCTCATGGCCTATAGTTTTTTCTAAAAACTCAAGCCTTGGCATTTCACATGCTATGGTGATGTATAAAGGTGCGAGGGAGACCTTATCAAAATCTATTTGCAATATATCCCTTATGGGAAATTCCATTAGCATCTTGAGTGATCTGGTTAAGTTCACCATGGGTGATGGCGATTGTGACCTTGTGGGAAAGTTCTAAGGGGTGAGGCTAGACTTGGATTCAATTTGAATATGGGTGCTAGTAAAGTGGAAACCTATGGGTTCCATGGAAATCCTAGTGGCCTCTAAAACCTTTTTTTATATTATATTAAACTGCATGGAAGATGCAAATCATATCCTAGGGGAAGGCCCTTGGTTCTATGGTAAAAGAGGTCTATTTTTACAAAAATTAGAACATGATTTCAATACTCATATGCAAAGGGTTAACTTTGTGCCTATGTGGGTTTGTCTTCTTACCCTCCCTTACTATATTTGGCATGAAGATGTGTTGAGAGGTGTGGCCAAGGTTGTGGGGGATCTCCTTATTATTGATCTAGTATCCAAAGACAAATCAAGAATGGTGTACATAAGAATATGTGTCATGATATATCTAGAGGTAAATCTTCCCTCTTCTATCAAGCTTATCTCATTCTTGAGTACTTAGGATCAACCCATTGTTTTTGAAAATAGGCTGACCCGATGCTGTGGATATGGAAAATTGGGTCACTAGGTGAACCAATGTCCCCTCAAGACATAGGAAGAGAAGGAAAAAAGACCTGTAAGAACATAATGGATATAGAAGGAGAACTCATAAAAATATCCCTCAAAGTATTTGGGTGGTAATTCCTCAAAGGTGAGGCAACGAGAAGCTCAACCCCATATGAATAAGGTTCAAAAGCTGAAGGCTCTGGTGGAGGTGATTTTCCAACCCTCAGAATTGATCCTAGCCAACTTGGTGGTGATTGAGAAGGCATCTAAGGAGAGGAACATAGCCTTGAAGCTTGGTGTTACTAAGGTATGTCAGTTGAATATAATTTTTGAAACCATTATTTCTAAGGCTCTTCATAATTCCTTTGACGTGCTTTTTATTGGTTCTACTCTTGAGGAGCCTATGATTCAATTGGTGACCCTTGACGTAGGATCTCCAATTAGCTCCCCAAAGACCTATATGGAGAAAGGTTCTCCAGGTCCTAAAACATGAAGACAAAGGAAGGAAAATGTGGATGTGGGTGTTGAGAAGAAGTTGGGAAAACCCCATAACAAGTTTGTGAGGAAGAAGGAAATGGATTCTGAGATCGTGAATGGATATCAAGATCTGCTCAAACTTGAAAATGGAAGGATGTAGGAGTAAGACAACTAAAACTAAAATATTTCTACTAGAGTAACCATGGGGTGTCTGGGGGAAAGAAATCTAATTCAAATTATCATAAATGAAGTGCCTCTCTTGTAATTTTAGGGGTTTGAATGGGCTTTCTAAACAACGGGTTTGCTTCCCTACGTAAAGAAATTTTACTTGATATTTTTTCTTGCAAGAAACCATGTTGGATGGTCAAGATATAGAATATGTTAGAAGCAAAATTTGGAAAGAAGTCCATTTTGCTACAAGCCTAGCCAATGGTTTCTTTGGGGGACTCCTTTGTCTCTGGGAATCCAATAATTTTGAGGGCTTTGTAATTTCTTCCTCATATAGGATTATTAATATCCTATTATACAACAAAGAAAGTAATAAAAGGTGGGTTATGACTAATTTATATGCACCAAACTCTAGGTATAGTAGAAACATGTTGTGGCAAAATTTGAGTTCCATGAGAAGGATTTTTTCTCAAGAATCCTGGTGCCTAGCAGAGGATTTTAATTCCTCTCTATTTTTTTGAATAAAAAGGAGGGAACTCCCTAATCTCAAAAAGTAGGAAGATTTTGCAGATTTTATGAATGACAATGAGCTATTGTATGTTGAGTTGAAGGGTTCAAGGTATACTTGGAGCAATAGGAGAGTGGGTAACCAAATCATCCAAATCAGGTTGGATAGAGTTCTTATCTCTAAGGAGTGCCTTCCATTGTTTGGAAATTTGTCTCTCTGTTCTCTTCCTAGAATTGGCTTCGACCATAACCTCTTATGTTTTCAAGTGAACCAGGAAGAAACCAGATTACCCAGGCCATTTAAATTTGAGGTAATGTGGTGCCTTCATGCTTAGTTGGAAGCTAAACTAAAAATTTTTGTGGTCAACTAGAGTCCAAGGGTCAGACCTTTCCAAAATTGTGGTGAAGCTTATATTTGTTAAAAGTGGCCTTAAAGAATGGAATAAAAGGGTTTTTGGGAATATTTTTCAAAATAAGAAAGACCTAAAAAGCCAACTGAAAGCTATTGAATCTAAGATATAACTTGAAAATCATTCTCAAGAGATAAATTACAAAGAAAAGGAGGTGCTGGCAAAATTTCAAACACTATTACCAAGGAGGAAATTTTGTGGAAACATAAATCCAAGGTGCTTTGGATAAAGGAGGGAGATAAAAATTCCAAGTTTTTTCACATCACAACCTTGAAGCATAGAAGAACCAATAGGATTAGAGAAATTCAAAAAGCTGATGGATCCAGTGCTACTCACATTAAGGATATAAGAGTTGAGGTTGTGGAATTTTTTAAAAATCTCATCAGGTTGGAAGAGGTTTGTAATGAGGAAGCCCAAAATAAGTTGATTGGTAGTATTCCCAACCTTTTCATGGCTAATATGAACTCAGTTCTTGTATCTCCCTTAAGTGATGAAGAATTCAAAGATGCTATCTTTGTGATGGAAGAAATGAAGGCTCTGGGTCCTGATGGTTTTCCCACCCTATTTTTCTAGAAGTATTGGCATATTGTGGGGAAGGATATTATTGATGCCCTTCATAAGGTCCAAACCACTAATCATATCCTATTTGAAGGAGTTCTACTTTTTTAAATCTGATACCCAAGACTGTTGGTGCAAAGTACTTTGGTGCCTTTAGACCCATCAACTTATGCAACACTATTTATAAAATTTTGACAAAGACCCTTGTTAATAGATTAAAACCTTTTCTTCCAACCTTGATTGATTTAGCCCAAAGTGGATTTATGCCAGGGAGATAGATCCTAGAAATTATCATAGCTATCCATGAAATCCTTCATTTAGCTGATAAAAGTGGTAGATATGGTCTCCTTCTAAAATTAGATATGAACAAGGCTTATGATAGGGTTTCATGGGAGTTTTTGTTAAAGGTTTTGGGGAATTTTGGTTTTTACGAAAGTTGAATAAAACTTGTCCATGCTAGGATATCTTCTACCAAGTTTTTGGTCTTAATAAATGGGTCTCCAACAAGTTATTTTTCAAGTTTGAGAGGTATTTGACAAGGGGACCCCTTGTCCCCTCACCTTTATATCTTAGTGGTGGAAGACCTGGGTAGGGCTATAAAGTTAAAATCCTTTGTGGAATGTATAAATCCCACTTTACAAGTGGATCCTATTTCTCATCATCAATTTGTAGATGATGTTCTTCTCTCCCTCCTTGCTTAACTTCCCCAAAGGTGCTAAAAGGAATCTTGGAGGTATTTGAAATTGCAACTAGGCAAAAGATAAATTATATAAAAAGCAAAATATTATTTCTAAATACCCCCTTAGCAAGGCAGAGGATAATTTCTCACATCTTGGGTTGTGAGGTGGCTACCCTCCCGTCTCTTTACCTTGGAATGCCTTTGTTTAAAGGTAGGATCCGAGATTCACTTTGGGAACTTATGGTGGAAATATTGTAGAGGAAGTTGGTCGGGTGGAAAGGATCCCTTCTCAGTTAAGCTAAAAAGTATACCTTGGTAAAGTCTACTATTCAAAGAATTTTAAACTTCTTCTTATCTATATTCAGAATTCCTAACAATATTTTATTGAATATTGAACATATTCACAAGTCATTTCTTTGGTCCGGTTTCGATGAGAATTTTGTTTGCTTAGTTGGTTTCGAGTAAGTCTACAGACCTAAAAAGGATGGTGGATTAGGTCTCCATAATATCATGTAGATGAATAAGGCTTTGGTTGTAAAACAGGGATGGAAGTTGACAAATCAAATTGAAACTACCTGGGTCAACATTGTGAATACTTAAGACAGGAGAATTTTTTGCTTGCTAATCCTTTATCAACTTCTAGTTTAGCCTTTTGGTTGAGTTTGCAAAAGTCGAGGGTGCTAGTCTCCAAAGGTTGTAGGTGGAGGTTGGGTGATGGAATCAAGATTAATTTTTGGATAAATATTTGGTCGATGGATCAATTCCTTACGTATATTCCAAATATGACATGTTTTTAGCCTAGGACTAGATTGGTCTTTGGGTCTAAGGTGGCTAATTTTATCGAGGTGATTAATGGGTTGAAGGTTTGAAAATCATTAGACCAGTATATTTTAACAATTTTGAACTTGAAGATTGGATTCTAATTGCTAATAAGTTGAAGTTTCAGGTCATTAAACAAAGAAATGAAGAGGATGAGATCTTTTGGATAGGGGAAAATAATAGATCATTTTCAATCAATTCTGCCTACAATTTGCTAGCTATTAGGACTCCTCCATGGGTCCCACATTTCAAAGTATAGCTTAAGGATCTAACACCAAAGGTGAATATCTTTTTCTAGTTGGCAACTCAAAATAATATTTTGACCATTAAAAATATTTAAAAAAGAGGTTGGTCGATGTCAAACAAATGTTGCCTCTATGGTGCTAATGAGGAATAAACAAGCCATATATTCTTTCAATGCTCATTCTCTATGGAAGTTCTTAACTCTATTTTTAATTTTTTTGGGACTAATTTGGGTGGTGCTGAGTTCACTTGTTGATGTTTGCACTCAATGGTCATCTCCTTTTTACTTTCCAAGGTTGAAATGTTTTTGGAACTCCTGTTTGCCACATATTTTTTGGTGGGTGTGGAAGGAGAGGAATAGTAGAATTTTTAAAAAATTCAAAAGAGATCCTACCTCTGTTTGTGCTAGATCCTTGGCATCCACCTTGGAGAATGTATCCTTTATAGTTTTGGAGGAGGGTATATTTGAGGAGGCTGAGCTCGAAAGAAAAATTGGATTTCAATAGAGTAATAGGATTATTGGTCTTCCTAGTCCTAATCCTTGGGCCCTTATGAGGTGGGAGCTTGCTTCTCTGGGTTGGGTTAAACTAAAATTCAATGGAGCTTCAAAGGGTAATCTTGGTAATATTGGTGCTAGTGGGGTGCTTAGGGATGACAAAGGTGGACTTTTGTTGGTGTATGTCAAATTATTAGATATCCAAACTTGCTATGTTGTGGAGGCTAGAGCCCTTTACCAAGGTATCCTACTTGTGGAGAAGATGAGGTATCCAAAAGTTTACAATGAAGGAGACTCGCTTAATATTATAAACTTGGTCAAAGGTGATTCAGTCCTCAATTGGAATATTGAGGCTATGATTATGGAATATAGGCAAATTATTTAGGCTAGAGAGGATAGGGAGATAAAGCATATATTTAGAGAAGAAATTGCCATGCTGAATTTATGGTAAACCTGGGTATAAGTCTCAATGGTCTATCTATTTGGAGAGACAATTTTCTCAAAGGCCTTCTTCAATTGGATTTAGCAATGCATGCTTCTTAATGCTCTATAAGATTTTACTATTTATGAAGAAATATTTTGTGCACAACCATGTGGGAGTGTTGGTTGGTTGGGGGGCTCACCAACACTATTCTAATTTTATTTCTTGTATCAAGTTGTAGTTGGTTCACTTGGTGATGGGTGGCTAGTTGTAGTGCTTTATAGTCATTATTATCCCTATATTGCTAGTATTAGGTCAAGTTTTGTAGGGCTTATCCTATTATAAAAGGTTTGAGGACCCTTTCAAAACCCCTTCTATATCTAATTAAAAAAATCACCTTTATTTTTAAAATTATGCTTAATTTTTGTAGGTACTTTGCGGATGGTGACTTTAACTTGAACTTTAGAAAACTAATTTTTTCATAAACATAACTCCAATAGCTTAAAAAATATCAAATCTGACCTTTTACATGCATTGTCATAGGGAGGAGCACTTAAGTATATTTTTTAGTCAATTTTAAACAAGTTTGATATAACAAGCAATTTGCTCAACCAAGTGAGTGATTCATTTGATAAAGGATGAAATCTAGTCAATAGACTTTAAGCAAGCAATTTTGTCAAAGTGATCTTCCAAGGATCCTTTCTTCTCTTACATTTTTTTTGAAGTCTTGCTAGAAGAACAAATTGCTCAATAAAGTAAGTGAATCACTTGATTTTTTGAAAAAAATATTTAGTTTACTTCAGTAGACTAGAATTACACAAACAACAAGCTAATCACCTGAAATTGCAAATAAATCACTCTTTTACAAGAAAATTGATCGAATTGAAATTTTAATAAAAAAAATTGTTCTATAAATGAATCACTTGAAATTGTGAGTGAATCACTCCAATTAGCAAGCACATCACTCAAAATAGGCAATTTTTAAAAAATCTTAAAATTTTCAAATTTTGATCTTGATTTTTTAGATTTTAACTTTAATTCTATCCATGTAAGTATGGGCATATAAATACATGATACAATGTGATAAAAGTGGGAAAAGATCAAAAATCAATGGATAAACTTACATTTAGGAGAAAATAAACAAACTAAGTTTTGTGTGGGTGCATCAAGAGAATGTTCAAAGAGGTCCGAGTATCTAGTCCCATCTCATCAAAGGGAAAGAGCTCTATGGATGGCCATATTATATAATGCTTCATGTCACTGCATTAGACTACTTGGACTAGTAAATGATCTATTCAACTATCTTAGTAAACCTTGCTTTGATAATCAAGCACTTATAGTAACACACACCAACCCTCAATACAAGATACTAGTAGATGCAAATAACCTAACGAAAAACCCACTTTTCATTCATCAACTCTATAATTGACCTACAATATCAAATATAAAAAATATTCCTCCCATAGATACACCTCCAACATAGATCCCACCTGCATCCAACTTAAATAGTACTTGTAATATCCCTCTAGTCTAGTTGTTAGCCCAAATAGGATAAATAGGATTAAATTTAAATCTCACACAAAATACATAAGTGATGGTTGGAAAAATGGGACCACAAGTATCCTAGAAAAAACCTAGGTATTAATACTACCTCCAACCAACAAAGCACAACAAAATGTGCAAGGACCACCCTATCAATACCAATAGGTCTAGTAGTTAGGGTCAAATTATACCACTCCACAACAAAACTTGTAGCTACCTCCTAATCAAAAATGGGTGTATGTAAACCTGCCTCCTCAATATCCACTATATTATCCTCTATACCTCTAACCCATTCCACTTGTATCAACATCCAAGATACACAATACACCGTCCTCATTAATAGTTTGGCCAATCTCATATATAGCAAAATAATCCTTGTGCACCCACTAGACCTCAAAATAAACTTCCCAACTGGACACATTAAGGTCCCTTGAACCTATTGGTCTATCACCTATTTCTCCAACTGCTATGAAGGATTTTCCTACCTTCAATGAGAATGAGAACAAGACTGCTTTGGATTACCTCAGTGAGTTGTCTACACTCAAGTCAATATTAGTCAAGAAGAGGATATAATGGCATGTTTATTGCTATATTCCCTTCATGATAAGGTTGCATCATAGTATAGGAGATTACTAGATAACTCAATAACCAATTGAATATCTATAATTGAACCTCTTATTCATACGTTTGGAAGTACGTGAAATGGATATTAAGTTTTATTTCAATTAAATACCATACAAAGATCACCTCAAGAAATATACATGATTTGAAAACTAGATTATTGATAATATTAAATTTAATTTTGCAGAATGTTAGGCCAAATGAAGAACAAGCATTACCATACTACATTAAAGGTTTAAAATTTTATTTAGTACTAATGTTTTGTAATGATAACCACTATACACTAGCTGGGGAAATTGAAGAAGTAGTAAGAGATGAAGATATTCTCACCATGGGAGGGAAAATACACCCTACTCCATCTATGACTTATGTAGCCCAAATTTTATTAAAACACCCCTATGCCTAGTACAATGGCCAATTTATCTCCAATTCCAATGCCTCAATCAAGAAACTCCATCCTTGTTAATCACAATACTCATTACTCATCCTGGCTAGACTGCATTGCCTATAGTTGCATTTCAATCACCACTTCCAGACCTCCTCATCCCATCCAACTCTAACAAGAAGTCTAATAGTAATTTATAATTAAAAAAGTAAGGAGGTAATCAAAACCTTGGTAAACCAAAATAAATTGGTGAAATAATGGTGACAATAACCATAGAATTAAAATTCACATAAGACTCCATACTTAAATAAAGTACTAGGTTCCTCATCAAAGTACTAACCAAGGAACGAACCAAGTTCATAATCATACCAATATAGAAGTAGAACTTGTGTGGCACCTCCTTTCTAATTATATAAATTACCTGATCGAGTGTATAAGTTCCATTAGAAATCTATAACATGTGTAATACACTTAGTAGTGTTAGGTTCAACAAGCCACTAGCTCTAAACAAGAATTTTCTATCATGAACTAGCAATCTCAACTATGTAATCGACACTGATTTTACCTAACCCTAATAATGCAACACTAATAAATTCTAAATAATATTGTGATAGATGAAGAGTCAACCATTGAAGAAGATGAAATTTTTGTCATCCATGAAGTTGTAGAGACTAGAAGAAAAAGGAAAATTACAATAGAATATTTGACTAATAAGAAAGCAAATAAGAAAAAAGAAACAATATATTTTAGGGAGGTAAGGCCACCCTTATACATAAAGATATAAAGGGCCTATTATATCTTACCAAGAGAAGTAAATGGAGAAAGAAAACATGGGGGATAGAACACAAAACCACCTTAAAATGAGGTCCAAGAAGTACTAGATAACAAAATTCAAAGGGCTAATAAAGGGAAAGAACCGACAATAAATGATGGAGGCAAAAAAGCAACCAAAAAATAAAATAAAATAGAAAATGATAAGGGGAGAGATATACTACAAAGAGAGGCTAAAAAATCTTGAAATATCCCTCTATCACACATGAAGGATTCCAAATTAGCTTTAAACAAACCTTAAGTTTTTCCATGAGAAGTAAATCCCTCGTTACAAATTTTAATATCATGGAGAAAATAAAGAAGACATCAGCTAAGATTAGAATGTTGGAAGCCTTAGACCTACCTAGACAATGAAAACTACTTCAATAAGCCCTATAATAATAGGATAAAGATTATTCTAAAGGTATGTAGGCATAATATTTCTCAAGATCAAGTAGCTGAGCAATAGAATTTGATCACAAAGTAACCATCAAATATTCAAGTTAGTATTTTTGATGTATAAAATACTTCAAAACAAAAAACTTGAAGACACCTCTATTCTACATGACACTCAAGATTGAAAATTACATCCTTAGAATTTGCATAGTTGATTTAAGAGTATCAATCATAGTCATGCCTAAGGCTGTATGTGAAGAAATGAGTCTTATTTAAACTAAAATACCTAGGAAACCAATGCATATGGATGGGGCAAGAGTTAATGTAGTAAGTGTTCCTAAAAATTTGGTCATGAACATAGCCAGGTACTAGAAATTTATGGTAGTGCAAGAAGTCATAGTTGTAGATATCTTACCTTGGAAATGTTACTATCCAAATAATGGACAAGAAAATTATCAAGGGAGGATTATGTAGCAATGGATTACATGCACATGAAGGTGCCTAGAGATGGAAAAATCATAAAAATTGAGAATGAAAATCCCTATAATTATCTTCTACACAAGCTAAAAGATAACGATCTAGTAAACTACAATGAACTCTCAAAGTATATCACTAACAAAGGGTTTTAGGAAGATGACTAATACCTAAAAGTAAAAATGATAATCATTATGCTATAGGATGATAGGGTATTAGATGCAGGGTACAAAGAAATGGAGTTAGAAAACTACCTAATCATAGAAGTTCCTCATAAGATTCATACCTTAACAAGACATGGGTCTAAAAAGACATGGATGATATACTTAAATGATGATAAAATTAGAAATGGAGCAGGTTCTAATGTTTAGTTCATTGATCCTAAAGGACCAAAAATTCATTACACCTAAAAATTATTGTTCAATTTACATGAACAATGTAGTCGAGCATAAATCCCTTTACACTAGTTTGAAAAAAGCAAAATTGATGGGAATAAAAGATCTAAAAAACTATGGAAAATTGAAATTAAAGGTAAAAATTAGGTCAGTTCCCAATGTGTTACTAAGAGAAAACACCTAAAGTCCTACAAACATCAAGTATGGAACCTGCTTGAAAGCTTCGATTCCTATGAGAGAAAAAAATATCTAAGGAGTTGAATGCAAAATAAAATGAGTTGGTATAAATGACATCACACTTTGATCCTATAACTAACATATGGGCTAGACCAAAGGAGCTTGAATTTAGTTTTAGACTAGTAGTTTCAGATAACTATGATAATTGGCAGGTATTCAATAATGACGAACAAATCATAGAGTTCCCTGATTAGAGGGTCCCAATACGTTGAAGGGAAGAATGAATATGGGGATGACATAAAATATGGAATTTCCTAAGGGTATAATCATACTAAAATTTTTATTTAATATATAGCTCAAAGAAAAGTAGTCTCAAGCTTAAGTCTTCTACATATCACCCTATTTAGGTAGCTGAAGGAAAAATTCTATTGATTGGGAAGTATTGTACTAAGGAAGAATGATATCTTTTCAAAGAACTTTATAAAAAATATAGAGACATTATTACTTAATCATATGAAGATCCAAAAGCCTATGACCACAATGTGATAGATCACACCATTTAATTAGAACCTAATGCTAGGTATTTCTACCAAAAGTAAAGACCATCCAATCCTAAAATAGAGGTTGTAATAAAAAAGAAATTGTTAAAACTCCTACAAGGACATATCATATTCTCAATCAAGCATTCTATATGGGTTACCAACATTGTTCTACTATGTAAGAATAATGGAGATATCATGTAATGTGTTGATTTAAGGAACTTGAATAGCGAATGATTAAAGGATCACTATACATTTCCTGCTATTGACCAAATATTACAAAATGTGGCAGGCTCATATATGGCATCACTTCTAGATAGTTCCTCTAGGTATAAAAAGATTTCTATTAGGATTAGATCAAAATAATATGACATTAAACACCAAGTGGGGTACTTTTACCCATCAATGAACATCTTTTGTACTATTAAATGCCAAAGTAGCTTCCAAAGAGTGATGAATATAGCTTTCTTATGGATTATAGGTGATATCATTCTAATCTGCCTTGATGATTTGATAGTCTTTTCCAAATATAGAAGCAAGCATATCAAACACATAGAGTTAGATTTTTAGAGGTTCAAGGAATGTGTTATATTTTTAAACCCAAATAAGTCCATCTTCATGGTATATGAATACAGATTATTAGGTCATGTAGTGTCCAAAGAGGTCCTTGTAATAGATCCCATTAGAATAAAATTAATTCAAGACTTACCATTACCTTCATTAGTTAAGGTGATTGAGTCATTCTTAGGGAAGATCCAATTTATATCTAAATTCATTACCAAATTTACATAGATGGTCAAACCCATAAACAAGATGCTTAAGAAAGAAGTGTCCTTAGATTGGATTGAAGAAGGGAATAAATGCTTCCAATAAGTAAAGGATACATAACCAAAGTCCCTATTATGATTAATTTTAATTTCTTTAAGGAATTTAGGATGCATGTATTTGGGACATATGAAATCATCCCAATCATTCTAACTCAAAAAAAAATTATCAAGATGAAGAACACCCCATCTCTTTCATGATTCGATACTTATATAAATATAAAGAGAGATATACACTGATTGAAGAATAAATTTTGACCATCATGAAGGATCTAAACAAGTTTAGGTACTACCTTTCATAAAGAAAGACTATTTTGTAGCACATCCTACCATCTGTTCCATTGTATTAAATGTCAACCTAGGATAGAAAAGGGTAGGATGGATTAATAAGATAGAAGAGTTTGACATTGATATCAATCCAATAAAATAATCAAGGGTAGGGGTTTGCATGAAATAATAACAATAAAAATATCAAAATAATATGTCACTCTTATAAAAAAATATATAATTAATGGGACACTACATGGATGAGCAATATGTGCAAGTATATGGCTACAAAATAGGCCACTAAGGGGTTATCCACCAAGAAAAGGGCTAGGTTCATACAAAAGGTGACACAATACCAATGGCTAGATAACATCTTGTTCATAAAGGGCTATGATGACATTCTACTCTAATGTGTAGAAGACAAACAAGGGGTCTTGATCACATAGTATCATGATGGAGGACACTTATCCATGCCTACTATAGGTTATAAAATATTAAGATTTGAATGTTATTGATCTACCTTATTCATTGAGTTATATAAATGGGTCATGGATTATAGATATTTCCACATGCTCTAGGGAAATAAGAAGAGAGCTTTGATGTCATTAAAACTAGTTGTTGTAATGTAGCATTCCAATGGTGGAGCCTCGATTTCATTGGAAATATCAACCCATTTTTAAGTGTTTTTCATATATGGATCCTCACTACAATTTATTACTTCACCAAATGGGTCGAGGTAGTGCCAATAAAAGCAACCAATCAAGAGGTAATGGTACAACTTCTTAAAGATATCATCACTAGGTTCAAAAATCTTACTACCATCATGACTAATAATACTACTTATTTTAAGGGAGCTAAGGTGATGAAGTCCAACCTTGAACATGGGCTCCTACTTAAAATATCATATAATTACTATCATTAAGGGAATGGATTGGATGAATCAACCAATAAAAACATCATGAGGATCTTGAAGAGGACCATTTCATATTCATAAAAGGACTAGCACATAGCTACATAAAGCATTATGGGTGGATAGGTGACACCAAAAACATCTAGAGGGTCATCCCCTACAAACTGGTAAACAACAAAGAGGTTGTGCTATTGATTAACCTCAAGCTCCCTTCCCTCCAAATATCATAGTAACTTGATCTAGAAGACATCAATATCAAGCCTATGAAAGAAATACTAAATGCATTACTAGCCCTAGAGGATAGAGAAAATACCTTCAAAATGATTGCTTAGAGATAAAGGACCATCAAGAAATGTTTTGACAAAGGAGAAACTAAAGTGAAATATAGAAAATGAGACCTTGTCTTCAAATAGGATGAATATCATGAAAACCTAGGTACTCATTAAAAGTTTAATTCCTTATGGGGTGGACCCTACCAAATCATTTAAATTATGGGTCCAAATGCATATAGACTCACATTTATCAAATAAATGATGTTGTCTATCTATATAATGAGTATCACCTCCACCTAGCGTAATAAGAATATTGACAAAAAAACAAGTATTACATAATACCAACTATTAATGTAATGATTATTTGAGGCTTAAAGGAAGCCTCAAATATTCTTGTTCTTTTTGAGCTCTAGAATGATTTATGAGAAAACCAATTGTTTTTAAATTTATAAATAAAGGGAGTTACATGATTTACCCTTTTATAAAAGTTCCTCTAAGGGCTACAAAAATGGGATTTTCCACAAGGGAAGCCCTTCTTCAATGCGATTAGTCAATAACTACATAGGTGTCTTATTGTATTCTTCAATGTAAGTGGGCTTCTTACTCGTGGGCCACTATTAGGTTCAAACATGCATAACCGTATCCAATATTGTTAGAATCTATGGGGGCCTATCTTGATCAGACCCCTCATGTTCACAAACAAAAATAATCTTAAGCTAAGCTAAGACATGATAAAAATACATGAAAATATTGAAATTTGACAAAATAAAAGTATTTACACGGTTTCATAAACTTAGATAGAGTTTTGGTGATGAAAAACTTGCTACTATGTAGATTTTCACCTTAAGCAATGAATGCTTTCATTCATACCCTTCTGTGTAAATTTGATTGTGTTTTCTAAAAATTGAAGATTTTGTTGTAGAGGTCCTATTGGTGCAGTTGTCACTTCTTTTCCCTATAAAGTCATCTTCCAAATCTACAAGTTTTTGAAAACCTACAAAGCAACATAAAATATTTATAGATTCATGTGGGTCTCCATGGGGGGATGGATGGTGAGTGATGTTGAGGTATGATGAGTGATGTTGTAGGGTATTTGGTGGTCTAGAATAATTTTAGACTAAACATATATAATGTACTATATTTTGGTCTTTCTTCAATTCGAGTATGTTTATTCATGCTCTCTTGGACAAGAATATCCAAATCTATCTTTGGTGATTATTCACCACTCTTCCTTGTGTTTATGCCTTTTTCTAGTATAATAAATATTACATAACTACTTCTTGATGTCCTATTCCAATGCTACTATCAAATGTAATCCTTGTATTCACTTGGTTCACTTTCAAATAGATATACCATCTGGTAATGTCCTTTCAAGTAACTACTCCTTGGGATGCTTGCTATGATTCGTACTTTTATTTTTCTATTGCTTTTTCTTATCTAGTGACTTTCACCACTCTATATGATATTTATTATTTAGAAAGATATATATCTTATTTGTCTAATGTTGACAAAGATAATATTTATCGATTTTGACTAAGACTCAAAGGTCCTCAATGGATATTCAAGTTTGTCCACTCTCCTCTCATAGTTAAAGACTTATGCTCTTGTATTTAACCCTGCTATTCTCTTCTTCTTTATCAAAAATAGAATATTAATCCCCGCCAACATTAATATTCAATCTTATAATATTAGGATAATATCAATCCAAAAAAATCAAGCAACATTCAAATCAATATTTTTTATTCAAGCTCAAAAAATTATTTGAGCTTCAAAGGCTCTTCAAAATTTAAATTCACACTAGAAACTTGTTTTTTTTTATGCTAGCAATAGAGACTACTCAAAGTATATCTAGATATTACTATTCCAAAAAGGGATAGAGTATGGTAGTGGTTCTGATATCACTATTAACTTTTTAGCAAGATTGTCATAGGTCCCAATAGATAGGATTAACTATAACAATTAAATATTTGAGCATTCACTATACAAGACCAATATCAATAAATAAAAATTCATATAAAATAAAAATAATATGAAGTAAAATGACCAATATCATTCATGCAAATACATGAAAAAAAACTTACAATAGAATTGCTCAAATTGTATACAAGCTTCCTTTTATTATGTTTGAAATATATATATTCTTAAATATATTCATATTACATTACATTAAGCTTTATGTCAATATTATAGCCATACAAATAAGACTCTACAATACTTGACTATTGCTTTCATCTCATATCTAGGAGATGGATCTTTTCCTATTCCAAGTATAAGATAAATCCTCATATTTTTTGGTTTCTTATCTTGTCATTTTTATACATGACTCTTGACTCTCTATTTACTCTTGCATACTTTACTCTATGACACTTGCACACTCCTACTTACACACTTGCACACTTTACTATATGACACATTGCACACTCCTACACACTCTATTACATGACACTTGTGCACATTCTCACTCTTCACACTTGCACACATAATTACATGACACTTGTGCACATCCTACACATAGACACTTACATAAAGGGAAAATATAAATCACACTCCTAAACTATAGACTCACATCCTAATCTATTACATATTGAAGATTGTACCATGGATGTACAATAGCACATACCAAATAATGTAATAGTCTCTAACACAAGTTAATTAGTTTAAATTATAGGACCAAACAAGGAAAGCAAGAAGTTGGACTTAATCTAGACACTGGGGGAAGACTATGGAAAATCTATCTAACCTTGTTGAAACTTAGATTTGGGGGCACAAAACTTATAATAGAAGTCAATCCAATTTCATGAATCAATAGTACCTCAAAAAGAATAATAAATATATTAGGAGAAAGTGGTTTACCTTGTCAAAGTTATATAATAATTCAAAATATAAAGCAATAGATCCATTAATCCTAATATAATACTTTGGGGTGCTATAACAAAATCTAATCCATTCACACCAACTTTGGAGTGCTAATGAAAGCGTTGTAAGAACATGGAAGTTTTGTTTGATATCAAATAACAAGTTAACTTCACCCTTTTGGTTGAATTATATACATCTTATATATTTAGAAAGGATAGATTTCTTATTGCCTTATTAGCATTTTCATTAGTTTTACTCTTTTTATGAGTTAGGTCTAGTTTAGTTATCTCTTTATTTTAGTAATTATTTATTTTAGTTTAAAGAAACAAATATTTAACCATAGGCTATGTATTTTAATCATATTTACAAATCAAAGTATTATATATTCTACATGTTAAACTCACTTTAAATAACCTACCAAAGGTGTTGTTTTCCAATCATGTGTGTGATAGTAAAACAACACTTTCAATAGTGTCATTACTTACTACATAGTGCTTCTATATATAATAATAAAAACTTTATATTTGAGCTTGTTTTAATCAGCATTCTTATTAGATAAATATTTTGATTTAAAAAAACTATTTTCAATAATAATTAATAATATCATAGCTTCTATATCATAGGTTGAACCATGATTGTACAAGAGTTAAGAAAAATACATGCAACCCTTTCATTCCAATGCATACTCAAGAATTTTTTGAACAAGGAGTATGAATGAGAGAAACTCATAAAGGCCTAATATATTTCAAGTCTAGTGTGTGTTGGTACACTACAAAAATTAGTAAACAAAATAAATAAGGATCTTCTTCAAATGCCAACCTTGAAATCTTTAGTTTTGAAGGGTATAACAAGTAATTCTATAATATGTAATATTTTATTATTTTCTTCCATCTTTATTATGTAATTTTAACCTTCTCTTTCTTAACAAATTTTGTTCTCTACAAAAAAGTGCATTCTAATATAGAATTTTCACAATCACTATAGCACTTTCCGTAGTACTACTATGCTTCTATCTATGTTGTGATCGTGCAATGCTTCTATCAAAAAATAGAATGTTGTAGGTTTAAACAAGACTCAAATAAACAAGGTATTTACCAATGTAGTGAAGTTAAGCAAGTAAACATATATGTGGGGATAATGTTGCATTATGTAAATACATGTCTTTATTTATAAAAACCATATTTATTTTATCACTATTCCACAAATTCATATACTATAGTTTTAATGGATAAGAATTTTGCCAAGCTATGCCTTATCAACTAAAATTGATTCTTGAATTTTTGAGTAAATATTATATAGTTATTCTCATAATATAATAGAAAAGAAAAATTTGGATATAAATAATATAGAAATTGTCACATATTATTATTGTTGGCTAAAAATATAAACTATAAAACTAATCAAATCCAAACCATAGCATTCAACACTTAATAAAAGTAATAGCAATTAATATATACCTATAATATTATGGTAGAATTTAGTGTATAATAAGTAAATATATATTTTTTACAAATAAAAAAGTAGATTTTAAATTTATCAGAAAATAGATAACAAAGCATATTACAACTAAGTCCCAAAAAACTCAACTCAGACCATGACTAAGACAAGAACTACAATGCTAGATAAACCAAAAAATAGTCTGGGAAGAAGCCCATAAAAAAACCATACCAACTTATTAGCCAAACTACACTTTAGTTACAGGCTTTAATAATAGTTTCAGTTCCCATATTTGATAACAAAGGGTCTAATACTAAACAAAAATTCACCTCCTACCCTTTGTACCTTACTCGATAGCAAGTAAATATTTATAGTTCGTCTACTCATCAGAGAGTCTTTATAAAAAATGATATGCACAACCAAATTATTGTTTTTTTTTTTTTAGTAGATAAGATACTATAGCATTAATACCGGGTTTTACAGGTTGACCCAAAACCTTTTACAAAAATCAACCCAAGGTTGTTGATGAACATGTCCTTACTAAGGATCCTATATATGTAAAATCTACATGTCACAAAAGCCATTACATCTAGTAAGGCACATAGCCTATTATCAAAAAGAAACTTTCCATACAACATTTTGGGTATACCTCAAGAAAATACACCTTCATCATAATTACAAAAAAAGAAACAGATACAGATCCCTTGCTTGAAATAGTGGAGAAACAAAAAGCTGCAAACACACATAGCAGAGTACTAATAAAAATCCCACAAGATATGTATTGACAGTTACTCTTAATAATTATTTGGTAATTGCTTTCTTCCGTATATGATATGCTTTGGACCACATCCTGTCTTGGTCAATCAACCTTGGAGAAGTGAACCTGCTGGCTAGATTTATGGCGGTGGCTATCTAGTGGTCCACGTGGCTCTGGTTCGAAGTCTTATATTATCATTTCTTTCATGCCCTATGATTATCAACCAACCTCAAATTACTAATATGACTAGGATCCATGTTATCTGACATGTGACTGTTCCCATTAGTATTTGTGGTATTTCCAAGAAGCATCCACCAAGACTGACAAATTGGATAATTTTTATTATGAGTCCATTTCAAAAAAGAGACGGGAATACTCATAGCCTTTGAACTTATAGTGCCTTCCCTGTTGGTAAATTTGACTATCATTCTTGGCATTCTTGTTGAATAAGCTCCTCTACTTCACTTGGGACACCGTGTTCCCATTTGAAAAGTTCGTCATCATCGACACCCAAATTGGCTAGCTTATCAGCAACTTTGTTAGCTTCCCGAAAGACATGTTGGGCTTTTCTGTCCTATCTTCCCTGGAAAAGGATCTTAGCCTCTTAAAAAATTGTTTTAATACTCCAAGGAGATGTTTTCCAATTATTGAGGAGATTTATAACATGCATAGAGTCTCCTTCTACAATCAAATTGCCTTCTAAGTCTTGAGTCATTTGAAGGCCTCTCCACATAGCTCTAGCTTCAGCTTCATTGTTCATCCTTGTTCCCAAATATTCAGAAAATGCAAGCATCATATTACCATTATGATCTTGCACAATACCACCAGCGCCTACTCTGCCAGGATTTTCCTTAGTCGCTCCATCAAAATTAAGCTTAAACCAACCCGTAGGAGGTGGGGACCACTTAAAATTGGCTCTAGGGTTGACTACCCTAGGCACAAACTCATCTAACAAGGTTAAGCTTAAATATTGAGCAATCGTAGTCTCCTATAGATGAGGTTTATAGCTATCAAAAGGAATAAGGTTCACATTCTCATTGGCAAAGGATAGGATCCTGACAATGATAGTTTGATGATCATGGATAGACTCATTAAAAAATCTATAGTTCCTTTCTAACCACTCTTGCCAAAGATAGTGATTGAGACAATTTTTCCACATGTATCTAAGTCTTTGGATTGAAAAGGGGCAAGGCCATTGGACAAACAAATCAAGTACGGTGGTTGGTTTAACCCAGGAAATATTGAAGGCTTGAAAAACCCCACTTAGAACAGTTAAGGAAAAATGGCACTCAAGGAAAATGTGATAAATGGCCTCCCAATTAGCCCTACATAGATAACAATGATTAGTGATACAAATACCTTTATGCATCATATTATCAATGGTTAGAATTCTTCCTTGGATAACTAGCCATAAAAATACTGCAATTTTTAGAATTAAATTTTTTATCCAAACTAAGTCCTTTTGGAGGATAAAATCCTCGTCATCAAGCAAAAGCTTGTAAGCTAATTTAATAGTGAACTCCCCGTTTTCTATAGGAGCCCAGGTCACTTGATCTTCCTTGGGTCTCATGGGGATAAAATTTTGCCCGAGAATTTTACAAAGATCATTTGATTCCACTTGAAATTCTTAAATCCTTATTTGTTTCCACTTCATGCTGCATCTGTTCTCAACCATATAATTCGAGACTTTTCTACCAATGAGTTCTTCCATGATATCTCTGATTTGGGATAAGTTAGGATATTGCATCAATGGTTCGTCCTTATCCCACATGTCATTCCAACAATTTATCCTCTCACCATTGCCTAAAACCCATATTAAACCTTTTTTGATGATTTCCTTACAATTGAGAATTGCTTTCCAAAAATCATAACCTCTGTTTGGAAATGAGTCACTTAGAAATTCCATATTTTGAAGATACTTTCATTTGATGATAGTTGTCCATTCATTTTCTTCACTAGAAATGAGGCACCATGCCTGCTTAGCTAGTAAATCTAAATTCATATGAGCAATTATCCTTAGACCTAAGCCCCCATTTTCCCTGGGTCTGCACACTTTGGTCCATCCTACAAGGTGTATCCTTTTTTTCTCCTTTGATCTAGTCCATAAAAATTCTTTTTGGAGTTTCTAATTTTTTTGGAAAACCTTCATAGGAGCTTTGAAAATGAAGAGGAAATAGACTGGAATGCTCTAAAGAGAGGCCTTAGTGAGGGTCAACTTTCCTGCTTGAGATAGAAGATGACCTTTCCATCCAGCAAGTTTTTTTTTGAATTCTTTCAATAACCCTATCCCACATTGACTCTATTAGAGAACCAATGAAAATAGGGAGACCAATATATGAAGTGGGGAGGTTTGCTATATAACACCCTAAAATTTTTGTAATCCTTCCTTACCTCTGAATGGGGGTGTTCAAGAAATATAACTTGCTTTTACTAAAATTAAATTTCTGACCAACAACATCCTTGTAGAGTTGCAGGATGTATTTAATTCTTTTGGCCTCAACCATTGACACCTTAGTCAATAGAAGGGTATCATCGATGAATTGTTGGTGAGAAACAACCCTAGTGAGAGATGTTGCCTTGATTCCTGATATTAGCCTTGAACTGTAAGCATTTTTGATGGTTCTGCCTAAAGCTTCTACCATAATGATTAATAACATGGGGCTGATAGGGTCCCCCTACTGAATTCCTCTGTGACTTTGAAAGTAACCAGTAGTTGTTCCATTAACCAAAATCGAGAACCATGCTTTAGAAATGCATTCTTTGATAAAATTAACCCATTGGTGGTGAAAACCAAACTTAAGGATATTCTTGTTGATTTAGATCAAGGTTATGTTTAATTTTGTCAAGATATGTATAGTCTCCTCTGTATGTTGATTTCTGCTCCACATTATTTGGGGGAAAAGAACTGTTGACTGTTCCACCAAGGATCTCAGAGTCATGTTCAGAATCTTAACTGTTTCCACGATCTGCTCCCTAAAGCAACGCTGGTTTCTCGCTTTCCAGATCTGCCACATGAGACCTTGTGATCCATTTTGCCACAAAGTTTTTATAAGCTTGTTGTTCCACTGTTGGTTCGATATTTGAATGATATCTCGGAATTCAATTGGCTCAGGTTCATGTCGATTGAAAATATCAAGTAGGCTTCTCCAAAGATCTTTAGAAATATTGCAAGTAAATAGCAAATGATTAACTATTTCACTATCCTTCTCACAAATAAAGCATCTATCTAGGCCCTGCACACCCCTTTTCCTTCTATTTTCTACTGTCAGAATAGAGCCATGCACTACCAACCAACAAAAGACCTTAATTTTTGGGGTTGAGAATCTCTTCCAGATGAAATCCCATTCACAGTTTTGATTAATATTTCCTGCACTTTTGTTCAAAAGATAAGAGTAAACCCTCTTAACTATTGGTTCAACAGGTCTGTTCTTCTCTAACCACATAGGAATATCCTGACCCTCTTGGATAACCACGTGAATATTTTGTAGTCGCTCCCTGAAAATATTGAGCTGGGGTTTTAAATTGTTAGGGCAATCCTCCAACAGACTCTCCTTAACTATACAATCCTTCCAACCTGATTCATGATCCACCATCATGTAGAAATATTTAACTCTGCTCAGGTTCTTTTGATTACAGTACTCCCTTGCTACATCTAGGTCTTCATAGGTCTCCAAGGGTTTGAGTCCTGCAATTGATTGAGAGAACATGTCTATATTTCCTTCTTTAACCACCCAGGTTAGATTTTCTTTTAGGATTTGTAGACCTCCCGAGATGTTTTTCCAGATTGATGTTCCCTTGGGATTCAGGATACACTGCTGTAATAAATCCTTGATATTTGCCCCACCATAATACTTATGGATGATAAGGGATGCCCATGGAGCTGAGGGGTTTGAAATCAATCTCCAAGCAGTCCTTGTAGCCAAAGCCAGGCCCATCTTCTCGACTTGCCTTATCCCCAAACCTCCAGCTGATTTGGGATTGACTATCTTTGACCATTTAACTAAATGGTATTTCTTACTGTTATTTTTGCTGCCTGCCCACAAGAATGCTCTGATTTCTTTTTCAATCTCCAAACTAATGGCCTTTGGCGCCAAGAGTAAAGTCATCCAATAGATTGGAATTGTAGATAAAGTTGATTTGATTAAGATTAACTTACCAACTAAGTTAAGGAATTGATTTTCCCAACTGCTCATTGCTCTCCTGAATTTTTCTACCTGGCACTTCTAGTCACTAATTTTGTGTCTTGCCACTTTGATTGGCATTCCTAGATAATTCATTGATTTGTTGTTTGAATTATCTTGAAATTCAAGAATTCTGCAGATCTTTCTCTTGAGATTTGTTGATACATTGATGAAGTGTATGGAGCTTTTGTCCTTGTTTATCTTACTACCCGAGGCTGCAGTGAAGTCCCTCAGAATGCCCTAGATTGCTTTGGTTGTTTGAATGCTGGCCCATCCCATTAGAAGAGTGTCATCAACGAATAGCATATGGGTTTTAGGTTTGACATTGGTTGAGGCCTTGATACCCTGAAAGTCTAGTTGTTCTAAGGACACTTGAATTGCTTTGCTCAAACCCTCTGACACAAGGGCAAACAAGAAGGGAGAAAGAGGGCAGCCTTGTCTAATGCCCCTGGATGTTTCAAAGAAGCTTGTGGGTCCACCATTGATCATCATTGTTGCTTTTGGTTTATCAATGCAACCCTGGGTCCATTTAATCCATCCTTCATTGAAACCCATTTGCTTCAAGATTTTATGTATGAATCTCCTGTCCAACCTATCATAAGCACTAGATAGGTCCACCTTGGCGACCATTGTTTTTTCTTTATTTATGACTGCTGAATGAATAGATTCTTGGGCTATGACAATATTGTCTTGAATGTGTCTCCCTGGTATGAAGCCCCCTTGTTCCACCGATATTAACTCATTAATGAATTTTTTGAGTCTATTGGCCATTAATTTGGATATAATCTTGTATGATGTGTTACATAAAGATATTGGTCTGAATCTATCAAAAGAAATTGCATTGTGATTTTTGGGGATAAGAGTTAAAAAATACACATTGATGGCTCCTAAAATTGCTCCATTAGTTCTTGACTCTTCAACCATACCCACCAAATATTTCTTAATAATATCCCAGCATGCCTGGTAGAAGTTGACCTAAAAACCGTCTAGACCCGGAGCTTTATCTTGTTTCATGTCTTGGATTGTTTTGAAAACTTCCTCCTCTTTTACTGGTTTGAAGAGCTCAAAATTCATTCGGGGAGTCACCACTGAGGGAATGAAACTCAAAATTCATTGTTGTTCCTCTTCATTATTCTCTATTTCTTCATTCAAGAGAGTTTTAAAGTGTTTAACTACCTCAGTCTTGATTTGATCCTGATCTCTGATTATTTCTCCTTCATTTTTAATTTTAGTAATTTGATTAAATCCTCTTCTTTGGTTTGCTGCTTTGTGAAAGAATTTTGTATTTGAATCCCCCTTTTGCAGCCATAATCTTCTTGACTTTAACCTCAAAACTTGCTCTTCTCTCTCTTCTTCATTATCTATCACTCTCTGCCATTTTTCTTCCTCTTTAAATAGATCATCTTCCCAACCCTCTTGAAGGGCTTTTTGTTCAATCTGAGCTAGATTCTTTCTTGCTGTTATTAATTGAGCTTGTTGCTGATCTTTGATCTCCTTCATCCATAACTTTAAACCTCTCTTGACATTCAGTATTTTTTTGTGGAATTGATACATTAGCATACCGAAGAAGGACTTCCATTGTCCCACCAATATTTAACCCTGGACAGGAAATCTTCATGTTCTATCCAATGAGGTTGAAACTTAAAGGGCACATTTGAGACTTTCGGAAGAAAGTGACATTCGACAATGACCGGCCAATGGTCCGAAATTGTACCTGAGAGAACCCTTGTTTCGACCACCAAAGAATCAGATATTAAGCTCTCGGAGATTAAGAACCGATCTAATCTTTCTGCAATCATCGCCCTCCCTTTTCTTCTATTATTCCAAGTGAACCAACCTTCTTTTGGAAGGATATCAACTAAATTAAACTGGTGTATCCCCCTGTATATTTCTGGACGAACTGAGTCATTTTTGTTGAAGTATCCCCTTTTTTCTCCTGACTACTCAAAATAGTATTAAAATCTCCTCCCAAGATGATATGTTGATCATTTATGTTGTTTGTTAAGTTCCAAACCTGTTGCCACATTTCTAACTTTGTCGAGGTGTCGTTGGGCCCATAGATGTTGATTACATTGAATGAGACCTTCAGGGAAGAGTCGTGGAAAGTTAAACATAGCCAATTGTTGCCTGTACTCTTCCTGACAACTTCCAGAGACCTGTCTTTCCACAATATGGCCAAACCACCAGATTGGCCATTGGAACTAATTGCTTCTAGATGATAATTTTTCCAAATGCAGTCCTTTACTTGAGAAATATCCTCCTCACTCAACTTTATTTCTTGAATTAAGATTATACTTGGTTTTTCTTGGTTAAGTTTCTACCTCAAGGTATTTCTTTTTTAGGGGAACCAAGACCCCTAATATTCCAAGTTATAATTTTCATTTGAGGGGTTTTTCCTTGACCTAGCCCTAAGAATCCTTGGATCCTCAAGAGTGAGTTGGGTACCCTCCGCTATAGCATCTTTGGCTTGTTTATCTCTCGTTGTTCTGTTTGATGGCCTGCCTGCACTTTTAGGAGATCCCCCTGTATCCATGCCATACTGTTTGTTTCTGCTTGTTTGGTTTTTTGCATCATAACCTTGGGCTAGGTTTTGCTATTTTGGAGGCATATTTGTAGAGGCAATAATATCTACTAGATTATTTTCAAAATGAGTTACAATCAGAGTAGCATTACTCAAACCTGGATCATCAGTAGCCATCTCTTGTTCAGGAATTGGTACATCTGCCCAACAAGTCTCGATTCCTGCATTTGTTTGTAGGCCCCCTTGTTCATCTATTTTTGGTTCTCTGGAGTATCATCAGTATGCTTTTCCTTCCCTGCTATTCAATTTTTCCCTATGTTGTTATTCAGGGGTCCCTCTATTGTAGTTTCTATTTTCGTGACTTGTTGAAGAATCTCAAACTTGTTATTGGTTGAGGTGCTCGCCCCTAAGTTGCCTTGTTGAGGGCCTTGAGGTTTTTGATAATCTACTTTCTATCCCTTTCTTCTTCTAACTTGTTGGTAGCCATCATTGGTGGTATTCTTGGGATTCTTTGTTTCTGTACCCTTCGGACAGTATCGAGAAAAATGGCCGTACTCATGGTAGCGGGCACATCTGAATGGTAATGACTCATAGTCCAGCTTCTATTCTAAATGGAGAGAGTTTACCTTCAGAGAAATAGCTTCTGGAAGTCCAATCTCAATGTCCACCATCACACAAATTCGTGTTACTGCTGCATTGACTCCATTGTATTCTGCTCCTCTCACAAACTTGCCCAGTCTATTCCCAATGGTTTCCAAGACTGATTGCTTTCTCAAGAAGTGGGGAAGAAAAGGTAACCTTACCCAAACAGGAACTTCTTTAGGCATTTCTTCCATAGGGCTGAAGTGGAGGTGCCATGGTGAAAGGTAAAGCCTGCTCCTGCTCATAAAATAGGGTCCCTGTTTGAACAACTTCTCCCTATCACTTGCAGAGCTGAATAATGAAGAACCCTCGGCCTTCCATTGACAGTTCTATTTTCCATTCAACGTGCGGACCCCAGTTTAAGTCTATCCAAGATTTCAATGCAGATTCCTTGGGCCACATTTCACAAAAATGTCTAATGAGTGCAACATTCTCCAGATTATGGATCTCCTCGCTCACCTCCTGTAGGTTGATTTCAATCTCCGGATTATCATCAAGTTTCTTTACAAAGCCAGACGGATTTGGTTTAGGCCTCTTGCCCCCTTCCTGGAGCGAATGGGTAGCTTGATCTGCCATGGTTCCATTGGAAGCATGATCAGGCTGGGGGGACAAAGGGCCCCCCTGCAGCCTCCACCATCTCGCCAACCCCTGCTAGGGTTTACCAGTGCTCCACAGGGTTCACAGTCCTCCTACCATATTGTTCCATACTACTTGGATATATGTTGCCATAGATGTTTTAAAAAATTTTAAGATTAAATATATATAAAAAATAATGGGATAAACAAGTGGATTATGAAAATATTGTATTATGATGCCATACATATTAAGATATTTGACAAATGACAAGATATTGCAAAGTGAAAATAATACATAAAGACTGTATAATAAATAAATCTAAATAAAAATACAAATAAATCATATTTAGAAAGCGTAAAGTCTCATAAGCCAGTTAGAGAGGGTAGAGCCTCTTGCATAAATATGATGAATAAGAAGATACATTCAAATTCATGATTAAATATATCACATCACAAAATTTTAAATAATTTATATCACTAACCCTAACCCTCATGCTTAAGGTATGAATCAATCCTGACCTATTGCAAGATCTAATAATATTGGTTCCATTACATACCCTTCCCCTTCAAAAATATTTGTCCTTAAATATGGAAAATTTTGGTGAATTTTTCATAATACACAGAGAGGACAAACATTATCAATTTGCTACTCAAATTATTACATAGAAGAAACAAAATTCAAAAGATAATACAAAATATGGGGAAGATGCCCTTAGAAACCAATTACCCTCTTTACTAATAGTGAAAAATTATGTCTAGTTGATATAATAAAATGTAGGGATGGAGTATAAATACTCTTTAAAGATATTATCTTAACAAATATCAAGTTAACATATTATTTTTCGACACAATCACATAAATAATCTTACAAAGTTCCAAATGGGCTTGTACACTTATACAATATAATCCAATGCATAATGTTTACCATGGATTATAAGTTAATAACATATTTTAAACTCTTCCATAATATAAACAAGAGGGTCATAGAGAAAAGACATTACTATATACCAAACCTATAATAGAAGCTTTCTTGTACTAGTACACTTCTAAAAATTACTAAAATGATCTTTGGTATAACTTTCATGAAGATGTATGTGAGCTTATTTATTGAAATCTAAAAAAAATAGACGAGTCAAGCCTTGAGGATGAAGTTGTTGAATATCATATATTTAAATATCAATATACTAGGTCTACTAATTCTATAAGGTTTCAAATCAAGTGAATAATGGTTTAAATATTTATCACAAAAATAAATCCTGGAGACTTTTTGCAGAAGACCTAACTACTCAAGAAACATCCTCATCCCAACTAGATGCTTCTCTATAAGATTAGAAATGTAATACTCTATTTTAATGGGGGACAAATAAAATGTATCTTGTTTCTTGAAACATAAATAAATAGGTATAGAACTAAGATAAAATGACCTAAGCCTGATTTTTCTTGTATATACCAATTTTCCAATTTTCGTCAAAGTACCCCTATAAAACATTAGAAGCCTCGACTATGAATGAATACCCATATGAGTAGTACTATGTTATAGTATATAATCTACTTGAAATCCTTCCACCGATTATCATGAGGTAGGTTCATGTACCTAAAATAAATACTTACAACATATAGATTCTCAATCAAGTTTGGCTATACCCACCAATTATTGATAAAGATAAGCACTTGCTAAATAAGAAGGAAAGTTACCCTTAAGCTTATCCCTAGAATAATAAGTAATAGTATATTACTTATAATTCTCTATCAAAAAGTATTATTTTATCCAAATACATGTTCATGCCAAAAAAAAAATTCCTAATGAAGATTAAGTAATTTGAATTCACAAAAATAATGTATTCTCAAATTCCTCATCTCAAATAACTAATGAAGCTATAATTTTAAATATTGAATCATAGAACATAAAATCTACACAATGATCAAAACATCAACATCTACTAAAATTATTAATATCTTACCAAATTAATATTTTATGTTAATATCATGATCCACCTTACTATGATAAAATTCATTTAATCAATAAAGAACTTGTGAACTTCTCATACCAAAGACAAGGTGCCTTATTAGTCCCATATAAGGACTTATTAACATATAAAACAAGGGCTTAGCACCATTATAAACTCAACAAGGAGGATGTTACATATAAATCTCCTCTTGAAGTTCCCTATGAATAAATGCAATCTTGATATCCATTTGATTTATTCCTATTCTTTTAAGTCAATAATGGATAAAATCAAGTGGATGGATTCTATGTAAGAAATTATGGTAAAATATCATTATAGTCAATCCTTCCTTATGTTGAAAATATTTTGGAAATAAGTCAAGTCTTATACTTCTAAATATGGCCACGAATAACATACTTACTCTTATAGATCCATTTGCATTCAACAATATTCTTGCTTATGGTAAGGTAATAAATTCTAATGTATAATTCTTCAATAAGAGAACTATTTACTCTTCCCACATACTACTTTCCAATGAGGCCATCCTTAATCACAAATATAGGTATAGGATCTCCATCCATTTTCACCCTACCAAGCAATGCATGAGGTGGAGGATTTGTGATGATGTTCCTCCTAACAATAAAATAAAATAACATTCTTTATTGTTATTATAGCATACTTGGACCAAGAAAAACTATAGAATAAGCCAACACAATATGAAGAAATTCATTAGGGGAAGCCAAATAAAAACTATAGTACTCCACATAACATGAAATTCTAGAAATAAATATCAAGAACAAAGAACTTTGGAGTGGTAAGATTAATACCCTCCATAAAATATTAAGAATAATAAATATCAAGATCTACATATGAAGTATCTAAAAATATATAAGTTGGAGTGATGGATACCCCAAAAAATTATCTAAGACCAAACAGTAACAAAACCAAGCTAAGGAGGAGAAGAATAATCACGAATAGTTGAAAGTTATGTTGAAGGTGTGATAGGTTATGAGTAATCAAAAATCACCTTACACTTGATAGTAATACTATAAATAGTGGTATCATATAAAGTTGGTAGTCCTTTGAAACCTTATCATACCAAATAAACATACATCTATGACACTTTGAGTGAATATTTCCTTATAATCTAATAAAATCACAATACCAAGAAACTAATATAAACACTAAGAAATGAGAATCAAAACAATTATACCTTGTGAAAATCTAAAAGGGAGTTATGCCCTAAACAACATAAGTAGGATATTCTTATTGATGATATACACTATGCAATAAACTATCTCTAACAAAAGTCTAATGTCTAACTAGACCTCATAGGGATCACACACTAGACAATCCCCATAATAATTTTTAATTACTCATCTACCCCATTTTGTTTATGAATGTAATGAACAATATACCATGAAAAATTAAGAATTATTTGAACTTATAGCTAATATGCTATCCACCTTGGTTAGCCCTTTAGAATTTGATTTCTGCTTCCCTCTAATTATCCATAAGGTTCTTAAATTCCTTTAACTTTTCAAAATATTTATCCTTATATTAGATGGTGTATGCCCAAATAATCCTAATAAAACTAGTAATGAAGGTGATGGAATTTCTAGAAAATATTGAATAGCCATATGACCATAAATATTGATGTGGATCAATTCCAAAGACTAATACTCACATCACAATTCATTCTTTGGAATGGAATATAAATGATGTTTTCCAAATTCACATCCTTCACAAAAATCAAAAGCTAGTCCAATCAATAGAATACCTTGTACAATACAAAAATGATTTGTGTGTCTCAAGGATCCTTATTTGTATACTGTAACTATTCATGCCAAGGTTTTCAAGGAGAACTAGGATTAATCAACATATCAACAAAATAATTCTGATCAATGGAAGATAAAGCATGACTAAGTATTTATATGATTAGCATCATTACCATAACTTAAGATAATAATGTAAAATCATCATCTATATAATTAGTAAACCATTTATTTATACAAAATTTTACCTTTTTATTATTGTGATTGATGTGATATATAGAAAATATACTAGAACTAACTCCTAGAACATCAAGGGCATATCCAAATTTGATCCCACTAATAGTAGTGCTACCACACCTTGAAGCTTGTAAGGAAAAATCATGATAAATAACAACTCACTTCCATTAGGTGGATGAATATAAAAATAGAAGATATGGTAAGTTTAATTATCTGCCTAGGAGATCCAAAGTCTAAAATCCACCCTTAAAAGGAAGACAATAACAAATAAGTTGAGTGCACAATATCATGTGTACTAAAATATGAGAGTAGCTTCAATGTCTTAAGACATACCAAGAAGATAATCATCAAATCCTACCTTCTCTATATTTATCCCAATTTATCAAAGTTGGTCAACAAAATGCTTGAAATGGTGACCATATCTCTTATAAAAACCAAAACTAATTTTCTTATCCTTGAAGGATTTTAACTCTTTAGTCTTGGGATGTTTTGTCTTGTCCTCCTTAGGTTTGAAAATATCCTTGGCATGAATATCCAAATATGAATATTAAAAATTAAAAAACCAAGGATGAATATATACAAAGATGTATTGCTTATGAAATATCCCTAGAGAATAGATCTATGGTGAAGACCTACCTTACCTTCAAAGATATTGATATTTCTCAATTGAATACAAAATATCATAAGGGTTAATATTAATGTATTAACCCTTATTAAGTTTTATAGGGCCTATGCCCTCTTATTATGTTTATTTTTAACACATATAATAAAATTGATAGGACATGAATATAATATCTCAAAGTGAATGTCACATATCTTATATTAAATGTGACATGATTAAATCCATTCTATGTTGCCATATAATCACCCTTCTTAATGTGGGATACAAAATTATTACGAAAGCATTGGATAATAAAATTAAACATATCTCTATGGATAATAGAGTGATATTTGAACAAACTAGGTTTCTTAAATCAAGGTTTTCAAAGCTAGACAATATCATTCATGCTTGGGATATACCTATCCAAATCTAGTGTTCTTAGCAAATATAGGATTTACTATATAATCCTATGATCAAGTGAAGTGAATTTTTACCCTAAAAAAATGAGAATGCCTTGATTTTAGTACTCACTGATTTGCTACATAAAATTCCTCTCCTAAGATGCATAAACCTAGATAATGATCAATGGTTTTATAACTAAACCCTTTCATTTACATATTATACTAGACAAGGTTGTTTGCTTTCTCTTATATCTATATGATTATCATTGATGCAATTAGTTATATCCCTGAGTGTGCATAAACTTGGTATCTCATGAAAATCTACAATCTTGATACTAGATTTAGTATCATCAACTAAATTTTAATAGTGATACACTCTATTCATTAAAAATACTAAAGTGAAAGTAAAAACTACTCTTGAGCTTTTGGATATGATGTTGATTCAATTTATGTGAGAAGAAACCTAACACATTTTGATCAACGAATATGATAATTTTAAGTGGATTGGACTCTTGATTTGAAATTAGATAAAATGTTATAAGATCATATACTATTTAAAAAATGTTCCCTTTTAGATTAAAACTATGCTATTTTACCTATGGAATCTGGTGCTTAATAGGATCCAACACAAGATAAGTATCTGGTTAATGTAACATCTATTTATACAAATAAGGACACAAGTAACTAAGAAGATATTTTGAGTGGCTCATGTTAATTATTTTCCTATTGGTCCTTTACCAAACATTACTATATGTTGGTAAATATTGTGATATATTTGCTTTGGGCAAAAGGGATGGGAAAAAAAATGAATGAAAGTAGTGTCTTGAGGATAGTACACCAATTGATATGGAAAATGGACCTATGCATATTAGGCCCTTCCATGTAAGGCAAGTGCCTTAGTTTTAATATATAACAATATCTCTCTTAGGATTAAATTGAAATATAGTATCTAACATTCAATTACAAAATATTAAAATGGAGGAAGCTATGATCAATCAAACCTTAAAATAATCTCCTTAAAATCTTAATATTTTTAAAGGGAACACTTGTGATCTTATTTATTCAAAAGGAAAATTTCAAAGATAAGAGTATATCAATCTCCTTTCACTTTCTTTTCCAAAATATCTTTATTTACTATAGTACTAATCTTCAACTTTGAATCAAATATCATTATCCATTGTAAAATTGCAAGAATGATTATCCCTAACACAATGTGTAAGCTTAAAAATATACATGTAAATTATAGCAATGTCCTTATCACTACACCAAAAAAGGCTTTTAAGAGCGGCTAAAATACAATGGTTTTTTATGATGGTAAAAAACTACCCTAATATATCCTAAGAGGGCATTTTTAAACTGCCCTCACAAAAAATCTTTTAATGGTGCCTAAAAGATGATGGTTTTTTACGGTGGTAAAAACTACCCTAATAGACCTAAGAGGGTGGTTTTAAACTACCCTCTTATAAACCACCCTCATAGGGTCTAAGAGGGTGGTTTTAAATGTTGGAAAAGTAAAATACTTAATATTATTCAATGAGAAAGACCTTTCTTAAATAGCAAAGGTGTATAATATGATACATTGGATCATAACTAACTGAGTTAATCTTAGCCATTCAATTTTATCCTAGTAAGAACTTAGGATATGATATATTATTATAACACCCCTCCTTAAGTGGTACTAGGATATACTAACACCCCCCTTAAGTGATACTAGGAGTTAGTAACAAAACCAAAACAAGTGGCATATCCACAAGTATGAGTCCCGAAAACAAGGCCTACTAAGGTACTCATGTACAATATATCCATAATAAATCTCTATTGAAAGATGATGAAAAACCACAAGGGAGAAAACCACCTGCCAGAATAGAAGAAGAAGAAGAAGAAGAAGAAGAAGATGTGCAAGGAGGATGGAGAGGAAGATGTTCTCTTCAACCCCTCCTAGGACAACTTCCATAAAGAAGGGCCTGCAAAGGATCCATGAGATGCCTCAAAAAATTAGAGAAGCCTCGTTTCCAAACTAAATGAAATATTACTCCCATACTGGTGCTTGTGACAAAGATCAAGGTTGTGAACCATGAAAAAATGTCACTAAAGAAAAACCCCTTGAAACCAAAGTGTCTCACAAAAGGAGAGTGTGAAGATAGTGTGGAAAAATAACCACAAAAATTGCAAGGGTAGTCCAAAATGACTCCACAAGCATAAGTATGTGGTTTCCACCTATATGAACACAATGGGCTGATAACAAGGTCCAAAAAACTTCTGGATAAACAAAAAACAAGGGAATAAAAATGAAGCACCAAGGTAGTTGTCAAATGTGTCCTTATGGTGACCTCCTCATCCTATCGGAATGCATGGGTAACCAGCCGCTGCATCCTCTAGGTGATATAGAGGATATGACTAGATAATAGGATCACTTTAACAAATATCTGGGAGTGTCAATTTCAACTGAGAATGCACTTCATGATACAATAATTTTTGAGCCACAAAAAGTGTGGAAAATAGTTTCAAAACTGAAAATAGACTGCACCATCTTGTTCAGCTCGAAAAAACCTTTTCGATGACTATAAATACCCCTATATATGGGTTTCAATGTGACCTTCATCTTGCAAGAAAATAATAGTCTTCTTATTTCCCTCACAAGGGAATATTCCAAAAATTGGAATAAAAAATTGATGTTTAAAAAAAAAAAATATTTTACCTTGGAAAAAATCAGAATTTTTTGGAATATCCTTTGGTTTTTCAATAAAACTCACATGGGCCCGCCATTTTTTAAAAACATTATATGTAGTGGGATAAATATGACTACCCTTCTTTTAAAAATTAATTACATGGCCATATATTAAAAGAAATTACCCCACTATGCTATGATGAACTTTAATTTAATAAAATTTCCATTGACGACATATATGGCCATTGTTGGAAAAATAAAAAAAATTCAATTGGACCCATTGTTGGCAAATATGTCCATTGCACAGTCAGATTCAAAAACTTCACCAATCATAGAGGAAAATGCTCCAAGTGAACTCGTCCACAGTGTGGAGCGACTCCCACAATGGCATAAAGAAAATTTCTACATGCTGAAACATCTATGTCTAGGACCCCCACGTGTACGTCGAAGCAAGCCAGTAAACAAGAAGAAGAGATTTGTCTCTCATTATTTCACCGCAAATTGGCTCTACACAAACATAAATAGAAGCAAAAGTTGAGAGCACCTCTTTCTACTATAGTAATGGTAAAAAAACATTTACGACCCACGAGTTTGTCGTGATTGATGTTCCTCTCACGCAGTGGCAGAGCAAATTGCCAAAAAAAATCGCTGCAAAATCGTGAGTACGTACAACACCATGATGTAATAAAACTATATAATAATAAAAGCAAATATTTGCACTAGTGGTCATACTAGTCACCAAGACTAGCCCACTGGACACCTTGTAGACTGTGGTTGATTTTGGCAGTTGAACCAGTTGGCTTGGTAGTTGTTGAATCGATTTGCAACCTAGGATAAACAAGGCTTGACCTTGAGAAGCACATTAGCCTTTAATAAAATCATGTTTTATCTTCTCGCCAACATCACCGTACAAACTCCTTCAACCACCACTTTGGCATCATGTCTTACTGCCCTACACCTTCATGAGCCCAGACTTTAGCCCTTTGCTTCATCACCTCTGTTACCACATGCTCCATGCAACGCTTATGTTATCTAGCAATGAAACATGGAAGGTAGAGATGTATAGGATTTATGATCATTTGATTCATTCTGAAGACGTTTCTTGGAATAGACTACTGGTCCCTTGCAGATCAAATTTGGAAGATCATGAGCCTGATGTTTGTAGTAGCGTGAGCGTCCTCCCGGGGATGGATGCTTCCACTTCATCGAGTTCTGGTTGACATACCACCACAATAGGGACCACATCTATAGATCTGGTAAGAATATCAAATAGAAAATTAATGTTTGCACCTACAGTTTCTCAGGTATTTGCTTCCACTAACAGTCCAAGCCCTTATTTTCCAGTAAGCTGGTGGCGTCACTTACATTGTATTAAAAATCGCTTTAAAAAATTTATTTCACGATCACCTGAAATAATTTATGTCACAAAAATGGATGCTGAAGTCCAAGTCTTCACAGATGTTGATGGATCTCCGAGGCTAATGATTTAGGAGAGAAAAAAAATCCTTCCTACCAAACCTTTCTTCGTATCAGGTTATGTGTTTGCTTTTAGAAAATCAATAATTCTTCCTTTTCGACAAGAGTGCCCTCGATATACACATAACCAAACCATCATATGGATGACAAAAAAATTTGTTTTAAACATTATAGGGCATGGTGCTCTGGTCTTCATCACAATGCCAATGAACATATTATCTTTACACACAGATGAAAGGTGTAAAATAGCACATGCCTCACATTAACTCGAGAGCATATCTTCACTTCAGTGGGCACATAAAAAATTTAAATTCTCTAGACTCTTATTTCACCACCATGAAAAATTTAGATCATGCACCAAACCAAATTGGGCAGCCAGTTGCTTTGGTCATTATTGGAGGCCAATAACATTTGTTCTTAAAATTGGTGCACCACAACAGATCATAGTGCGAATATTCTAAAAAATAAAAAAAATCCTCATCCACTAGCAATGCAATCTCTACCCGAAGGTTTTTTCGTAATATTTATCTGGTTGTGACCTGCATCACAACTTCCCAGACAAATATAGGAGATCGAGCATCCATGTCTTTGCGGCAACTCCACATCAATGATCCCATTGCAGAGAAGATCACTAGATGGTCACTTTTCACAATAATTTTTTGTGGTAATCTCGCCAAGATCCAACAAACACACATAACACTTCAGTAGTCCATGCAATCCATCTTCACACAATTTCTCACTGTCTTTCTTTCCAAGGCTCTGGTAAATGTGAGCGTGAGCAACAATCACATGTAGAGTGCAAGGGAGCTGCTAGGAACAAAAAATCTGCATAAAATAACTCACAACGGGCTTAGCCTCACACTCTAGAAACCATACTTCCTATGGAGAAAACTAAAAAACAAAAAAAAACTTTAAGAAATATCCTCCCAATCATAAAAAATAAAACTACAGATTTTTTCTTGAACCATCTGGTTTTTGATCCATCAAAATATGGAGAGCATACTCCCTCGATTTTGGAAAAAAACAAATTAGGAGAAAAAAAGAGGGGGGATTTCCCTAAAGCTCCTTAGGTTCATAGGGCAGGGAAAGCCTACTCTGATACCATGTTGGAAAAGTAAAATACTTGATATTATTCAATGACAAAGACCTTGCTTAAATAGCAAAGGTGTACAATATGATCCATTGGATCATAACTAACTAAGCTAATCTCAGCCATTCAACTTTATCCTAGTAACAAATTAGGATATGATATATTATTATAACATTAAATCACCAGAAGGGAGGTTTTCTCTTCATTAATGAAGACGTACAAAGATGGTTGGCTGAAATTAATGATGTTTGGTGCCTGCTCGATGATTTATAATAGATTGAGGCTGGTATTCATTAAGGCAACTGAATTCGAAGGATTTGACAATGCATTCAATGGCTGTCTACTTTTGAAAGTGGGTAGATAAAATTATGATCCATCAGATTAGTTAGAATAGGTAGAATTAATCAGTGGTCTAGATTTAGGCTGTATTACCTCCCTCTGATTGGCATTCATCCTTTGCCATATAGAAAATTTGAAGGGATTTGCAGCATGGCCTCCCCTACTAGTGTGCTCCCATTATCGCGTTTTCTATTCACCACATTCAATGAGGCATTTATTGTAAGATCTATATATGCTGGAATGCAAGGCATTCTAAAGTGCAATTTTTTAGCCATTACAATTCATATGTAAGGATTTACCATTATGTAAATGCAAGTATACTACTGTTTGTTCTCCAAATTAACTCCTCTATGTGTGTGAATGTTGAAAGTTTATTCTTGGTAAAGCTAGTTGATTGAATGTGTTGTAATTCTACATTTTGGATTTATGCATTTCATTCAGTGGTTCTAGAATTTACTTTCAATGTGAGTGCTTCGAACATTGAGTAGGGGTAAGGTTGGCTGATCTGTTAGGTGGCATGTTTGTGTTTGCTGAAATGGTGTAAGTTTGTTGCACATATGTATTAATGCGACTGAATCCATACCTATGAGGTCTGGTTGCAACCTCCTTTTATTTATTTTATTTTTCCTTTCCTCCTTCCTAGGCATAGTTAGCTAGGACTTCGATAAGGAATCAATATTATCCAGAGATCGACTGCCTGACCTTCTCAGGACCCGTGGTCATTCAATGTTGGTCAAGGTTCATAGGGTGTGCAAACCTTTTTCCCTCTATTTTTTGTTAGGTGAAAAGTTTTTGACCAACAATTTTTGACATACCTAATGGGACCTTGATATCTCAACCCACTTTTTGCATCTAGAGTCTAGTGATACTTTGTTGTGCAATATCTATGTGTTCAACTAGCTACTCCTTTATGTAAAGAATCAAGTTTCTATAATCGATTGCCTTTAAATTAAAGGGGAGTTTGGCAACTATAATAGGGATCAATCAAGGTTCATGATTGGTTGACCCTTTATTCTATTCTTAAATATTACTTTCCTAGAGAACTCAAGGTTTATGAGCAACCTTGACTTCACTAGCATAGAAATTATGCTCATATAGCAACTCCACTTCATGGAAAGAACTCAGAAGCTATGAGAAACCAATGTTATAATGGCTTAGTGCAAATATCCTTGGAATTTTGTAGGCCCCTTAAATGTTCAAAAGCTTCATGATATTTCGAAGGCCTCCTTGAAGTCCTTAGAAAGTTTTTATAGTGCAAGCAAAACTACGTTGGAGCATTGTCAATACATGTCTTCCCTAATAGTGATTCATAATATCATGCATGAAGATGTGATGCTTAGGTTGCTCATTCTCTCTCTCAAAGGAAGAGCTTTACTATGGTACAAATCCCTAGAGGATGGAAGTATTTGTACATGGGTTGATCTAGAGAAAGTGATCATCAACACATTTGATGATTTAGGGGATCCCCTCTTGATGCTCAATCAATTCTCATTCATTAAACATGATCCTCAAGAGAATATCATTGAATTTAACATCCATTTCAAAATAACTTGGAAAAGTATTCCCCATGAATTCCAACCATCTCCTGCTCAAGCATACCTGTATTATACTCAAGCTTTCTGCTCAGATATAAGCCTTATTATTCAACAATCCAAAGAGAAGAGGTTCCCATATATTTACAAGGAGGATACATGAGCTGAAAAAATGCTAATTCAAGTAGGAAAGTTGCCTCCCAGGAGTATTTTTTCTTCATGTAAAACTTTTTCAAGCCCCTCTATGGCCTCGCATTATGAAGAAACTAGGTCAGACCTAGCCAAATCTATGGAGAATATCCACCCCACCAATCTCTTGATAGAATAGGAAGCATTGACAAAGATCTGAATGTTGAGGAAGGAGGATGCAGGTCAGGTGGCATTTCATTATAAGTAAAAATATCAACACCACAACTTTACCCCAACTAACATAGAGAATTAGTACTTTAGGACTAGTGCCCTCGTATCTCTCCATACTGCCATATTCTCCCATAAGTTAGCAGAGGCTGATGGAAATTAAGAGGCCATTCTTCCCAATCGGTGGTCCTAAGAAAAGATAAAGAAGAATGATGCTCTTACACAACCTATTCAAAGGATCTCTTTAGCCAATTGAATTACGGGATGGTGAGAGCTATGATGAGGTGCAATTAGTTTGGTAATTCTAGCCCAGGCCACATGATGTATTCCCTGCAGAAACACTCTTTGGAGAGCCAACCATCAATTTTATAGCCTCATGGAAATCAATGCATAACAATATTGATGGTTAGATAATAATTCAATTCGTGGTAGGAGTAAATCAAAATAGACTATGGGCCTCAGATCAGATAATTTTAAATGGGAGACAACAACAACACCCTTCTATAGATGACTCAAGTACTAGAGCTTATTAGATGGGTACTCATCCTCTGATGATTGGCTATGACCTGGGTTTACTACTTCTGAGGAAAATTATTGGATCTAGATGGTGTTTTATGAGATATGAGGAGGGCTACAGACAGTACAAGAATCAACATGAGAACAAATCAAGTTTGGTATCATCTAGTCTAGATATTGCAAATTCACAAGATGACTTACAATGAACTTTATTGCCCAAACATACCATACACTTAGAAATTTTGTGTAAATAGTCAATAATTAAATTAAATCTCATGATAGAGGCATCATTACTTGATAGGTGTCATCATCTTGTTCGTATCTTGTAGGGGAAACACTCCTATAGTGAATCACTAGCTGGCCATGGCACCATAAATTATGAAGTAAAGAGTAGAAGAGGATTCCCCAAGCGATGTCTTGAGAACACAACACTTTAATTCTATTTCTTAATTTTATTTATCATTTTATTCCTTTTCTAGTTCATTTTTGTTGTTTTTGTTTTGTTGTTGTGACCTCGTAGCCCAATGGATATGCCTAGCAAGTACAAAAGCTTTACATGCTTTCCTTAGAAATATAATGGATAAAAACTTGGGGCTCGTGAAAGCAGGACAATACACCATGCCTATATGGACATGATATCACTGGAAAAGAAAATACCTAGAAATAAGGATCTAGAATCACGTGCCAATCAGACCTCTACGCAATTTGATGCATGCGAATCTATCCAAAATAGGGCAAGTATTCTATAAATAGACCCCCATGCACAATTATAGAAGTAGTCAATAAATATGAGTTGTGGAGCATATCTAGTACCGAGTGTCCTTAGGATGAATGATGATAAGCAAAGAAAATTATTGATGGACTACATCAGAAAGAAAGGTTGGAGCATGATAGATATGTACCTTTGGCATTCTATCTACTCTTGGAATTTTATTAAACCACAATGAGGTGTGCTTATGGGAATATAATCTATGGAGGTGTTCCATGGATTTTTTCCTTTTGTTTTTTACTTTTTTGCATCCTTCTCCTTTTCTTATTTTTCCCTTGTGTTTGTTGTCACTAACCTCTTCGGTTAGTGGCATTCATTTTCTTGCCTCTGTTGTTTCATGTTTCTTCTACTTTCTTCTTGTGCTTTCTTGTTTAGGTTTTCTGGTTTTGCTTGCTGTTTCCCCTTGTGGTCCCAATTTTATTTTTCTCTATAGTGTATCACCATGTTACTTCCTCCTCATCACCCACCACTCTCCGTTGTCTTATAGTCTCATCTGGTTGCAATTGTCTATACCATTTTTATCCCCTTCTTATTCCTATCTCCCTTTTTCAAAAGCGTTATGTGCCCAATATGTCTCCTTGGGTTTCCTTTTTCCACAAGTTGAAATACATTGTGAATCATCATGAGTGTGGGTGAAATTTTTCACCCTTTCACCCACTCTTTCTATTTTGGGGAAGCAAGATGATGACTATACTTTTAAATATTTAGTTTTTGGAGTTGACCCCTTGAGTTTTGCATGTTTATTATGAATAGTAGGCCTCATGGATGCATCAAGGAAGGTAGAAGAATCATTCAACTTAAGATATCGAGAAGCTCTCAAAAATATACCTAATGGTAACTAACCAACAAGGGCAAAGTGCTATGAAATGATCCTTGATTCCCAATAGTTTGAAATGCAATAATCAGTTAAGTAAAGCATTAGATATGCAAATAAGTAGACAATCACTCCCAATGGCTCCCAAATACATACCCTAATCAAAGGATAGAGAAGTGGAGAAACAACAAGCCCAATTCAAATCCTAAATATCTGCTTTGAAGGTAAAGCAAAAGGTCACCTGAGTTCAAGCCGAGCGGAGAAGTGGTCACCCACCAGAATACTGAGGGATCCTAAAAACCTACCCTATGAAAGATGAAATATGATGGGTAGGTAAATGAGATATTGATAAATGTTGATATGTTCTCAAAGCTTAATTATCTATATCTAGATCCCAATGAGGGTTTGGGCATCCATTGAGCCCCACTAGATCCCAAAAGTGTGCCTGAGGATGAAATTGAGGTGAAAGCCTTAAACACCCACCTTGAGCATAATAGGTAGAGATTCTGGTCTGTATCAAGTAGTATGCAGATCCCAAATTTTCACCCATCATAAAAATCTACTACATCCAGGGACCTTTACTAGCGGGGAGGTTTTCTCTTCATTAATGATGACGTATAATGATGTGTGGTTGGCATTAATGATGTTTGGTGCTTGCTCATTGAGCTACAATAGGTTGAGGCTCATATTCATTAAGACAGCCAACTTCAGAGTATCTAATAGTGCATTCAATTATTGTCTACTTCTAAAAGTAGGTAGATAAAAAAATGATCCATCAGATCAGTTAGAATGAGCAAAATTAATCAATGGTCTAGATTCAAGTTGTATTACCTGCCTTCATCTGGCATCCGTCTATTAGAAATAATGAGTTGTCACTGATGTCAAAGGTAGAAATATATTCACGGATGAAATATTGATGTCAAAAGTAGAAATATCTTCAAGGATGAAATGTCGAGTTTGTTATTAATATTCAAGGCATATATCTTCAAAGGTGATTTTATATGCTTTAATATTTAAATGAAATATTTAAATATTAGACAGGGAGGTTTATGTTTAAATCAAAGGATTTAAATTAAATATATAAAATTTTAAATATTATTATGGGCTGAAATCCTTGAGCGCACCATGCAAAAGTAAAATTAAATTCAAATTCAAATGTTGGGCTGACCTTGGGTGTGAATGACAAAAAACATATAAATATGAGGCATTGATTTACTTTGGAAAGTGGCAAGAAATTTGATTATCCTTTGGGTGAGAGAGTGCAGAGAGTAGAAGAAAAATGAGGAGAGGAGCACAAATTTGGTGGCAATGATACAATGAAGGATCTATATATTCATTTGTGCTTGTTTGGTTTCATCCATTAGGGTAGCCCAGTTGATTTCCTAGCTCACATTAAAGAGCTGCTGTGCAGAAATATCAAGGGCCAAATCCTCTCGGTGCCTATTTTACTATGGTTCTACTATTTGGGGTAGTGCAAAGATGAAGTCAAATATTATATCATGCCCTATTGGTTTTATCCACTGGATTAGCCCAATTAGTTGTCTAGCCCATGTTAGGGCACTACGGAGCAGAAGGTTAGAGGATCGAATCTCTTCAATGCCCATTTTGCTGAAGAGTTTGAGATAATGCAATGAAGGAGTTAAATATTTTCTTACACCTTTTGGTTTCACCTGCTATGGTAGCTTAGTTGGCCATGAGCCCATGTTAGGGCACTACGCTTCTAGAGGTCAAGGGATCGAATCTCATCCACGATTGTGCAAGGTAATTATAAAGTTTAATTTTTATTAAATTTAATAAAAGGGGAGATATAAGGGTTATGGTGTTAGTATAAAGCTTCATTTTTGTAATTTAATAAAAGGGAGATATAAGGGTCATGGTGTTAGTATAAAGTTGTAATTTTTACAAATTAATAAAAGGGAGATATAAGGGTCATGTTGTTATAATAAAGCTTTATTTTGTAAGTTTTAAAAGGGAGATATAAGGAGTTATTTTTAAGCTTTATTGTGTAGGTTTTTAAAATAAATGATAAGGGTTTAAAGTGATTGATTTGATATTTAAATAAAGAAAGGAAAAAAATAATTATTGACTATATTTGAAAAACACATGCAAGAGGAAGATCATCATTATTGAGGTAGATTTGGAGGGCACAAATTTGGAACAAGTCAAGGTGTCAAAGAATATTAAGTGCACATATTCACCCAAGCATTCAATTAACAAGGAAGGACAATTTAATCATTTCAAGAAGAAGGAAAGGTACACATGAAAGTGGAAGAAGAGCAAGATATTAGCATCTCCAAGTCAACACACAAATTTGAGCAGTGTTTGTGAGTAGATTTGGGAGCAGATTTGAGCAATGTTTGTAAGCAGGTTTTGGAGAAGATTTGAGCAGTGTTTGTAAGCATGTTTTGGAGTATATTTGAGCAGTCTTTGTAAGCATGTTTTGGAGTAGATTTGAGCAGTGTTTGTAAGCAGGTTGTAGATTTGAGCAATGTTTGTAAGCAGGTTTTGGAGTAGATTTGAGCAGTGTTTGTAAGCAGGTTTTGGAGCAATTTTGAGCAGTGTTAGTGAGCAGAGTCTTGGACTAGATTTGTGAGAGGGGATTGGTGTCTCCTATGGATTTGTGTCCATAAAATTGAGAGGGGATTTGTGTCTCCTATGGATTGGTGTCCATGAAATTGAGAGGGGATTGGTGTCTCCTATGGATTGGTGTCCACAAAATTGAGCAAGGGGATTGGTGTCTCCTATGGATTGGTGTCCATGAAATTGATCAAGGGGATTGGTGTCTCCTGTGGATTGGTGCCCATGAACTTGAGAGGAGATTGGTGTCTCCTATGGATTCGTGTCCACAAATATGTATATGGTATTGGTATCTCCTATGTATTGGTGTCCACAAAATTTTATAGGAGATTGGTATCTCCTGTAGGTTGGTACCCACAAAATTTATTGAAGAAATTTATAAGCAATTTTTTACCATATTTTTCTCCCGAGAGGGTATTTCCACATAAAATATTTTCTCTTATGTGTATGGTGATTTGTGTATTATTTCATTATTGCATTGATATTATTTGAAGTTATTGCTTTGGTAAGAAAAGAGAAATTTCTTAGCTTATACTGTTCACCCCCGCTCTCAGTATAAGCTTGTGTTATTCAATTGGTATTAGAGTGGGTTCATTTGTGAAAGCCTAATATCTTGAAGGAAGATATTACAAGAACACACATGGCTATCCATGAAGGTTTTTCATCAAATAGGGTACCACTATTTGATGGGACTAACTATGCTTTCTGGAGCATAAGGATGTAGACTTATTTGATGGCACATGGCTATGATATATGGCAATCCATTGAGGATGGATTCACACCACCTACAACTCCTCCCATGGATAGATATGGCAAGAAACTATTTGAAAATAATTCTAGGGCAATAAATGCAATATTAAGTGGGTTATGTGAATTAGAGTTTGTGAAAGTTATGTAACTCATCTCAAAAAAATAAATATAGGAAAAGTTACAAAGAACATATGAAGGAGACAACAAGGTTAAAATGGAAAAAATTTAAACCCATATGAGGAAGTTTGAAGACTTAAAGATGAAATATAAGGAATATATTGCAAAGTATCTACTCTGAGTTGATGAGGTTGTCAACACCATTCGTGGACTTGGATAAAATATTGAAGACTATAATATTATTCAGAAAATCTTAAGGTCACTTCCCATGAGGTTTGATGCAAAGGTTTTAGCAATAGAAAAGATGAAAAATATTAAAACCTTAAGCATGGATGAGATACATGGAATTTTCACAACCTATGAGATGAGGACTAAAAAGATCAAATATCCAAATAGGAAGCAACATTTAAAACTTTAAATAATATAAAGAATAAGGAACCAGAATCAAGTGAAGAATCAAGCAATGGAGAAGAAGCTAACTTTGTGCGAAGGAATAAGAAGGGTCCAAGAAAACATAAAGGTATGAATTCTATAAAATGTTTTAATTATGGTAACCTTGGTCACTATGCATCTAATTGCCCACAAGCTAGAAGTAGTAGTAGTGAAGAAGAAAAGGAATATAAGAAAAATAAAGAAAGAAAATTTTATCATGAAAAGAAAAATAAGTATGGTCAAAACAAGCATGAGAAGAAGATCTTTCAAAGACACAAGAAAAGTTTTTATATTTAAGAAGCAAGCATTTCTTCCAGCAACAATGATGAAATTCTCTCAAATAGTGAAAGAGAAGAAATCCTATTTTTTGCCATAGAAGAGAAATAAGATGCTCCTGTTGTCAAAGACCAAAAATAAGAAAAAAATTCAGAAAATGAAGAAGAAGCCATGGTTGACATAGAAGAGTAACTTGTTGTTTCTCTTGAAGAGTTGAATAGGGTTAGAAAGAATAAATCAATATTGAAGTCTCAAGTACAAGAGGATAATAAGATAAAGGTAAAGTTGTAACAAGAACTCATTAACCAAAAAAGATAAAGTTGAATAGGTAAAGCGAATTGAAGAAGGTATGGTTGAGCAGTTAAAGACAAAAAAGTTGGAATGTAAAAAACTGGAACATGAGGTTATTTCTCTGAGGAAGAAAGTGGAATATTCTATTGATAAGATACACAGGTTTGGGAAAAGCAAAAAAATCATTGGTGATATTATCAAAACATAGAGATCTTCGACTATAAATAATGGACTTGGTTTTGAAGAAGGTTAAAGAAAACAAAAGGGGGATTCAAGCTCAAAATGAAAAGAGGCATCAAAGAAAATGATTAAAGAGGAACCTGAGACCTATGATGATGTATTGAGAATTGGAAGTATTAAGAAGGAAGAAATTAAAGCATCATAAAGGAACAAAGTCCATCATAAAAACAACAATGAGAGAACCATGCGACAATATCCTCCAAGCCAATAAGATAGGTTTCAATATTACTTCAATGGTTATTGAATTTCATGTAACCAAATTGGTCATAAAGCTGTAAATTAAGAATGATTTTGGATTCACCAAGAGGAATTTCAATTCATTTGCACCTCTCACGGACTACAACATCATATGCTACAAATATAATAATTTTGGGCATACAACTAGATGATGTGTAACATTGTTCCCTGAAATTACAAAGTCAAGAAAGAAGGAGAATAGTCAATCTATTCAAAAGAATAGGACCCCCAAAATTTGGAGAAATAAAATAGAATAAGAAGAGGAGCATAGTAATTTGGGAGTTTCACTCTCATATCATAATTGAACATCTCAAGAAGAGCAGGTAGGAAGGGGGTGTTGTCAACTATATTATCTTACACCCCAAGGAGTCTTTTCCATTGATATCAAAGGGGGAGAATTTCAGTAATGGGGAGCAACTAGTCAGGGGGAGCAACTTGTGATCCTGTTTAGTAAAGGTCAGTTTCATTGTAGGGTTGCCATCAATGAAAAAGGGGGATATTGTTAGAAATATTGAGTTGTCATTGATGTCAAAGGCATAAATATCTTCAAGGATGAAATATTGATGTCAAAGGTAGAAATATCTTCAAGGATGAAATGTTGAGTTTGTCATTAATGTTCAAGGCAAATATCTTCAAAGGTGATTTTATATGCTTTAATATTTAAATATTAGAGAGAGGTTTATATTTAAATCAAAGGATTTAAATATAGTTTAAATATATAAAAGTTTAAATATTACTATGGGTCAACCTCCTTGAGCGCACCATGAAAAAGTAAAATTAAATTCAAATTCAAATATTGTGCCGAACTTGGGCACGAATGACAAAAATTATATAAATATGATGCAGTGATTTACTTTGAAAAGTGGTAAGAAATTTGATTATCCTTCAGGTGAGAGAGTGCAACGAGTAGAATATGGAGGAGGATAGGAGCACAAATTTGGTGGTAGTGATACGATGAAGGATCCATATATTTAGTTGTGCTTGTTTGGTTTCATCCGGTAGCCCAGTCGGTTGCCTAGCTCATGTTAGAGTGTTGCTATACAAAAATATCAAGGGTCAAATCCCATTGGTGTCTGTTTTGTTATGGTTTTGCTATTTGGGATAGCATAAATATGAAGTCAAATATTATATCATACCCTGTTGGTTTTATCCACTGGGTTAGGCCACTCGGTTGTCTAACCCGTGTTAGGGAACTATGGAGAAAAAGGTTAGAGGGTTGAATATCTTTGATGCCCATTTTACTGAAGAGTTTGAGACAACACAACGAATGAGTTAAATATTTTCTTACACCTTTTGGTTTCACCTTCTACAGTAGCTTAGTTGGCTGCGAGCTCATGTTAGGGAACTGCGCTTCTAGAGGTTAGGGGATCAAATATCATTTGTGATTGTGCAAGGTAATTATAAAGTTTATTTTTTATTAAATTTAATAAAAGGGGAGATATAAGGGTTATGGTGTTAGTATAAAGCTTCATTTTTGCAATTTAATAAAAGGGAGATATAAGGGTCATGATGTTAGTATAAAGTTGTAATTTTTGCAAATTAATAAAAGGGAGATATAAGGGTCATGTTGTTAGAATAAAGCTTTATTTTGTAAGTTTTAAAAGGGAGATATAAGGAGTTATTTTTAAGCTTTATTGTGTAGGTTTTTAAAAGAAATGATAAGGGTTTAAAGTGATTGATTTGATATTTAAATAAAGAAGGGAAAAAAATAATTATTAACTATATTTGAAAAACACATGCAAGAGGAAGATCATCATTATTGAGGTAGATTTGGAGGGCACAAATTTGGAACAAGTCAAGGTGTCAAAGAATATTAAGTGCACATATTCACCCAAGCATTCAATTAACAAGGAAGGACAATTTAATCATTTCAAGAAGAAGGAAAGGTACACATGAAAGTGGAAGAAGAGCAAGCTATTAGCATCTCCAAGTCAACACATAAATTTGAGTAGGTTTTGGAGCAGATTTGTGTAGTGTTTGTAAGAAGGTTTTGGAGTAGATTTGAGAAATGTTTGTAAGTAGGTTTTGGAGCAGTGTTTTTAAGCATGTTTTAGAGAAAAAATAAATAGTGTTTGTGAGCAGGTTTTGGAGCATATTTGAGTAGTGTTAGTGAGTAAATCTTTGGACCATATTTATGAGAGGGATTGGTGTCTCCTGTGGATTGGTGTCCATGAAATTGAGAGGGGATTGGTGTCTCCTATGTATTGATGTCCACAAAATTGAGCAAGGGGATTGGTTTCTCCTATGGATTGGTTTTCATAAAGTTGAGCAAGGGGATTGGTGTCCACGAAATTAAGAGGGGATTGGTGTTTCCTTTGGATTTGTGTCCACAAAATTGTATAGGGGATTGATGTCTCCTGTGGATTGGTGTCCATGAAATTGTATAGGGGATTGGTGTCTCTTGTGGGTTGGTTATTTTTGAGTGGTAATTTTACCCAATTGTAAAACCACACTCACCCTTAGGATTTTGATCACAAAATCCTCTCTTGCAAATAACTTAGAAACCAAAAGAACTTCTCCAAGGTTTCACTATGTAAGCATTGCACATGTGTACTTATAATCTTATCCAATAAGTGCTAAGAGTACCTTAGTGATTGCAAGTAACTGTTAACAAGAGGCTCATGTTGGTTTATTTTATTATGCTAGGCTAATTATTGTTCATAAAACTTAAAGAAATGTAAATGTGAATTGGAACTCATATGGCCACGATGTAAAGCCTTAATTCCTTTTATATTGATTTTTTTTACGTAGATTTTATCTTATTTTTATTAAGTAGATTTTAAACAGGCTTTTATCTTGCATTAAATCCTTCTTTGAACATAAAAATAAAGATTAAAATCTATCTATGAATGTGAATATGAAATGATGAATAGATTCATTAAATGTAACTTCTATTATGAAGATAAAGATAGCCTTTGATGAATCTATTCATAATTTTAGATTCACATTCATTGATATATTTTAATCTTCATTTTCATGTTCAAAGTAGGGTTTAATGCAATATAAAAGCTTGTTTAAAATATACTTAATCAAAAGAAGATAAAATCTACCTAAAAACATTTAATATAAAAGCAATTAAGGATTTACATAGTGGTCATATGAGGGCCAATTCACATTTATATTTCTTTAAGTTTTATGAACAATCATTAGCCTAGCATAATAAAATAAACCAACATAGGCCCCTTGTTAATAGTTACTTGCAATCACTAAGGTACTCCTAAAACTTATTTGATAAGATTATAAATACACATGTGCAATGCTTACATATCGGAACCTTGGAGAAGTTGTTTTGGTTTCTAACTTCTTTGCAAGAGAGGGTTTTGTGATCAAAATCCTAAGGGTGAGTGTGGTTTTGCAATTGGTCAAAATTACCACTCAACATTTTGGTTCTAGAAGGATGGTGGAATTGGTGTTATTTTATTTATGCTAAGTTGTTCATTGTTTTTTTAAATGCTTTGACTTATTCATGCAATGAATAATGTGATATTGGTGTAACTTTGAGAGTTTTGAATTTCTAAATATTTCAAGTTCATTTGACTAGCATATTTGGCCTCCTTTAGAACTCAACACTTTGGGAGCTAGGAGAGTCTGAATTGATTTATTTTATTGCTATTTAGATACTAAATTGTTCATGTTACTTGAAATATTTATCCAAAGACATTGGTTTTGGAATAATGAACTTTTGTTTACATATGATCACTCTCATTTATTTTAACGTTCTCTAATGGATGATGTGTTAATTCTAACCATTTTTATAAATTGGAGAATGTTCTTTGATGCCATGGTTTAATTGATGCATATATTTTGGTTGATGCTAACAATTTTTGGGGAATTTTTTTTATGGTGAGACGCTAATAATCATTTGTTGTTGTCACTGTTAATCAAATTACGACTTAATAAAATGGCTACAAATACTAGAAAGTGGTATGGGGTGTATGGTAATCCTTTGAACATTAGTGGATATGCTCATGATCTACCCAAAAACATAGAAATTTTACCCAATTTTAAACACAATGACACAATATTAACCGAGGAGCACATTCAGTCCTATGTGGATACCTTAATTAGATGAAAATTCAAACACGAGGATGTGGCCTATTTATTATTTCCTTGGATCCTAGATGATACGACATATGATTGGTACATCAATCTACCTGTTGGCTCTATTACATCCTGGGCTTAATTAGAAACTACTTTTATCAATCATTTTAGGTTACCCATAGATCCTGCCATGATTTGTTATCAATTTACTTATTGCAAGGAGGGAACCCAATGAGCCATTGAGAACATTCAACATGAGATTTCAAAATCTTTATGCAATATTGATTGCTCCCTTTACTATTGTGGAGAGAATTGCTCTTATATATACTTTGGGATATTGGATTCCTTACTTGCCATGTTCACTAGGACAAATCCTTTGGTCACTACCCTTGCCTCAGCCTACATGGAAGCTATGACTGTAGATCAATAATTAAGGCTGCAAGGTGTAGGAATGGAGAAATTCCATATGGTAGGACAACTATGGACTTACAATCAAACCTCGATGATAAACCAAGCATGGGGAAAATAGAATTCAATGTTGAACACATTGCCCTACAATCAATTTTATTCTACCATACCCACTTATCCTTCCACATGCCCTTACATGAATGCATCTACCCATATAACCACTCCATCACGATTAGAGAACCATTTGGTATCTCATGGAGCTATAACAAAAAATGCTCAAGCTTTGCCTACTTATGAAATTCCAACTAATCCTACTACTTTTACCACCCAACCAGAGGAGCTTGTGTTAGAAGTAAAATATCAAAAGATATTGGTTAAGAAGTTAAGTAGAGATATGGTTCCATTACAAAAGCAAGCACATCAAAGTATGCTTCCAAATCATCCTAGGAATCAAGTTCATGATACTAATCTTAATGATATTCTATGTTATGATCCTTCAGATTATAGAGAAGGTCTAGATATGAATTACATTGAAGTAAATGAATATTTTGGAGAAGAAATACTATGGATGGGTAACAAGGAGTTGGAACCAAATGATCACCATTTTGTTTGGGAAAGAAAGGATTTAGAATAATTATTCACAAAGGAGGGTTGGGATGATCATAGAAATAAGAATGTAAAAATTGATCCCATTATAGAAACCCCTAAGCCATCAAAAGTGGTTGAAAGTAAGTTTGAAAGAAAATCAATAAATGAATTCAAAGACAACAAAATTTCATCACTTGTTCTTAGAAGATACTGTGGATGATATTGTTGAAACTGATGGCCAAGAAAAGCCACATCTTCCAAATTGTGATAAAATTAAATCATGGGTTACCAACATGTATTATGATAGCCTTACAAATTTGAATATAATAAATAACCCACTTTTGGAAATAATTGAACCATATAAGGAAGGTGAAGATGAATTTGATGAGAAACATGTTGATGAATTGAAAGATGACAAAGAAGTAGTTGAGCATCACAACTTGATTTTAGAAGATGATTACTATGATTCTTGGAAGAAATGGGAAGAATATGCTCACTCCAAACCTTCTAATGAATTTTTTGTGTCAATTTATTGATATATAGGATTATACAATTGCTTTCTCACATGAAGATATTATAAATCCTATACAATCTAAGAAAGTTTTGGAAGAAGGGTTGAAATCTCATAAAGCATTGGAAATTGATGATGATTCTACTATAATGGATAAAGAAGTAGAATTACTTAATTTGTTCCCCTTTGAGGGGCATGGAATTAAAAAATCTTGATTCACCTATTGGCTCTACAATGTCTATGCCAGCTCAAGATGAGGAAATTCCAGAGCCTGAATGGTTTGGGTTTGATATCACTGATGATCCAATTGAAAATATTATGTTAGTTGAAATAACTCAAATGATTCACCAAGAGCATGTTTTATATCACACATCCCTAGATAGAAAAGACTCATGGTTTGAAAAGGATGGACATGTTTTTAATTGGGTGCCTAATTTTGGTGTCTTTGATAAACAGACCATGGACAAAGAAGAAATGCTACATGATGATGATGATCAAGATCATGAGAGAAAAGAGGAAGTTACAAATCCTCTCCAAGTAATGGTAAATGGAAATGTGCCAAAGGTAAAATCTCACCTTTTGTGTTCCAACATTCGAACTCCAAGTGAAGGTTTACCCAACTGGTTGTTGGATTCAAATGCTATCAATGATGAAATATCATTCGTGGTTGATAAAGAACTTGAGTTAATTTCTCCTCACGTCACTAATGATATTTTTTCGAATGATATTGCTTTGTTTAATGAAAAAGAGGTTGATATGTTTGAAGTATTAAATCAAGTTCATAATCAATTAATTATCGAATCTAGGATAAAATCTTATAATGATTCTCATTTAGCAAATATCCTAGATGCTTGCAAATTGTTATATAAGTTTGATTGGCCTACAAACCTGAAAAACAAAATGGATTTAAAGTTTTTAGAATTAGGCTCTTGTTTGCAAGATTTCATATTTGAAAAGGAAGACCTAGTTCTAAAACATGAATCAAATTGTGAAATTTATATTTCAAGGAATAGACAAGAAAGAATTGAAAATCAATTATTATCTTATCAATTAATGATTTGAAGCTCACCTATGGGATTGTTAATAAAACTAAATCAAATTGGTGGGGTGAGAGAGGTAATATAAAAATTGTTGTATTTTTTGGAACAATGTTATTATCATTGGATTCTTGCAAATCTTGGTATGTGTAAATGTTATATATCTTTTAAAATGTGCTAATCATGTTTGGAATCCAGGTAAGTGATAGTTCAAAATTTGCATCATCTTGTACCATATGTATATTTTTGTATATAGTTTTGGTTTTTGTGCTTTTGGTTTGACAAGTTGTGTGTTTGCTTTCTTATTAGTTTGCATTAGGTTAGAGTTTGGTTTGTGTTTTTAGTTCTTGTGTTTTGGGTTGTTCCCTTGTTTTGAGGTGATGTTTCGTGGTCACTAACTAATGGCCTCTTGACCATTTTTGTGTTCCTTTGTTAAGTAGGTTGGAACACCTAATATAAAAGCAGGTGAACCTGAGAAAAGGGGGATGAATTATTTTGTGATCATGCTCAAATTTTGGGACTAAAATGGTGGAGAGTAGAAAAATGAAATATTTTGCTAAAGCTCCATATGTAAATCACATATTAAAGAGTATTTTTGGAAGTCTTGAAGGATGATGTTATCTTGATTTACGAATTAAGGTAAAAATTCAACATGTTCTATCTCTATGCTTCCTAACCCTTGTGATACTTAAACTATTGCAAAGCTATATATATATATATATATATATATATATATATATAATGAGCATTGAAAAGTTTGATCAAATAAGTCACATGGCCTAGATAAACCCCATCGAGGCTATGGATGCCTGATCAGAAGTAGGGCTATGTCTAGACACAACTCTATTATAAGATAGACTTTGAAAAGTATACAACAAACACAAAGGTGAGTTAGATAAAACCTACTAGGGCTATAGATGCATGACTGGTAGTAGGGCTCTAACTATAAAAGTTGTGCTTTATGAGCCATGCTTCATAGACTAAATGCAAACCAAGTGATGAAATCCAAATTTTTTTTAGAGGTGTAAAAATGAATCACTTATTCACACACTGAGAAAAGCCAGATGGATTAGTTCTTTTTATTTGAAGTTGTTTCCCCCAACCTTCTTGGGACATTGCTAAATAATGGTTATTTCATGAATATTTTGTGTTCTCGTTTCAGATTGGGTTCTTCACCCGAAATGCTTAGGAGCATTTCCTAGCAGAGTCACCATTTGTTGTGACTAGCACACAACTTGCCCCAAAATTGGGGACCCACCTAAAATTATGGTTTTTGGGAGGTTTTGCTGTCTTCAAGTGATAATATTGATGGGTGCCTACCCATAATTTTGCTTTGTAATTCTAGATAGTACCTTCTTTTAGTTGGATTTTTGATGTCTTGTAGTTTGGTTAGGACCATGGGTTTAGTTGTTTGCTTGATTGTTTGACTTTAATTTGATCGATTACCTTTTGTTTTGATTTATGATAGTTCAACCTTTTAAGATTGATGGATCTCCTTTTAAAAAATAATAATAAAAATAAAAAATAAAAATAAAAAGTGATTTTAAAATAAAAAAATGCATATATATAATGCATACCTTTAATAAATAAATAAATGAAAATAATATTAAATAAATAAAAATAAAAGAAAATAAATATATATATTTTGTTCATTATTATTTGGTCCTGTTATTTGGATTCAAATGTAAATCATAAACAAAATATAAATAAGGAAATGAAATAAAACGATAATATAAATATTTTTAATGACTCAACTTAATCTTTATAATTTTCTTATTAATGCACATTGTTTTGTGATCTAATATGTAGTGTTGTATGCATAATAGCTGAGATGTTGAATGAGAACGCTTGATGTGGATAGCTTGGACCCATGATCGAACAATGAAGTTGACACGATGATGTAGATGTGGATGGGAGGTCTATGTGGAAGCCCCAAAGTGGTATGCATCTGAACACCCAATGTTGATGTGGATACAAAATATAGCAAGAAGGTGGATCACACGAGAGGAAGACATCGATAGCAACATAGATGATGAGGATTTCTAATGGATTGGGACCTTCATAGCCAGCAGGGCAGAAGACCGATGATCGATGGATAAACAATTTCGCCTGATTGGATGGATATCATGAACAAATAGAGTGTAGCTTGGACTATGTAGCGAATGACGATGTCATCACATGGCACAATGGGCAGAGGTGTCTTCAATCAAAAGAAGCATAGATCACCATGGAAGTGCTATGTTGGTGCTGGTCAGATGAAATAGGTAACAAACAAAATGACAAAGAGTTGGTATACATAGATGAATGTGCTGGTATGGATGGCTCATAATCGAAGGTGACATGGACCAAAGTAGTAAACCATGAAAAACAACTGGATGTGTAGGGAAACCATGATCAGGACATGGACTGGGTCATAAATAGTTACAGTAATATCGATGGCGATAATGTGAATCACAGCTAGAATGAAAGGCATGGATTTAGATGCAAGTTTGAATGGAGCTTATGAGGTGGGTGATCGTGGCTAGGTGATGATCATAGTATTTATGTGTTCAACACAATGGTCGAATAGTTTTCATACATAGAAACCCACAATGGGATGAGTAGGCGAAGATATATCATACCAGAAACTAGTCGGTAGGCAGTTTCAAGTAAAATGCGAGGCAATTTTCTTCTCGATGATAGGTATGGAGGCTATGTTCACAACATTCAAGAGAAAAAATTAATGAGCTATGTGACATGGGAATTGGTGTAGTACAACCTAATTGGACAGTGTAGTACCTTGTGGATGTGTAGAATGATCGACGTGGCAGTTTCAAGTAGTAGCAGTGCTTAGAATTAATAAAAAAAAATCATGAGAATGATGACGATGGTGCGTGAAAGTTTTCAAATGGTGGCACTATTTTGTTGGGAATATCAACAACGATGTGAAAATCATAATATGGCTAGGATACAAGACCATTGAGCATTTCAAAGGTAGGAAGTGAGCAGTGTTAGAAATGGACGCAGTTGAAGACCCGACACCAATGAAGCGATGACAACCCATAAACTAAGGATTTCAATAGGTTTTCAAGGAGAAGTTCATCAGTCGATTATTGCTGGATAGGTCATATAATGACGAGTAGGAGAAATATTTGGTCGAGTAGTGGGGAAATGCTGAGGGTCTCACTATCATATCCAACCCAGTGTGAAATAATCGACAAACTACTTGCTAGAGTTTCAGTAGTATCATTGATGATGGCACAAATCCTAAATGGCAACATGGCACTAGACAATACTAGGAGGAATGTCATCCATTTATCGACTATTTTGAGGCCGTCGATAGTAGGATGTTAGTCACATTTGGGAATAGTGCAAAGGAAAGTTCTCAGAATAAAATTATTACAGTGAAAATGGAGAAATTTTTGACATACACAACGTGGTCGTTGGTGATTCAGACGAAATCTATAATGACATGGTTGTATACTTTATGAAAATACTTATTAGGTCTCACCATGGGATGGGATGTTGGTATTTGTCCACAGGGTACTGCATCATAAATAGTGCACAAAATGATTTAAAAGAAATAGGCGGAAATTAATTCCCTTGTAGATAGAAAAGAGAAGACACTACTGTGTTTCAATTAATATATTGGTGTGTCACCTCATAAAATACTTGTGTAGCTATTTCTGAGCTATCTTGCGATAAAAGAATAAAATGGAAGGCATCACTGTCATTGGAATCATCCATGATCTTGTGTAGCCAAGGAGATATGTAAACCCAATCCACTGTTTATGTAGAAGCCCGAAAATCATAAAAGGGTACAAAGAAGACCATTAAGATACATGGCAGTCCTTTCATGATGAATTCATCATAAATAAAAATAGAATAACATTTAGCAAACATTATACATACCGAGCGGTTACAAGAGAATGAGGAAGGAAGGACATGAGGTGAAAGCCAACATGATGTAAATGAAGGTAAAATATTACCAAAAGTGTTTTAGAATAAAGAAAAGCGAGAATTTTGGAAAACAAAACGAAAGGCCAAAGGCGAGGAGTAAACACATAGTCGCATGGAAATGTTACAAGGTGGAGGTGGACACAAAAAAGTGGCTTGATCTTTTAGGACTTGGCTGGACCTTTCTGGAGGCCAGATGCTAAATATTTTGGCCAAGCTGCTAGACTTTTCTTTCACCACATGATGTCAATTTGGGGCATATTTTTCTGCACTTGTATGTGTGACATTGAAGATTTTTTTTCTGTAATATAATGGAGATATTTCAAGTTTTAATGCATTTTTATGGTTATATTTGTCTTATTTTCAGCATATTGCACCATTTCCTTAGAAGCTTGCACCACATTAGTTGTTTGATTACGTGAATTTGGGTAACACTAATGCTGGTTTTTGTGTAGAATATTAATGCTTGCAGGGTTTGTGGAGAAACTTTTGAGTTGCAGCAATCCATTTAATTTTTGTTATTTTATTTTTATTTTTTTGACTTTTCTTTTGCAGATTTTTTTTAAACTTCAGCGATAAAAAAAAATAGAAAACAAAAATAAAAGCATGGGTGTGAAGAATGAGCTACTATCTTTCATCCGAAGTAAATTCGAACTCATTCCGAAGCCAATCCATATTTATAAAAATTGTTGAAAATGACTGTTTTATTAAGATTTTTATCATTTCGGAATTTTATTTTTTTTCACATTTTTGAAGGCAAATCAATTTTTTTTTTCAGCTTTGCATTTTTTTCGCAAGCATAAATGAACTCCCCTTTATGAAAATTACAATTTCATTAAAGGGGGTTAATTTGTATGACATTCCATAAGCTATCATTTTAGAGCAAGAAATTCACCTCTTTATGAAAATTCTGATTTCATTAAAGAGAGGTAATTTATACATTACATCAAAGGTTATTGTTTTAAAGCATTAAATTATTTCTTCTTTATGAAAATTATGATTTCATTAAAGAAGGATAATTTATAATGATATTTTTAGGCCATTATTTTAAACCAATAAATTGTTCTCTTTATGAAAATTAATTTCATCAAAGAGGGATAATTTATTAATTATATCAAAGGCTATCTTTATCTTCATGATAGAAGCTACATTTAATGAATCTATTCATCATTTCAGATTCACATTCATAGATAGATTTTAATATTCATTTTCATGTTCAAAGTAAGGTTTAATGCAAGATAAAAGCTTGTTTAAAATCTACTTACCTAAAAACATTCAAGATAAAATGAATTAAGGCTTTACATCATGGTCATATGAGGGCCAATTCACATTTACATTTCTTTAAGTTTTATGAACAATCATTAGCCTAGCATAATAAAATAAACCAACACGGGCCCCTTGTTAACAATTACTTGCAATCACTAAGGTACTCCTAGCACTTATTTGACAAGATTATAAATACACATGTGCAATGCTTACATAGCAGAACCTTGGAGAAGTTGTTTTGGTTTCTAACTTCTTTGCAAGAGAGGGTTTTGTGATATAAATCCTAAGGGTGAGTGTGGTTTTGCAATTGGGAAAAATTACCACTCAACAATGCCCACGGAATTTATTGAAGAAATTTATAAGCAGTGTGGTTTTCTCCTGAGAGGGTGTTTCCACATAAAATATCTCTTATGTGTATGGTGATTTGTGCATTGTTTAATTATTGCATTGATATTATTTAAATTTATTTCTTTGGAAAGAAAATATAAAAGTTTTAGCTTATAATGTTCACCCCCCCTCTCAGTATAAGCTTGTATTCTTCACCATCCTCTACCACATTCTACAACATATTTGATGGAATTTGCAGTATGGCCGTCCTTGTTGATGCGCTCCCATTATTTTTCCACCATATACCACATTCAATGAGGCATTTATTGTAAGATATATATATGATGGAATGCAAGGCATTCCAAAGTGTGACTCTTTAGCCATTACAATTCATATGTAAGGCTTTTACCATTTTGTAAATACAAGTATACTATTGTTTGATCTCCAAATTGACTCCTCTATGTGTGTGAATGTTGAAAGTTTATTTCTGTTAAAGCTAGTTGAGTGAATGTGCTATAATTCTACATTCTAGATTTATGCATTTCATTAAATGGTTCTGGAATATGCTTTCAATGTGAGTGATTAGAATGTTGAGTAGGGGTAAGGTTGTCTAATCTATTAGGTGGCATGTTTGTGTTTGATAAAATGGTGTAATTCTATTGCATGTATGTATTGATGTAGATAAATCCATCCTTATGAGTTCTAGATGAGTTCTTATGTATTTTTAATTCTTAAGACATTTTTTTTTATAAAAGTTAATTTACTTCATTTAATTTTATAGGCTATCCTCAAATTATATACAAAGATATCAACTCATCCAACATTTTATTAGATAATAATTTTGAAGCTAGGGTACTATTTCCTTAGGGAATTTTATTATTTCTATGGGTAATCATCATGCTGGTTTGAAGTTTAAATTAACATCTTATGTGTTAACCCTTTTTACCCCTATAGATCTCAAACTTTGGACTTGCCAAATTAGCAACTGATACAAATACTCATATGACAACCCGTGTTGTAGGAACATTTGGGTAAGTTCTTTTAGGTGATTTATCATGTTATTCTCATATTTTAAATAGTTAGTGAATTGAAACTTGATTGTAATTATGAAGAGGAGAATACTCAATTTATTGCATCACCTAAAAGTTTTTTTTCATGAGAATGGTTTGAATTTCCAGGTATTTGGCCCCAAAATATGCATAAAGTGGTCAACTAACTGAAAGATATGATGTCAACTCATTTGGTGTATCGTTGAATCTTGTAACAAAGTGAAGGCCTATTGAAACTTCATATCCTATTGGTTGTGAAAGCTTGGTTGAATGGGTACAATTCATTCTTCATTTTATAGGCTCTATTATTTTATTTTAAAAATATTTGTTCCCTTTGTTTTTCAACATCATGAGTGTTATTATAGTAAATATAACATATTATTGCTCCATGGAAAATTTGTTATGGTTTACTTGATATCAATTTTTATTCAGTTATGACTATTATAGAGCCAAAAAAATTGTTGACAATTGATAATGCATTGTTATAAGTCCAATTGTAACTTTTTGAACACCATAGAGCAGAAACTGTAGCCTTACATTTCAAATCTACACTATATCAAAAGTTTGCATTATCTTGGGATTAGTGATCAAGAATGATAACACTCAAAATTTTTACACTGCCACTATTTTTGGTTTTTATTTAATTGTAAAACAAAGATTCACATGCCTTTTTAAAAGATTTCCAACCCCTCATGCATCCCCCCTTTCCCTGCCCCTGCACACATCCCCCCCTTTCCCAATAGATCTACTGGCTTGATGACTGATCTGTCACATATGATGAGCACAATCAATTATACCCAAGCAATCTAATCTTCAAGCCAACATCACGTAGCCTTGTTTTGTCTACCAGACTTTGATGAATCACTATGTTTAAAAGAACTTCTCGATTAATAAAGTATTCACACTTCTTGTGCCAACATGCTTTAAGCTCATGAATTTCCTATATTTTATTTCTAACATGGTACAATAGGGTATTTATGCCTTCCTCTATCACACGGATATATTGTATCATGGTTATAGAAAGACTCTCCATATTAAGAATTAATTTGTTTTTATCTACATATGTGTAAGCATAATACCAAGCTAGTTAATGGTAGATCATATCTCAGGTATAGGAAAATAGTTGGAATAAAAGTGGCCTAACTATGGACCAAAATGGAAATATATAGGTAAACATAATCAACTGCACTTGTAAAAAGGGGGAAACATTTTGCCATGTTAGCTACATGTATGCTATTTTTCTTTCTTTTTTTCCTCCCCTTTTTAATATTTTTTCATTTCCTTCTCATTTTTACTCATTTTTCATTTATATTTTAGTTAATGGGGAGATTTTGTTAACCTAGGTCTAGCATTTACATCACTTATTTTCTTTTTTGTTTTTATTAGATGTCTGCAAAATTATGGCTATGGCAATTATCATGAGGAATGATTTTATATCATTTTAAGGTCAAAAGGAGTTAAATGCTTTCACAAAGCTTGCAGGCCTTGCATTATGTTGTTGGGGTTGCAGTGTTTTGCTTGTGAAATTTAGTTTGACATCATCACTTGAAGCTACAATGACAGAGATGGAAATTTATAAGTATTGGGTTTTGAATTTTACACTGCTACTACTTTTATGCTAGTTTTGGACTGAAGAGGATATCTTGCAATTCAAAAATTTTGAGTGACTGGTCTACAATTGCTCTAAAGGTGGGTTATTTTATTCATATTTCAAGTCATGAAGAAAAGTTTAAAATGAAATTAATGAAAAATGGTTTCAAAAAACATCATTCTTACATATACCAATGATCCTATTTAAGATTCTTCATGTGGGATTTGTTGTTAGGAATGTAGTACTTGCATAATCTATTCCTAGATTTAACATATTTGTTTCTTGTGTGGAGAGATCATTCTGTACATTGCTTACATTTATTTTCCAGCATTGATTCACCTTAAAATTTTTAAAATTTCTTTAAATTTCCCAAAAAAACTATTGATATGGCCATTTTAGTTTTTGGAATCCTTTTTACTATTTATGGCATGTATTGAAGATGTCCTAAAGTCTTTATTAATCGATCTATGTTCCAAAGCAGTTTAGTTTTGTACAAATACATGCTATTAGTCACATGTTAATATTCATAGGATCAACTTACAAAAACTTATTTTTCATTTATATTTTAGTTAATGGGGAGATTATGTTACCTTGGGTCTGGATTTACTTTCTTCTTTGTTTTTATTAGATGTCTATAAAATTATGGCTATGTAAATTATCACGAGGAATTATTGTATGCCATTTTAAGGCGGGGAGGAGTTAAATACTTTCAAAAGCTTGCAGGCCTCACATTCTACTACTATTGGGGTTGTAGTGTTTTCCTTAAGGAATTCAATTTGATATCATCACTTGAAGCTACAATGATAAATATGGAAATTTAGAAGTAATGGGTTTTGAATTTTACATTGTTACTACTTTTTATGTTGTATTTGGATCGAAGAGGATATCTTGCAATTCAAAATTTTTGAGTGACTAGTCTACAATTGCTCTAAAGGTGGGCTATTTTATTCATATTTCAAGTCATGAAGAAAATTTTAAAATGAAATTAATGAAAAACAACTAGTTTTAGAAAACATCATTCTTTCATATGCCAATGACCTTATTTAATATTCTTCACGTAGGCTTTGTTGTTAGGCATGTGGTACTTGCATCGTTTGTTCTTGGATTCAACATATTTATTTCTTGGGTGGAGAGCTCTATCTGTACATTGCTTACATTTGTTTTCCAAAACTGATTCACCTTAAAGCTTTTAAAATTTCTCTAAATTTTCCCAAATCCAATCCAAATAAGTTACAATGGAAACTTCAACTATACACAACTGCGTTTAAACGACTAAAACACTTCATTTTTCCTCAACATTTGTAAACCACCATTTTATTAAAATACAGTCATATGAGTCATAAGAAAAATCAAATTCAGATTAGTCACTTGTTTATCTACAAAATTTATGTAATAATAAACAATTATTCATGATAAACTACTAAGATTCTCATGTAATAATAAAACTAGCTTTTCATGTGTTTTATATTTTTTTGAAAAGTAATAATAAGAGGTGGTTTAAAACCACCCTCTTAGATATATATATATATATATATATATATATATATATATATATATATATATATATATATATATATGAAAAGTAATAATAAGAGGGTGGTTTAAAACCGCCCTCTTAGGTTTATATATATATTAAAAAATTAATAATAAGAAGGTGGTTTTAAACCACCCTCTTAGGTCTATTAGGGCGGTTTAAAACCACTCTAATAGACCTAAGAGGGTTTTTTTTAACTACCATCGTAGGAATTGGACTTTTTACAATATCCTCATAGACGACGACTAAATAACGCTCTTAAAGGTATTTAAGGATGGGTTAGAAACCACCATTAAATATCCTTTTTGGTGTAGTGAAAGAACTTTGTTTAGTTATCTCTTAGGACACTATAGTTGACTTGTCATTACCATTAGGTTTGTATTCAATAAAATGTAAACCTTAAATTACAACAATAATAATTTAAGAAAACTGTTCCTTTAATGAAGGTTCATATAGAAGGTATTATCATTAATAATCAAGGACAATGCCACCGTATTTTCTAAACCCAAACCTATATTCAAAAGACCAACACCATATAGTTTTAAACCTTATTTTTCATGACATTCATGATAGGAACATATATTGCCATGTTACTTGCATTGGAGGCAACATATGTGATCCATTTGAAAGGAATGAGTTGCATACATGTTGAATAAGGGAAGTTAGACCTATTTGGCATTGGTTGGTTGCCATCTGTATATGCATACTTTTTTCTATTGATGCTATTTATTGTTTGCCCATCATGATAGATAACTATGATAATATTTCTCCTCATACAACTCTATAGTCTATCTTATTTATGTCTAAAATAATATATACTTAATACATAAAATTGATGAGTAACTTAGAGAAGTTTTTCTTCATATTTTTGTTATTAATAATATATATTATCTCTTAAGTTAAAGGATAAAAACTCAATTAATTTTGTTCTTAACTTTAAAATTGATAATTATTTTAATTATTTGTAACACAACATTTATTATTTATAAAGTTTATAGTTCATGAGTTTATTTTTATGTACATTCTCAATGACTGCACATAATAAAATAATATAACTCCTTTCTATTAATTGGAGTAAAAAAGGTTATGTATCTTAATAATAGGTAAATATACCACATTCATGAAGAGATTGATAAATATATTCTAGAGATATTAATGCAAACATAATTGTGAAATAAAAGAAAAAATAACATGCATTCACAATAAACACAAATATTTATCCTAGAAACTCTTGATTGGTAAAACCAAAAGAAACTCAAAGCTGGACCTCTTTCTTTTTATTATTATGTACTTAAAAAAAATAATTACAATATATAGGTATCATCAAAAAACCCTAAACCACCAAGTGGTATTAGAATATAATGGGTATATAACCATGGGCTAAAACCACTCATACTCAATAATTAAGGAGACCACCCCAAAATAAGGACCCCACATATTGTGTTGAGGTGTACTTTTTTTTTTTGTTTGCAAAGGATACAACACATCCAACAATATTCCAATTGTTGAATACTTTGTAGTGAGTCCTATACAAATCATAAATTTAGCTACTTGGGGCAACTAAGTCCATTGTCTCCTTGCACCAAGAAAACTTCTCAATACTCATAGGCTTAGTTAATAAATTTACAATATTTTTTAGAGTATCAATTTTCTCTAGTGACACCTTATCTTCAACCATGTCTCTAATAAAATGGTACAATATTACAATATTCTTTGTCTTAGAATGATAAACAAGGTTCTTTGCAAAATATATTACACTTTGAATTCCACAATTGATCTTTATTTCTCCCTAAAAAATCTAACATCAACACACAAACTTTGTAACCATACTACTTCATTACTTGCATGAGTGGAGTACTCAACTTCTATAGTTGAAAGTGCCACTACAACTTACCTCTTGCTCATCCAATTTACTGATCCACCAAATAAGCAAAATATAATCCCTTGTGGATATTTGATAATCAAGATTTCCTACCCAATCTACATCAACAAAACATTTTACATTCAATACCTTATTTGGTTTAGGCCTTCCTTGATAATAGATTGCATAATTTTCTATACCATGTAAGTATTTAAAAACTCACTTTACAATAGTCCAATGTTCTTTCATTGGTTTTGACATATATCTGCTTAGAACACCCATTGCATGGGCAATACCTAGTTTGGTACATACCATGACATACACCAAAAGTCTAACAATAGTTTTGGATAAGGAACACAAGATATTTCCTATTCCTATTCTTGTGTCTTTGGACATTGTTTGTAGAGAGCTTTAAAATCAATGGAATGAGAATCTTTACTGGGTTACAATCCTACATATTAAATCTCTTTAATATTGTCTCAATATATTTTCTCTAGTTTAACCAGAGTTCCTTATTTGATCGATTCCTCTTAATTTGCAAGTCCAAGATAAAATTTACAAAACCAAGATCCTTTATATCAAACTAAGATGATAATTGAGACTTAAAATTCTTTATGATTTCTCTATCATTTCCAATTAATAACATATCATCAACATACAATGCCATAATAATAAAGTGATAACACACCTCTTTGATGTACACATAGAAATAAGCTTTACGTCATGAAAAACCAAGTCCAAATATATAAGTATCAAACTTTGATACCACATCCTAGGTGATTATTTTAAATCGTAAAGAAATTTCTTCAACCTACATACCAAGTCCTTCCTTTTTATTGTAAAACATTCTGGTTGAGACATATAGATTTCTTCTTCTAGATCCCCATGTAGAAATTTTGTCTTCATATTAATTTGCTCTACTTCTAGGTCAAATGTAGCAACAATAAACAAAAGAAATCTAATAGAAGTTAGTTTAGCAACAAGGGAGAAAACCTCATCAAAATCAATTCCTATATGCGAGAATATCCCTTTTCTACTAGGTGAGCTTTGTACTTCTTGACTTTACCTTCTACATTAAACTTCTTGAATACCCATTTTCTACCAATTGGTTTTCTTCTAGGAGGCAACTTCACCAAATCCCATGTTTTATTTTTGTCTAAATATTTTATCTCATAAATCATGGTATTCTTATAGATTTTACCATCCTTTGCTTAATTACATCCCTAAAAGTTCAAGGATCATCATAAATAATAAATAAAATATAATTATAATGAAAATCAAGTGAACTATACCTTATTGGTTTTCTTCTCTCTTAAGTCAATCTCCTTAAGAGTGGATTTTGAGGATCTAGTTCATCATTTTTTGTTGATTCAAATTGTTCATACATTAACTCAAACTACACCTTTTTTAGATTTTTCTTTCCTAGCTATTATTCCTACTTGGGATTACTTTTAAACTCTCTAAATATTACATCTCAACTATAAATAACTATCCTAGTTTTTGGATTCCAAAGTTTGTAGTATTTTACACTGTATTTATAACCAATAAAGATACATTTCTCTATTTTATTATCATACTCCTTTTTTCCTTTGGAACAGAAGTACCACAACCAAAAAATATAAGTTATTCAAAAGATGGTTTCTTACCAGTCTATACCTCATAATAAGTTCTATCAACCAATGGTTATGTAAGTGATTGATTTACCAGGTAACATGTAGTGTCCATAGTCTTTGTCTAGAATTTCTATGCTAACCCTACACCTTTGAGCATACTTCTTTCCTTTTCCATAAATTTCCTATTCATTATCTCTACAAATACATTCTATTGAGGAGTATATGGAGTCATATTTTACCTTTCTATTTCTCACTACTTACAGAACTCCTCAAATTCATTGCTACATAACTCTCCTCCATTATATATAGTTAATACCTTTATCTTCTTTTTAGTCTAGTTTTCTACAAGAGCCTTAAACTCTTTGAATTTTACAAAGACTTTAGATTTTTTTTTTTAGGAAATATATCCATGCATACCTTGAGAAATCATCTATAGATGAAATATAGTACAATGATTTTCCAAGTGATGGAATTGTTATGTATCAGATCTAAAATCATTTTTACTCTTGCAACACTAGATGGAAACTTTACCTAATTTTTTTACCATATACACAATGTTCATAGAAATCAAAATCTAAAGAAAAGTTAGAAATACCTTCAACCATACCTTTAGTGTATAAATCTTTAAGTTCTTTTTTTTTTTGATATATCCCATTATTTGATGCCAAATCATTGTCTTCTCTATAAGAAGAGTAGGGATTTTATCTATTTTATTTTAGGAACAATAGAACTATTATGCCTAATAGTCACAGTGCCATATAACAACTTGTATAGTGTTCCAATATAAATCCCCTTGCCAACACCATTGCTCCTCGAACCATCCTATAGGTATCCTTTTCAAATACTGCTTGTACACCTACATCACTCATTATACTCATAAATATGAAGATTTTAGCCAACCATATAATATCAAGAACACAAGGGAGGGTTTTAACCATTTTATATTTTAGTAATATTTTAACCCTTTCATGTCCATTGATTTTGGTTATCGAGTCATCTCCTAGGAAGACATCACCTCCATTATGCTTTTCATATTTACAAAACCATTCTCTATGAGTAGTCATATGAAATGAAACCCCTAAGTTGATCAACCACACATCACGATCTAAATTTATACTCAAATATGCCAAGTATATATCCCCTCCTTCTATAGAGGTGTTTGATTATGTTTAAGAAGCATCAACAAATACTTTACTTTTATCAATATTTTTAGATCTATAGTCTTTCTTCAAATGCCCAACTTTACCACATTTCTAGTATTTCTCTATAATTTTTTAGATGATTTAGATCTCCCTATTGACTTTGACCTATCCCCAGTATTATGCTTATTTTTATCTTTGGAAATGACCTCTTACAAACAAGGCATCCTTGGATGAGCCCTCCATGGATTTCCACCTCATTTATTTTGATAACAAGGATGCAACCACATCTACAAACCTTAAAGTACTTGCAATAATACTCCCAATGGCCACAAATAGATTATCCCATGAATATAGCAAAGAACATACAAACTTAATACACTTATCTTGTTTAGACATTTTAATATCAACATAGGCTAATTGAATTATCATGGCATTAAATGCATTGATATGTTCTACCACAAAATCCCCATCATTCATTTGAAGGAGATATACCTTATTTTGAAAGAACAATTTGTTTACCAGGGACTTTGTCTGATATAAAGCCCCTAACTTATCCCATAGCTCCTTATCACTACTTTCTCTAGAGACATTTATTAACATTGAATCTATAAGACACATCCAAATAGTACTCTTTACCTACTTATACAACTTCTGTTAATATTCTTGCAACATATCCATGGGTTTTTTTCCTGACACAACAATCCATTGATCTCTATCCATAGGCATATATTCTATATTTAGTTTCCATAACTCAAATATCTTGTCATTAAAATTTATAATATTTATTCTTGTATTGCCTAATTTTCCTTCACATTGGATTCACCTGCACAAATCTCCCACTTAAAAATAGGTTTATTACAGACCCAATATACCCTTGCTCTTCTTAGATCGAGCTAAATCCTAGCAATAAAGGAATACCTCTAAAGCCAATAACCATTCTCTAATACCAAATAAAGATATTCTATATATATTAATGCAAATAATATTATTAAAAATAAGGAAAAATAATAAAGTGGTATTAGGTCAACTGGTTAGATTCCTCAATATTCAAAGAGGAGACCAAGGTTCAAATATTGCCAAGTGATACATAGATAATATCCAAGATTTTTTATAATATCACTATGTGGTGATGATATAATATGAGTGGGACTCGCTTCAGTACCATATAACCAATTCAAAAAAAGAAGGAAAAATAATGTGCATTCATAATAAACATGAATATTTATCCTAGAAACCCTTGACTAAGAAAACTAGTAGAAACTCAGAGCCACACCTCTTTTTTTATCATTATGTAATTCTTTCAAAGCAGTTACAATATATATAGGTATCCTATAGCATCGAACAACCCTAAACCACCAAGTGGTATTAGAATACAATGGGTATAAAACCATGGGCTAAAATAACCCATACCCAATAATTAAGGAGATCACCCAAAAAATAAGGACTCTGCACATTGTGCTAAGGTGTGCAATTTTTTATTTTATTTTTCTCTACAAATGATATGACACTTCCAATAGTCCATTTCAAGAAAGTCTCCTACTACCATATTTCTTCTACCTAATGTTGTAAGTGTTACTAAGGGTTACAAAGGGTTTTTTGAATAACTATATGTTTCATCAAGATAAATATGATATAGATTTGAAATTGCTTAGTTGTGAAATTGGTTATAATATAAAATTTCATTTCCTAAAATTTGCTGGCCAATAAATTTTTTAATGTTGTTTATACCTTGTCCTAGTTTGGCAAGTTGACCAATTTTGAAATGAAAATTCTTGGTCTTTTCAAAGTTTTGAGTTCACATGGTGTACCAATTTTTGTCACTTTTTCTATAGCATCATATCTAAGCACCTAAAAAAACATGGGGATTTTGAATTTAATATGTATTTAAATATTCAAAACATATAATACAATTCTACTAAAATGTGGTAAAATTTTACAAAAATAGATATTTATTTTATTTTTTAAAATTAATGGTAATTACAAGATTTAGATTTTATGAGCAACCAAAGTGAGTGTCAATGAGGAGTAAGCCTCACCTTTAGAGTTTACTCAAACAATAAGGATTTTTATGAGGAGAATCTTAGTCGCAAGGAAAGAAAGTTGCTTAGAATAACACTAATTAAAAGTAAAGATGCCCTTTCTAGGAACAAAAAGGAAAATCAAATATGTGGCAATCCTTATCCATAGAACAAAGGTTTCATATAAAAATAGAGGGTTAATATAAAATATTTGTTTTTATTGTCTAACTTATTGGAATATGTAAAAGTGGACTACATGTAAATGGGAATTATTTTCACATATTCCATGATTTTTCTTTGAAAAAGATGTTTTTCATCATCGTCTTCTCTAGTTTCAATGTCAAGGATAAAACAATGTGAGGTAGCCTATGGTTTAGTGGGAGAGGGAGAGCTTATAGTTAAGGTCAAGGAGTGATAAGTGTATTTTTGGAGATAGAAACTCCTTAAAGGATTCTAATTTGACTTAGTTTTTTGGACTTCTATATTAGTTTAACAATAAATAAGATTTGAATAATATTAGTAATAGTCTAGGGACTTCATATAGGAAGGGTCTACAATTAAGAATTGAAAAGATGTTGTGTATACATGGATATGTGTTTCCCTAGAAAATTTAAAAAATTTGTGCAACCCATTAAGAAAAAATTTGAGTTGAGATAATGGGATAAACAAGTGGACTATGAAAACATTACATTACAATAAAGCAAATGTTATGAGATAAACACATGGTAGTTGATTGCAAAGTGTAAATGGCCAAAAAATATATGGAGAGTTTTGGTCATGAATAAAACTTAGAGATCAAGGAGATATTATCATATTATAAAGTAGAATAAATCAAGGATGTTTCAATCCTAAAAATATGGTAAATAAAACCCAATTACCTAATTAGATGAAAAAGACCTTTATGGTTCCATTGAAAAAACATTAGAAGAAAATAAGAATAATGTAAAGGATGAGAGCTTGTGTTGTAAAATTTAAAATTTAAAAGCAAAGGAATATATGGAGAAAAATTATTGAAGAAGGTGGAATAGGCCAAGTTCAATCTAGGTAACTCATCTTCATTTTCTTCAGGTAGTAGAAAATCCTCTTCTTGTAACCAAGATGAAAGTAGTATAGATGTATTTTAGGATTTTGAAAGAAGCATAATAAATGAACTTTAAGATAAGTATAATAGATGAAGTGGTATGTAGGATATGTATTACAGGTTAGGGTTTTTTATAGTAACATAAGAAAGTATTCACTATGGAGGGTGGCCCATGCTCTTTAGGGTTTCCACTGAAACATAAAGAAAAATTATTTCTAAGGATATCACTTGGAATTTAGGTTCATGTGGCGATTCCTTACTATCCACTTGTGACTAAGGTAAAACCTGATAGCTGACGATCAAAGTTTTGTCTAACTCGAGAAAAATAGGCTGAAAGAAGCCCTGATAATCAAGACTTATGCAAGATTTTGTTTGATAAATGTCTTGACATATAACCAAGAGTGCTAAAAGAGATTTTTCTTCAGGATAAGTCTTGATGCTAAAGATTTTATAATCTATGATGAGCCACCAATAGCAAAACTCCTGATCAATATGCAAGTTGACCCAAGATGCATGAGAAATGCCAAAAATTCAACCAAACATGGATTCCTAAGTCAAATCAAAAGTGATAGAGGTAGATGGGCTAAATTAATTCTTCCTTGATTTAGGAGATGAAGACCAACCTACCAAAGCACAAACTCTGTAAATATCTTAGACACTCATTCAAGATGAAGTATGGTTCTAATAGTCCCAAGTTAAACAAGATACTAATTAAAGATGAAATATGTTGTTAATAGTCCCAAGTTAAACAATTATCATGGTCAAATGAGTACTTCATTCAATGACCAAAATCCCTAGGAAAAGTAGGTGGGATTGTCATATCTATCTACAGATAATTTTGAAGGGAAATTTTCATGTTGTGAGCTATAAATAATAGTGACATAGATTGTAAAAAAGAATGACAAGTTTGAAATTGTATCCATTTGTAAGTTTTCCCTTTTTTTTTTGGTAAACAATTCGGCTCTTGGGTGGCTTGTGGGAAATTTTGAACCCCTTCTTTTGGCACAATATTTGTAAGATATTTCTTGCATATAAAATTTTTGGTATAGCCATTTGTGGCCTCCTACTAACCTATTTTTGTGTGCATGTATTTGTTTTTAATGTTTTACATGTTCTTTGAGTTTTATTAAGTATATGTGTGTGAGGGGCATGAATTTATTTATAGATTAGCACTTGTTTGGATCTACTATAGGACCTACCTACTCATGCTTGAATATAATTGGTAGGTCTATCTGTGCTTCACTATGTCAAGGAGAGGAAGTGTTCACCACTGGCACATAACATTCATGCCTATTTTTGTAAGAAGATCTTAGTGGATATCATGGTACATTGCCACCCTTTCATTTTGTTGAGTTATTTTATTTTTATATTTCACACCCCTTTTACCTTTGTAGAGCACAATTATACCTTGAATATTACATCCTAACAAGGAGCCAACCTTGTTAAGAAGTCTTGAAGGTCCTCGATTGAGATGAATGTTGCACTCTCAACCAAAACCCCACTATATTACTCCTTGCGAGGTGCAATTGCCCTAGTAGGGGTAATCAAAGATGACAATAATTTAATGGCACACCAGGTGGGACCCCAGTGACACATTATTGGTCCCATAATTGCAACAAGAAGTAGGGCTTAGATTTGGTGAGGGTATTTATTTTTTTTCACTTGTTGAAGTATCTCTTTAATAACTTAGTGATTATACACCACAACAAACACTAGAAGAATATGCTATTGAGGTTACTAGATCGAGGTTTAGGTGAAGATCTCATCTACCTACTTTTTAGAAGCAAGAAGCTATATTCACTTGGTAACTTTGCATCAACAAAATAAACCTAGAGGTATGTAGGTAAAACATGCTATCAAATCTTATTATCATATCTTAAAAAGTATGCTTAGATCCTTGTAAATATCCATTTAGATCAGGTAGGATTAAGCCCTCTACATTTCCACAAGTAACCTAATGTATTGAAGAAGCTACCTAAATCCATATTGGCAATATTACCAAAATATACTAACAAAGGCCTAACCACTCCACTAGAGCTCCTAAGAGAATTGGTATTTATATACCAAACATATAATATCATGGAGCAAGATGTATCCTTAAGGTTATTACTGGCATCCTTTAAAGGATAGACATGTAAAATATGAATCACTTCATCCAAATTCAATCATAAAATGAGATCAGGTGGTTGCACTACTCATGAATGGCTTCATCATGAAAAGTGAAGAAAATTTAATTGAAGTAAAAAAAGAGTCGAATCTATCTACTTGTTGTGGTGTAGTCGTAAATGCCCTGGGTGCTGGTAGAGGCCGACCCAGGTTCCATTCCCCTTGTCTCCATCCTACAGATATATGGTATAGTTAGGAATGTCCTATGTGCTGGTAGAGGCCAACAAGGCTTCATTCCTCCTATGCCCAACCTGTTGAAAGTGGCACCTCGAAAGGGGTGTTTTCCACTATAAATTAGTTTTACCCAGGTGTTGTAGGTGAGTTTGAGAGGAGAGGGCAATCCTCCAAGGGAGGTCCCAAGTTCAAATCTCCACCCTACCAAAAAGTTGAATTGGGTATCCAAAATCCAATTGATAATTTTGGTGCGGGTAGGGTCGGGTGCGACCCCCGAGTGACTTTGACGGTGTAGAACCCCCTGTTCGTGGTCTCTCAGACCAAGGTGGCTCGCAAGGGGTTTTTCACTTAAAAAAAAAAGAGTCGAATTAGGAAAAAGAGGTTTCCTCTAACCATCACCTTGAACAGAGTAGCCAAATAAATTATCCCCAATCAAAGTATAAAAAATAACACTGGTCCCATAGGAGAGAGAGCTTATCTAAGTAGTGGGATAAGCAAGAAATCACCATGATGCCCCAATCAGTTAAAAAAAAAAGAATAAGGCCTGAAGCGACATGGTGGATAGTCTCAAGATAAACACAATTAGAAGATTTAATGCTCCCACCTTTATTGGTTTATAAGAACATGTTATTAAAAAGGGGACCTCAGGGTATGGATGTTATATGGGCTATACCTAACTCAGATATAGAAAAGAAAAAACATTATATGTTAATAATAATAATAAAAAGATATCTAAGTTAGGTAATTCAACTTTCGGTGTCCTTAGCACTTGCAATAGATAAAAATGTGAGCAACTAATTGTAGTGTGGGACCTACATACAAATAAATGTAAAGCTAGAGGCATGTTATTATCATGAGCCACGCCTCTCTTTCCATTTTGATAAAAAACCAAATATATAAATAAATATACATATATATTTGATGTAATAAAAATATATTTAATGTTTTCCATAGGCATTAAATTATTTAGGTGTTTAATGACATTAAATTATTTAGGTGTTTAATGGCATTAAATTATTTATGTGTTTAATGAAATTAAATTATTTAGGTGTTTAATGGCATTAAATTATTTAGGTGTTTAATGTTTTCCATGGGCATTTAATGTTTTTTCCGATAGGTGGAAATGGTTGGCTTTAAGTAGAAAAAAACTACTTGTTGGGGATGTATTTTTTCCAAAGAATTGTAAGATGTGTGTTATGGGTTGTTATTGCCATTAATGAAAAAATAGTTTTGTTTTTTTATCTGTCTTTGGAATAATTTACATCAATTGGTATTAGAGTGGGTGAAATATTGCTAGTGGAAAGAAGATGAATAGAAGAGGGAGAGGACAAGGGATATACTCCCAAATAAATAGGTAGATAGAGGATTTGCACACAAAATTAATATGATTAATTAGTGGGATTAACTGCATTATGGAGAGGCGTACTAATGAGGTCTCATATTTAGGATCTAATGATGATACCATAGTTGAGGAAGGTGGATTTAAGGATCACATGGAAGCAAAATCAGAGGGATCATAGAGAGAGGTATGATGCTTTGAAAATAGGATGATTTGAGTCTTAGAAGGACTTAAAGGAAATTGATATGGAATCAAGATTGAGGTTTGTGAGTATGCTAATGGGTTAAAACCAGAGGAGATAATTTATTGGGTAAATAGCATGAAGAAATATTTTGAATGGAGTAATATTGTTGAGGAAAATATGGTGAAACTCACATGCACAAAGTTGAAGGGCCATGCCTTAATTTGGTGGGATAATCTATAGACAAAGCAACAGAGGAAAGGAAAAGAAAATATTAGGGCCTGGAATAAGATGAAGAAAAAGTTGCAAGAGAAGTTTGTGCCTGTAGACTATTCCCAAACCTTGTTTCATAGATTTTAGAACCTCCGATAGAAGGACCAAAGCATTGAGGACTACACCAACGAGTTCTACAAATTGTCTATTTGGGTGGAGCATAATGCAAAGAGAATAGGGTTGTGAGGTATGTAAATGGCCTAAGTTATGTTATTCAAGATGAGTTAAGTATGCACCGTACCCTTACTATAGAATATGCATATCAGATGGTATTAAGGATTGAAGATAAGCATAAGAATAGAAGATGAGGGAAGAAGGGAATGACATCCTCTCCAAATCAGGGGCATGGTGGATCTAGCTCATCCAAGGGAGAATCCTTAAATACAGAGAAATAAGAAGATTCAAAGCAAGGTCATGGTACCTACCAAAGACGAACAAGAAATCAGAGAGGTCAATGTAATGGGGGAGGTCAAACTAAAAATGGGCCATAGAAGCCATATACCTATTTTAGATGTGGTGAGGAAGGCCATAGAGATTTTGAAAGCACCCATTATTATGCTAAAGAGAAAAATCAAGGGGACAATCTAGAGGCAACCTGGTTGAAGAAGAGGAGACTTGGACAAAAGTTACTACAAATATGAGCAAAAATATTATGATAAGAAGGATGTTGATTACTCCAAAGATAGTGAAAATGCAAGCAGATGATGGTGGTGATTTTTGGTTGCGTATAAATATATTTTTCATAAGATGCACATTGGGAGGAAAGGTATGCAAAGTAATCATTTATGGTGGTAGTTGTGAAAATATGGTCTCTAATGTAATGGTAGAAAAAATGAATTTAAAATATGAGAAACACCCACACCCCTATATAACTTCATGGATCAAGAAAGGGAATGAGGTGACTATTGATAAGAGATGTTTAGTAAAATTCTCAATTGGGAATACTTATAAATATGAAGTGTGATGTGATGTAATTCTTATGAAAGCCTATCACATAATATTAGAGAGATCTCGGTAATATGATAGGAAGGTTTTCCATGATGGAGATTGAAATACTTACACCTTTTGGAAGGATGGTGCAAAGGTAGTACTATTACCTCTTAAGGAAGAAGGGTAGGGTGAGAGTTTGCTGACTGCAAAGGAGTTTATCACAGAGGCACAAGAAATAGGGTTTTGTTATGTTTTGACAATGAAGAAGGTAACATATAAGGTTACTATAGATCTACAAGCAAAAATTGCTAGAGAAGAAGAAATTATTCTTGTGGAAGAATTTGTTGTAGAAAAAATTCTTCTTGTGGAAGAAATTGCTGTAGAAGAAATGACAACAAAAGAATTCATTGAAGAAGAAATTTTTTAAGAAAAATTTGAAACAGTACCTAGAATCGAACCAAGATTTATGAGCATGAAGCCCATCGTCCTTCCCTTGGATCATAATACTGCTATTGAAGCAATGAATTTTTTAAAGAAGTTGAAGATTTGACAGAAGAAAATATAGATGTCAATTTTAAGGTTGTTATATCTATTGCTGATATTGTTGTTGCAACCATGGAGGAACTAGATCTAATTAAAGTTTCATTTACTATAGATTTGGTAAAAGCAGATCTTATTGCAGTTCTTGATGACATTGCAATTAATGTTGGTGATGTTGATGGTGTTGCAGTTATTTTGCTTATGGAAAATCTTGTTACCATTGCAGTTTCTTCTACTATTGCAGATGTTTTTGGAGATGCAAAAAAAATTGATGTCAGTTTGCATGCACTAAAGATTGATCTATTGTGTTGTGGAAATTTATTTTTGTTGGAATATGATACAGATCAACCTAATCCTTGGCCACCACCACTAAAGTCATTGGTCAACAATTGTAGGAGTTTGAACAACCGAACTTGTAGGAGTTACGTTCCTTCAACCAGAGGAGAATGATGTAATAAAAAATATTTAATGTTTTCCATAGGTATTAAATTATTTAGGTGTTTAATGACATTAAATTATTTAGGTATTTAATGATATTAAATTTTTAAGTGTTTAATGGCATTAAATTATTTAAGTGTTTAATTTTTTCCATGGGCATTTAATGTTTTTCTACAGTAGGTGGAAATGGTTGGTTTTAAGTAGAAAAAAAATTACTCATTAGGGATGTATTTTTCTAGAGCATTGTAAGATGTGTGTTATGGGTTTCTATTGCCATTAATAAAAAAAATAGTTTTGTTTTTTGTCTCTGGAATAATTAAATAAAGATGTATACATATATGTGTATTCTGTTTTGTTTGCAAAAGAAAGACTGCTTATTGGTTATGAATAGGGTGATGATAGCCATCGTGAAGAACAAGAAAACACTAGCAGATAACTATTGCTCAATGAATATAAAATATGTAAAAGGTGATAGGTGGACAAATGCAAGCCAAGATTTGAGAAAGGGTCAACCAATTATAAATTGGGGCACACCAACTAAGGGTTTCAACTAATCAAAAAAAGGCCAAGATCTTAGTCCTTATAAGAGACACACTTGCAAGTGAGACTATCTTTCTTCACTATGAACACCTTTGAAGAGTGACACTGTAGCAAGCCACAACCCAAGATTCGATATAGGAAAGCCAATAATACCTAATAAATCCAAGAAGAGAAATAAGAACATAGTTACTCTATGCAAATCTATAGAGAAAAGAAGAGGGTAGATGTAGGTAATATAAACTAAGTAGACCTAAAGTATTGAATATGGGGCTGATGGGGTCAATGAACCTAGGTTGGTGAAGGATGAGATGGTACTAAATGAGGAAGCTCAAAGGAAATAAATGTAAGCTAAAGAATATTCTTTTGTGACAAGGGTATGGAGCAATGATCTTACCCAATATCTCCTCCCACCAGTTCATCCCTAATATGAAATGGTAAGGATATGTGCAAGATAATATGATCCATGCTATAAAATGATTTTGTATCCTTAGGATAATACATTTTAAGTGATTATATTTGGGTATGCTATCCAAAAAATGCTTTATGTACCAAAATGTTTGAAGGTGAACCCATAAACTACTGTCATGACCCTCCTTGGTAGTACTAGCTACTCAAGATGGACTAGGTATTGTGAAAGATGCTTAATGCTTAGTTTGTGGTTTTAATGGATATATGATTTTGATATTGTATTCATTTTTGCATAAGGATATGGTATTGTTGATGCTCTACTTAGTTGTAGGATCAGGTACTTTATATGGGTGGACAAGGGAATTGGCCACAAGGAACAAGATACCATATTGCAGGGGAAATGATGATGATGATTTGGTCATAAAAAACTTAGGGTAACATGACTAAATACCATTTTTATGTAGGTGCATTATGGTTTGCGTATGCTCATGTTTGTGCCATCAGACTAAGAAATTTATGTGCAATGAGTCTCCTTAACATGAGTTGGTGATAGCTTGGGTCTATCTTAATTAAGGAGCCATTCATTTAGGGATAGAATGATGGTGTGAAACATTGAGAGAGTGTTTTTTGGATATCCTTCCTTTGTGCATGTGACTGAATGATCTCCTTGATATATTAGATGGATTTATTCTAAGGTTGCTTCTTAGGGATGGAGTATAAGATTATTCTGTTTACTTTATTTGATTAAGAAAAAACTAATCCTAATTAATGTTATATTTAATATTAATCAAAAGAATGATTAATGTTAGTTTAGTCTAATGTTAGCATTAATTAATGAAATGATTAATGTGTTCGTAATGTTAGCATTAATTAATGAAATGATTAATGTGTTTCTAATGTTAGTATTAATCAAAGGAATGGTTAATGTTATGTTAGTATTAATCAATTGATTATTGGTTTTTCTTTTGGTTAGTTTTAATATTAATTAGATGAATGAATAATGATTAATTTTTTCTAATGTTAAAATATTTTAATATTTTGGTCTATCATAGCTTTAGACTAAAGTTTTATTTGGTCATTTAGCTATTTCATATTGTGTGTTTGTGGCTTTTGGAGCCACCTTTGACCTTGTTGGTGGGAGTGCCATTAATGCATTTAGGTGCCAAAAGTGGAGCCACATTTGACTAAAATTCCTTTGCCTTTATTTTCCCACCTTGTGCTATGTTGAGGGGGTGCTGAGAGTGGGAGTCTTTAGGTGTTATACAAATTCTTGTAGCGTTGCCACTCTACCTTAGTATGCAACACTTATTCTTCCTTTTTATTGGAGTCTATTTTAGGGCTTTTAGATACTTTTCCTAGGGACACTACAATTGGGAAGTAAGAGGAGGAATGATAGTGGTTTGTAGCTTTGAGTAAGATAGTGTTTTGAGATATGAGGAGAAATCAAGGGATACCAAAAGGCTCTATCAAAAACTAGGCATGATTTGGTCTTTGGTCTTACTTGGTGTGCTTTATGCATTCATCCTTCTAACATTGTTTTCTAGCTACCTATGACTCCTTTCTATATGTGTGTTATGTTGTTTTGCATGTTAGCATGGGTTTGTGGAGCTTGGATAGGTTATGTGCCTCCATCATCCTGGAAGGGTTTCCTTGGTGGTGAAGAGCACTTTAGGAGCATCCATGTTGGGATGTTCTTTCCTTACATCTATGACATTGCCATTCATCTTTCTGTATCCTCACTATTTAGACCCTCCTATGCAAGGTTTCCTATGTTGTGATTGATTTGAAATCTGTAGAGAATATTTGGTAGTGTCTTTCCAAGATTCCCATAGATGGTTGCAGTGCGTGCATACTAGTTTTAAGGTTGCTACCTTGGGTCACATTGGGTTACATAGGGAGCATGGAAGTACTAAGTTTTAACCTTACCTTCTACAAAGTATTTTCTACCCAAACTTTGAGCAATTACTAGCTTGTTGTATGTGCGTAGAGTAGGGTTTTGCTTGTTAAGCATTGCCTAGTAATTGCTTAAACATATTTAGTTTAAATTTATTCTAAGATCGCAAAGCGTACTTTTTGAATTCTACATTAGGGTTTAATATATATTAATATAAGGTTGCATGAACCTATGTTTGAGTAGGACATTAGACTTTAGATTAGATAATCTAAGGTCTGATTATTGCATTATTGCTTTAGTTTTGCTTTGCAATATTTAGATTCAAATTAATCCAATGATAGATTAGTTGGTAATGAATCTAATGTTAGATTAATCTTTAGATTCAAGTTAAACCAATGGTAGATGGTTGGTAATGAATCTAATGTTAGATTAATCTTTAGATTCAAATAATCCAATGATAGATTAGTTGGTAATGAATCTAATGTTAGATTAATCTTTATATTCAAATTAATCCAATGATAGATTAGTTGGTAATGAATCTAATGTTAGATTAATTTATTAATCTTTAGATTCAAATTAATCCAATGATAGATTAGTTGGTAATGAATCTAATGTTAGATTATATTTAAATTCAAATTAATCCAATGATATATTTTTTGGTAATGAATCTAATGTTAGATTAATATTTAGATTCAAATTAATCCAATGATATATTAGTTTGGTAATTAATCTAATGGTTGATTAATTATTTGAATATTAGATTTATAACTGATCCAATGATAGATTAGTTTGTGAATTAATCCTAGCCAATTTTAAATGAATTAAACCTTAGTTTTTGTTGCAATCTAAGTTAGATTAAAATGAAATAATATTAGCTAGATTAAAATAATTTTTGCTGGACTAAAATGAATTAATCCTTGGTTTAGGTTATAATATATGTTAGATTAAAATGAATTAATCTTTAGATTATTGTGAAAATCTAAGTCAGATTAAAATGTATTAAACTTTAGATTATTTAGTAATCTAAGTTTGGAGCAAGATGAGATAATCATTAGATTATGTTATAATCTAAGATTGGAATAAAGGGAACTAATATTTAGATTATGTTATAATCTAAGTTGAAATAAAGGGAACTAATAATTATATTATGTTATAATCTAAGATTGGATTAAAGTAATTAATCTTTATATTATAATTTAATGTTGGATTAAAATTGATCTTTATATGATGCTATAATCTAGGTTGGTTTCAAATGAAATAACCCTTAGATTATCTTATAAATCTATGTTTTGATTTATGGAAGGGATTATGGGGTTCCTTTTTGGATATGTATATATATATATATATATATATATATATTGTGGAAATATATTGCTTGCTTTGTGAAGATATATTGTGGAAATATATATTGCATAGATATTGTGGAAATATATTAATTGTTTGTGGAATATATTGTAGAAATATATTCTATAAAAATATATTGTGGAAATATATTGCTTAGATATATTATGAAAATATATTGCTTGCTTTGTGAATATATATTGTGGAAATATATTCGATAGAAATATATTTTGAAAATATACATTGCTTAGATATTGTGGAAATATATTGATTGTTTGTGGAATATATTGCTTAGATATATTGCTTGTTTGTGAAATATATTACGAAAATATATTGTTTGCTTTGTGAAGATATATTGTGGAGATATATTCTATAGAAATATATCGTGGAAATATATATTGCTTAGATATTGCAGTATTATATTGATTGTTTGTGGAATATATTGTGGAAATATATTGCTTGTTTTTCTTTGAGGAAAAGAAATCTTGGAATGTTTATTTGGATGTGGAGTCCAATGGAAATAAGGAAATTATGGGAAGTTTCCTTAAGTCTTTGGGCATGGAGTCCATTGTTAAGTGAAATATTATGGGGTATTTCATATAATCTCTTAAAGTGGACATGTAGTCCATTTCTAGGGAAGAAATAAGAGGGTTCCTTTATTTTCATGGTATATTTTAAAACATGGAAAAACAAGTTGGACACAGAGTCCATCTTGGATGAAGAAATTTATGGGGTTTCTTCATGTGATTGTTTTAAAATAAAATAGAAATGTAAAGGATCAGTTTCTATATGAATACTTGATGTAATGGATTAAGTATATAGAAATTAAATGACTTATTCATTCTCTTTATGTTTGCTTATAGAATTGTTATATTTTTGATAGAAATTATTTGTGGAAAATAATTTAGAGAAAGTATGTATTTTATATGCATGTGTTACTTTGAGGAAATGAATCTTATAGTTATGCATGGGTTGATTAGTGATAGAAAATATTTGTGGAGAATATTTTAGAAAATAAATTTGGGCTTCTTTTGTGCATGCAGTGAATCATATAGAAATGCATTCATACTTGCATATGAGCTATTTTTATCCCCACCTTCCTATCAACTACCATGGAGGCCAAAGGAAGAAGATGTTCAAATCATGCTAAGTTTAATCTTCAAATATTCTTATTGTATTGATAAAGTCACTCTTGGTGGAAGAGGATTTATTGTAATAGAAACAAAGACTATTATTTTGTAATCTAGACCTTTGGTTGAATGAATATATGGTGCCATGTTGATAAATGATTTTATAGTTCTTATCCATGCTATTGCTTAATCCAAAGGTTATGATAGATTTGTGTTGTAAGCTTTAGATGATTAGATTTACTTTCATCCTAGAAGATGCTTTTATTTAATGCTTGTGGAATGAGAGGGAGAGATAATTATCTTTGAAATAGGCTCTAAATTTAACCATACCTAAAATTATCCTTTTTAAATTGGGCTATTGTGGGATAAAAACGCCTAGATTTTTATGTTCATGAGAAGTCAATCATGCAGAGTGATTGGTGCTTAAGGACCCATAATAGAGATGGGGAGGCAAAGCATGAATTTTAAGATATCACCGTGGAGGTGCAATTAAAATAGACTAATACACTACATCTTATGGACTTAGAATAGATTGAACTATGATTAAAATTAGGAATTGGCATCCCTCCTTATCTAAAGATTGAGAAGGAATAATCCTAACACTAGGATCAAAATATTTGCATTCATGGAGAATGTTAGAAAAGTGGGGAGACCTTGTAAAGACATCCTCTATACCATGAAGACATATGAGGTAAACCCTAGTTACCTACAAGATCTTGGTCTCTCATGTCCACTCAAGTGATGTTTACAGCATCTTAGACTCAAAATATGGTTATGTCTAGTCAATGTATGTATTCCATGGATACTCTTGTGAACCTTGTTATTTCAAAAAAATCTCTCTTAGGTTGATTGGATTTTGGGATTTTTACAACTACAAAGATGTTATTTAAGAATAAAATATAAATTAGGTTGTTTGAACCAAGAGCTTATCAAAACCATGAACACCATGTCAATATTTCCTCTTAGAAATGATATATTTTCACAAGAAGTCGGGGATGTCGTGAGTATGGCCACTTTTACTTTTGGAGTTCTTAATAATGCAAAGATAATAGAGGAAAATTTGGCCATTTTACATCTGCTTAGGAACAATGCAAAGAAGAAGCTAGTGGTGCTCTATTTTAGTGGCTTCATAGCTTGAAAATTTCACGAAGGGCTAGTAAATTTAGAGGAAATCAAGAATTTAGGTACTGCATATTTTTAGTACACCTTATTCTATACCAAAATAGTTATAATTTTGAACGTTTATCACTAGAAAAAGGAAATGAAAAAGAGGAAGAAAATATTGTAACCAATTGGATAAATATCCTATAACTACACTCTCCTTATCTTGTGTTTTCAAATAAATTCTTGGTTCCCACTATAGCTGAATTCATAGGAGAAATGCCGAAATGAATATTAGAAGAAACTATTGATATTCTAAAAGCAAAAATAAAGGGGGACTGGTATTTCTTGGAAGAAGGAACCATGATCTATATTTTTCATTTCAATGATTGAATCTTCATTCTTTTGGAATATGTAACCAATAGGGTAGCATGTAAAGATATTAAAAAAAGTGGATCTAATAGATTCCACCTATGCAAGTGGATAGAATAAATTGAGATTCTATAAAACCCTGTTCTAACTAGGACCAATAACCCAAGGAAAAAGAAAAGTTATTGAAGAATTGGAAACAAGGCTAAAGTATCTAGGATTGGATATCCTAGAAGATACATGGAATTATGACCCAAACAATAAATTTATAGCATGGTTTAAAGGTACCAATATCTCCAAGAAATTTGAGCATGAATCAAGACCCGATTTAGAAAAATATAGAAGTAAGAAGGAAGGATCCTTTCCCTTACTAAAAAAAGGAGGATTTCTTGCAATGCAAGCCCCACAATTTTTTTTATAAGAGTTTCTATGATAAAATAAAATACTTTGACCCTATAGTGACAATCAAGGCCTCTGTATGAAAAAAAACTAAGAAAGCTACGATGGAGTCATAATAGGATTAAGGCATGGTGGAAATTCTACTAATAAATTAAGGTACCTTATGGAGGCCTTGAACTATATGAATACTCGGTGTTAAATATGTATTATGACCAAGAGAACCTAAATGAAACCTCGATTGGGGTCAATAAGGATGAAACGACAAAAACTAGTATGGCTAAAAATGTCATAAGGGCTTCAACAAGATAACTGAACAAAGAAATAATTAAAAAATAATCAAAGGAGAGGCCTCCAATGAAGAAGTGGAGAATGATAATTCAACAAGAATTATCATTAGAGTAAGGAAGAGATAAAATTCAAGATCAAATAGAGACTTGTCAATTTCAAAATCTAGAAGTTGAGGCCTAGACTTAGATAGAAAAAGAACAAGCATTAATGGAATAAAGTTCTCTGGCTAATTTACTAACCATTTCAGATTAAAAAAATAGCTCAAAGTAAATAGGGGGAGAAAAATGGATAAGACCTCTAAAAAATCCCATAATTTCCTTGGAAGAACATCCTGCATTCCAAAAAGTAACAAACATGGTGAGGGAAACCCCAAAAATGATCAAGATAAAAAAAACAACCCCAAAATAACTCTACAACTAGTCAGGCAACCAAACACAAGAATTTCTATATTTCCTTGATGAAACTTACCTTTTACAACCTAAACCCCCTTGTGAAAATCACCTATTGAACAATTTCAAGGCCTACAATATCTGCACCAAGTAGAATAGATGAATCAACAAAAATAAGCACTATTTTCAAGACCATAAGCTTCTACAAAAATAGATTGTTATTTTGATTCCCATAATGAAGCCTTCAAGATGTAAAAAAAAATCCCTTGGTGTTAAATCCTGAAGATTAGATAACCGAGAAATATTAGTGGGTGGCAACAAATTGCCTCAATATAAAAGATATGCACACCAAAGATAGAATATGATTAAGGTGAGAAGCAGGGAAAATTATACAATATGACATTGAAATTTTTAAATTCAGGTTAGAAAAGATGGAAGAAGAGCTGAAAATGGTAAAGAAGACATTAAAGAGCTAAAGTAGCAATTGGATAGGTTAGTCAAATGCATATAATATTATCTTGTACTTTCCCCCATATCATATAAGGAAGAACAAGTTCATGAACTGTTAAAATAAATAATTAAGCAAGACATGATTTTTTGTGTGAAAATAAGTATACAAGAAGAAAAGGAAAGGATTGAACATATAAAAAAATAGAATGGTGGAAAAATGTAAGGTCTAATGAAGTAATCCATTGCCACATACTGGGACCACATTGTTAATATGGATCATCAATTCTATCATGTATTTAAATTCATCAAGGCAAGGGTTAAATTAGAAGTGTAGGTTAGACAAGATATTGAATCCATCATGGCTAAAATATATACTAGATTGACTTAATGAACCAAGGTGATTTTGAGGCTATGGGGATACTTGACATAGATACCCCAATGCAAAAAAAAGTGGCTCTAGTCCACAAAGATAAAGTTGCACATGCATGTCAAGAACAAGCCCTGCTATTGAACAATGCTATGATATGGTTTAGAGATGAAACCAATATATTATTACAAAAGGGACTCCCATACCTTAGAGTGAATGAAATGAGATTATGAGGGGATAAGAATATATTCAATTCCTTAAAGAATACAAAGAAGTTAGTTTACCTAGAGATAAATGGTTAGAACCTCTAAATCCATAAGATATCATGTAAGTAGTTGAACCATTTCTTGATCTTAGGACCCAAACATATAGAATGATTGCAAGAATTAGGAGCCTCCCTATAAAGAACACAATTAAAGTAGAGTGCACTAAATTATTTCAAAATAATCCAATATCTATCAAAAGAGGAATGAGTAGCAGCCAGGAAAGTGCTAGAGAAGCTTCCTACCTTATAAATGTATTTTATTAACACTTATTTTAGATTTTATGTTTTATTTTGCTTGAATAATAAAAATCTTGACTTCGAGCCCAAGGATAAAGGTAATTTTGAGTTCTTTAAGCAAGCTAGAAGGCCCCTATGAGATGCCAAAACCATAGTGACTCCTCACTACGTGCTTATGACTAAGGTAAAACCTTGATAGTTGATGATAAAATTTTTGTATATATCAAGGAAAATACAGTAAAAGAAGCCTCAACAAGTAGGACTTATGCAATATTTTGTTTGGCCAAAGTCCGAATACATAATCATGAGTGCTAAAAGAGTTTTTCCTTTGAGATAATTCTCAATGTAGGATATTTTGCAATCTATGATGAAGTGTTAGTATAAAAAATCTTGATTAGTCTACGAGATGACCTAGGATGCATGAGAAATACCAAAACATCAAGAAGACATGGATGCCTAGGTCAAATAAAAAGCAAAAGAAGTAGATTGGATGAATTAATGCTTCCTTGATTTAGGAGACAAAGACCATCTATCAGAGCACAATCTTAGTAAATATTTTATACACTTATTGAATATGAAATATGGCATTAATAGTTCTAAGCCAAACAATCATTATGGTTAAACAAATACTTCATTCAATGATCATAATCCCTAGGAGAAGTAGGTGGGATTGTTAGATCTATCTATAGATAACTTTAGAGTGATTTTTTGTCTACTATAAGCTATAACTAATAGTGATATATACTATAAAAATGATATGGCTAGGACACCCTAGAATTCAAGTCAACAAAAGCTTATATTAACTTGTTGGGTTTGGTTTCATTGCCTTGGAAAATTATACTTTTTTCCTTTTTCTCGATAATTGCAAATGAAAGAGTACCAAATAATGGAGTTTTTTGGGTTGAGTCATTTATGCTCCTTCCATATATTATCCTTAGTGGAATGAATACAAATTTCCTTGATGATGTAATTTTATTTAGCCTTGTATATATATATTAGACCAAGACCTTTAGTTGCACTTGTCGATGGGGTATCTCTTATAGTATCACCTCCTTAGGTAGGGATTATAGGTATTGTTGTATATAGGAGAAGTTATGTTTAAAATAGTGCACATGTGGAGTTGGATGGTATTGTGAGAGTGGTGAATTAAGTGGTGATAGTAGGTAATGGAGTGAAAGTGGTGGGATTGATATATGATGCCACTACAACTAGAGAGGCTAAAATAGATTATATGGTGTGTGGATTAATGGTGTCAAAGTGATGGCTTGGATGATAGGAGATGGAAATAAAGTTATGGAAGTTGTTTCCACAATTATAATGACTATTTAAGGTGGGGTTCCTTCTTAAGAAGTAGGTTCTATACTAGTGGATGGTGAGAGAAGTACATTAGAAGAATGGGAAGAAGAATCAAGAAAAGTGAAAGAAGGGACAAAGAGAGAAAGTGGATAAAAAAATAGAAGGAATAGAGAGAGAAAGGAGAGTTATGGATGGTGAAAGGGGAGTGAGAGTGTGTATAGTTATATATGTTTTAAATCCCATTTTAAATTTCATCATCCTCTATGTAATTACTGAATTGACCACTGCTAGGGTCATTGGTATAGCTAAAATGATGATCACTAGAATTACTTGCTTATTAGAATTCTATTTATGAGTGGTTGAGGTCCTTTCTACCAATTCCATAATTATCTTAGCCCTCTTTATACATTTGGGTGTATTTTGTCCCATGTGGTAGAAAATTTAGCATTGAATGGCCCATCCTATATTTTGATAATAGTGTATATTTCATACCTCATACTCTATCATGTAAGGAACTTCTTATCCATATACCCTAGCTTCCTAAGTGCCCCTAATATTTGATGATTCGACTTTATGTTAGGGTTGAATTTGTCCTTCTACTTGTATAAAAGGTATACCACTTTGGGGGGTTTTAATATTAGCTTTAAAATTCATATTCACACCCCAAATTGCTTCTTACAATGGCAAGGGTTATTTATTATCTATGTTGGCATATTGTTTGATGTTATAGCTCTTTTCATGGCCATAAAATATATCTAGCTTCTTGTACATGAGGGTCTTCCCAAAAATTATATTTGAGTCAAACGACTAGAAATTTATAAGCTATTTGAGACCCATATCCCTTAATTTTGCTACCATTGAGTGGAACACACATAGCTTAGGAGTGATATTCATGATTTACTACTTGAGTGGGTAGAAGATGGTTTTCTTCTACCCTTTGAAGTACTTCAAATCCACATAGTTAAGTTACCTTATATATTATAGTTTAAACATGTATCTTGGGAATCATGTAGACAACTCAAAGGATATGGTAAAAAATCCATAGATGTAAATGAAATATATGATCTTCCCTAAATAGAAATCTCCTTTAGGCTACTTACCCTCTATCAGTAGTGATCACACCTCATCTATTAATATATGTGCTTTTTCTCTAAATTTCTCTATTATGGCCTTGTAGACCTTGTCATAGAAGTGGTAGGAGGTCTTTCATGCTTGCAATTATGGTGAGCTTTAGCAATGGCGAGCAATTATTCAAAATGAAGGGATGATGGAAGTAGTTATGGTGTCCATGATAAGCAAATTTTGAAAAAATTAGTAAATGATGAATATTTGGGTAAATTAGGTAAATCTAGTATTTCATGGGTAGATGTGGTTTGCTTTCTAACTTGGAGTGATTCATTTATAAAAAAGTAGAAATTTACTCAAAAATTTGAGCGATTTTCTTAAAAATATGGGGTGATTAGGTTAGAAATGGAGATAAATTTACTCAAAGGGATTGATAAATTCACTAGTATTTTTTGAGTGATTTTCTCATGTCTAGGGACTTAGGTAAAATTTTTATATTTATCTTATAGGGATTTGTGATGTTTTATCAAGAAATTTCCTTGGCCATTGGTAGACAGGGAGCTCTAGTGGAGCTTCTACCCAACTAGGTTATAACATGTAATTAGATAGGAGTAGCAAGAGATCAAAATAGGATGTTGCTTGCGAGTGTAACAACCCTCCTTGGAAAAACTTGATTTTGATACGCAGTTATGTATAGATGTGTGGATATCTAATGCATGTTATTATTTCCATGTTATCAAAATTTGTTGGTATTGCATTTTATGCTTTACTTGAAATATATATAGAATATGGTACTATTTATGAACTCTTTGGATGTAGGACCAGGTACTCTCATCTATGGATTGATAAGGGACACCCACTAGAGTTAAGAGAAAAATCTGGGCAATGACGGTGATGACTTGTTTATTAACAACTCAAGGGCAAGATAATGCCCTTTATATAGATGCATTTGCATATATGTTTTTTGAACACCCATTGGATAAAAATTTTACTATCACAAGGGAGTCCTCCTTAGTAGGTAGGTGATAATGTTGATTATTTTTAAAGAACCACCTACTTAAGGAAAAAAATGGGTGTAGTATTGAAAAACTTGATTCTTGATGGCTTTATCTGGATTGGAAAGAACCTTTGTTTGCTACTTGATATTGATGTTAGTGGTTGATGTTAGCACTTGATAGTATCCAATTTACAAATAATTATTCTTTGGATTAATAGCTTAATACATCATGTAGAAATTTACTCAAAAATTTGAGTGATTTTCTTAAAAATATGGGGTGATTAGGTTAGAAATGGAGATAAATTTACTCAAAGGGATTGATAAATTCACTAGTATTTTTTGAGTGATTTTCTCATGTCTAGGGACTTAGGTAATTTTTTTATATTTATCTTATAGGGATTTGTGATGTTTTATCAAGAAAATTCCTTGGCCATTGGTAGAGAAGGAGCTCCAGTGGAGCTTCTACCCAACTAGGTTATAACATGTAATTAGATAGGAGTAGAAAGGGATCAACATAGGATGTTGCTTATGAGTGTAACAATCCTCCTTGCAAAAATTTGATTTTAATACGCAGTTATGTATAGATGTGTGGATATCTAATGCATGCTATTATATCCATGTTATCAAAATTTGTTGGTATTGCATTTTATGATTTACTTAAAAAAATATATATAGAATATGGTACTATTTATGAACTCTTTGGATGCAGGAACAGATACTCTCATCTATGGATTGATAAGGGACAACCACTAGAATTAAGAGAAAAATCTGGGCAATGATGGTGATGACTTGTTTATTAACAACTCAAGGGTAAGATAATGCCCTTTATATAGATGCATTTGCATATATGTTTTTTGTACACCCATTGGATAAAAAAGTTACTATCACAAGGGAGTCCTCCTTAGTAGGTAGGTGATAATGATTATTTTTAAAGAACCACCTACTCAAGGAAAAAAATGGGTGTAGTATTGAAAAATTTGATTCTTGATGGCTTTATCTGGATTGGAAAGAACCTTTGTTTGCTACTTGATATTGATGTTAGTGGTTGATGTTAGCACTTGATAGTATCCAATTTATAGATAATTATTCTTTGGATTAATAGCTTAATACATCATGTAGAAATTTACTCAAAAATTTGAGTGATTTTCTTAAAAATATGGGGTGATTAGGTTAGAAATGGAGATAAATTTACTCAAAGGGATTGATAAATTCACTAGTATTTTTTGAGTGATTTTCTCATGTCTAGGGACTTAGGTAAATTTTTTATATTTATCTAATAGGGATTTGTGATGTTTTATCAAGAAATTTCCTTGGCCATTGGTAGAGAAGGAGCTCCAGTGGAGCTTCTACCCAACTAGGTTATAACATGTAATTAGATAGGAGTAGCAAGGGATCAACATAGGATGTTGCTTGCGAGTGTAATAACCCTCCTTGGAAAAAAATGATTTTAATACGTAGTTATGTATAGATGTGTGGATATCTAATGCATGTTATTATATCCATGTTATCAAAATTTGTTGGTATTGCATTTTATGATTTACTTAAAAAAAGATATATAGAATATGGTACTGTAGACACCAAAACAGCACCAATCCGATTAAGTGACTACAAACACTGATCGCATTAACATACACAACTTTCAGGGCAGCCCTCAGAGGTCAAACAGTGGTCCTGACCACTCACACAACAGTTTAGAAGGTCAAAAAATGAGCAGAGCAAAGTTGGTCGCAAACTGCAAGCTTCAAATCCTAAACAAGCCTTCAATCTAAAGTGAGCCTTTAACAAACCGTAACCTTCAAACTTCAAGTCTTAAGCAAACCGCAAAACTTTAAGGCAAACCTAGCAAAAAGGGGAACCTTGGCCTTAGACGTCGCGAAATCGCGACGTCGCGATTTCGCGCGTCGCGAAATCGCGACACCTTTGGCCCAGAGGGGAGCCTCGGCCAAAGGTGTCGCGATATCGCGCTCGCGCGTCACGATATCGCGACACCTTTGGCCCCGAGGGGAGCCTCGGCCAAAGGTGTCGCGATATCGCCATCGCGATATCGCGACACCTTTGGCCCCAGGGAGCCTCGACCAAAGGTGTCGCGATATCGCGCGTCGCGATATCGCGACACCTTTGGCCCCGAGGGAGCCTCGGCCAAAGGTGTCGCGATATCGCGCGTCGCGATATCGCGACACCTTTGGCCCAGAAGGGAAACCTCGGCCGAAGTGTCGCGATATCGCGACGTCGCGATATCGCGACACTTCGACAAACACTTCTCCAATCAAAGGCGGACTTTGACGTGGCCGCCACATCCAAGGAATGACCGCCACGTGGCACCCCTACGTGCCCCTTTTCAAAGAGACCCCGTGGGTCTGTAGAACGGTAGATTCGACCAATCAGAGGCGACACGTCAGCATTCAAGACATTTAATCAGTCAAAGCAATTTAAAGTGGATTTTAACTAAGCGGCGGACTTCACCAACTGCAATAATGAGACGAACAGTTTCAACAACAAATCCAGTCCGAGGCCATGCCTCATAACTGCTGATGTAAGTTCCCGATGATAATCTCTGTACGAGCCATGTCTCATAAATCATCTGACAACGGTCAAATCTCAACGGCGCCTGCAGACTTAGGGTTTTGACGTTAATATTTTAGAAGCGGAATCTTCTATAAAAACTAGCTCAATGCAATGTAAAAAAGAGACCACGAAGCATTTTGTAAACACAACGAAGTGTTGTTCATTTACGACCCGATTGCATCAGTCGATTTTACCTTCCTCACACCCAGAATCTCTTACGAAAGAGAGGTTGGTGGGTTGCTTTCGGAGGGTGAAGCCAAACCTTCATACCCGACAGTAGACATAGTATTCTACCAATTCGACGACAACACTCAATATAAACGATTCTGGGCCTTTCCTTATCGGATTGGCGCCAAAGTCGATTTTTGACGGGACGGCCCGCTTGGGCACCCCAGGCACATTTTTAGTTAATAGTAATATATGTTGTTCTTTTATATATCCTACATTTAACAACTTATGTTTTACGTCTATGTTATATATGTCTTATGTATTTCACAATATGGATTTCAAAATGTATAACACGTATTGTCATGCTTATATAGCTTATCGAATATAAATCATCGTGATATTGCTGCTTTAGTTCATTTTGCATTTAATCACATGACTTAAATATTATCTTGCATTACTTTTCTCGAATGTTTACTTAAGCTAGTCATTTTATTCAAATATCCAATCCATCTTTGCACGTATTTCACTTATTTTAAAACTTCTATCTTCTTATTACAGGTGCTACTAACAATTTATCGTTTCTTTGAATGCAGGAAAAACAACAGCAAGCAAGGATTTATCAACACAAGCGACGACAATACTTTGGCCCGTCCATTTCAAATTGTGGGCATGCGGAAGAAGATCAATATTAATCGTAATGAAGTCCACTAACGCTCCTAACCCCTAAAAAGGGAGGAGATGTCATTGTAACCGAGGATAAGAAATTTGAATAAAGAGGGTTGTGTTTTAATACATCTTTCTTTTATTTATCTCTTTTCTTTGTTTCATGCATAGTGTTTCTTTTATTTCCGGAATCTCATGCTTTCAGTGGCGATCACGGTGGGACCGTTCCCAAATTTTTAAATCACAGAAACTAATCAGATTTGTTGTGTTTTTAACAGGTACCCTTTTTAGCCGGAGGTCAGAAGCAGCAAGTCCGGACATTAACGGTTTCTAACTGTCCAGGTCATTCTCTGCTGTGAAATTTCCATTTATTTTTATTTGTTTAATCGTTTACTTTCTTTTTTTAATTATTAAAGAAAGGTAGAGAAATTTTTTTATAAAATTTTTCTTGCTTTAATTAATTATTTATTTGTTTATGTAATTATTTATTTAATAATTAATTTTTAAAAAAGAAAGGTAGAAAAATTTTTCATAAAATTTTTCTTGCTTTATTTATTTAATTGCTAAAAAAAAAAAAAAAAAAATTTCAAATTTTTAATTGTTGTTTTCCGGTTTGTAGTGTTTGTTTAGCATAGGGAAAGTCTCTTTCTTTTTGCTGCATGTTTCATTTTTATTACATAAAATGAACCACACACACTTCACGTGATAAATTAAACCAAGGCGCTGGTCGTAAAACCCCAGCCCTTGAGCAAGACCAACGGTGGGTTCATCACCACCTTGGCTTAGCTTTGCATCCATTTCCCCGATTGTCACTGTTGTTAGACGTAAATCCTGACGAAAGCTGACCGAGTGTTGCTGGGGTGATTCCCATGCACGCGAGGATAAGTCTTCTATGGTAGGTGTCATTAACAGGACAATCCCCCTTCCGTACCGCCTATGTTCCACGTACCATCCGCTCTCACGTACCTATAGTTTCCCTCTCGTAAGGGCGGGTATATAGAGAGGTTGGTATATCGGTCCGGCAATGGTATATTGAAGGGGCGACCATTTATGGGAGTCATATGAGCCAACATTATGCATTTAAACGTTCTTCCAAAATTTGCAAAAACATAACAAAACATCAAAATGCACTAAACCAGTTTAGGACACACTATCAAATCCTTAAAAGAGATAATCACGATTTTGTGTATGAGTGTGTTCATTTCTGCTTAGTGTAGACCAAAAGACAAATCATCATAAAACAAGATAAAATCTGTTTAGAGAAGCACTACAATGGTGTACACCCGTAGCCAAGCCCAATCAAGGGCAAACGCTGCGGAAGGTGCACAAAGAGAGGGCGCTAGTCGCCTTCGCTTTAGCCCTGAGGATTTGGCCATACCGCCTTGGCGGTCTAGCCTACAAGAGAGTCCATATCAGACCCCATCAAAAAGAAATTATTGGGAGCCTCCTCATTGGGGTATGCCCATCCAACACAGCCCCTTTCGGGAAGACGCTGTACACGTAGATCTCAATGTAGGTAGACAACCGTCTCTTGAGGCTAGATTTGAATGGCCACAGCGCGATGAAGCGCTAGAGAGGCATACTGTCCATTTGGAGGGACAACGTGGATATGGCGTCTCTTCTTTACCTCCCATCAGAACAGAAAGACAACATCCAGAGCGCAGGGCTCTTTACACAGGGCAAGCTAACTCCGCCCGCCCCTTTCACACCCATGAAAGGGAGTACGAGGAAGATCATCGCATTCCTCGGGAACAACATACAGCGTGGGAACCTTGTGTTTCTGCGCCTGCCAGATATCATGATCACACATCAAGGCTAGAGCCTCAAGCAAATGTCGCCTACCCCGACAAAGGGAAGCAACCCATTGAAATTTTAGACCATCAAGATCGAGGCAAACACATAGGCAAAACATTCAAGCCTCCTCAACAAAAGAGGGCAGACCCAGTCGACCCGAGCAGTCGCCAGACATGCCGCTCGCCAAGCTCGAATCACGCAGCTTGAGCAGGGTCATCAGGAGTTAGAGTACTTATACCGCTTGAATAAAGAGCGCATGCAGCGCGAAGCGGATGAGTTGCGCTATAAGCTACCTGAGAGGGTGCCAACCCCTCGCACCCATAGAGAAGAACAATATGAGAGGCACAATCCTTGGGTGCAAGACAGGTCTCCGCGACCTCGTCAAGTTTTGCCTCCGAGACCTTATAGACCCGAGAGGGAGGCCACTCCCCGAAACAATGATGGGTACCCTCAGCGGGGACTCAATCAAGGTCATAGGTCTCGCCCAGAGACTCCTCAAGAAGTTTATGAGGAGTACGAACCAGAAATAGAACGGGCCAAAACGCCCCATCAAGGCAGGAGGGCTGCCACTCGGCCACCCCCCCATAGGCCTCCAGTCTCCCATAACTCACCACGGGAGCAAACAAAAGAGGAAGAAATAAAATCTTCCGATGCATACAAAGCGCTATTAGAGCGTTTGGAGTCTATGGAGACAAAAGCTTCTGGGCATCAAAAGCCCACATTACGTCAACTCCGTAGTCATCCAAGTGCATCCCTCAGTGCCTACACCTCTTTACCCCGAACACTTCAAGTTGCCTCAATTGGCAGTTTTTAAAGGTGAAGAGGACGCACAAGAACATGTCACAAGGTTCCTAAGTCAATGCTTCGGCATCCAAGATAATGATGCATTGTTGCTTCGAACTTTCATAACCACATTCGCAGGCCCTGCCTCGGATTGGTTCACACAATTACCCAAACACAAGCATAAACAATCTCGATCAATTAGTAGATGCGTTTCTTGAACGCTTTGCTTTCAACACAAAGAAGAAGGCATCACTGAGTGATCTGGCCAGCCTCAGGCAATATGAGGAAGAAACAATGACAACATACGGGAATCGCTGGAGGGCTTTGCTTTCTAGGTTACCCTACCGTCCCCCTATGTCTGATCTTACGTAGATGTTTGCACGGAGTTGCTTAAAATCAATCTCTGGTCTATTGCTGCTGTAGCAATACGATAGCTTAGAAGAAGCTTTGGCGCAAGCCAAAGTTATAGAAGAGATTAAGATAGGCGAAGGCGCAATTGCCAAGCCTAAAAAGAAAGAGTGGAATAAAACCACTAAGACTGGGAATACGCAATCACAACCCGCTACGGTTAACCAAGTTGCGATAAATGCTCCCAAGCCTGTGCAAGAAATACAGCCCCAAAAGGCTAATTACTAGGCAGTGCCTCCTAGTTATGAAAAAGACAATAAGAAACAGGAGCAGAATCAGCAGCGTCGCCCTAGGCGACAATTCACCCCTTACACGGAGTCAAGGGACTCCCTATTTGACCGCTTGTCAGTGGAAAATTTAGTCACCTTGCCAGAAATCCAAACTATCGACCCTAACGCCCCCAAGCCTAAGGGATACAGAGAGGAATTGTATTGTAGATTCCATAGGCGCAGGGGACATGATTTAAATGGATGCTGGAAATTCAAAGGATTAATCCAAGATTTAATCGACAATAAAACATTGGCCGTGGACAACCCCATAGCGCCAAATAACCAACAAATGGGGGTATTCAAGGACCCTTTGCCTGCCCATGAGGCACAAGCAAAACCTCTCTAGATTAACGAGGTGCGAGAGAATCTTCCCATGCAAGGATTTGTGGGAATGATCAGCATAGTGACAAGGAACAAAAAGTACCCAGCAGCTGCCCCCGCGGTAGCTACGAGGGAAGTTCCAACGACGTCGCAGCCTCAGCAATGCCCTGTGCAAGTACCTCCGCCTAGACCCGAGGTCACGATACGGACCAAACTCACGCAGAGTTTGCGGACCACATCGGCTAGGCTGTCCATTTACGAGCTTATTCAACAATCAACACCTCATAGGGAAGCTCTTATGGACATTTTAAAAACCATCGACTTACAGACCTCACGAAGCAAATTCTTTCAACAACTTCGTGGGACATGTGAAACAATGTACGGAGCCGGTCATCACCTTCAGAGAGGATGAAGTCAAAGCAATATCGAATGACACGGCAGATCCACCCCTGCACGTCATCGCGCGGGTCAACGGGATCCCATACAAGAGAGTGCTGGTAGATACTGGCTCGTCCAGTAACATCATCACCACTGCAGCGCTAAAACATTTAAAGCTGCCAGCCTCTCATATCACAGCCTCCACGTACACACTGCGAGCTTTCAATGATGCAATATGCTCGACAGTCGGCACAGTCGTTCTACCTATCCAGGTAGGACAAAAGACAATACCAACATTGTGCCATGTGTTGGAAGGCGAGATGGCTTACAATATACTGCTAGGGCGGCCTTGGATCGAGGGAAATGAAGTGTGTCCCTTCCATCGCTCACCAATGCTTAAAGTATGCTTTTGAAGGAGAAATACATGTAGTCCCGATGGACTTGGAACCCTTCAAGTATTGCAATGCGGTACAACTAATGCCTCAATCGACCCTCCCTTCAACGCATTTGGATTTCCAGTTAAATCCATCCAAACAGGGTCCAATACCGCAGGCACCACTGGTGACCAAATCACCAAAATCCCAGCCGGGTGAATCCTCATCATCTGCTCCTTCATTACCAACGCCACCTGTCATGGCTAAACAGAAGGACAAGGGAAAACAGATCATGGAAGAGGCTCAGCCCCTAGAAGAGGGTTTGCCCACAATATCAACGGTATCAACAGAGGAAACACCTAGCACTACGGAAGTTGAGATTCCTAAACCACCAAACATGGAATGGACTCAGGAAGGACTGTCGTTCCCTCCCTCCCAAGAATCAACAATCACTATTGAAATGGCCAGTACAGGCCTGGGAGAGTACTTAGTGCAGAATGTTGTGGCAACGCCTACAGTAGAATCAGTACAGGATATGGGGAGACCTCGCCTTCCCATAGGAACAGTTGTTCCTCTAGGTCACCCACCCAACCAGACAAATTTTGTGTATGGGGGCCTTGATCATGGTCTTGAACCATGCAAGCAAAAGGAAACAGACAACGAGCCTTTTGTTGAAAACATCAACTATCTGTCAAACCCAGACTTTGCCCTAAAATATCTCGGCCAATGCAATTGGCATGGATACGGGCTAGGCAGATATGAGCAAGGGATGCGGGTCCTTTGCCAACCAAGATATCAGATGCCATATGATAAGTCAGGAGTAGGGTTCCACCATCCCCTGCCCTTAGACATCTTGGTAGAAAATATGCAAGGCCTAGAAATAGGCAACAAGGGGGGATTGGCACCCGATCTCTATGCCAACCCAAATACAGACTTTACATTGGGAGATTACCTCCCATGGTCAACAAACACCCTTGGCAACAGCAGTAACTCCCTCTCCTTTGCTAGAGAGAGGTGAAAGTTCGGACATTAATCCTCAAAGAGAACATCAACGATGTCCAGACATCTTTTTGAAACTATTCCCCTTAGAGGTTCCAGTTGAGTCAGTACAGTGTCAAGAGAGTCAGGTCCCTCCACCAAAAGTGGAACAACCGCAATGGGACCAGATTAACTTACTGGAACAAGGAGAACCCTCAACGTCGCAAATAGTTTCTGAAGTGAATGAACATTTTTAGATCTCCGAAAGTGACTCAAAAGATGAGACTGAGATGGACTATCTCAGACATGCGCGACGGCATCACCGCCCTTTAACTCATGAAGATCTAATGGGACAGATGGGCATAAGATTAGGACATGAATGGTGGGTAGACCCAGCAGGGTGGGACCTGATCTTGGATCCATGGCTCCACATTCACGATGAGCACCGTCCACCCCGAGACCCTATCATGACAACAGTGCCGAGGGAAGACCCTGTCCTCCTATCAGCACATAGGGCCGATCCATTCGTGCCCGTTCCCTTAGAACCAGATCCAGAGTATAGGGAGCATCCAGAAGATTCAAGCTATCATACCCATGGTAATGGAGACCCAATTCATTCCATCTACATGATCTCCATTGATTTGACCGCACCCATCCGCAATCCGGCCGATCCAGCACGGTCATTGCATCTCAGACATAGATGCCATCGATCGGGGTCGCGTCAATTCACCTTTGTCACCATCAGAGTACTGGCCTTTCGGTGAAATACCTCATTTTACCCCAAGGACAACTCAGGATATTTTTTAGGCTGAAGAGGAACCCGAGGTTCCCAACGCAGATCTAAACTCAGCTGATGACATCCATTTGATCCCGACTCCACATCAATTGGAGGACGGATCCCACATGTCAGTCGAGGAAACGACTGATGTAGATATCGGCACAGATCCAATGAATCCATAGATTCTTAAGCTGGGGGTAAGTCTTTCCCCCGAAGAGCAAGCCGACTACATTGCCCTTCTCAAAGAGAAGAAGGAGGTTTTTGCATGGTCGTACAAGGATATGCCAGGACTAGACCCTCAGCTAGTCACGCATAATTTAACGCTTGATCCGACAATCAAGCCTGTAAAGCAAAAACTACGTAAGATGCACCCAACAGTGGCCTTGATGGTCAAAGATGAATTGCAAAATCTGTTGGATGCACAGTTTGTCATCTCGCGTGGATTATCCGCCATGGTTGTCCAACATGGTTCCCGTCAAGAAGCCCGACGGGAGGATTCGCATATGCACCGATTTTTGAGATCTAAACAAAGCGAGTCCTAAGGATGATTTCCCCTTACCGAGCATCGATGCGTTGGTAGACGCTACAGCAGGTCACGAAATGCTCTCCCTCATGGATGGTTTCTCGGGATACAATCAGATTCGTATCAATCCTGAAGACCAACTAAAAACGGCGTTCACAACGCCTTGGGGGACATTTTGTTATAAGGTCATGCCTTTTGGCCTTAAAAATGCTGGTGCCACCTACCAACGTGCCATGACATATATCTTCCATGATTACATGCACAAAACTTTGGAAGATTACATGGATGATTTGTTAGCCAAATCTCTTTTGCGCTCAAATCATATCGCTGACTTAAGCCAGATCCTCGATCGCCTCATGGAGCATAAAGTTAGACTAAACCCCAAGAAGTGCGTCTTTGGCGTCACATCTGGAAAACTCTTGGGTTTCATAGTCTCAAAGCGAGGAATCGAGGTAGACCCAAAGAAAGTCAAGGCAATCCTTGAAATGGTTCCCCCAACTACAATCAAGCAGCTCAGAAGTCTGCAGGGCAAGGTCGCATCGATTAAACGCTTCATAGCGCAATTATCTGACAAGTGCCGACCCATGAACAAATTATTGCACAAGGGAGTTACATTTCATTGGGATGACGAGTGCCAGTCAGCCTTTGACGAGATCAAACAATACCTGGCTTCGCCGCCAGTATTGGCACCACCTAGACCAGGAGTGCCGTTCTACTTATACATCTCGACCATGCGAGGTGGCACTCGGGCGCCATGCTAGCCCAGAAGAATGAACTTCACAAAGAACGAGGCTACATACTATCTTAGCCGCACCCTGGTCAGTTACGAACTTAACTATGCATACGTTGAGAAACTCTACTTGGCAGTGGTGTTTGCTACCAAAAAGCTACGCCACTACATGCTCAAGCAACACTACGTATGTTGTGTCTAAGGAGAATCCATTGCGATACATGATGAGTCGTACTTATCATAGTAGTCGCACGACGAAATGGATCATGTTGTTGACGGAATTTGACATAGAGTTTATTGGACAAAAATCTATCAAAGGACAAGTCATAGCCGATCAACTAGCAGAGGCTCCTCTTGAAGACGATCAGCCTCTGGTCATAGAACTACCCGATGATGGGGTCTTCCATGTCTCAGAATCGTCGGATTCTCATGAGCCTGAGTCACACGCCGACATAACCCTATTCTTCGATGGTTCTAAATGTGAGCAAGGTGGTGGTGCAGGAATTGTATTCTTCACACCGCAGGGTGCCCCAATGCCCTTGTCATTTAAATTAAACTTCCCATGCACCAACAATAACGCAGAGTATGAAGCCTTGCTCCTAGGTCTTCAGACAACAATCACCATGAACATCAAACGACTGAATATCTTTGGTGATTCGCTGTTAATAGTCAATCAAGTCAAAGGGGTATATCAATGCAAATGCCCAGTTTTGAAGGCTTATAAAGCCCTTGTGGACAAATTCCTGGCAAAACTTGAGTGGTATGACATCGAGGCCCTCCCTCGATCATCGAATCATTTTGCGGACACAATGGCCTCCTTGGGGTCACTAATTCCGTAGGACCTTTCCGGTGATATGACAACCATTCAAGTCAAAACCTTATCGCAATCCGCGATGGAGCGTGCAAGCTCAGACTTGACGCCAGGAATCCACATGATCCAGATTGAACCATCCTCGGATAAGTTCTCTCGAATCCGAGATCGTCTAAAACGTGCCAACTGGGGGTCCTTGTTCTCCCCTACTCCCATTAATAGCAACACAACGCTATTCTTGCAGGTTCTATCCCATTCAGCGTTTGCTAGGGAGGAACTTCAAGAGGGATTGGCTGTTCATACTGTCGAGGTTTTTGATCAACAGGACTGGTATTTACCCATCAGAGACTACCTCAAGCTAGGTAATCTCCCACTTGGATTGACTCATGCCGCAAAACGAGCACTCAAGCGGAAAGCGGCTAAGTATGTCTTGATAGGAGACATTTTGTATCGTCGCAGCTATGAAGGAATCCTCCTTCGTTGCTTGGACCAACAAGAGTCCACTTGGGCAGTTGCCCAAGCGCACGATGGTACATGTGGTGGCCACTTCAGTGGTATGGCTATCGCAAAGCGCATTCTTCGCATGGGCTATTATTGGCCATCTTTAGAGCGAGATTGTTGCACCTATGTCAAGAAGTGCGTGAAGTGTCAACATCATGCCAATTTGATGCACGTACCTTCTCAGGCCTTGCAAACAGTCCAGTCTGATTGGCCGTTCTCGCAGTGGGGCTTCGATCTAATTGGAAAGATCTCCCCTGCATCGTCAGGCCGTCACACGTTTATCATAACGGCCACAGAGTATTTTACCAAGTGGGTGGAAGCAATTCCGCTTACCTCTACGACAAGGACCCCGCATTGTGGAGTTCATTTTGCATAACATCATATGTCATTTTGGTATTCCATCCAAAATAGTCTCGGATAATGGAACGCCTTTCAAGAACAAAGACGTGCGTGCTTTGACCACAAAGTACAAGATTCAGCATAACTTTTCGACACCCTATTATCCGCAGGCGAATGGGCAAGCAGAGGCGTCAAACAAAATGCTAGTTGCCATCCTTAAAAAGACCGTCGCAGACAGTCATAAGGATTGGCACATTCAAATCCCACTTGCCCTATGGGCCTATCGCACTAGCATTCGGACACCCACTGGGGCCACTCCGTTTTCGCTTGTGTATGGCTCCGAGGCAGTCATGCCTCTCGAGTTGGAGATTCCTTCCCTGCGCATATCAATGCAGGAGTTCATCGACGATGATTCTGCGTGGCAAGCCCGGTTAGACCAGCTTACGTTGCTTGACGAACGACGCGTTAATGCTCTCGAGCATTTACGTATTTATCAAGAGCGACTTAAGAAAGCTTACAACATGAAAGTTCACCTAAGGGACTTTCGGGTTGGTGATTTGGTTTTGAAGGAAAACCAAGCAAAATTCCAGTTTGCCATCTCACCTAAGGGACAAGTTTGCGGCAAATTGGTTAGGTCCATATGTCATTGATAACAAAATAGGACCCGGGACGTACCGGCTAGCTTCTCTTGATGGTATCAAGGAAACAGAACCCTTGAATATCAGTCATTTGCGACCATTTCATATCTAAGAGAGCCAAAACCCAAAAAGGCTCCAAGGATTCTTGCAATCGCTTGGTCAAAACCCAAAATGCTCCAAGGATTCTTGCAATCGCTTGGTCAATCCCAAAATGCTCCAAGGATTCTTGCAATCGCTTGGTCAATCCCAAAATGCTCCAAGGATTCTTGCAATCGCTTGGTCAATCCCAAAATGCTCCAAGGATTCTTGCAATCGCTTGGTCAAACCCAAAAATGCTCCAAGGATTCTTGCAATCGCTTGGTCAATCCCCAAAATGCTCCAAGGATTCTTGCAATCGCTTGGTCAAACCCAAAATGCTCCAAGGATTCTTGCAATCGCTTGGTCAATCCCAAAATGCTCCAAGGATTCTTGCAATCGCTTGGTCAATCCCCAAATGCTCCAAGGATTCTTGCAATCGCTTGGTCAATCCCCAAATGCTCCAAGGATTCTTGCAATCGCTTGGTCAATCCCAAAATGCTCCAAGGATTTCCATAATCGCTTGGTCAAAAATCAAGAAAATTCAAAAACAACAAAAAACATCAAAAACAACAAAAATTTGCATCTCATTTCTAGGCATACTCAAATTCATCAATAAGAGAGTTCTTCTCATTCACAAAAATCAATCCATCAAAAATACAAAAATACATAGCTGCATTAAAGCATTGCACCCATACATTGCATATTTATGGTCGTACAGGTCAAGGGCACCATAGGCTGTAATAAATCCGCTAGTCCATCTTGTTCCACACTATTCCATTTTCCAAAAAACAACAAAAACACCATGCATTGCTTTTACCACACTAGAGTCAATGGTCTTTTAATGTATCAAGGGTTTTCGTGATTCAGTCATCATTTTGCTCTTTAGCCATGTAATGTATCAAGTCAGACAGATTTTACGAAGGTAGAGTTATACTTGAAATACACCTTGTTACGTAACATCCCAACACAAATTAAAACACATAAAAATTCCCAAGTTGTGTGAACGAAAGATGAAACCTGCACAGTAATCCAGGTCACCATAAGCGAAACGGTTATCTTGCTCATCCCCCGTGCGAATGACCCCTAGAATGCCGAGAGTTGGCAAAAGGACAAGCATCCTCCCTACCCAATTCCCTAAGAATCCCAAAGTTCTAAATAGTTGCAAAACATCAAAAATTTGCAAGCGTCAAAAACTCCAAAATTTGACATCCTACAGTGCACATATCAAAAGGCACAAACAATAGTGATTATCGTCACTCCATATCCCCAATCCCTTGCTCAAAAGAAAAACAAATCAAAATAAACAAGTGATTATTATCACTATAAGGAGCAAGTATCCCAATACAATTGAAGAAAAGAAGGGAGTTGAACTTGAATCCTTGGAACTCTCAGCATTCTAACGGGTCATGAGGCAAGCCTCAGTACCGGTTTGGTTGATAGCCTATCGGTCATCGGCGGTAAACTTCTCGCATGACGATATATCTATCACATTAACTTGTGTACAGATCAATATTTGCATGTGGATGAGCTAGCTTATGGTATCCTGGATGACACCGCAGATTAATCTAACTACATACAACAAAGGAGTTAGTGGAACTAATTAGGTGATCCTCAAGTATAGATTCGGTTGAAAGCCCATCTGGCACTGGCGGTATCCTGACAAATACCACATAAATGAACTCAATTGCACACACAAGGATGTGAAATAACTTGGTCAAAAACAAGTCCGATTCATACCTTGTTCAAAAGTCTTGTAAGATAAAGTACAATCATGGCTAGTAAGTTAAAACTGTCTGAGTCTCAGAAAACCTTAGCTACATTTCTAAACCAATTGCACTACTTTTCATCCTTACAATACCATCAGAAAATACAAAAAAAAGAAACACCACATGTATACATACAAAGTCATCTAATAATGGAGTTCTAAATAGATCCTATGGTGCCATAGCCAAATACCACAAAGTCCATCCATCCATTTCATCTCTGCATATCACATATTTGCATTCATTAAAACATATGCATCCATTCAGAATAGCATGCATCCATCAACATCAATCATTGTGCATAAAATCATGACATATACACAAAGAAAGAAAATCAAAACAACAAAAACATCACAAAATTGCAACACAAAAACATAGCAATAAGCATTGCTGGACACAAGTGCTCTTGCACTTAACCTCTTGGCATAGAAAATCGATGTCGGGGTTCAAATTGTCACTCTCTCACTTCCCCAAGAAGGCTACCATAGCTGGACCGCTCCACGGGAAGATGGGTTCTTGATGATTTCACCCCATTATGGCATCACCAAAAGGGTTAACACCCACCAAAAATAGGTCCAAATGTCGGAAAACTGCACGTGCTTAAACGGTACAACATCTAAAGGCACCCTAACCTAAGTCATCTTGGGTCAAGCGACTCGTCGCTTTTCTCACGAAGGTCATTCCCTCATCGATTCGTCGCTTGAGGGGGTAGTCACACTTAGTCACCAATCAACAAGCACACACCCAATCAAGGCAATGACATGCATTCAAAGAATCATTGACAAAGACAATCACGCTCCTGCTTGGGGCGATAAACAAGCAATCATTAAGTTGATCAAATACTTGGCATTCCCGAAGCATGAACACAAGGTTTCCCCTGTGGACAAAAGGTTACGCCCTTTGCCTAATCATGACTGATCAATGTCCAAGCTCAAGTCACACCTCACCAAAATAGGTTAACACTTGAAATCAAATTCCTTAGCTCGTCGAAGCAAGGATTCAAGAATGCATGCCCTTTCCATACTTGGGGCATCAAAAGTTGGTTAGGTTACCAAGAAACCCTAATCATTAGTGCTTTGGTTTTCTATTTTTGCTCAGCACTGCGCCACCCGCAGCGCTTCCCAAAAAGGGGCATCTGTAGACACCAAAATAGCACCAATCCGATTAAGTGACTACAAACACTGATCGCATTAACATACACAGCTTTCAGGGCAGCCCTCAGAGGTCAAACAGTGGTCCTGACCACTCACACAACAGTTTAGAAGGTCAAAAAATGAGCAGAGCAAAGTTGGTCGCAAACTGCAAGCTTCAAATCCTAAACAAGCCTTCAATCTAAAGTGAGCCTTTAACAAACTGCAACCTTCAAACTTCAAGTCTTAAGCAAACTGCAAAACTTTAAGGCAAACCTAGCAAAAAGGGGAACCTTGGCCTTAGACGTCGCGAAATCGCGACACCTTTGGCCTAGAGGGGAGCCTCGGCCAAAGGTGTCGCGATATCGCGCGTCGCGATATCGCGACACCTTTGGCCCCGAGGGGAACCTCGGCCAAAGGTGTCGCGATATCGCGTCGCGATATCGCGACACCTTTGGCCCAGAGGGGAGCCTCGGCCAAGGTGTCGACGCACGTCCGATATCGCGACACCTTTGGCCCCGAGGGAGCCTCGGCCAAAGGTGTCGCGATATCGCGCGTCGCGATATCGCGACACCTTTGGCCCGGAGGGGAGCCTCGGCCAAAGGTGTCGCGATATCGCGTCGCGATATCGCGACACCTTTGGCCCAAAGGGAACCTCGGCCGAAGTGTCGCGATATCGTGACACTTCGTCAGCACGCGACACTTCGGCAGCAAACACTTCTCCAATCAAAGGCGGACTTTGACGTGGCCGCCACATCCAAGGAATGACCGCCACGTGGCACCCCTACGTGCCCCTTTTCAAAGAGACCCCGTGGGTCTGTAGAACGGCAGATTCGACCAATCAGAGGCGACACGTCAGCATTCAAGGCAGACATTTAATCAGTCAAAAGCAATTTAAAGCGGATTTTAACTAAGCGGCGGACTTCACCAACTGCAATAATGAGACGAACAGTTTCAACAACAAATCCAGTCCGAGGCCATGCCTCATAACTGCTGATGTAAGTTCCCAGCGATAATCTCTGTACGAGCCATGTCTCATAAATCATCTGACAACGGTCAAATCTCAACGGTGCCTGCAGACTTAGGGTTTTGACGTTAATATTTCAGAAGCGGAATCTTCTATAAAAACTAGCTCAATGCAATGTAAAAAAAGAGACCACAAAGCATTTTGTAAACACAACGAAGTGCTGTTCATTTACGACCCGATTGCATCAGTCGATTTTACCTTCCTCACACCCAGAATCTCTTACGAAAGAGAGGTTGGTGGGTTGCTTTCAGAGGGTGAAGCCGAACCTTCATACCCGACAGTAGACACAGTATTCTACCAATTCGACGACAACACTCAATATAAACGATTTTGGGCCCTTCCTTATTGGATTGGCGCCAAAGTCGATTTTTGACGGGGCGGCCCGCTTGGGCACCCCATGCACATTTTTAGTTAAAGTAATATATGTTGTTCTTTTTGATATATCCTGCAAAATTAACAAGCATTTAAACAGCTTATGTTTTACGTCTATGTTATACTGTATGCTGTTATGTATTTCACAATATGGATTTCAGAAAATGTATATCACGTATTGTCATGCTTATATAGCTTATCGAATATAAATCATCGTGATATTGCTGCTTTAGTTCATTTTGCATTTAATCACGTGACTTAAATATTATCTTACATTAAGTTTTTCGAATGTTTACTTGGGTAAGCCTGAGTTGTTTTATTCAAATATTTAATCAATCTTTGCACGTATTTCTCATTGATTTTCAAAGTCAAAAGTTCTGTCCTCTTATTACAGGTGCTACTAACATCTTTCTTGTGTCTCTGAACGCAGGATAAGCAGCAGCTAGCAAGGACTTATTAACACCAGCGACGGCAGTACGTTTGCCCGCCCACTTTGCATGTGGGCATGCGGAAAGAAGATCAATGTGCATAACTGTAACAGAAGTCCACTTAACGTTCCTAACCCCTAAAAAGGGAGGAGACGTCCATGTAACCGAGGATAAGAAATTTGAATAAAGAGGGTTGTGTTTTAATACGTCTTTCTTTTATTTATCTCTTTTCTTTGTTTCGTGCATAGTGTTTCTTTTATTTCCGAAATCTCATGCTTTCAGGTACTATTTATGAACTCTTTGGATGCAGGACCAGGTAATCTCATCTATGGATTGATAATGGAAAACCACTAGAGTTAAGAGAAAAGTCTAGGCAATGATGGTGATGACTTGTTTGTTAACAACTAAAGGGTAAGATAATGCCCTTTATATAGATGCATTTGCATATATGTTTTTTGAACACCCATTGGATAAAAAAGTTACTATCACAAGGGAGTCCTCCTTAGTAGGTAGGTGATAATGTTGATTATTTTTAAAGAACCACCTACTCAAGGAAAAAAATGGGTGTAGTATTGAAAAATTTGATTCTTGATGGCTTTATCTAGATTGGAAAAAACCTTTGTTTGCTACTTGATATTGATGTTAGTGGTTGATGTTAGCACTTGATAGTATCCAATTTACAGATAATTTTTCTTTGGATTAATAGCTTAATACATCCTTTCTTATTAATCCATGAGCACATGACTTGAATTAAAATACTATTATGCTTGGAATATATGACAAATGATAAATCTTGTATCAACGTATTTTGAGTGAAAACGTTCTCTTGTGAAGTAACACATTGCATGAAGGTTGGAAGCTTCAGCTTGGGTTAAAGAAAATCCTATTTAAAATCCAAAGCAGAGAGGATTTAGAGGTTGGTATTAAAGGAAAAGTAAAGGCTAGAGAGGAGCAAGGAGCAAGTTGTGCTGGTGAACGTTTGAGCTTGTGAGTGAATACAATAACATGGTTGAACCTTGTTTGCTTGGTGTTAATTAATTTGGTATTCTTTTGCTTGTGTTCACTGCTTGGGAGTCACTGCCTAGTTTTTTCTCTTTAGATGCGTTAAGATACTTTTCCCTATGATGTGCTTACTGATTAATTCTTGATATCTGCTCACTTAGGGCTCGATTTTGGTGCTAAAGTTATTAATATATATACTCTAAACTTAGTTTTGCTATAAATATTTGTTAATAGAGCTGCTATCCTTTGAACCCCCTTACAATGTCAAATCGATGGTTCATTGTGTGCCTTGGGCCTATTTATTGATAACAGATTTGGAACTATATATCCAAGGTAAACTTTGATACTTAGGTCTACATAATTTTTCCATAGAAGATGATTGCTAAGTCTTAGGGATAGAACATCATTGTGCATGCTTTGTATGGAGCCTATTATATGTTACTCTAGACGTGGATGTTAGTATCTACGATAGTGTGTAGGGGATCTTGATCGAGTTACAAAAATAATTGACTCTAGAGAATTCCTAGAAGGCGTTGTAGTTGCATTTGAGCATGAGAGCTGAATTTATGGTGTTAATAGTATTATAGTTGGTCGTAAGGTTTTTGGAAGTGTGTTAAGATTTAGAAATTATTTGTTTGCCCTTAAGTCTTGCAAATGTTAAGGGAGGTTTAAAATTTTTAGCTTTTATTTTTGTCTAATTTTATTGGGCAAAATTTTGTGGTGTCGTGCACGTGAAGTATGTTAGTTTTGATGCCCTTTTTAAATTATATATATATATATATATATATAACTTCATTTGATTGGTGAATGGTTTCAAAGTGAAGAGTTTGTTTGTATTCTTTGGGGAATAAAGAAAGCTAGTCATACTCTTCTTATATGTTATTTGCAATCATTGATAAGAGAGGTTAAACATATTTTAGTTATAATGTTTATTCAATGATGCTAGGCATGTTTTAATCAAGTTGTAATGAAATATGGACATGCTATGTTGTTTGGTTATGAAATAAGAAGATAGAGATATTTTATTTAAGTTATTTATTTATTTGATGAATAAGAAAAGTTAAAAATATTTGATTGTAATGTTGCATTATTTCTTTGATTATAAGAAAAGAAAAGATCTTATTGCTTGTTATTAAAGGAAAAAGAGTTTTGATTTATGGGTGAACATTTATAAAGATTTCTTTGAGGCTTGTGTAGATAGAAGAACATTTATAGATAGAAGTATGGGATTCTATCATTGTTGCTTGAATTGTATTTTCCATGAATATTTGCATATATAAAGCATGTTAAGTTGCATTGCATTAAGATTTGTCTTGATACCTAAGATATCATAAAGCTCATTTGGATTCCTTCATGAAGAGGATCGTGAAGAGAAGATGGTGCAAAGGACATTTGGGTGTACTTGATCTAATGTATTTGGGAATGAAAATTTGTTATGTAAATGAGAGTTTTGTTATGTAACCAATTGTATAATTTCTTTATCATGAATATTAAAGCTTGAAAGTCTTTATAAATTGTATGAATGGCGTAACTTGGAATGAATGAATTCATAAGCTAGTTTTGATCTCTTTGGATGATGCTTTCACTATGAAAAGAAAAGAGAATTGTATGTTAGCATAAATTTAATAAAGGATGCTTATAAGCTTGAGTTATGTTGACCTCATGTTAGAAGATAGTTTTATGTTCAATTTCATTCATGTTTTATCAAAGCAAGATGTTCTTTCATGCAAATTGGTGGTAATATGTGTAGTTAGTTTTGGTTATAACTAAGCATGTTTCCATTATAGCACTTTTATGCAATTGAGAGATATGTTAATATTGGTTAAATGAACCTTGGGAAGGGTATTATTAGGGCTATGATTTGGATTCCTTTTAGTATCCTTGAGTCAAATATTTAACCCAATCTTGGGAGGAGTTGTGGGAATGCACTAACTAGGTAGAGGTGAGTCCTAGAAGGAGTTGCAAGAATGTAATAGCTAGGATATCACAAAATTGGAACGATTTATAGGAATGCAATAGACATACACTTGTAATTAATAGAATCAATTACAAATTAGTTGTGGTGGTACCTTGAATAGGGACCATGCTCATTACCAATGGAGCGGTGATAACCTTTGTCCATGGAGGGGTGGTAACTAAGCACCAAGAAATTATGCTAAAATAACATCCATATAAAGACTTATGGAAAGGTTACGGAATAGGTGACCCCTTTAAGTGTTATGGGCCTTAAAGGATAATCCCTACACTGTGGTCATATTGTCCTATGTTGGGTAGGGCATAGGAAAGGTGGGAGGACCAAGTTTACATCCTTCTAAATGTGAGGTTTAGTAAGGTGAACCCCAAAAATATGGGATGTTTCCCACTCCTATCCAATTGAGTTTTATTTTCAACAATGTTAGAATAAAAAGTGGTTAAGCCTTGAGAATACTATAAATAATATTGGGACCCTTTGTGAACCTTGTTTTAAAAACAATCTCTCGGGTTGGTTTGGTGGGTTGTTACTGTGAGAGTCTTCAAAGGTTGAAGTAAAGACCCTACCCAGGTTTTATAAAGACCTTGGATAGGACATGCACTACTCATACCTTAGCATAACCTACCTAGGTAGGATAATCAACCCATTTAAGGGCTTATTTTCCCTCACTTGTGGGTTGATTGGAGTGACCCTACACCACTTGATTTAGAAAGTGGTTTTCTTATTTATAGTAAGTAGTTTGTTCACTTAAAATGAGTGATTCATTCAAATTTTCTAAAATATCTAACAAATTGTAAACTAGGGGAGAAAAAATTTCTTGATGGCAATTGGGGAATATTAGAAGAAAGGGAAAATAGGAAGATGGGTCTTAGTAAAAGTAAGTTGGGAAAGATTATTACCAATTTAAAAATGAATACTATGTACATACATGTGCTTTTGGTTAGAATTATTCTTGCTATACAAAGAAGAGGTGTTGTGTGTTCATAAAATTAAGCAATATTACTCCCTCTATGGAGGTAATTCTATAGGCATTTGGACCCATAATTTTAGAAATTCAATAGGACCCACTCCATAATGAGTCATTTCTAATGTGCTCTTGGTTTTTCTCGATCTTCATCCTATTTGAGCATAAGGTCTTTTCATGGATCCTTTATAAAACCACATCTTGATTCATTTTTGATGTTGCATCATCATTTTGAACATATTTTCTCTTGTTTCTTCTAGGTATAACAACACATATATTCTTTGTTGCATGGGTTTAAAATTAATGTCCTAATTTAGATTTTTTATGATATTTGGAGGTGAGGGAACTCAAGGATAATTCGTAGCACCACCTCCTTAACATACATGAGTTTATAGGTCCGAGGTGTAGACCAATTGGTTCATCCAAACCCCATAAGGGGGGCGGAGGTCCAAGGTTCAAATCTCGAGCCTCGTTGGACTGAATGCTTGTCCCTTTCCTGGTGCTTTCAGTGGCGTAAAAGGTTTAAAATGATTGTGGCATGGTGGTTATAGGGGTGGACTGTGCGAAGACCTATGTGGCGGCTTCTGGGGTAGACAACACAGAACACTATGGCGGCCATAAAAGCTGGACAGCCTGCTTGGATTTGTGGCGGCTACCAATTCCACCATGTAAATTCAAAAAAAAAAAAACATACATGAGTTTATAAGTAGATGACCTAGTGGATGCTTTTGAAAACACTTTGTCTACCCATAATGTCGTACATAGTTTTGTATGCTAGACCCTTTAAGATTTCTAAATGCCCCCTTTCTAGATTCTAGTGATGTTTTTATTGGTTGACTCATCTAACCCATTTAATTGAGGATAGTAATTGTATGGTGTAGGATTCCATATTCAAAGGAAAATACCATCACTTTTGTCCATTTAAAATAGGTGGCATTATCTATAATGATGGAAGCCAATGATTCAAATATAGTGATGATATATTTAAGTATTTGAATCACCATCTCTTGATTAGCTAATTTAGTTAGGATAACTTTGATACCTTTTGTAAAGTAGCAACTTGATATTGGGTTAATATTTCCTAGGAAATAAAATCCACATTATTGAAATAGTTCATTCATGATGACGGGTTTTAGAGGCTTTGGAGCTCTTTTTTCTCCCCTTGAACATGCAACAAGACTTACAATCCTTTTACTTACTAGTATCAATTAATAAAAATGGTAGGACAATAATATACAACTATTAGAATTTTATGGTCTATCATGGGCTTAGAAAAGTTCCTTTATTCAACATGGCAATTCTTTATTTGGAAAATTTTTCTACTTTCTTCAACACAATAGAGTAGAATACCATCATATACCTTCCTAAACAAGACATTGTCTAAGAAATGGTAGTGCATCATATTTTATCTAAAAGAGGATATCTCTCTGGCTATCAATACTTTAGGGGTGTGTCTTATAGACATGCATTTGCAAATACCACCAATCCATCCAATACCTTTATTGTTATTCATATCTTCAACTGGAGCAATTTTTTCTTTGAAGACCATCCTTACTAGTCATTTTCATAAAGCTCTTCCCCTAATCAACTTAGTGGACTTGATATCAATATTAAATTCCTATAATTTATTGATTTTCAATCCTTCTATTCTTCTACTTTGCTATGTAATACAACAAACCAAACATGAAGGTGTACTAAGAAAATGATCTTGGTTTGTGATAGGTAGTATATGAACTTCTTCAAGGATTTTGTGATGGAAAATACCTATTTCTTGATTAGGGCATACTTTTCTTCATAGTTGTGAAGATATTGGATCATGAAGGATATATGGTGCTCTTAATTCTATTTATATTTTATATTAGGATGGTTGAAGTACTTGATATAGTAAATACATACATTTAAAGCCTGTATAAAAGTCTAGATTATTAGGACAAGTGCTTTTATGATGGCATATTTGAATTATTTAAAGGCTTTCTTTCCTTGGTCTAGTATAGGGAGGCACACTTTTCTAACATCTTGGTGATGGTTCTGACCTCTCACTTTAAGGAGAGGGGCAATTGTGAGCCTAAGTATATGGTCTAGTGATTCAAGCTAGATAACACCTACAATTTTCCCTAAGATTTTTCTTTGATAACTTAACCTTAATTTGGTCCTATTATAACTAAAAATGCATGAATAAATGTAGTAGATATATACTATAAACCATATGATTGTTGATTTTAATTTTTTTTGTATGCAGAATAGCTTATAATAAACAGGTTTTAACTGGTCCCCAAAACCAGGAACATAAACATGGATAGAAGAGTAGTAAGCTAAACTGAGCAAGGGAACCACTCAGGGGACACCAGAGAAAGCATAAAACATACTAAACCCATGCAAAGTTAGCAAAAATAGAGTGCCCACACACGAAAAACTCAATAGAAAAGACCGAAGTCGAGCATTACCCACGTAGGGGCTGTTGTAGAGATATACTAAAACCATGATCAAACCCACGTAGGGGTTGCAGTAGTAATAAATAATAACTAGTATAGGACCCACACAGGGGTATAAGTGGAACCAAAAAAATATTAGCAAAATTACCATATAGGGGATCAGAATAAAAAAAAATGCAAATAGAACATCCATGGAGGGAAACCAACCATGATAAAACCTGACCCTGTGACTAAGCAATTATGATATATTATTTTTCAAAGCCTTATTTGACATGGTTATTGATCAGAAGCTTCAGGGATTCACTAATACTATCCATAGTATTGATGATGTTATTAAGGATGGTTATATGGACCTTGATGTAAATAGCTACAAGTGGTTCAGAGCTATCGTTGCCATCATCCGAAATGTGTTGAGGATAATTCTAGCTCATTTCAAATTTTGGTTTTTTGAAATGGGAAAACCTCCTATTTTGAGTAGCGCTCTCTTACATTTTGGCATTTTGTTTTTAAGTGTTGCATAGATAAGGAACAATATCAAGAGATACTTTCACCTTAGAAGTAGAGGATTGGGTTTCAAAGATAGCTTCCCCACTAGTCTCTTCGAATTACAGATTGTATGGTTCAAGCAAAGCCATGGGGGCAGGGTTAAAATTTGAAGAGACATAGAAAAAACAACAAGTATGGACTAACCAATATCCACCTCCTAGGGCACACAATGGAAAATAACACTAGAAAATGAAGAGTCTCATATTGGAATTGAATTTAAGAAATCCATTTATGCAAAATGAGGGTGTACCAAAAGGCACAATTGCAAAATTGTTGATAACAGGGTATTTTATGGTTAGCCATCGAAAAGGGAAAATATAAGTCTCTGACACAACACAAAAAAAATGCACAAGAGACATCATATTTAAGAAAGTTATCTATGTGAGTAGTTAACTGCAAATTCTAAAAATGAGTGTACTTCACAAGCTTAGAGAAATTCACATTGAACAAGCCGTGGGACTTAGCATAATTTGCACAAGCAAGAAAAATGCGTTGACAAAAAATAGATTAGTTATTAGGGATGAGGGCTTATTGGAATGTGAAACTGGAATGAAGATGTGAGTGATAGTGTGAAGTACGAGGTGGAAAGGGAAGTGACACAAAAAGGTGAGGTGGGGGATGAGGTGACAATGGTCAAATGAAAGACAAAGGATAATGAAATAGAGGAAACCAATCATTTTGAAGAGATAACTAGGCTACCATAAAATGGAGACATACCTTTGAGGATCAATCATGAAGTTCCAAGTCATCAACAACAACATTTAAAACATTATGAGGAAAATTCTGGCACCAAATAGATAGAGTTTTATGAAAAACCCCAATATTGGCAAACACATCAATAGACTTATTAGCTTCTCAAAACACATGATTGGTCATGGTATTACTAAAATTTAAATATAATTTTTGGCTTCTTGGATAATAGTTCTCACATTCCATGAAGGAATTATGTTGTTGTTGATAGAATTTGTAATATTCAAGGAATCTCCTTCGATTTGTAAATTGCCTTTGTAGTCTTTGAGTGTGTCTAAACCTCTCCACAAGGCTGTAACTTTAGCATCATGCTTAGTTTGAAGGCCTAGGTGCTTAACATAGCTGACTATGAATTTCCCATTATGATCCCTAACCAACCCTCCAGCTCTAGAAGCTCCCGGATCCATTTAGAAGTGCCATCATAATTAAGCGTAATCCACCCCATAGGAGGAAGTGTCTAGAAAGCACAAACTCTAGGATGGGGGTTGAAGGAATGGAGCTAGTGTTATAGGGAAATTTTGAGAGATATGAAAATAGTAGACTCAATTCTAGATTCAAGGTCTTGGGACAAGGGAATATCTAAGAATTTTCAACTACAAAGGTGATGAATTTATTGGCAATAGTGATAGGATCATTTGAGGTATTTGAAAAGACTTTGTTGTTTCTTTCAATCCAGATCTGCCATAGGAGATGGTGGAGGAACACTTTCCATAAATAAGAAAGCTTATAATTTTTGAACATTATGGGCCATTGAGTGAACATGTGTGCCAGGGAATTGGGTTAGACACATGAATTATGAAAGGTGGACATGAGGTGATCCATGGAAATCTTGGAGAAATAACATTCCATAAATATATGGTTAACATATTCCAAAATAGCCATACATAGATGGCATCTGTTAGGAATGACCATACCTATTTTCATGATATTATCAGTCGTGAGGATTTTGTTTTGGATGGAAAACCAAGATAAGAAAGAATTTTTTTAAATAAGGTGTTTATGCAAAACCTGATTGAAAGGAATGTGGACAGTTTGGATATTGAGAGTTAGTTGATGTGCAAATTTGATAGAGAAAATAATAGTGTTAGTTTATTTCCAAATAGGGATATCGTGAGATATGCCAAAGGGGATTACTGTTGCATTCGATAGGGTTGTTAATTTCATTGTGGTATTTATAATTTGAACATTAGCATTGGCAATATGGACCTCTTTCCATATTTTAGGTTCAATGGATGTGTCAATGAAATTTGCCACCTTACTACCTATTAGTATATCCAAGAAGGGCTGCAACACTGAAACCATATTAACTTCAATAAGTGGCTGATTCAAGATCCACCTATCTATCTATAAGTTGATTCCATTCCTTGGTCCAAGCTTCCATTTGGTCCCATTTTGGATTAGCAATCTAGTTTAGAGAATCAATTTCCAGGAAGTGGACCCATATTTAGGAATATTTTCATCCATAAAACTTTGATTTTGGATGTGTTTCTTATTTATAATGGAAATCAATTCGAGGTTAGAATTTCCAAGCTTTTTTGGCCAATAACACAATGTTCATATTGTAAATTCTTCGAAGTCCAATGCCCCGTAGTTTTTGGGAGAACATAAATATTTCTAGCTTACCAAATGGAAATTTTTCTTGTCTTTTGAACTACCCAAAGGAATATCTTCTGAATCTATTCGGTTTTAGAATATATGAAGGCTAGGGCTTTGAATACTGACATAAAATAAATGGGTATGGTTTGAAGATAGACCATTGTAAGAGTTTCTTTGGTTTCTTGAGATAGGAGGGTCCCTTTTCAACTTGCGAGTTTTTTGTTGATTCTTTCAATAACATTGCTCCACATAGACTCTTTGGGATAGTTAGTGAAGAGAGGAATGCCTAAGTAGTAAGTGGGAAACTCAGATATGACACACTAAAGAATATGAGTTATCTTGACCTATCTATTTAGGGGGTATTAATGAAGAAGAATTTACTTTTAGCATAGTTTATCTTTTGTCCTATAGCCTCCTCATAGAGATGTAAAATACTTTTAATTGTATTTCCTTCCTAGACTAAAGCATGAGTAGTTAGGATAGTGTCATCTATAAACTGCTAGTGTGAAAGGGGCATTATATTTGTTGCTGATTTAATACCCAATATCATGCCATTTGAGCTGGTATATTTGAGTGATATTCCAAGATATTATGTAAGAATGATAAAAATAATAGGGGACAAGGGGTCACCCTACCTAAGACCCCTATTGCTTGGGAAATAACCTGTTGTAGACCCATCGACCAAAACTAAAAACCAGGGACTAGAAATGCAACCTTGGATTAATTCAACCCTTTACTTGTGGAACCTAAATTTGAAAAGAACAACAAGAATGAAATCTCTATTGACCCTATCAAAATTTTTATTCATGTTAAGGAACAAGACAACTTTTTTTTTTTTGGAGATAGAGTGGAGGACTTCATGTAAGGTTATGATACCATTAGTTATTGATATCCCTTTGATAGAACTACCTTGGCCAGGATCTATAATATGGAGAAGAATTTCTTTTACTCTTGTTACCATAGCTTTGGTTAGGATTTTATAGAACACATTGCATAGGCCGATAGGTCTAAAATCCACCATGGATTTGCACACAGGCCCTTTGGGTACAAGAGATATAAAAGTAGAGTTCATGTCTCTACGAATGGATTTGGAATGTTGAAGTTCTTTGATGGCCTTGTAGATATCTTGACTGAAATGTGCTAGAAAGTTTGAAAAAATTGAGGTGAAAATCCATTAGGGCCAGGGGCTTTGTCAGGGTGCATAGAGAATACGACTTGTTTGATATTATCAGGAGTAAGAGGTTTAATAAGCATAGAATTCATTTATGAAGTGACCAAGTTAGGTATATGGTAGAGCAATTGTCTTTTGGCTTGGTCGGAATTTTTTGGGTTGGCTCCCAAAAAGTCTTTGAAAAAATATGATGCTTCATCTCAAATTTCAAAAATATCCCTGGTAATGGAGATGTCACCTTTGGTCAATTCCCTAATTTTATTTGAAATTTTGTGTCTGAGGGTGGAAGCATGAAAACATTTCGTATTTGAGTCACTTTCCTTGATCCAAAGGGCTCTGGATTTTTACCTCTAGAAAATATCTTCTTTGGCAAAAATATTTTGGTAATCAGCTAGAATTTGTTTCTCTTCATTTTTTATTTGATCACTCAACTAGCCACTCTGTATTTGTTGTTCAATATTTTTTAGATTTTTCAGAATGTGTTCTTTATTTTCAAATATGTTGCCAAAAATTTCCCTATTCAAAATTTTAAGGTTTTATTTGACAACCTTGAGCTTTTGGGAGACTTGAGAAATAAATGATCCAGGAAAATACTGTTGCCACCAATCAGATATTTGGTCTCACAAATTAGGGTGTTGCATCCACATGGCTTCAAATCTGAAAGAGATTTTGAAATTGAGCTCTTTTCATCTTCGAACAAAATAGGGCAATGGTCCGAACCTACTCTCAGGAGACATATGAGAGTAGCATCACCCATAATAGGATTGGCTTCTTAGGATAGGAATATTCTATCAAGCTTGAATTTAAAATGTTGGTCCCTGATTCTCCTATTGCTCCATGTGTATTTTGCTCCTTTTATTTGGATATCCATCGATTCAATTTAAGTTACAAAATTGTGAAAATATTAAATACTTTTTTTTGGAATGCTATTTTCCCCTTTCTTATTTGAGGGGTAAAGAGGAGTATTAAAGTCTCTAGCAATAATCCATGAAATATTTTTGAAAGCATTTCTCATATGACTCAAAGTATCCCATAAGGAATTTTTGTTGTTTGGATTGTTAGGGGCGTAGACATTTGATAGGACCCAAGAGTAATTGTTGTCTTTGCAGTAAAACATCATGTTGAGTACTCTATCATATGAAGATATTATTCTACCTTTCACTTTACCAGGATCCAAAAAATGGAGTAATCCTCCCGAAGTTCCTTGAGAAGGGCTAAAGATGAAATCACAATTCCTCTAGATAGATTTACCAATTTTCTAAATTTTATTCTGATCAATCTTTGTTTCTTGCATAATCATGATAGTAGGTCTATAATCTTTCCTCAAAGTGCTTGCAAGTCTCTACTTAAAAACACTATTGATACCTCTCACATTACATGATAGGATCCTAATTTAGAAATTTTGGAAACATTTCTACCCCTCTTTGACTATTGTAAGGGAGGTTTGGATTTTTTTTAGTCATCCTTCTCTTGATTGAATAAGTTTTGGAATAGGATATTTTGGATACCATTGGCAATTTCATTTTTTGTTTCTTTTTTATTCTAATCATTTATGGAATATTTTACCTTATTTTTTTTCTACCGATGTACACAAAGGCTTTCTTGAAACTTCTAGTATTGATAGGTCTAAATTCATGTTTAGCTGGGTTAGGGTTACAAAATTTATTCTTGGATTTGTATGTAATAGGACTACAAGTTTTGATATGACCTTTGGGAGTAGGTGGAGGTTTAAATGGAGTATGAGAAGGCCCAGATCTGGAAGGGGATTGGGGTTCCTCTTGGGTAGAAAAAATATGTCTGAGAGGTGTAGATTCATGAATAATATTATCATCACAAGGTTTAGACTCAAAAATAATACTTTTAGATAAAACATCAAATCATTTAGGAAAAGCAAAGAGGGAGCTTACCTTGGCTTGGTCATCCATCAAATATGGTTTTGGAATATGCTTCCCTTTGAGTGCAATAGAACTTGGGTTATATTTTGGAAATGGCCAATGTGAGTTTGCTTTCCTCGAAATTTGATGCCTTTATGCCCATCCTGAGGCCCAATTTGAAGAGTGTTGGGAAACCTAGAGCTCGTCATCTCCTTACAGGGTTTAAGGGAGGGAAACTGAGATTTGAGGTGACTTTAAGTCTGATACTCAATGTCGAATGCAAGCTTATTTTCATATTAAATAGCCTAGCATCTATGATAGGATCCATAGACTAGGTTGATGCAAGTAGGAGGTTGAGAATTCAGATTATCATTAATGCATATTATTGCATGGATCATATGAGTATGAGCTCGAGTAATAGGATCAATTGCTACTAATTCTTCGATATATTTGGAAATATATTGTAGAATGTATTCATGCCAAAAATAGATAGGTAGGTCTAGTAGGCGAACCCATATTGGAGCATAATTGATGTTTTAGGTCTTCAAAATAAAGTCTTCTACCCACTTCCACAAAAATTGGCTTTTTCAACCATAGAATCAAGGTCTGCCTATAAGAATCCAAGAGGCATCATCCTAGTTGTAGAGGTAGATAAGAAAATATCCTATGAAAAGGCAGCAAGCTCCATGTTACCTAGGGTTCTCCACTTGGAACATGCCCACCAACGTATAGACTCCATGTCAGGTCTACCTCCAATAAATTTCCCAACCAGAGTGTAGGAATACAAGGAAAGATAATCAACCATAATATTTTTAGGGATTACCAGCTCTTCACATTTAGAGAGTAAGGTATTACCTTCTCTGGGAAAATATTGCTCGTATCCTTTAACTTTATCAGTATAATTAGGCATAAAAAAATGGTACCTTGGGAATGTGGGGACCTACTTTGGTTGGGATGCACATTGGATTTATCTGAAGGATCTTTTCCCCAAAAAGGTTCCACATTCCCAAAACTTTTGTCAAGACTCTCAGGGTCTGATTTTGGTTATGTTGACTCATCACTGCATGCCTCAATTAGCTTTGGAGTGCTCTAAGGAACCATTAATCCTATGAAAATTCAAAAATTCGTGTTCCCGCCTAAAGTCACTCGCTCAACTGAAGTTGCCATCACTCAAACTTTATATTTCTATTTATATTGCATTCCTTGTTGATATTAATTATGGATGTAAAAGGTGACTTTATTTTAATGGTTCAAGAACATAACACAATCAAACAATTCCTAATATGACTATATGTGATTTTGTTTTAATAATATATAAGACTATGGTTGGTCCCTTAATGATATTTAATAATGATATGTTCCTTATTTTTCATTTTTTCCTTTAATAGATTAAAATAGAAAATATGGAATAATATATCTAGACATAGGACAAATAGTTTCTCTAATATGAAATGAAAGAAACAACAACAAGAAATTTTTACCTAGTTTTTGCTCAGTGATTCAAGCACTTTTTGTGTGTAGAAGCACAATACTAACACTACTACTATATAGTGGAGCTTTTTCTAATGACTTATAATTTGCATAAATGCTATAATTATATAAAGCACTACTAATGCTATAGCTATTTGGTGGAACTTTTCCTAATGACTTATAATTTGCATAAATGCTATAATTATAATAAAGCACTACTAATGCTATAGCTATTTGGTGGAACTTTTCCTTAGGAATTACATTTTAGAAACCTAAAAAACAAATAGTAAATATATGGAGTTAGTCATAAAGGGGTATACCTAGATAAGTGGAGAATGTATGGTTTTCTTTATTAGCATTAGAATACTATATAAAATATAAATATATATGGAGGCAAAGGAATAAGATGATGACTATGAGATCAGTAGCAAAAGTACCACTAGAAAAACTGATAACATCATTAATGCTTTTTTTAGTTGGCAGTGCTTTTATTTTTATAAAATACTATGACTATAGAATCATAGTTTATATTGTAGCACAAAAATAGCATAATAGCACCACTAATACTATAATTTGATTATACCTTTGCCTATAGATACAACATAATATGATTATTAAACAACTAATTGGCCCTTGAGCAAGAGAATGACTTAATCAATATGGTTATCAAACATAACTTTTCTTTTAATTTGTATTTACACATTATTTCTATATTCACTATAATGCTAAACCAATATTACAACCTTAATGAAGGATGAATCCTTCAATAAATAAAATTGTTAAGGAAATAGTCCAAAAAAATTTAAATGTTGTATTTATTTATCCCATTTTTAGTAGTTAATGTGTGTGTCCCCTTGTCATAGATACAAATAAGGTAGGAAAAAAAAAATATGGATTATAGAGAGCTCAATAGGGCTACTCAAAATATCATTTCCCACTTCCTTTAATTGGTCAGGTATTAGATAATATTATTGAAAAATTACTTCACATTTTTGGAAATCTTTACTTGTCCATGAGGAACATTTATATAGAGGATTTAGTCTTTGAATCATATGATGCTTCACTAAGTTAAATAATTAGTGAATGTGTGGAAATTTATAAGGATGATTTTTTTTTTATTAGGTAGAAATAAGTGATTTTGAAAGGATACCTAAACCTTTTACAACCATATAAAAGCTTTGGAGATAGGACCAAAAGAGAAGTGTAGAAGAGAAACATCAAAAATATCAACAAGGATCCTACCACTAAAAGAGGATCCTAACTAGTAAAATGTGAGAATACAAAAGCAAATGAAGTCCAAAATAAGAAGAACCACTTGAGAGGAGATCCATATAGGATCCTTAGAAGGAATTCTCCTCTTTGGGGGTTTCATCAAAGTCCCCCACCTTTGTCTTGGAGAAGCATGATATGAAGATTTAATTATTTTCTCAAAGAAGCTAATATTTTGAGTTTATATTGATCATTGAGGCCCATTACAATCCAAGAAAGAAACTTCATTTACTCTTGGCATGATATTTCTTCCCTCTTCTCACAGCTAGGGAAAAATGGGATCTAAGGGTAGATGAAAAGTAGAAATTGACTAAAGGTTTTCATTTTCCCCTAAGGAAAGGATTGGCTATGAGCCATTGGCTATATTCACTTTAGTTTCCCTTTTCCCAAATTTCTCGTTCAAGAGTTTACCCATCTTCCTATCATTTCTAACATCTGATCCTCATTTATTTTGGTTTCTAGTGATAGGGCCTAGTGTATTGGCCATTTTTACTTCTTTTGAGTCCTTGACAAAGGATATAAAATCTAATTTTATTCTTGGGGATGATCCTATTTTATTTCTTTGAAAGAAGAATCTATATGGGTGTCCAAAATATAGACCACATCATGAGAAACTCTATTTTCTTTCATAGGTTGAGAAATTTCTTCTCCTAAACATTCAAAAGAGTTTTTCCATGGAGATATAAGGAAGGAATAATTGGGAATCAAAAGGTATACCTAAGTCGAGGGATCCAAAATCTCCTCCTCTTCTCTCACTTGGTAAATTTCTAGATCTAGCAAGTCTTCCTAGATCTCTTATGGGATCAGAATGGAATCCTTTGGTGATACTACTTTGTTCCCTTGATAGATAGAGAGTTCAACTATTTACTTCTAAATATTGAATTTCTTGGGTCTAGGGAGAATTTTCTTTAATGGGTACTGGGCAGTAGGGTGTCCTTACCTTTTGCAAGAGCCACAAAAATAATACATGATTTTATATTCTATTTTATAGACCTAGGTGATATCTTCTCAAACTACCTCTATGGATCTAGGAAGCTCCACTTCTAGATTCACGTTAATACACATTTTGAAAAACAACATTCTTTATTTAGTCTTAGTGGTAGGGTCAATCAAGACTAGCTCACCTATGGCTCTAACTATTCCAAGAAGGATACCCACATGCCAAAATTGAATAGAAAGGCTAGGGAGTATTTCCTATAATGATGCTAAATTAATACTTTAAGAGTTTGAGTTGAATTTTAAGCCCTCTTTTTGGAGGAAGATACCATGTTTTTCCAAATAACCAGGGGCCTCATTATAGGATTCAAATCAAGTCTTTGAAACAATTCAACTTGATGAGAGTGCAACTATCTCCATATGGCATTGCAATTTTCATTTGGAGAAGGCCCATCTACATATGGAGTCAATATCAATGTGAGAGCCCAAGAACTTCCCCACTAGATTGATGAATTTCTAGGATATAGCCAACTTCAAAAGCTCTACTAGGACACAAATTTTCCCTTGAGAAAGATGCAGGTAAAAGATACTCCTTCAAACATTTTGAAAGCACGGATCCTTCTGAATGACCTATGCAAAAGAATTAGCTCCCATATCAAAAGGTAAGGAAAGGTTATCTTGAAAAATATTCCTAGGATCTATACTCCTTGGAGGGATTACAAAGCCACTTATATTTTAGTTGTATCCTTCCCACCAGACATATCATCTCCAGGGTCGTTCTTGCTTCTAGAGCCCTGCCAAATTTCTCTCAATTTTCTACTTTCTCCTATTTATAAGGTTAACTTAACTATTCATGATAAAAATTTTAGGATTAAATGAACCTTAAAAACTAATCTAATGGTGTAAATATACTAATATATCTTTGATCAATAAAAATGGTATATGATGTGATGGAGGAAATAGTACTAGAACACCATATTTTTGATCAAAGCATCAAAATTAACACTACCAAAATTAAAATTATAAAGAACCTCCCACTCCATAAAAATGAAATGATGTCTAGAGTTTCTTAGATCATGGAACATTCTATAGGAGTATATCTAAGACTTAGAAAAAATGCAATAGTTTTCCTTTTAACCAAGGATGAACTTGTTTGGACACTTGAGTATTAACAAGCTTTTGACACCTTAAAAAAGATGCTAACTTCAAAAACTATCTCAAGAGATTCAAATTAGAATATTTCATTTCACATATATGAATGATTCTAAAACATCATTCAAAGTAATGCAAGAATAAAAATAAAACAAGAAGACATGTTCCATTTATTGCATAAAAAAAAATCATAAGTGCTAAGCTAAACTATATAGTAACAAAAAGATTGTTTATACTAGTAAATGCTATTATAAAATTTTCTATTATATTATAGTTTACCCTATTTTTGTGTACATTGACCATGTTACAATTAGGTATTTAATAAATAAACATATTTTTGAATGGTATAATTATTAGATGGTTATTTATATTACAAGAATTTAGTATCACAATACTTAACAAGCCTAGAAGGAAGAATGGTGTAATTTTTTTTCTTTTCAGGCTTCCAAATAGTTTAGACAAATTTATTGTTGAGGATACATTTGTAGATGAGAATATTTTTGCAGTTTCTATGGATAAACCATGGTTTGTAGACTTCATAAATTACTTATATATAGGAAATATGCCCCAACACTTTTATTACAATGAGACTCACCTCATAATTAGGCCAAGTAATCCTTATACTTAGACTAAAAAGTATCTCTTCAAGGCCATACTTTATCATGTGATGTAATAGATTCCTCATAAGGGTAACATTTATGATATATTAATGGCTTGTTATGATGATCCCTATGGAGTAAATTTTGTTCATAGGAGGTCAACTACCAAAATCCTATATCCATGTCAATCTTGTTGAAGGATGTTGAGGATTATATACCTCACCTTTAAAAAAAAGGGATTGCATTTCATTAATATTGAAAAACCTTTACATTAGAAGGAAAGGATCCTTGTGTGTGCAAATTATGTTACTAAATGAGAAAAAGTGAAAGTGATTTAGCATTCCTAGAATGAGAAGGTAGCTAAATATACATATGAGGAAATATTTATTAGATATGTTGTATCAATATATATTGTAATAGATTAAGGGACATAATTTACTTCCAATATCATTAATGGTTTGTGTAGATACTCAATTTAGATTAATAAAACTTCAACACAACTAAATAAAATCTCAAAATAATAAAAATCATCAAAATATCACAACTAAAATACAAGATAAAAATGATCATAAATAGAATAAACTATCCCACATCAAAAGTGTAGTATCAAACACATTAGAATAATAATATTTCTTTTATATGGATCAAAACTACTATTAAAACATGAAAATTTATCATTTGTCACTGAGGTGACCTACCGATTATCAAGATTATGTGTTTATAAATTACTACTACAAAGAGACTAGCATCATAGTGCTTTTACTTCTACTGCTTGTGTAAAATAGAAACAACAAGAAAAATAGAAAACCAACTAAACTTGGATGCCTACCACCTCAATTATCTATAGTTATCCCGATTTCCAATAATTATATACTGACTATCTAACTTAGAAATTGCATCCCATCTCATCTTCCACACATAAAGATGAAAACTAGATTTTTTCCTTTTGCTTTTAAACCAATAAAGTAAATCTTGTTCAATTGAAAAATATCCAAGATTCAATGTATAATTTCTATATTCTTGTCATCCTCTATATTTTATAAATTATTCCATTAGAAAATTCAATCCAAAACACACTCTAGTGTAGCAAAGCTTTCATGAATTATCTTCTCAATCCAAGTACAAATATTGAAAAGTGAAGCTTTGCAATATCATCTTCACAAAAAATTATTTAACTACCAATTTTGGATCACATGTCATTCGAAAAAGTGCTAGAGTGTATTACATATGTATGTTACATTTTCGCTTTTTACATGATTAAATTTTACTAATATTAGCTTGGTGTTTTAGTAAAACAATAATCTTTTCCATTGCATGATAATTTGATCTATTGAATACTATTATTAACATTGTTAATTATCATCTTGGTGAGTTTTCTTGTTCAATTTGACCTTAGAATCTGAGACTATAGGTGTTACATTCAAAAGCATTGGATTGTAGGAGTTCTAGGTGTGCTAGCTTTAGCACAACAATGCTAATGAAAGTGTTGAAATATGGTAATGCTTCCATATAATAACAAAGAACAAAATAACATTGTCTTGCTAGATGAGGTCTAAATATCTTAGATATTTAGATATGATAGATTTAATATTTTCTTACAAACATTTCCATTAGTTGTAATATTTTTATGAGTCAAGTCTAATCTAGCTAACTCTTTCTTTTAGGGTTTGTCTATTTTAGTTTAAAGGAAATACAATTTAATTATTTCTTTTAGGTTACTACAAATTGTGTATTTCAATTAGTTTTGAGAACCAAAATATTATGCTTCTACAAACTAAGCTCACCTTTAGTAATCCATTAGTATTGCTATATTCCAATAGTGTATGCGATATCACAACACTTTGGGTAGGATTGTTGCTACACAATATTTATATCTATGAAATTAGAAATTTTTTTATTTGAGTTTATTCTAGTCAAAATCCCTATTAGACAGATTTTCAATTATATGTAAACTACATCTTTTGATAGTAACTAATAATCTCATAGGTCGTATCAATATTAGCAAAAATCTAGGCAAATACATTCAACCCTTCCATTTGAAGGTATACTTAATAATTTCTTAAACAAGGTGTTTGAATGAGGTAGAACCCTAGATGATTAATATATTTCAATTTCAGTGTGTGTATGTACAAACTAATGTTCACTAAATAGAACTAGTAGAGATCTAATTTAAATATCAACCTAGATATCCTCTTCAACTTTAAAGGGTGTAATAGGTATTTTTCTAAGATCTAACATTATTTTTTACTATATTATGAATATAAATATTTTTTGTTTTGGAAAAGGTAATCTTATTCTTTAAACTTTAGGAGTTCCATGTAAATATTATCATCTACATTCTTGGAATAAGTGTAAAACTTTTTATTTACTACCTTAGAAGACTTTTTTAGGATAACCTTAAGAGGATTTTGAGTAATGATATGAAAACCATAACTTTGATATTTGTCTAAATTATATGGATAATTAATGCCAATGCAACTAATTATTCATCTAGAATTTATCAAAATATAAATCATTATTGTTTTCAAGAGGGGATTCTTAGGAGTTTTTATGGTCTAGGAATGGTTTTTGGTAAATGTGCATATATTTTTTTTTGAGGGAAGTAATATGAAGTACAATGGATGGCACAACTAGGGGCTACATTTCCTAGGGGTATAAAAATAGGGGGCCTCCCTCCGTATGATTTGAACTCAAGTCACCAAGATGAAATTCCAACCACATACTATTGGGGTGTCCCCAGATGGACAAATGTGCATATCTTGATTTGTTGTATGTTATGTATTTTCACATTTACTAATGTATTTAGTAACCATAGAATTAACCTATATATTTCTTTATTTTATATATCATTAAAATAATAGTTTCCACTAAATCTAGTGGAATACAAGAATTTCTTGAAATGATGATAATTTCTTGAGTTTGTCATAGTATTATGTCAAATTAAAAATGATCTATATTAGAAACAAGATGGTTTTAGTTTCTCTTTAGTCCATGTAAGTTGATAAACCCTTTTTTTAAGAATTTCCCTTTTAAGTTGGTCAATTATTGTGGGTAATACCCTAGAAAACGTAAAATTAGTTCATTACTTATGCTAGTATTTTTCTCTTTTTGAGTTTCTTCAACAAATATATATAATGGTTTTTTGTTTTATTAGTAGCAACCATATTATGTATGAGTTTGACATTGATAACACCTTGTATAGTAAACCTTTATTATTATTATTAGGTTTAGGATTTATATTTCCTTATTTTTCTAACATTCATAATGTCCTAACATGTGCCACAACTATTAAGAAATTATAAGGTTATGTTGTTGCTTAATGCCTTTTCTAATTGGAGGTAAGAGATTCCATAAATATTTTAGGACTAGAGTATAGATAATGTTATGCCTTGCTTGATAACTTAGGTATTTATATATTTTAATAAAACTCTCAAATTTTATTATATCCTTTTTTTGCCATGATAAATTAGCTAATGATATCATTGTGTTGTTCTAGGTCCAAATTCATATGTATGGAGATGAATTAATTGCTAAATATTTTCAAGAGAACTTTGAGGTAAATTTATGTCTTTCCAATATGGGACCTTTAAATGATCTATATAGCAATTTTATGGTAGCATTTAGGTTCGACTCTATCCAATATTTATATGTTTTCAAAATTATAATACGAAGAATTTTTGTAGTTGTAACCATTATATGAAGGTGGTGGTAATGTAATGCATGCAATATGGTGTGTCAAATTTTTAGTGACCAAGTTGAAATTTTATAATTGATTAGAGTTGAAATATAATAATCTTGTTATATGTGGTAGAGGCATAATCATTTGAGTTTTCCCCAAATAGAATGTTGTTTCCCCCAAAGAATCTATTGATCAAGATTTTGAATAATTATTTTATTTGATATAAATAAATTGATATCCTTCCAACATCTATAAAAAAGAGTAATAGGTGTTGGACCAAAAATATTTATGACTTGAACTTTTAATTTTTTGTCTTTATTACACACAACACTAGAAATAAAAGTACTTCTTGCTTCCAAAAATCACCCATCCCCTTTGTGATAGTACCGTATTATTGTAATAACTTATAAAGTTGGCTTAGTAAGAATTATTAGACAATTGACTATATTATAGAACTTTTAAATGCATCCTTATATTCTACACTATCTATTTTTATTTTATATAATAAAATAAATTCAATATTATAACAACCTAAATTTTCTTGTTAAATATTTTTTAGGGTCCTTATTCATATCTTAAAAAATTTATGATACCATCTTCAATATTAGTTTTTATTCTTATTTATGAGATCCATCCTACTTCTTGTTAACAATTGTGACATTTATTTTGCTTTTTTAAATCAATGTTCCTGTAAGTCTCTTTTTCTTTAAATTATATTTCTAAATCTAAAATACAAGTGATAGCCTTAGAAATACTTTATTTATGTTACCATGGAAACCCTAAAGAGCAAGGGTTGTCCTCCATAGTGCTTACTTTCTTATGCTACCCTAGAAACCCTAAATTGTAATACATATCCCCCACAACATTTTTTTTATTAAGCTTCCTTCAAATCCCTAAAACACAAGGGATAACCTCTATACCACTTTCGTTTTTATTACAAAGAGAGGATTAACTACTCCTTGAGAAAAATGAAGATGAGTTACCTAGACTAGATTTGACCTATTCCATGTTCTTCATTAATTTACCTCCATTTCTTCCATTCCTTTTAACTGTGGAATTTGACATTGCAATCTCTCATCCCTTACATCATTTTTAGTTTATTCTAATGATTTATCCAAAGGAAATTATTTACTACATTTTGTAGGATTGAAAATCCTTTATCTAAGCTAATTTCTACTACAATATGATCTCTTTACTTCATCTTTAAGTTTTTATCATAACTAAAACTTTTCATCTTTTGATCATTTTTGCATTAAAATTAATTGGCATTTGTCCAATCTTATAATATTTGTGGAATGCAATATTTTTTATTCCAATTATTGCTCCCATTATATTGACTAAAATTTCATCTTAATGGATTTGGAAAAAAGTTCTAAAACTTTAATTGCTACATGTATAAGGTGTACACAACATGCTTTTACTGAATTATTTTTCTTTCCTATATGAATTCCCCTACACAATAACTAACATTATTCAAAGCTTTGTTATTAATAAGCTAATATGAAAGTCTAAAAACCTAACTTGAACTAGAATCCTTGTTGGAGTTTCTATCTCTATGAAAATATTTCTTACTCATTGATCATAAATATAAGCTTTCTCTCTCATTAGACCATAAGCTACCCCCTATTATTTTATCCTTGACTTTGAAACTAGAGAGGATGATGAGAATGGTCATGAAATAGAAGCCATAGAATATATGAATATCCTTCCCAATTCCATTTAGTCCACTTCTATTTCTTCCAATAAGTTCTTCAATATGAACAAAGCTTTTATATTAACCTCTATTTTTAAGAACCATTATATCCAAATGCTGAATCATCTCATTATTAATAATCACATATGATTAAACATCTATTGCATTGATAAGAATTACCATGGATTTGATCTTACTTTTCTTCCTAGATAGGGCATCTATACTTTTAATTAAGGCTTTCATAAATGACTTTTTTATTGTCATCTAGCTTTTCTTTATAAAAATACCTCATTGTTTATATTTATTCAAAGATTTTAACAAAATTCCAAAATTAAGGTTTACTTGCTTGCACTCAATATTTATACTCATAAAATATATTTTTTATTGCCATTAATTATTAATTTTAAAATATTTTAAAATAATCATCGTTATAAAATTTTAACACATTTATAATGGTGAGGTCATTTGGGCTTATGCCAAAGACTATGGCATTTTGACCAATCACCTAGCTGAAGATAAGGCACTTTTATTGAGTTTTCATTGGGATTTTGAGAGGGTCTTCATAAGACTTCCCATACAAGATGACTCCTTGAACATCATTCGGGATTTGCAGGCTAGAAAGACTAATAATTGTTTCATCTTTAATTTATTAAGAGTACCTCGAAGATTATGGAAGGTATGTTAGAAGTTAAAATTGAGCATATTTATAGGTAAGGTAACTAGATTGATGATGTTATGGCAAATTTGGGGATGGATAGTGGCATTTTCCAAATTTGGGAAGACAATTTCCCTCCACGATTAATGAAAATTATTTCTTTGGAAGCATTGGGCCTACCTCTCCATTAGACCTTTAAATTATCTTTCTGCTTGATGAGGTCTCCTTTGTGTTGTAGTGATCCTATCTCTAGGGGGTATTTTTTGGGGGCTAGTACTTTTGCTCCCTAGTGGTTTCCATTCTCAAGGAATATGCTTGGTGCATTGTCCTCACCCTTGCTATCTAGAATTAAGGTATTTTTATCTGCATCTTTATATATTTGTTGCCATTCCAGTCTCATGCAAAAATGGAGTAGGATCTTTGGTGCCTCTAAAAGAAAGTTGAAAAAAAAAATCTCCTTTATGCCCTGCTAGGTGGTGCGCTGGTCTATGCTATGTCATGATGTTATCTTTCTCTTTTGTTCTCTTGGGTGGTTGTTTTGTTTTGTTTTCGTTTTTTGGTATTGGAGGCTGGCACGTGCTTAATTGACCTTCTCTTTCTCTGCCTCCTCTAATTCAAAAGGTTTTGAGACCCTTCAAAACCTTTCTTTTTCACCATTAACAAATAAATAAAAAAATTTAATGCATTGAATGTTTAAATAAATATTAAACGACTCATATTTTTCTAATTATTATAAATTATTTATTTAAAATATTTAAAAATAATTTTTATAAAATTGTAACTTATTTCATTTTATTTACATTACATGTTTTGAATGTTTACATAAATATATTTTTTAATGTTTAAAAAAATAAAAAGTGACACACGACACTTATTGTTTTATGGTATGTAAGAGATATTTTCTTCTTGCTTCATTAGGGTCATGTAACAATAGTATACATGTGGTCTAATCACATGGGTAGAATTCCATGTAAATCTTATTCATGCACCTTTACATATTTATGATGGCAATAGTAGAATATATATATATCTATATATATATATATATATATATATATATATATATATATATATATATATATATATATATATATATATATGATTAGGGTAAAAGAAGGAATTTTGAAAGGGTCCTAAAACCTTTTAATAAACAGTTACAAACAGATAAGCCCCAACACTTCTAAGAGAAACACAAACATTACAAACAAACATCCTTCCATGCCCATACAAACAACTAAAACTTAGAAAAACAACCCACACCATAAACCAGCTAGCAACTAATGAACACATCAAACACTACAACAAACTAAAGCAACAAAGGAGAGGAACAACATGGATTAGATATCTCCATCCTCCTTCACACCCTCAATTTGGGACTTGAGAAGGGTAATCTTATTTTTTAGGTCCTTCAAAGCATTATCCACATTACCAGCCAACCAGTGATTTAGTCTCCTCAAAGTTTCATTGAGGTCCTTCAAAGTGACATAGTTATTCTCTAAACCTTCCATTATGTGCTTCCCTAGGGGCTCACAATTCCCTCCAATGAAGATGAATTCACAAGCACCTACCTATTAACTTCCTCAATTTTTAGACTCAAAATTATCCATAATCTGGTTAGGCAGATCTAAAAAATTCTTTTTTTGTCTTGAGTTTTAACCGCACTGTCTGAACTTGTCTGTGATTCCATTGCATGAGTAACATATTCTCTAAGAATTTACTACACACATAAAGACTCATGTTCTAGTTCTTGGTGGTGAGTATTGTTATATTTTGATTCTAAATACTTAAGATAAAATTATCATAAGATATAAAATAAAGTTGCAATATGAAATATAAGACAATGACAATATTCTAAACATATAAAAATCGTAATAACTTCAATAATAACTTAGAATTTCCATTAATAAATGCTCACAAAAATTGTATCTCCATTGAATAAAGGACCATACTTCCACACACTCTCTACAAATTCATATCTCACACTCACACTTATAGTTACACATATAATGGAATGTGACTCTTCATATGGAGCATTCTTGGCCTTTATTCTTTTAGAGACTCTTTATCTTCCTATTCTATGGACTCATGTTTACATGGACTATTATGGACATTTACATTACCAAAATACTTTATATACTCTAATAATACTTGTGCATTTATTACAATGTATAAAATAAATACTCACACTCTAATCTAGGACAATCTCCTAATCTAAATATGTACCCAAGGTGATACATTAGCATGTACCAAACAATGTAATATATTCCAACACATCCCTGTATTACATTAATTGGTTATTGAAGACTTTAGTCTTCAATATGGTCTTCGTCATGGATCTGAAACTTGTGCTCTTCTTTTCTACTTTCTTCATTATATTCTTTGTTTGTATCTTGGTCAAGAAAATGATTAGTATCTTCATAAAATACTATATTCATTGAAAGTGATTTAAATCTATGTTATTCTATAGATTCTTCTAGTTCTTAAATATTTTGAATCTCTTGATCTAAGTGTCCATTTTTTTTCCCTTCTCTATATTGCAATTGAGGCTGACTGTATTGATTCTAACACTTGAATAGTTGCTGATGTGGACTATATTGATTTTGATATTATATTGGTTGAAATTATCTATTTGATTGGTTCCCAAAATTTTTTTGATTCCTTTGATACTAATTAATTGGATTGAATCTACAATAATTTGTACTATGTCCTCTCTTTCTGCATACTTGACAATATATATTATTCCATTTTTATCTACCTCTTGAGAATGAAGTAATATTTCCTTGTGGATTATATTTTGAGACTAAGGCATTGTTAGTCATTTCATCTTTGACTAAATTCTCCACTTCATATTCTTGTAGTATATTGACTAACTCATCAAATGATGTATATTTACTTAGAATTGTTAAAGATGTAACTAGATGCTTGTATCTTCTAGGAAGTGCTCTTAAAATTACTTTTACAAGAAACTTGTCTTCGACCTTCTCTCCTAAGGTTAATAATTTTTCTTTTATATCTGTCAATTTTCTTAGAAATAATATTATACTTTCACCACTATTAATTTTTAGAGAATGTAGTTGAGTCTAAATATTCAAGATAGTGGCTTTGTTCTTTCCTTAAAATATTTTGGCTAAAGTATTCCAAGCTTCTATAGAATTTATTGTTGAACTAATGTATGGTTGTATATCATCTATAATTGCAAATGTTATTATCATGAGTGCTTTTGCTTCATCTTCTTCATACTTTTGAATTTCCCTAACATCTTTAGTAGGTTTAGTTTTTGCTCCTTTAACTATATCCCAAAGCTTTTCTACTATCAATATTGATCTCACTTTGTTTTTCCATGAAGTGTAATTAGGACCTTTGAGTAGTTGAGATTCTAAAAGAAAAAAATTATGTGTTGTCATAATTAACACTTGTAGACTACCTTATATCTCCCTAGTTTTGAATATATTATCTTTCTTGATAAAATATTTTCAACTTCTAAATGAGAAACTACTATTTTCAATTCTTGAAGTTCTCTACTCCTTTCTCCTTAGTTAGTCTTGCCAAATAATGCAATTTTTAGTTTTTTGAGAAACTTATGTTGAATTCCTTTTATCTCCCAAATATCAAAAATTATAATTTATTTAATTCTAATTTCTCAATCCTATGTTGATGTTGAATTCCTTATAACTCCAAATTTAGAAATTTAGAAATTAAAAAAAAAAATATTTTCAAGTTTTGTATTTCTAAGTTGATGTAGGAAACCTTATTTCTCCAAACTTATCAAATTGTAAATATTTAATTTATTTTGTAAAGTCAAATAATAGAATTACAAAATATCAAATTAATTTCTTCAATTATTCAAATAAAATTTTAAATCTTCATAAAAATTTCAAATAGCAATAATCAGGTTTCTAAGGTTTCAAATATTACTTCAATAACTTATCTCTCCAATAATCAAGTAAATAAAATAATTTCACTTTAACCTTAGAAAATAATAATTTCCTCCAACCTTATAACTCCTATCTTGGAATATAATTAATTTCAAATAAAATAAATTACCTCCAATATTGAGGCACTCCTTCTTCTCTATTGTATGTATGGAGATTTTACTCCTATCAACTTTGTCTCTCCTCTTTGACTGGTCAACCATCCTCCAAGATTTTCAAGGTGCTCAAATACGTTAGCCTAGTCATGGTCATGGTAGTGGTTTGTGGTAGTCATGGTAGTGGTTTGTGGTAGAGGTAGTGGTAGTGGTAGTGGTGCTGATTTTATTTTTGGACCATGCTTTAATAAGTGCACCTAGATGTCGCACCTTCCTTAATGATGATTGGCTTGCTGAATATCGAGTGCCAAATGATGCCAAATGTCTTTCTCTATCTTCAATAGTTGTGTATGCATTTCATAACGCGTTCTAAAATTATTCTCCTTTCTTAATGACTTATGGTTTTCCTCATTCCACATGCCAAATAGCATGAATAGTATTATAGTGCTCAATACAACCTTATGAGCAATGGTTTCAATATTTCATGCTCCTGGTAATGTTCTATTCCATTTTGGTTGTGTTCTTCTTTATCTTCCAACACTTGGCCACTTGTGTAATGCCTTTAACCTTGACAACAAAGAGATGCAACATTGTCTTCTCTACAATGGATGTTATGGATGCCAAATTTTTGCTTCTCTTCTTGGCAATTGCAAAACCTATACCTTTGATTTCCTCCTTTTGCATTTTCAATATCCGAATGTTGTCTCTTCTATGGCTTATTTTTATTAATTTGCAAGTGGTGATTCTTCTTATCTAATTGTGGCTCTTCTCCACTTTAGCACTTATTTATTCCTCCTCCTAGACTTGGTGGCTCCACATTTCAATGGTGGCTCTCTAAAATAGTGCTCCTCGGGTGGCTCTTCCCCTATAGATGGTGGTTCTTCTCTTCTACTTGGTGGCTCTTATCCTAGGAACTACTTGGATGCTACCCCCTTGTGCTTTGACATCACCTTGACTCCTCTTCTATGGTGCTCAACCTTTTTTGTTTAGTGGCTCTTCCTTCAATATTGTGGTACTTCCACTTGCTTAGTGGATTCTCCTTTCTCGTAATATGGATGCTATTATTTTGTTCTTTAACTATTACTCTTGAACCTACAACTCTTCTCCATACCTTGGCTAAATTGTACTTGATTTATCCACTCTATTTAGCATAATTTTCAATGTCTATTCTCCTCTTTCAGCACAATTGTTTTTCTAATTTTTGATTCTAAAATTTGTGTAGGTTTTGAAGATGAAACTCAAGCTCAACTTCCTTCAAAAACCTATAAGCTTTGCACAATATTTGAGTGCTCTTTTGTAGCCTCTTTACTTGCTGGTTCTACCTTCAATAATGCTTACAAAAACAATATTTAAATTATACTTTTTAAAACAATATATTCCTTCCCTTATTACTCCTTATTTATGCAATCTCTAACTCCTATCTTTTTTTGTTATATTTTCAAATCCTAAGATGGCAAAAAAATCTCCTTTATCTTGAAAACACTCTATTTTGACTTCCTTTTTGATTACTTTTTTTTTTTTTTTGAATTTACATGGTGGAATCGGTAGCCTCCACGAATCCGGGCAGGTTGTCCAGCTTTTATGGCTGCCACAGTATTTTGCGTTGTCCGCCCTAGAAGCCGCCACATAGATCTTCATGTAGTCTGCCCCTATAACCACCATGCCACAATAATTTTAAACCTTTTACGCCACTGAAAGCACCAGGAAATGGACAAGTGTTCAGTCCGGTGAGGCCTGAGATTTGAAGCTTGGATCTCCCCCCCCCTTATGGGGTTTGGATGAAACAATTGGTATACACCTCGGACCTCCTTTTTGATTACTTTAAAACTTGAAAACATAGCTAATAAAATAATTTTTTTATGCTTTACGAAAAACACTTTTGTATCTACCTTTTGCTTGTCAAGTTTACTGCCCAAAATAGTGGAATTTGCAGCTCCTTTGTCTTTTGCTTTGCTATCCAAAAATATTCTCAAAACTACCTCAATCTTCTCCAAAATGTATCTCTATTTCATTCTTCTAATGCCACCCATAAAATCTGATTTTTGTGGCTTCAAATATCCTCCAAATTCATTCTCTAAAAATCTAAAACTTGTAGCTATTAGTGCTTCCCAAATCCTACCCAAAACTCTGCAATTTTACAATCAATTCCTCCTTTGTTTTGCTATCCAAATTTACCTTGAAATTCTCCAAATTGTTGCCTTATTTTGTAGTCAAGTTTTCCTTCAATTGGTTGTTCAAGGGTACTTTAGAATCTTCCCAAATATTCTCCAATTTTGATCCTTGAACTTCTACATCAAAAATTAGCAACCTTCTTCTTTTCAAATCAGCCTTCAAAATCATTGTGGCTGTCCTCAAAATTCTCAAAACTATGGCCTCTTCAATATTTATTTCTCCTTCAATATTATTATCAAATTTTGACTTCAAATATGATATTTTCCACTATGTTCTTCCTCAAGAATTTGAATATCTTGAGATCTAAAAAATCTTCTCCAAAATTTGACAAACTTCTTGCCAAATCATTCTTCCTTTTGGGTTTGTTGTTGGATGGTGATAATTGTCCCAAATAATTCTTCCTTTTGGGCTTGTTGTTGGATGGTGATAATTGTACCAAATACTTCTTATCGGAATCTTATTCTTGCTTGCAATATTATGTCATGAATTTTATTCAAATCTCCTCCAATGGCCAATTCTTCAACATGGCTTTTCTAGCCTTCTTCTTTCTCCTTCCAAATTTGCTTGAGACCTCTTTTCTTGGGTCTTCAAATTTGGAACTCCTCAAGTGGATATTTTATTAGTCATCCTCTATCTTATTTCTAAAATATGCAAAGGGGATCTCCTTCTTGGATCTCCGTAATATTCAATATATATACTTTTGCTGCAACAAAGAACTAATTCCTACATGAGGAAAGCACATAGATTTTCAGTAAATCAAAGATGAAATTATTCTCTATCCGTTGTAGGAAGCTTCTCAACTTTTGAGAACTAATTTTTTAAAACAATAAACTTAGAAAATAGCAACCAAATACATTCAAATTTCTAGAACTCTAAAATCAATAAAATTTACTAGTTACTCTCAAAACTAGTGGAAATAAATCTATGTTGAATCCTAATATTCATGAGTTTTCCTTCAAACCTATGGAAATATTTTAGCCAAATAGCAATCTATAATATTATTAAATCTGTCAAAATTTTCAATAGGACCTCCTTCTTGGGTCTCTTAATCTCATTAATTTCAAGGTCTATCTTCAAGACCTATAAATTTCTTTCTATTCTGAATTTACTCTTGGAATAGGTAAATCTTAAAACTTCATTGGTTTTCCTTCAACACAATGAAAAATGCTATCTTCCTTGGGTTTCCTTCTATTTTAGATCTCTTAAAATTTACTAGTTTCTATTTAACAAGTGGAAGTATGCGTTGTAACTTTAACACTGGTGTAAGACAAAACCTTACTGTAGCTCTGATACCATTGTTAGCTTTTGATGCTAAATAATTAAGATAAAATGATCATAAGATCTAAAATAAAGGTGCAATATAAAATATAATATAATTATAATATTATAAACATATAAAACTCATAAATAACTTCAATAATAACTCATAGAATTACCATTAATAAATGCTCATGAAAATTGTATCTCCATTGAATAAAGGACCATACTTCCACACACTCTCTCTACAAATCCATATCTCACACTCACACTCATAGTTACATATATAATGGAATGTGACTCTTCATATGGAGAAATCTTAGAATTCACTCTTATAGAGACTCTTCATATTCCTATTCTATGGACTCATGGGCACATGGACTATTATGCATATTTACATTACCAAAATACTTTGCACACTCTAATAATACTTGTGTAATTATTACATTGCATGAAGTAAATACTCATACTCTAATCTAGGAAACTCTCCTAATATAAATATGTACCTAAGATGATACATTAGCATGTGCCAAATATATTCTAAAAAGTATTGTAGGTCCTCTCTAGTTATTTTCTTTCTTTAGCTACCACAAAAAGCAATCTTTGGCATCCTTTGCCACCCAAGAAACAAACCCAATGTAGAACATCTCAAAAATAATAATCAATAAAATACATGGGCTTTATATCGAGAGAAACAAGGGCCATAATATGCACTTTGGACAACACAAACTAACACATATGGATAAGCGTTATGGGAAATACTCTCTGAATCAACCCCACAAGTCTTCTATCCTTGGAATTGCAAAAAAACTACTTATAACAAAATCTAATTGTGGTGGATTAGCTAGGTCAAAAATCTAGGGAAGGTACTCACATGCACACAACATATTCAAACCAAAAATTTTGAAAATAAATGTTAACAAAAAAAAGAGGGCCTAAATAGCCATGGTAATTGTCAAGGAGCTCCTAGAAAAACTAAACTTAGAATACCTTGAACTACTAAATATTCTTTGAAAAGAGTGGTACAACCAGGAACCAACACTATGAGAGATCTAATAAGCTTCATGATTTTAGAAAAAATCTTCATGATTACATAACCTCCTACGTCACATCTTGGCACATCTAATAAGACTCTTCATTTATATACTTGACACTTAGTACTTATAACTTTTCACTTGTACACTTGACACCTCACACACCTCACACTTGTAATCTTCACACTTTTATACATACTTTAGATACACACTCTTACTAATCTAAATATTTAGAATAGTACCCAATGGTACTTCAATAATACTTAATATACCAAATAATGTAACACTTGCTAACACAAATTTTGAAATTACATATACTAAATCACCACAAAGGTGATATCATTTAGGTTAGAAATTATCCTTCTAAATATAATACCAGAACAACAAGGGATATTTGTACAAGGAAGATAAATTCTAGATGGTATAATTACAATACATGAAGGACTACAACAAACAATAGGAAGTGGTAAGAAAGGAATGATATTAAATTTGGACATGAACAAAGCATATGATAGAGTATCATAGAACTTTATGGATAAAGTTCTAGCCAAATTTAGATTCAATAGAAGGTGGAGATTTTAGGTGAGAAATTGTATTTCCTTCTCCAAATTCTCTATTATAATAAATGGCAGTCTAATTGGATATTTTAGAAGTAAAAGAGGATTAAATCAAGGGAATCCTCTATCTCCATACTTATTCATTATAATGGTAGAGGTATTATACATATGTATTAAGGCAACTCAAAATTTAGGAGAGATTATAGGCCTAAGATTAAGCTTTACCATACAAACAATTACCCATCAACAATTTGTGGATGACACAATTCTACTAGGGGTAGCAACTATGAAGGAAGCAAAAGGAATAAAGAGAATATTAGAATTATATTAGTAGGCATCACAACAAAAGATAAACTTGGAGAAGAGTAAGATATATTTTATAAACACACTAGAGAATAAATGGAGGAAAATATCCAAAATATTAGAATGTAGCATAAAATCTCTTCCAACCATCTATTTTGGGATGCTACTATTTTTAGGAATAAGAAATAGCAATATGTGGATCCATTAGTTTGAAAAACTTAAATAAAAAATAGCAAGTTAGAAAGGTTATTTCCTAATACAAGAAGGAAAAGTATAATTGTTGAAGAGCACACTACTATCTCTTCCAATATAGTTGCTATCAATGCTCAACGTTTCAAGGAAAATTATGAATACACTAGAAATAATTCAAAATATATTCCTATAGTTGTGGAAATAAGGTAAACTTATAATTCCATTAGTATCATGGAAAAGGGTATGTATACCAATACTACAAGGAGGGCTAAGATTAATAAGTATAAACATTATGAATAAATTATTGGTAGCAAAAATAGGATGGAGAATAATGTAGAGAGTGAGGAATTATGGGTGAAGATATTATTGCGTAAATATATGAGAAATAATAAAATAGAGAAAATTAAATCAATTAAAGATCTCTATAGGGGACTAGTAATCTGGAATCATATAGTAAGAGGTAGGGAGGTCCTATGATGAGGAAAAAAATGGAAAATTGGAAAAGGAGATAAAGTGTATATCTAGGAGGCTACATGGCTAGATATTATCCCATTAGTAAAGGATAATAAATTCACAATAATTAGAGATGAAGTATAAAGTAAGTATGAAAGTAGGGTACAAGAATTGATAGAGAGGAAAGAATAATTCATAAGATAAAAGAATTTTGAGGGCAATTCTCAAAATAAAGTGTAGAATATGCTCAATCTCAAACTAATATCCTACTTCTTGAGTAATATAATGAAGGAAGATACCATAATATGGGGGAATAGTGAAGAGGGTGAATTCAATGTCAGATCAGCCTATGAAGTATGGATGGAAAAACTAGAATATGGATTCCCATGGAAAAATATGGAATAACAAGACAATACTAAAAATGACAATATTTGTGGTTGGCATTCCAAAATAAAATAATAACAATGGACCACCTTTGAAAGTGAGGATTAAAAATGATTAATATATTTCCATCAGGTGAGAAAGAGGAAGAATTAGTAATCCATATTTAGGAGAGACCATTCAAAGGTAAGAAACTAAATATTATATGGTATTTAATACCATTCCATTTTGATTAGGGAATACATCTAGAAAGAAATAGGAGAGTTTTTAGGAATAAAAGAAGATCAATATAAAAACATATGCAAGGTATTAATGGTAGTATTAGTGAAAATATCTTTGTAATAAAATTAGGAAGTGGTAGAGAGGATAAAGAAGAAGAAAAGAGAGCAAGGAAATTGTGGACATGCATAGGGCAAGGAAGAAATTCACTGCTAAAGATAAGTAGAAAAAAATACGATGGAAAAAATCATAGGATACTTGGATAAAATTGAATTTTGATGGTGCATCAAAGAGAAACACAAGAAAATCATAAGGGGGATGTCATTAGGAATGTAGAGGGAGTTATAATGGGATCATATGCTAGGTTTTATGGGGTACTAACTAGTCATGTAGTAGAAGCTAGAGTAGTACATGAAGGAATCAAGTTGGAAAAAAATATGAAAATTAAGAAGTTGATAATGGAAGAGAATTCATTGAATATATTAATTAGTATTAAAGGAACAAGTTGAGTTAGCAAGGAAGTGAAACTATCCAATAGGTTGATAAAATACTTAGAAAATTTGAGGAGGTCAAAAATAAAGTAACTAATTGGTTGGAAAATTAGGGAACACTAAGAGAAGAGGATAATAGGTGGATCACACTATATCTTCTTCCATGCGATTTAGTCAATTTGGGGGAAAAATAAAAAGACTTAAGTATTAATAGAAGGGATAAGTTATTGATTATGGAGCCTAATTAAATCAGAGGCCTTTGTTTCAGCCGCACTTGGACCCACTATGTGAAAGAGGGGGGGTTTATGGGGGGCATTAGCCCCCCTACTATTGTCGCCAGGGGGTCCAGGGGGGGCAGCGCCCCCGAAGCTAAAAATAGATGTTTTTTCCTCTATATAAATCTGGACCATTTAATATTAGGTCATAGATCGAACGGTAGATTCTAGGCAAGTTTTTTACCCTAAAATTGTAATGCATTATTATAAGATGAGGTTGTACAGCGACTAAAAATGTAATGAGGTGTGAGACTGTGTATAGAGGGGTTTTTTGGATAGAATACAAAGGGCCTGGTTATTTTCTCCATAGAGTAGCCCGATTTGGGTGAACCACGTTATATCTGTGTCTATTGTGTGTTGAATATTTTCTTTTGTGTTTATTTCTATATTATATTATTACTCGTATTTTATACTTTAATCCTAACAACTAGTATCAGAGCTTAGGGTTTAAAAAATTCACTTGAAAGGAGGGTTTCCAGTTCGAGTGGGAGCAATAGCAGAAGAAGGTAGATTTAGGGTTGAGAAGTTCAATGGCCAAAACTACCAGCTATGGAAGATGCAAATGGAGGATTATATTTATCAAAAAGATATTTACCTACCATTATGCAGAGTAGCAAAGAAGCTAACATCAATGACTGATGAAGAATGGGAAGTTCCAGATAGAAAAGCACTAGGAATTATACGATTGTGCTTGGCATCATCGGTGGACTTAAATATTTCAAAGGAAAATACAACGGAGGGTTTAATGAATGCATTGGCTAAACTATATGAAAAAATCTCGGCTTCGAACAAGGTATTTATTATGAAATGTTTATTTAATATGTAGATGTTAGAAGGTGGGTCTATTACTGATCATTTAAATGAATTTAACACGGTTACAAATTAGTTAAGCTCTGTAGGAGTAAACTTTGATGATGAGGTTAGGGCTCTCTTGATTTTGTGCTCATTGCTAGAAATATGGAATGGCTTGGTAATGGTTGTGAGTAATTTTATCTCTGGTTCAAATACTTTAAAGTTTGATGATGTTATTGGTGTTATCCTTAGCAAGGAAATGCGATGGAAAAGCATAGGTGAAACATCGGGTCATGCTTTGACTGTAAATAATAGGTGGAGACAAAGGGAGAGAGGAAAAATCTCAAGGAATCATGGAAAATCAAATAAAGGTAGATCCAAATCCAAATAGAAGTAGTTAGAATGCCGCCATTACAAGAAGAAAGGACACCTAAAAAGAGATTGTTGGAATCGAAAAGAAAAATAGGGAGAAGAAAAACAGGGTAATCAGGAAGTAAAAGTTGCAGTTGATGTATTGCCAGATGCTTTAATTCTTTCACTAGATAATATTAGTGATTCTTGGGTGCTAGATTATGGTGCATCATATCATGCCACATCCCATAGGAAATATTTTCTAGATTATGTTCAGGGTTATTTTGGACATGTCTATCTGGGTGATGATAAACCATGTAAAATAACAAGAAAGGGTAACATACAAATAAAGTTACCAAATGGAAACCAATGGTTTTTGAAAGAGGTAAGGCATATTCTTGAATTAAGAAGAAATATAATTTCCATAGGGTAGTTGGACAGTGAAGGATGTACAGTTATATTCTTAGCAAACTCATGGAAGGTTACAAAAGGAAATAAGGAAGGTGCATTGTTTGTATGCACTGGTAATACTGACCTTTCTATTTCTTTAGCTTCTATAGGAGTGGATACAAATTTGTGGCATCATAGGATTGGGTACATGAGTGCGAAGGGGATGCAAATTCTCCATTCAAGAAATTTGTTGCCAAGTCTGAAGCAGGTTGATTTAGACTTCTGTGAGAACTGCATTTATGGAAAATAGAAAAGAGTCAGATTTCTTAGATTTGGAAAAGAGAAGAAGAGTGAAAAGCTAGAGCTTGTACATTCAGATGTATGGGGACCAGCTCAGGTATCATCTCTTGGTGGCTCTCATTATTATTTTATGTTTATTGATGATGCAACTAGAAAAACATGGGTTTACTATATTCGAAATAAATCAGATATTTTTAATACATTTAATAAATGGAAAGCTTTGGTTGAGAATGAGATAGGAAATAAGCTAAAGTGTCTCAGATTTGATAATGGAGGTGAGTACTGTAGCAAATATTTTGATAGTTATTGTTCATACCATGGGATTTGTAGAGTGAAGACGGTTCCAAGAACTCCACAAGAAAATGGCGTGTCAAAAAGGATGAACATGACTATCATGGAACATGCTAGGTACATGAGAATACATGCAGGATTGCCCTTACAATCTTGGGAAAATGCTGTGGATATTGCAGTTTATTTAATAAACATAGGATCTTCAAGTTCCCTAGATGGTAGGATTCCAAAAGAGGCATGGATAGGTAAACCTATTAATTACTCATTTTTAAAGACTTTTGGTTGTGAAGCTTTCATGCATATTAGTAAAGAAAATCGAACTAAACTTGAGGTAAAATCCAAGAAGTGTTTTTCATTGGATATGGATTTAATGATTTTGGTTATCATTTTTGGGATTATGCAAATCACAAAATCATTAGGAGTAGAGATGTAATATTCAATAAGAAGGTCATGTATAAGGATCAGTTGTAGAAAAAGAAACAAGAAAAGGAAAACACAAAATACACAGTGTTTGATGAAATTGAAACTCCAAAGGTGCTATAAAATCAACAACAACAGTAGCAAGTAGCACCTCAAAATCCTACAACTATTGTTAGAAAATCTACCAGGATAAGTAGACCTCCTGTACGTTACTCTCTGTAATTATATTATGTATTATTGTCTGACTCTAGTGAACCAGAAACATATGAAGAAGCAATGTAGGTAGAAACCAAGAAGTGGGAGCAAGGCATGGAAGAGGAGATGGAATCTTTGATAAATAATAAAAATTGAGATCTGGTCCAATTTCCTATAGGAAAAAGAGCATTGCAAAAGAAATGGGTTTACAGGGTGAAAGAAGAAGATGGAGGTAAAAATACGTATAAGTCTAGACTGGTTGTAAAGGGTTTTGCACAAAATAAAGGTATTTATTATGATGAAATTTTTATCCTATTGTTAAAATGACTTCAATTAGAACTGTTTTAAGCTTAGTGGATGAAGAGGATTTACATATTGAACAGTTAGATGTAAAAACAAATTTTCTCCATGGGGATTTGGAGGAAGAGATTTATATGTAGCAACCACAATGGTATGAGGTCAAAGGAAAGGAGGAATTGGTATGCAGGTTGAAAAAGAGCCTGTATGGCCTGAAGCAAGCTCTAAGATAGTGGTATATAAAATTTGACAGGTTTATGTCAGATCAAGGTTATAGTAGATGTTATTCTGACCACTATGTTTATTTTAACAGAATGGATAATGGTAACTATATTATCTTGTTATTGTATATAGATGATATGGTTGTTGCAGGGTCTAACATGCAGGATATAATTGTACTCAAAATAAAATTGGCAGAGTCATTTGAAACAAAATATTTGGGTGCTGCAAAGCAAATCCTTGGTATGAGAATAAAAAGAGACAAGAAAAATTGTAAATTAACATTATCTCATAGTAAGTACATTGAGAAGGTGTTGGAAATATTCAGTATGTAGAATGCAAAACCTATTAGCACACCTTTGGGAAATCATTTCAAACTGACAAAAGATATGTGTCCTAAGATACGGGAGGAGATGAACTACATGTCCAAGTTTTCTTATTCATCAGCAGTTGGTATTTTGATGTATGTGATGGTGTGTACAAGGCCAGATATTGTACATGTAGTGGGAGTTATGAGCATGTTTATGAGCGATCCAAGAAGAAAGCATTAGGAGGCAGTGAAGTGGATTATTAGGTATTTTTTTAAGCGAAAAAACCCTTGTGAGGCTGCCTTGGTCTGAGAGACCACGAACAGGGTGTTCTACACCGTCAAAGTCACCCAGGAGTCGCACCCGACCCTGCTCGCATCAACATTATCAATTGGATTTTGGATACCCAATTTAGCTTTTTGGTAGGGTGGAGATTTGAACCTGGGACCTCTCTTGGAGGATTTCCCTCTCCTCTCCAACTCACCTACAAAACCTGGGTGGATTATTAGGTATTTGAGAGGTACTGTAAATCAGGTATTATGCTTTGAAGGATCTAATACTACTTTACAAGGATATGTTGATTCAAAAATGGTAGGTGATATAGACATCAAGAGGATTACCATAGGGTATGTTTTTATTATAGGTAAAATTGCAATAAGATGGATTTCAAAATTATAGAAGGTTGTTGCACTATCAACAACAAAAGCAGAGTATGTTGCTATTATAGAGGCTAGTAAGGAGATGATTTGGTTACAAAGGTTTATGGAGAAGTTGGGAAAGAAGCGGAAGAATAACACATTATATAGTGATAGTCAGAGTGTCATTCATCTTGCAAAGAATTTAGATTTCCATTCCAGGACTAAACACATACATACCAAGTACCATTTCATATGCTCAGTTTTAGAATATGGACAGTTAAAACTGGATAGCTGAAATCCTGCAAATATGTTCACAAAGGCAGTAACCAAGGAGAAACTGAGTTCCTACTTAGTTTCAATTGGTCTTCAAGCATGACAGTAAAATATGAGAAAATTTCTAAGCCCAAATTTGAAGCATAGTTTAGCAAGTGCAGTAGTGGTGGAGTTGCTATGATCAGTCTCCAAGTGGGAGATTGTTAATTATGGAGTCTGATTAAATCAGAGGCCTTTATTTTAGCTGCACCTGGACCCACTATGTGAAAGAGGGGGGGTGTAGAGGGGCATTAGCCCCCCCTACTACTATCACCAGGGGGGTCTAGGGGGGGCAATGCCCTCAAAGCTAAAAATAGATGTTTTTTCTCTATGTAAATCTAGACCATTTGATATTAGGTCATAGATCAGACGGTATATTTTAGGCGGGTTTTTTACCCTAAAATTGTAATGCATTATTATAATAGGAGGTTGTACGATGACTAAAAAGGTAATGATGTGCGCGACTGTGCATAGAGGGGTTTTTTGGATGGAATACAAAGGGCCTGGTTATTTTCTCCATGGAGTAGCCCTATTTGGGTGAACCACGTTATATTTGTGTCTATTGTGTGTTGAATATTTTCTTCTATGTTTATTTCTGAATTATATTATTGCTCGTATTTTATGCTTTAATCCTAACATAAGTAAAGACTACATGGATAGTAAAGTCATTAGGAATTTGAAGTCTCATAACACAAGATTTAGATATAGAAACTTATGATGGTCAACATATGTGTTGTTGAATTTAATAATGACAGTTCTATTTAGGATTAGTTTTTATCTAAAGCTTACAATTTGTATAATATTTTAAAATTTTAAGTAGGTTTATTAGTTTTTAAAAGGGAGTGGACATTTTCAAACCTATATTAAGTAGAAAATAATTTGAAGTTTTTGTGATGTAAAGTCTCGCTAGTGCAACTATTATGTAACAAGGTACACGACCCTTTAAAAACCCTATTTTTATCAATATCATATATATGTATATATATATATATATATATATATATATATATATATATATATATATATATATATATATATATATATATATATATATATATATATATATATATATATATATATATATATATATATATATTGGAATATTATATGATCTAATGAGATTTTATCTAATTTCAAATTAAGAGTCCAATTCATTTAAAATGATCATATCCATTAATCACAATGTAAAGGTTTCTTCTTACATAAATTGGATCAACATCATATGAAAATATCAAGAGTATCTTTTAAATTCACTATATTATTTTAATGAATATAGTAGTATCACAATTAAAATATAGTTTATGATGTTAAAGTTATTATCAATATTTAAGACTTTGATAATGAGATATTGGGTTTAGGCACACTCAAGTATATAACCAAGAGCATCAAGAATGAGAACATAGATATAAATGGAAAGAAAAAAACCTTATCTAATATAATATATTTGAGATGAAAGGATTTAGTTATGGAGCCATTGATCATTTAAGTTGATGCATTTTAGAAGAGGAATTTAATATAAGAAAATTTTGAGTACTAAAATCAAGTCATTCTAGGATTTCAAGGTAAAATCAAATTCACTTAATCATAATGTTTAAGTTTATCATAATCAATATTTGATAGTAACCCATATGTACTAATAATGTTATATTTGGATAGGCATCTCTTCAAGCATGAATAATATTATCTATTTTGATAAGCCTTTATTTAAGAAATTTGCTAAATCCTCGCTCTATTATCCATGGGGATATGTTTAATTTTATTAGCCAGGGCTTTGAAAAATACTTTGTATCCTACATTGAAAAATATGGGATGCAAAAATAGAATGGATTTAATCCTATAACATTTAATATAAGATAAATAACATTAAATTTAAGACCTTATATTCATATCTCATCAATTTTACTATGCATGTTTAATAAAATAAACTTAATAGAAGGATATAGAACTTGTAAAACTTAGTAGTCCATTAAATATTTTATCATTATCATATTTCATATACAATAGAGAGATATTAATCTATTCAAAGGTAAGATAGATGCTCATCATTATATCTATTCTCTAGGGAAACGTTATGGGCAATACATATTTGGATATATTTTTTAACTTCTTGTTATTTGATAGTTATCTTTGGATATTAATGCCATGGCTATTCCCAAACCTAAGGATAAGATCAAAAATATTAATATTAAAGAGTCAAAATCATTCAAGGATAAGTAAATTACTTATGGGCATTGTAAAAGAGATGGTGACCATTCCAATAGTGGCCTTATCTATTTTTATAGATTATAAAAATTATAAAAAGTTAGGCCTTGATGACAGTCTTCTTAGCATGTATCATGATATTTAGGGTACTCCCCTCTAATACAACAAATGTAAGTACATACAACTTATTTGTTATATTTTTTTTTTAGGAATGTATTTTAAAGTTTTGATCCCCTAGGCATATAACTAATTTTACCATCTACTCTTATACTATAGTCATCCACCTAATGGAGAGTGAGTTGTTATTGGCAATGGTTTTGCCTTATAAGTTTCTAGTTGTGGAAAAAATGCTATCAGTGGATCCAAATATGGATATGTCATTTATGTTGTAGGAGTTAGACCTAATATATTTTCTATATATTGCATCAATCATAATAAAAACAAGGTTATATTTTATTTAAATTATTGGATTATTAAAGATATAGATGACCATTCTTAAGTTATTGCTTTAGATTATGGTGATGATGCTAATCATGTTAAATGATGATTTTAAAGTTAGGCACATTGACAAAACCAATTCTACTCAAGAACCTTGGAATTAGTAGTTATGGTATATAAAATTGGATCCTTAATTCACATAAATCATATTTGCATGATATAAGGCATTCTATAGATTGATCTAATTTTTGACGTTTATGAGGGATGTGTATTGGACAAGCATCATTTTGAGTTGATTCCTAAGTATAGATTATGTTGTACCTCTTATAATTTGGACTTGATCCATATCAATATTTGTGATCATATGGATATTCAAAATTTATAGAAAATAGTCATTTCATCATCTTCATTGATGATATCATGAGGGTTGTTTGGGTCTATACCATCTAACCTAAGGATAAATATTTGGACAAGTTAAAAAAATTAAAAGCCCTTTTGGATAATTAGAGGAAAAGGAATATTGATTAGTTGAGGAAAAACCAATATGGATAGTATTACATATATAAGTTCAAGGAGTTCTTAACTTCTCATGGTATTTTCTACACCATATTACTCATTATATTCCTAAATAAAATGGGGTTAGTGACTAAAAAATAGAGCAATCATGGAGATGGTTTGATATATGATTGATGATAGTTCTAGTAATATATTATACTTTGGTTAGATGTAGTTTATTGTATAGTGTAGTATAATTAATAATACTATTCTACTTGTGTTGTTAATGGCATGACTTCCTTTTAAAGTTTCACAAGGTAGAATTTTACTATTCTCATTTTTGGCTATAAGTTTGAGCATATTTAATTGAAATTCTCAAACTTGACTACATCATTTGGTATTAGAATAGGTTATAAAAGGACATGACACATTGGGAAAGAGCATGAGTACCAAGAATGATCCAAAATACTATAAATTCTAACATAGTTGATATGCTAAGAGGGAGTACCACTAGGTTGAACACCATTGAGAAAACATAGAGAAGAGGGATCCATGTGGAAGATGCTAGTGATGATGAGGAAGAAGAATCAATTCAAAAATATGAAGAATAAGGCCCAATGGATGAACCAAAGAATAGATTCTTAAAGGCTATCACTAGAATGGCTAGCAAGCCTAGGATGGAGATCTCATTGTACAATGGAATTTTAAACCTTGAAGGGCTCATATATTGGACCACAAGGATGGAGAAGTATTTTTAATTTGAATCGATGAAAGAACCCAAAAGGGTAAAATTTTGTTTTACAAAGTTGAAAGGACATGCATTCTTATGGTGCGATCATAACGAAATAGAGAGATAAAGAAAGGAAAAAGTAAAGATAGAATCTTAGGATAAAATGGTTGGTAAGTTGAAAATAAAATTCCTTCCATTAAAATACCAATTGGGTCTTTTCAAGATGTTACAAAATCTAAAGAAAAAAGAGTTGAGTGTGAAGGATTACATTGAGGAGTTCTACAAGCCTAATTTTTGGGCCAACCATGTTGAAGACAATGAAGAGAAAATAACAACCTATATCAATGGGTTTTATATGTTAATTCAAGATAAGTTTGGAATGGTTAAATTAAAATCCATAAAGAAGCTTAGAAATGAACATTAAAATAAAAAGAGAAGTTGTCTCTAAGGCAACAAAATAATTCGAGAGGAAGAGGAAATCTCTCTTGAGGAAGAATAAAAGGCCCTAGAATAAGAGGGTAACAAATAAAATAATATGCTAGATCTTCACACACTAATAATTTTAGCTAAAACAATCAAGAAAGATGAGAGTCATCGAGGAGAAGATGTGGTTATGGTAGAGGTTTCTCAGGTAATTTCTTTAGATGTGGAGAAGTAGACTAGGAATTTTGAATACCCATCAACACAATAGGGTAGCAATAAAGGGAAGGTATAAATCATGTTACACAAGTGGATGAATAAAGTATTGCCTCACCAAAATACATACAAGAACTAGAACAAGGAGAATCTCTTATGATGAAGAAAGTATTGTTTAAACTAAGTAAAGAGGAGCATGACCAAGTGCAAAAAATAAATATTTATAAAAATATATGTACATCAAAAAGGAAGTGTTGAAAAGCCATTATTGATAATAAGAGTACACATAATTTAGTATCTATAAAAATGGTAGAAAGTATTAGGATGAAGATAATTGAACACCCAAATCCATATGAGGTCTCATGGTTGCAAAAGGCACATTAAACTTTGGCAAGTGAACAATATATGATAAAATTACAAATTGGTTCTTATAACAATGAGATAGTATGTGATATTAGGCCTATGGATGCTTTTCATGTTTTTTTGGGAAGGCCATGAAATTTGATAGAAAGGCAAAGCATTATGTCTGTATGAATACCTACACAATTGTGAAGGATGGCAAGAGGTACACATTGTATCCATTAAAGTATAGAGAGGATGAATCTAAGATTATGTTGTTGGAAACAAACAAAGAGAATATTATGTTATTTCAAAGAGATAGTGGGCTGATATTGAATCAAAGTGATCAAAATTTGGTTGAGTAGACAATTGATGAATTTTTATTAGAATATCTAGTAGCAGAGAGTTAGTATATTACTTCACATTATTCTCTTGAAGAATTATCTAAATATATAGACAATGATGTAATAGTATAATCCATTCACAATAAATAGATTCAAGTTGAGTTAATGGATGCATTAAAATTAAAGTTTAAGAGGCTATAAAAGGTGTTGTAACACATCAAAGTGATGAAATACCAATATCAACTACACCTAACATAATATTGAAGAAGCGACAATGTGAAATAAATACTTATAATGAAGAGAATATAAAATCTCAAGATGGGCAGAGCAATAAAAGTAGTTTGAATCTTACTCAACATGATAATTTATGTGAGATAGATCCATGCATGGTAGAGGAGAAAAAACAAGAAAAAATAAGTTCTAGAAGAATTCATGGAACGTGAAGATTTACAAAGTCAAATCATTGCTCAATAATCTATAGTTCATGAATTTGAATTAAATCCTAGAGCTAATGCAATAATATTGGAAGCTAAGGATGAAGCCTAGATGTAATTTCATCTAGATCTTATTTTATAATATTTTTTCTGGTCTATTTTTATCCATATTACGATTTTAGTTGGATCCAATTTTTATAATATTTTATCTTCGATCATTTTTTGGAGAATTACAATAATTGCTTGTTTTGCATTGCCAGAAGTTGAAGTTTTTCTTGCTAAAGCAATTTCATGCCCATTTTATAGTTATGAGTGATAATGTTTTACATGTTTTGCATTACCAAAAGTTGGAGTGGTGTTTGTTGAAGCAATGTCAAAGTTATGAGAGGAGATGTTTTCATGTTTGGCTCGTGACAAGGGTTTCAAGAGAAAAATTATGGTTTTTGATAATTCTAGAGGGTTTATATTAGACCAATAGATGAAATGATTGAGTTGGATAATTTTTGACAGATTAAAAGGTGTCATATGAGCCCAGTCAGCAAAATGTATCATATCTTGATAGTTTGGAAGTGTTTTAAAAATCCAATGGGTAAAAGTTTTCATATTTTTATGTTGTTAGTAGTTCCAGAAGTTAGAATTGTATTAAATTTGAATTTGTAATCCAAGTTAGTAGGTGAAATTAGTAATTTAATTAAAATTTATACTGTTGATCTTAAATTTATTTTTTTGTGATCTTTTTTTATTTATCTGGCTGCAAGGTTGACTGTCTTTTAGTGTTCTCAACCTTGAATACATCAATACACATTAAAATGGAATGCATAAGTTTACAAAATTAGCAATAAGTAAATAAAGAAAAAAATCATAGAACATTTCATTATAATGCCTCAAACATAAAATCAAATGAAGAAGGATGTAGTAAAGGCTCATAAAAGGGTAGTTTAGTTTGACTTGAGACTAAATTGTTTAATATTTTTTACTTGATATTTATGTTTCACTTAAGTTAATAATAATACATGTTATATTTTCCATAAGTTTTTCATGCCAAATATCAAATAATGATGAATAAAAGATACTTAAATTATAATTTGGCCTGATCTTTTTAACTTATTGTAATATATATAAAATATCTTGATGGCAGATCTCATTATAATAAGATATTGGCATGATCCCATATATGAAAAAATTAATTGAAAGTTGGCATCTTATATAGATGTTATCCCTCTTGGTTTTCAATTTTTTTGTATATTATTTATTTGCAAATCTATGTTCTTATATGTCATTGTTGCTAATTCCTAAGACTAGTTATGTTCCACTCTTAGAGTGATGGTGTCACTTGAAGAATGTTACCTAAATATAATGTTGAGGCTCTTTTAGACCTAAAATTCTAGCAATTGGAACTATATTGATGCTATGATAGTGTAACCACCAAAAAGGCTTCACATGATATTGCAATTGCTATAATGAAGTAAAACTGGGCATTCATACACAAATTGACAAATATGAAAGAAATTAAATGAAATGCATCTTTTATTCCTCTTTGAATCAATTCATTCTCTTTTACAAATCAATCCCTCTTAGGGATACCACTTTGATACTTTGATTACAAAATATCTAATCCCTTTCTAGGGTAGATGCAAATCAAATGCCTTCTAGGGTGACACAAACTGCTCTAGGGTGGAGTCGACCCTCTTCTTCGCATTGAGGAAGGAATTGGATGATTTGAATCTCCTTCGATATCTATTCCCTATGATCAATAAACAAACATAACATGTCAAAAGCAAAGGTAACCTCTCTTGATGAGGTATTTTAAGAAAGTTTCACAAAAGGATGCCATGACAAGCATATAATCAAGAAAATGAGTAAATAATAGTAAACCTATGTTAATCATGAAATATAATCATTAAGAATATTCAAGAAAACATGTATTGTCTATCTACTGGATTAGTTAACAAATAGGAAGCAAAGGTTCACAAAACAAGCCACAATTACACTGATTATCAAATTGACAACATGAAAGTACACCTACTTCAAATGCTTAATCCAACTGGTCATATGTCTCTAAAACACTAATTGAACCTATATTAAGCCTAACATGATCTAACTACTTAATTTACAAGAAATAAAACAAGGAGATCTATGGCCACTTTCTCATCGTGGGTTTGAGATGTGGTCAGCACTGTAGCCCATGACTGACAACCATGGTGAGGCTCTGAATAGATTTGCCCTCAAAATTAGGGCTTCCTCTATGATCTACGTTGCCAAATTGATGGGAAAAGGGTTGCCTCTGTGTCCTATGATAGGTTTGGTGGTTGAATTATTCAATTGGGCCTTCGTTTTCTTGGATTCACATTTCTCTACATTCTAGCTCCTTAGGGCATCCATGACACAAGTTGGCATGATGCTTGATGAATTGGAAACAAATATCTCTCAATACACTCAGGTTAGTATACAATTCGATAGGACTTCACTACTCTAATCTCCAACACACTTCATGATATCTTTGCCCTAATTTTAAGGGGTACTTATAGGATTTCCCAAGGGCTAGGGGTGGCTTCCTCAAGAAGCCAAGATCAAGATTGGGTAGTTGAGTCTGTTGAATAGAAGTTTCTGGATCCTTCCTCGCTCAAACCGCTCCAATCCGCAACCAATTGGCCATTGCAACCATATTTTGGGGTAGAATGAAGGCCAAATGAACTTTAGTCCTAACTTTGGGTGTCATCTATGGTTAGCACTGCTAACCACATGTATCAGTCGTGGTACCCAATTGATAGATTAAGGGCCACAACTGTCAACCACGGCTAGTACTACCTAGGCACAAAATATCCAATTGAGCAGTAAAAACCACTGCTATACTTTGGGTTTGTCCAAAGGTCTTCCATATGGTCTTGTAGCATGTCCCATATGAGTAGTCACCATCGACATGATGCATTTTAGGTGTCTACAGATTCCCCTTTTGAGATGTGTTGTGAGATCAAACAATACGCGAGCAAAAATACACCACCTAAAATGATGTCGAAGGTTGAATGATGATCATTTATTTGATAAAAATTAGATGCCTTAGGTCCATCAAAAGGATGCACACCTTAGAATAATTGCTTCCAACTGGGTGAAATGCTTACATTTGATAGAGCTTGCACTCGTTGTTAGGCATTTGGGTAGCTTTGGTTCTACAATAGTACTTAGGCTTATACAATAGAAAGGAGGAGAGCTACAAACTAACTATCATATTTTCTATTTACCCCAAGAAGAGGGGTAAGCTTATAATAGCTATTGACAATGATTCACAAGGACGAACACAATTTTGACAAGATTAAGGGATCTACAATTTTAGGGATCTTCTATTGATTTTTATTATGAGGGTAATGATAATGAATGAATCAACGAGGTCGCTTTACCACTATGAAATATCTGAACAAAATTAGAATTTTAGCATTTAATTACTTGGCTAGGCCTAGTTCATATTATGATTGCAACTGTTAATAGTAATTGCACATTCCTATCCCATGGAGCGGTCGGGCTACAATAGCCTTCTTAAGGAATCAAAATGATACAATACCAATTAGATGTATGTTGAATCAATTTGTCGATGATTTGCTGAAAATATATCATGGGAGAAATGACATGAAATACATCATTCCTATGGAGCGTTCTAGCCTTAAAGGCCTTCTTTGGGATTGAAAAGAAGCATATCAAATCAACGATGACAATTTTTCCCCAAATGTCCTTATGGTTAATTACTCATCTCACCAGATTGCATGGAGCATCAGTTGTTGCAACCACCAAGTGTCTAGGGTAAATAGCTATATACGAGGTGCATTTGGCTTTTGATTATTTGATTGTTTTAGTTACTTTTGAATTTTATGTTTTTTTTTTAGGTTTAATAGGGGTGTTTAAAATGCCACCTAAGAGCTTTTATCTTATGCAATTTAAGGAAATTACACTTAATTTTCTAATCACGGCTCTCCCCCGTGGGCCATTTTGCTTGTCATGGCCAAAACCTATGGTCGAAAAACCCTAATTCGGGGACCGCGAGTGTCAGCTGCGGCTCGACATGAATAGGTCTAGCTATAAAGGGGCCCATTTTGGGTAAAAAGTGTCATTTTAACCTTTATTAACCAATCAAACTAAGATCTTTGGAGGTAAAACTTTGAAACTAACCTAGAACGCTGCTAAAACTCACACCTGATTACCTAACTTCACACCGATGGCAGAACAAGGGGAAGCATCGACCATCGGGAGAGCTAGGGGTTCAAAGGTAACTCATGAATTGAGACTTCGCATTTGATTTTTGGTTAAAATGAATCTCACTAATCGGTACATGAATCACACTAAATTATTTGCAATGAACCTTACATTAGGTTAGGATTTAGCTTAGGATAGCTAAGGGGTGGGGATTTTTTAATTTTTCTAGGTTTTTAGGGCATGAACGAACCCATCTAGGGTTTTTTTTGCTAGTTGTGGGTGGCAGCTGTGGTACCTAATTGGCAGATTGGGTACAGTGACTGTGAACCATGGTAGGGTTTAAAATCCAATGGTCATATTTTTGACCGTTGGGCCGACCACGACTTTGACCCATGGTGCCCAATTTTGATAGCATTTATCAATTTTTTTTTGAGTTTTTGGACTTTGATGGGCAACTAATGCTACTTGCTATTATTTTAAGGCATGTTTTTTATTTTTATTGAAATTTTTTATCATTTTGGCACATGTTATTGCACTTTTTAGGCTTTTTAATAATTTTTAGGTTGATTTTAAAGTGTTTTTAATATTTTTTGCTTTTATTTTATTCTTTTTATCTAGTCTTTGAATAATAGAGCAAGGGAGACCGATCTCCTTCACAACCTATACCCACTACTATCTCATGCTGATCAAGAGTGGTTTGGAGCTATTGGTTTTGGGTATATACTGGATCTCCCACCCCTCCAGGTAGACCATGCTTATTTGACTGCTTTGACCCATCGTTGGGACGCATGGACCAATATATTCCACCTACCCACAGGTGGAATTATGGTTACACTCGAGGATGTGTACGATATATTTTGGCTACCCATTGATGGTCTACCCATAACTGTCTCTCCATTTACGGTGAGGAAGGTCATCTTCGATGCCATATTTAGAGGTCAAAACATGGAGGCACAAGGCTCCATCCATCATGGTGGCATCCATGTTTTGGACTGATATGAGGCATAGGTATTCTCACAATGAGAGACTATGTTTATGCATTTAGTGATCAGGTTGCCCTACTAGACTCTTCAGGAGTAAGGTTACCTTAGAACCTCCTAGCTTACGTCCACCCAATTATGGCTAGCTCAATGAAGGAGCTAGTCATCCTATCCTAGGGGAGTGCTCTACTTGCAAAGTTATACCGTGAGCTCTTTCAGATCACCCATCAGAGTAGGGTTGGCATAGGTTGTAGCCTCCTATTATAGATATGGGGTTGGTAGCACATCGAGATAGAGAACCCCACGGAGCTAACCCTTCATATTACTACTATTTACGATGAGCATCAATGCTACGTAGCTTGTTGGCATTGGGAGTAGGAGGTATTTCGAAGCAGATCACATGTCAAAGACTTGATATATTACATTGGCCAGTTCACACAGCTCTACTCATATGATGTAGAGTGGCGTCTCTGTATGGATTGCTGTGTGGGAGGAGGTAGCTAGATACCTATGTTGGGCATGTAGGGATAGGTGGATTATCGACCGCAAGGCCGAATGGCATGAGTATCACTACTTATCATGAGTACTTCACCAATTTGGGATTAGACAGGACATCTCGGTGATGCCCACCATATACAGACACCTAGTCCTGGAGAGGGATCTCGCATGGCCTACAGTTACTCCTTTGGGATAGGAGGATGATGCTTTTTAAGATATGGGGGTTAGAGAGGTAGGAACCACTCTAGAGTACGATGGGTGGTGGGCTGATATAGAGTGGCACGGGGTGGGACCCCTTGATCGGCCAATCAAAGGATTCACTATAGAAGGCAGGGATGGTAAGAAGGTAGATCCATATGGATGCCATACTCAATAGATGACTGATGACTAAGGTGTAGTAGTAGAGGCCGTCTAGGTGGACATAGAGGAGGAGGCTCTGGATGAGGGTGAGACGACATCTGATAGCAATATTGGTCAGTTACGTGTATAGGTAGCTAATTTGTAGAGTCATATTGGGTGACTCTAGATGCAAATTTTACATAGGGATACGTCTATCACCGTACTAGAGGTAAAGCTGTCTCATGGTGAGAGGCAACTATAGTAGTTGGCAGTTGATAGGGCAGATCTCTTGGCCTAGGTTACAGTGGCACAAACACAAATCTAAGAACTCACCAGCGAGCATGATATGGAAAAGGCATGATTGAGTGTAGCTACTACCAAGAGAGATTTGTTCTGGATACAAACGAGAGATCCTTCATCATATCATATGGTCATGTTGCCTCCAGCTATGCCATACTTATTGTTACTAGGTGGCTGTAATCCCATGACAGAGATCTAGCGATTACAGTCCCTCATGAAGGAGGGGTATGAGAGGCACACATGTAGATTAGCCTACATAGATCAGCTAGAGGGCTATATTAGATTGATTTGTGGGCAGGTCCCAGAGGACCCTCATGCTTTGAATACACATCATAGCAGGTCCAAGACTAGGGTGACGGGGCACTCTTCTGTGAGTTCAAGCTAAAATATCCATAGGACCGAGAGGACACACAAGTCCTCTAGTACACATGGTACCAGCTCACACAAGAGCCATAGGGATGGCAGGGATGATGGTGGTGACTCTCAGGTTGGGGGTGCAAGCCCGTATAGTACATATCTTGCTAATATTTTGTAGTACTATTTTTGAGTGTAAGGTCAAGGACCTACATAGATGTAGCCTGCAGGCATTTAATATACCTCTATGTACTCATTGATACACATATTTATATATGATATTTGATCATTTGGCTCATTATGTGTACTTGTCATTTATATGTTTTATGTTTATGTTTATGCACATGGATGTAGATGTTTATATTGATGCTATGTTCATATGATGTGATGTATGGATGACATGCACTAGATAGCTATTTTTGATTTATGAAGATGATGATATGCAATGATCTAGATGTTTAGATGTACTACTTATGATGGATGCATATGGATGCGATGTTTACTTTTAAATACATAATTATTTTTGCTTTATTGTATGCATTTAATTTGTGATGATGTCATGCTATGCTGGTGTAATGTATGTCATGCTTTATTTACTTGATGGTAATATAATGTAAATGAACCTGTATGCTTTAATCACTTAAATCATAAGAAATGAATGCGATATGAGTTTAAAAATATAATGGACGACACCACAAAATGTGTAAAAATCATGAATGTAATTGAAAATCCTCATTACAAGAATTTACTCAATTAATCACCCATATATGATATGCAATGATATGCAGTGGTATGGAGCAAATGATGTAATATGTCACTTTACATTCTTTTTACAATTTTGATAAATATGCACAATATAGTCAGTGGCCGTCTAGATATCATTTATGATATCCATCCGGTATCTATCCTATATCTTGATTGTGTTCAATGTAATGATGTATCACTTATTAGATACTTTGTAGTTTGATGATTGAATGACTTTTGTTTTATATGGTTTGTGATATTTGGTATTTTGTTGCTATTAGAGAAATTTTTGAGGTTTTCCATGAGACTCAAACACCCTAGTAGACTTCTCAAATGTCACATACTAATTGTACAAGGCTGTTGTTGAACAAAACTTTCATCATGAATGACTGAACTATTCATTACCCATGTGTGTGCATGTGAGTATTTTTAGATAGACCATAGGCATACCCTAGATGTCAGTAGAGACTCTTCCAACCCATATGTGAGATCGAGTTCCTATTATGTTTGTATCATCCTTATTTTAGACTTGATTGGACTATACTTCTAGACAACCCCAGGCACCCAGAGCTAGCTCATCTTGTAAATTTATCAGGACTACCCCTCCAAAAATAGTCGAGACTCTTTCAACCTATTGTTGTAATTGGGGATCACGCAATATAAATACTACTCCATAAGTATACGAGACTCTTTCAACCCATTGCTACGATCGGGGTTCACTCTATGGCTATGAATAGTGAATAATATAGGGATTCAATTTCTCACCCCATTTTTTATATTTGATCATATGTAGTGATAAGATCACTATTTTTCATGTTTTACTCCGAGTGATAAAAATCACAGTTTCTCACGTTTTACTTGAGCAAGGGATTTGTATAGTGCTTTTGATTCACTATATCACTTTATATTTGAATTTTGAACTTTAGGTTTGATATTTAAACTTTGTATCTATGTACGAGTAGGGGAAATTCTTATCCTTTTGCCAAGGTTCACCACTCTAGACCAATCTATTTGCAAGATGAGCAGGTAATAAAACCCACCTCTCTAAATACCCAGGACCACTTTCACAGCTTTCATCCTCCCTTATCTTAGCAGGATTTTAAATGTTTTGATTAGTGACAGGATCCTGATATGTCAATTACTATCACAACTAATGACCTCATCTACAAAATAAGTAAGCTTTCTATAAAATCTGAGAGACCCTCTAGGTATGGTTGAGTGACTGGAAAACTTTGGTATACACACATATCTCATAGCAATAGGTGTTGTGTATGAATGCAATAGATTATGATAAATGCAGAGGCACATGATTAAAACACAAATGTGGTGTCATTTTTAAGACTGACAAACAAAATTCATTCTACTGCAGAATGCAATAGATGACAAATGGCTATATGCAATGCAATGATGAAATGCACGTGGAACATAAAATGCAATGATTCAAATAAAATATAAATGTTTTTTTGTTGTTGTATGCTTTACCAATTTTTTTGGATTTTATGGCTTTTTAATTTTTTATGTATTTTTGAGCCTATATATTTGACCAAATGGAGAGTACATGCCTTCAAAGCCTTTAAATTGACCAAGTGGTTTTCAAGAACCCTTGGAGATTTTAGGATTGACCAAAGGGATTATGAGCACCTTTGGGGTGTTTTTATTGACCAAACTACTTGTGAGGGAGCTTGGAGCCTTTTAGGATGACCGAGCAATATTTAGCAAGCCCTCGAAGACTTTAACTGACACGAAAAAGTGGTTTAGAAACCCTTGGATCCTTTTAGGATTGACCAAGCAGTTTTAAGCAAACTCTCAAAGCCTTTAACTGACATAACCAAGTGGTTTTAGGAACCCTTGGAGCCTTTTACTAACATGACCAAGTGGTTTTAGGAACCCTTGGAGCCTTTTGGGGAGGGTATGCTACCATATGTACCCCCAACATGCATGCTATCCATTGAAATGTAATCAACTTGTTTAGGAAGAGTAACAAAAATCAACTCTCCCAACTAAGGAATGGACCTCAGCAGAGTGCCTATGTCATGGCAGGTTTGAAAGAGCAAACCATCCTCACGTATCGCGTCTCATTATACTAGGTCTTGGATGACCCTCTTAAATGATTGACAATCCTGAATATCATGTCCATGTGCTCAATGATACACACAAAAGGGACTTGTTGTGGCTGCTCCACCATGTACCCCAAAATTGGGGACCCACTTTTAATTTTGGTTTGGAGAATTTCCTTTGTATTTGATGGTCTTTGAGTGGTAGTGTTGAGGGGTTCCACCCATGAGCTATCAAGTCCCATTTTGATAGTGTCCCTTTTCATTTATATGCTTGCATTTGCAATTTCAAAATGTGCTATATGCCTTCTTGTCGCATTGTAAGAGGTTGATTTTATTATTCAATGGGAGTCATTGTATAAATGTGGGTAGTTTGTTTTGATTTGATAAGGCTAGCTTTTGTTTTAATATTTGGTGTCAGTTGGGTGATGTTCACCTTTGGATTTCTTTTATAACAAGCCTTTAAGGTTTAAAAAAAAAAATTATTATTATTATTACTATTATATTATAATATAATATAATAACGATAATAATAAAATAATATAAAAATTAATAAAAAATAAAAACTAAATTAAAATAAGCATAATAAAACATATTATGTTATATTATATTATATTATATATGATACAATATAATATAATGGAAAGCAATAACGCGATCCTATCAATGATTATTTAATAAGCTAAAATATTTTAGCTTCATTCTCCAATGTTATATATGGCTTAAGATTGACTAATTTTTATTATTGCTTTTGTTCACAGGTTACTAAAATAGAATGCCACCGTGGATGTGACTCGATCACAAAGGAGGACCACGATGTCTTAAGAGTAGAACAATTGGATGAATGCGAAGGTCATGTGGATAGCATGTAGGGCATGAACGATGACACATGCTATGGATAGATAGTGGTCGATAGCAAGACGAGGACATGGTCTCCTCCCATTGGCACACAGAAAGAGTGGATTCGGCAAGATGATAGTATTAGTTGTTAAATACATTCTACTCAGAGAAGGTCTTAAAGTGCAATGAAACCCCAACATAGAAGCCTGGCAGGAGCTCAGAGCATAGCATGGCGGATGTCGTCAAATTCGATAGAGATGTAGGTGTGTGTAGTATTTGTATTGAAAGACCTAGGATCTTCAGTAGATTTCAACAACATTAGAGGAACTCCAATGACGAATAGGTGAGTAGTGTACACCTCGGGTATAAACCAGCATGGACATGAATTTATGGTAACCTTGGCAGCGTAGTGGAGCATCATCCTAATATCTATGGCATCATACCATGGCAAAAATCTAAAATATGACGTAGATATTACAACATCGACAAGGTGACATCGAGAGTCCAATCGGTAGCGGCACAGGAATAATTAGACATATGATATGACATGGTTGTTTTGGAAAGGTTAATTAAAATGGTAAAGGCATGGTCAATAGCCTTCATCAGAGGTGATTCCATGACATATGTGGAATACAACGCATAAGAAGATATCTGACAATGGGGATGTAACCTAGTACTATGGTGGTTGAAGACACGAAATTGTTCACAGTGTGATGACATGGCCGCTAGCATGCATGACAGGTAAGAGTGTGATGCAGAGGGTTTCTAAATGCCATGTGGAATGATCTACAGTGGGTGGATAGGTTTAGCTATCATGAGTGAACCTAACATAGACAATATCTTTAATTGGCCTAGGAAATCATTACTTCTCAAATGAAGTGGACATGGCATTTCAAACGTTACAAAGGAGGCCCATGAGGAATGATCCCATGGTCAAAGGCATGTAAAGAAAATAAAAATATGGGAAAATAAATGGCACGACGTCCAACATATGTTTGGATATGGTGCCACATGCTATAAAGAGCCTCGTTAGAGTGAGGTAAAATGAAACAAATGAGGTGATAAATATTAATTAAAACCATGTTTAAAATGACCCCATGAAGTGTGGTAAAGATGTGTACAAAAGGCGTCGTCAAAGGAGATGAAAGCAAAATTATAAAAAAGGTTTATTAATTTTCATTAGCATGAAAGTTTTTTATCTAAATTAATGGTGGTTACATGGCGATTGAAAACAGAAAACAAAGGCAAAAATCCAAGAAACAACAAACACATGGAACAAAAAAAATGGAAAGAAAGGAAACCAAAACAGGATAATGGAAGAGAATGCCAAACGAATCAGGGAAGGAAATGAAACGAGACGAAAACTGAAACCAAGCGAATAGTTTTGAAGGGGGAAATGAAAATTTTGATAGAATCATTAAAAACAGAAGCGAGCTCAGGCACAGGGGCTGGACCTTTGAGAAGGCCATAGGGCGTTGGAAATTGCTGCAAGAAAAGTTGCAGATTTGAAGGCAAGAGGGCTATTCTGGACTTGTTTGGGGCTATTTTTCTTCCATGGACTGGTTTGGAAAAACCAGAAATTTTGCTATTGTAAAATGACACATTTTTAATGCAGGAGTTTTAAGAAATTTGCATCTTGTGGGGAAGAAAGAAGGAGATTCTCTTTGCATGCTATGGATTTAATGTCTATTTCTTTTCTCTTTTTCATATTTCGAGTTTGTAGATGGATTTAATGCAAGTTTGCTGTTAAGATACCAAATATTAAATGTGAATTGAATGCAAAGTATAAAGCAGAATCGCTGTTAGAATCGCTTTTAAATATTGTTGGAATCCAAACAATAGGAAAATAGAAATGTATTTGATTTTGATTGCTATCTAAATTGAATATGGTGATGTGCATAAATATGAAAGATGGGGTGCGATTGGAAAGATGCACCCCCTAATAAATATATAATTATAATATGTTAGGAGGGTCCTAACATGCCACCCTCCTTAAAAGAGCTTTGTCCTCAAAGCTGGAAATTTGGAAATTTCTGCTGGATATCTTGAAGAGTTTCCCATGTCACGTCTTCTAAAGGTAGACCTTTCCAATGGATTAAAAATTTCGTGATATCGTGAGTACGAAGGTGACGAGAGTGGCGATCCAATATAGCTTCTGGCTCGACTAGAAGTACTCCATCGTCAAAGAATTCCAAAAGAGTGGTTTGTGTTGTGATATGCGTTCCGACTGCGAGCTTAAGGCAAGATACATGAAATACGGGGTGAATTTTGGAAAAGGGAGGAAGCTCAAGTTTGTAAGCAACTGCCCCAATACGTTGGAGAATTTTATACGGCCCGTAAAATTTGGGTGCTAACTTTTGAGAACCTTTTTGTTTAAGAGAGGATTGCCGGTAAGGTTGGAGACGTAAGAAAACCATATCCCCCTCGCGAAAACTACGTTCGCTTCTATGTTGATCGGCTTGCTGCTTCATGCGATGCTGGGCGGCATGTAGGTTCTCTTTTAGGATTCGTAGTATGTCATCTTGAGTAGCAAGTTCTGTTTCCACCACATGGACTTTTGTAGTTCCTGGAATATAGGAAGTGAGGGATGGTGGTGTTTGACCATATAGCGCTTCATAAGGAGTCATTTTGATGGACGTATGGTATGAAGTGTTATACCACCATTCCGCTAGTGAAAGCCACTTTACCCAATGGAGTGGTTGAGTAGAAACAAAACATCGAAGGTATGTTTCCAAGCATTTTTTTACAACTTCTGTTTGGCCATCGGTTTGAGGATGGTAAGCGGAGCTCATACGAAGTTGAGTACCTTGTAACTTGAACAATTCCTTCCAAAATGTGCTAGTGAAAGTTGGGTCACGGTCACTAATAATTGTGGAGGGCATACCATGTAGTTTGAAGATGTTATCGAGGAAGAGGTGGGATATAGTGCTAGTGGTATAAGGATGAGCCACTGGAAAAAAATGGGCATATTTAGATAAACGATCAACGACTACAAAAATGGTTGTTTTTCGCCTGATTTTGGTAATCCTTCAATAAAGTCCATAGAAATATCTGCCCATGTTTCGGTGGGTATAGGAAGAGGTTGAAGTAATCCTGGAGTAGCGAGGGTCTCCCATTTTTGTCTTTGGCAAACTTCACATTCTTTTACAAAGTTTTTGATGTAATTTTTCATCCCTACCCAATAGAAGGAGGTAGTGGCTCTTTTATAGGTTTTTAAGAACCCTGAGTGACCTGCAGTGGGTGAGGTATGTAACTCGTGAAGAAGTTTTTTTTGATAAGTTGAATTGGGGATGAGGACCATCCTCCCTTTGTATCTTAATATATTGTCCTTCCAAGTGTATGGAGGTTTGCTACTAGGATTATGTTGAAGTTGTTGAATTAAGGCGTGGGTAGTAGGATCATTTATCCATTCTTCATGCACCTCATCAACCCATTTAGGAATAAGGGAGGAAAGAGCATGGATTTGAGGCATATCTTCAAATTTTCTAGAAAGTGCATTTGCTGCCATGTTGTCCTTGCCCTTTTTATATGTAATTTCATAATCATAGCCAAGAAGTTTAGTAACCCATTTTTGCTGTTCTGGGGTATTAGTCCTTTGTTCCAAAAAATACTTCAAGCTATGATGGTCAGTGCGTATAATGAAATGTTGGCCAATAAGGTAAGACCTCCAATGTTGAATAGCATGGACGATTGCCAACATCTCTTTTTCGTACATAGAGCGAGCTAAATTCTTAGGGGAAAATGCTTTGCTTATAAAAGCTATAGGTCTTTCATCCTGCATGAGGATGGCTCCCATTCCTATTCTTGAAGCATCACTTTCAATTACGAACGGTTTAGAAAAGTTGGGCATGGCTAGAACAGGGGTGGTACACATTGCAGTTTTCAAGGTGATAAAGGCCTTGTCCGCTTTAGGCGACCATTTGAAAGCATTTTTATTAAGTAATGTTGTTAGAGGAGCAGCGATTTTACCATAATTTTGGACAAATTTTCTATAATATCCTGTTAGTCCAAGAAACCCACGTAGAGCTTTTAAGGTTTTTGGAATAGGTCAATTTTTCACCTCCTCGATTTTGGAAGGATCTACCATCACGTCGTTCTTTGAAACAACATGCCCTAAGTATTCAATTTCTTGTTTTCCAAAGGAACACTTTGATATTTTTGCATAAAGTTGATTTTCCTTCAAGATTTGTAATGCTTGTCTAACATGGTCCAAATTTTCTTCCCATGTTTTGCTATAAATCAAAATGTCATCAAAGAAAACTAATATAAATTTACGAAGGAAAGGGTGAAATACCTTATTCATTAGACTTTGAAAGGTAGAAGGAGCATTGGTAAGGCCAAATGGCATCACCAAGAATTCGTAGTGCCCTTCGTGAGTGCGAAAGGCCGTCTTAGGAATATCCTTTTCATTGACTCGTATTTGGTGGTAGCCTGACCGTAAGTCCAACTTGGAAAAATAAGTTGCCCCATGGAGTTCATCTAATAGCTCGTCTATGACCGGAATAGGAAATTTATCTTTTATAGTCATTTTATTAAGTGCTCGAAAATCGACACATAAACGCCACGAACCATACTTTTTTCTAACTAAAATAATTGGAGAGGAGTAAGGGCTTCTGCTAGGTCTAATGACTCCTACCGTAAGAAGATCTTGTACTAATTTCTCTATATTAGTCTTTTGGAGGTATGGATAACGATAAGGCCTAATATTAGGAGGTTGATGCCCTGGAAATAGTGGAATAGTGTGATCGTGACTTCGTTGTGGAGGTAGTCCTTTTGGTTCATTGAATACCGCCTTATGGTGGTCTAGAATATTTTGTAACTCTGGTGTCTCGTCTTCTTTGTGACTAGGTTGAATTGAAAATAATTGGGCGACCATTCCTTTGTTTCATTTTTGGATAATTTTCTCCATTCTATGTGAGCTGACGATTTGGGAAGGTCTTGATTTCAAGCCTTGGATAATATAGGTTTGGTTCTTTGCTGTGAATTTCATCCATAGTTCATCAAATTCCCATTGGACTACGCCCAAGGTTCTTAACCATTGTACGCCTAGTACAATGTCGCACCCCCCTAGGGGTAGAACGTACATGTCGCTTTGCATGGTATAAACCCCCATAGTCAGTTTTATATTTCTGCATTTTCCTTTGCATGCAATTTTTCCGCCGTTTCCAATCATCACTTCAAAGTTATTGCAAGGGTATATAAAACATTTTTCTTGTCTAGCCACCTTTGGATCGATAAAATTGTGCGTGCTACCAGAATCTAGGAGCACGGTAAGGTTTTGTTTCTTAAAATACCCTTTTACTCGCATTGTTTGAGGGGCAAAAAATCTGGCAAGGGCGTTGAAGGAAACCTTTGGTGCCTTTTCTTTGTCACTCTCAAGTGCGTTGGATAATACCTCTACTTCGAGTTCAGGTTCCTCTTCAGTAGAATTTCCTTCCTCTGTGGCATCTAGAATATATAATTTTCGTGAGGCACATTTATGATTTCTATCAAATTTCTCATCACAATGGTAGCAAATACCCTTAGCTTGTATTTCCTTCATTTCCTCGAAACTCAGACGTTTAATTGGTAGAGCGGGGTTAATTTTGGGGGTTGTGTAGGAGTTTTGGGTTCTTCCATTTTGCATTGGTTTGGGGTTGGTATAAGTGTTTGATTGTTTCTCCCAAGTTGGTTTCGTGAACCGATTCCATGCCTTGATTTTGTCTTCTGCTAATTTCGCTAGGCCGATGGTCTCTAACATGTTTGTAGGGTTGTACATTTGTACCTCAATTCAAATTTCCTCTTTTAATCCGCTAACAAAACATTCTTGAAAGAAGGCAGCATCTAATCCGGATGTTCGATAAGCTAACCTTTCAAATTCTGCTTGGTACTCGCTTACTGAAGTGGTTTGGCATAATTTAGTGAGGGCCCCTGTGAAGCTTTGAAACTTGCTAGGGCCAAATCGTACTAATAGGTTATGTGTAAAGGTTGACCACGATGGAGTGCCATTAGTTTTCTTGAACCATTGGTACCATTGGATGGCGTCATTTTCCAAATGGAAGGAGGCGATATGCACTTTTTGTATTTCCAAAATTTGATTTAGTGAGAAATATTGCTCTGCTCGGTAGATCCAGTTTGTAGGGTCTCCGCCTTCAAATTTTGGGAAGTCTAATTTGGTCATCCGTGGTAGAATGGAATTTTGTGGACCTCCTAACATTGCTCGGTTTGATGACCCGTTGTTGGTTGAGTTTGCTTGTGTTGTTGCCTGATTTTGACTGATGGCATCAAGTTTAACATCCATTGCAAATATTTTCTCGAAGAGTTCTCTTGTGTTACGGGAATTCTCCTCTCTTTCCTATTTAACTTCTTCAACGAGCCTTTCATGTTTCTCGTGGATGGAATCCAGTGATCGTCGTCCGTCGGCCATTGCGGTTGGTAGATGAGAAAATTAGTGCAATTTTGGTATATAAAGTTGTCAAAAAAAAAGTTGTTTTAGCAAATTTGCAAAAAGTTAGAAACTTTTAATTCAGTGCTCACTGTTTATTAACAGTAGCTTTTATATTTTATTATGACCCGGTGTGAATTACGGAGTGAGTCAGCACAACCGGGCCCGATATGAAACACGAGGCAGGGTGGAGCAAATGCAAGGCGGTTGGCTGCAAGGGCAGTGTTGGCTAGCAGAAAATCGATAGACGGCGGAGCGAATGCAAGGCGGCTGGCGAAAAGGGTAGCGTCGGTTTAGCAAGAATTTCGACAGACGACAAAAACTCCAAAGCGGTGGCTTCGATGCTATTTTTCTGTGTTTGTCATCGTCGACGCGCGGGTCCTGACGAATTTTCCTTTGTCGACAATCTAAAAAGACCTGTGACTTATATTAAAATTAATTTTAATAATTTATACGCTGTCCTTTTCCTGTAAACCATTGGTAAAAACATCCGTAGGTTGATTTCCTTGATAAATTTTGAATCCCTGGTGTTATCTGGCACTTAATATGAATTTGCGGAGATGAACACGATGAATTTGGTGTTATCTAGCACTTAGCTTTTGCAATTACGGGTCCCGACGAATTTTCCTTTGTCGACAACCAGAAAAAGACCTGTGACTTATATTAAAATTAATTTTAATAATTTATACGCCGTCCTGTTCCTATAAACTGTCGGTAAAAACGTTCGTAGGTTGATTTTCTTGATAAATTTTGAGTCCCTGGTGTTATCTGGCACTTAATATGAATTTTCGGAGATGAACACGGTGATTTGGTGTTATCTGGAACTTAGATTCTGCAATTATGTTTTGCAGAGATGAACACGGTGAAAGGGAAAATGTTGTAAGATATAGCTATCAATGAGTGCGAAGGCGAGAGGAGTTTTGAATTGACAGTGGTCAATTTTCTCTGCGTGACGTCGATGTGCAGCTGGGATAGATGATCCCTCATACGATGAAGTTGTTGGGTCTCAGATAGGCCAATGCGATTGCTGCTGATCCGTATGGTTACAATGCTCAAACTGCTTGAGGTGTCTATGCGTTGTTTGACATCGGTGCGCTACTGGAAGTGTTGTTTGTGTGTGCTGCTTTAGTTAATAGCAGCAAGGTACAAGGACCAAACTGTTCTGATACCAAAATTTTAAGATACCAAATATTAAATGTGAATTGAATGCAAAGTATAAAGCAGAATCGCTGTTAGAATCACTTTTAAATATTGTTGGAATCCAAACAATAGGAAAATAGAAATGTATTTGATTTTGATTGCTGTCTAAATTGAATATGGTGATGTGCATAAATATGAAATATGGGGTGCGATTGGAAAGATGCACCCCCTAATAAATATATAATTATAATATGTTAGGAGGGTCCTAACATTTTCTTGGTTGCTTCATGTGAATGCTTGAACCTGAAATTTATTTTAAACCCTAGGAACCATCACTTAGTCTATGGGGATTGTGCTTGTTTTGCAAGTCCAATAGGTTAGGTTGCATGCATGGAAACCTCACATATTTAGTTTTGTCAAAATAGGATAGCATCATACTGAATGCATTTTATTTTCAGTTTTCTGCATTTTCTTTCAACTTTTTCTACATTTTATTTTCCAAAAATTTTAACTTTTTTTTTAATTTTCAGGCATTAAAATAATTTTTTTTAAAAATTTCAAAATCCAAAAATAATTTCACCATTGCGTAGGTTATACTTTAGAATTCCAATATGCATTTTGAAATTTCATTTTCAGAGTTGTTTAGTATTTTTAAAAATTCACCGAAGTTGCTATTTTATTATAGATTTTAAAAAATCCGAAAATAGAAAATTTCCATTTTAAGGTCAAATTTCATTTTTTCAGTTTTTTTTTGCACTCATGAGCCTATGATGACATTCCCTTCATGAAAATTTCAATTTCATTGAAGGAATTATGTTTTATGACTTTTTACAAATTTCCATTTTTGGAGCCTAAAATTGCCCTCTCTTCATAAGAATTCTAATTTTACGAAAGAGAGGTAATTTGAGTATTACATTGAAGGTCATTTCTTCAAAGCACTTAATTGTTCATCTTTATGAAAATTTGATTTCATTTAAGAGGGATAAGTTGAGGTGACATTTAAAGCCCTTACTTTGAGGCCATAAATTATTGCTTCTTTGTGAAAACCAATTTCACCAAAGAGGGATATGTTTATCGATTACATTGAAAGATATCTTCATATTCATGATAAGAAGCCATATTTGGACTTAATAAAAAAATATAAAATCTATTTTAAAATCCTCAAGATAAAAGGAATTAAGGCACGACATCATGGTCATATGAGGGCCAACTCACATATGATTTATTTTGGTTCAATGAACAATCACTAAATTTTCATGGTAAAATAAACCAACATTGCCCCTTGTTTATAGTTACTTGCAATCACTAAGGTGTTCCAAGCATTTAAAATTGAATATATTTATTTGAGATTACTAATACACATATACAAATGCTAATATAGCGGAGACCTTGGAGAAGTTGTTTGTTTAACTTCTTTGCAAGAGGGGATTTGGAACCCAAATCCCAAGGAAGAGTGTACTTTCACAATTGGGTGAAAATACCACTCAACAAGACTCTTACCAGGTGACCCAATCTTGGATACCCTTTGCTTGAATTTGAGCAATATGAATGCCTTTGCCTCATGTAACCTTTGGAACAAAGTTAGAGTAGTCATCTGAAATGAAACTATTCACTGTACTGGCTTATCAATCTTACGAGATGACTGACGACCTCGAGGTCGCTCTTGAGGAGGTGTGACCTCCGTTTTAGCATGTTGGGGCACTATAAGAGAACCATATTCATGGTAAACCCCCTTATCTATTAGGTTTTGCACCACACTCTTAAATTCCCAAAAATATCAAATGCCATGATCCTCTATTTGGTGATAGAGACAATAGTGATGCTCCTTGTAACCTATAGGCTTAGCTCTATTTGGGTCTAAAGATATGATATCAGCTAAGGTGATGAACTTATCCTCTTGCAATTTTTGAAATATGTTAGACATAGACTCTTTTAAAGGAATCCAATTGTGCTACGACTATTTTGCGAGCTCAACCCATATTGTCTTACTTTGAGGACCTAATGGTTGGGTAGGCTACATGGGCTCTTGATTTTGCTAAGGTTTTTCCTATACTTGCACAGGAAGTGGTTCAGCCTCAATTAAAGGATGCTTTTACGATCCTAGTTTTCCTAGCTGATTCATGATAAAGTGCAATGCCTTATCTTGCTCATCCATTCGATGTTCCATTTGTTCTAGACGACTTAGAATGGCTCGCAATATTGACAAAAAATTCATATGTATTTCCAATGACTGATTCAAAATACCTTTTTCTATTGAAGGAAATAGAAAGGTGGATGCTGGAGATCCATTAGGTAATTGCAGATCACTTATTTCCTTCATTTGGGTTGGTGCGGATGCTTCTTGATGATACACTTCATCAATGCTATCCACATGCTCATGCACATGACTTAGTTCATGCTATTGATTGACTCTAAATAATTGAATTGTGTCAAGTTTGGCACCCCCGACATGATATGGGGTACACACTTGCTCTTGTCCTTGATAAGGTGGCATAAGAAATGAGTTAGGAGTGACTAATTTTAAACGTTTGGACCCCTTCGATTGGGAAGTAATGTCTTATTGCCCCATATCCTACTCTATTTGCCCTAGAGTCACTCAATCCTATAACTTAATGTGAACCATTCCCACAAACTCATGATAAAATGATTCCACCATTGCATGAGTCATAGGTGACTCATCGACCTTTTGGGGTTGTAGCATCTCAATTGCAATAACTAACTCTTCCTCATGCTCAAATGATGTATCAAGGATAGGCTTAACAGGTAGAGACTTGACAAGAAGCTAACCTAAATACTCAATGGTCTCCATGATGGGTGACATCATGGTGTCTACCTCTATATGCTCTGTAAATTCACCATTGTCTCCATGAGACCTACCCATTAACATGATGGATGATGAAGTTATGATACACTTAGGTGCATTCATGACCATGCTAGGTATTCTCCCCTTGATAGGAGTATGAGGGTCCTCTAATAAATCATCCATGGTAGCTGTGAGCATCTCTATGATCAAGTTAATCAGTTCTTCCCTGCTAGAAAAGACCAAATATGAAGGCGCTATAGGTAACTCCCCAGGTGACAATTGTGGTGACGGTAACTCCACAACAATCTATAAGATTGCATACAAAATTTGGATAAACTCATCATGTTTAGCCTTCAAATGTGTGGGCACCCCACTAGGTTCCTGTGGATGATCCCCTAGTTTGTAATATTTGAAAGGATCTGGATCCGCCTCAACCACATGGACTTCATTTGCATGGGTGTACTTAATGCACTGATGCACTATGGATGGTATGCACTCCATAGCTCTTATCCACGACCTTCCAAGTAGTATGTTATACTGTCTTGATCCCTCTAAAACATAGCACAATGTAGAAACAATATTTTATCCCACCTTGATGGGGAGGACCATTGTGCCTATTGTAGGGGATTCCACATAATTAAAATCTTGTAGCATGAAATTTGATGTCTTGATGTGGGAAGGTGGAATTCTGAGATTTTTGAACATTGAGGTGGTAATGATATTAATCGACAATCTTGTATCCACCAACACTCACTTATACATAATCTGATTTATCCTCGCTATGATATGCAATGGAGGATCAAATTCCTTGACAATGACAGGTATGACTTCCTATTCATGGAAAGTGATCATAAGCTCCTTATATGGTGGATTAGACTTTATATGCACCAAAGACTGTGACAAATTTTGAGCATTGAAATTGCTCACCTATCTAATTTACCTATTCTCAACCTCATGCTTACGCATGGGATCTATAGGCAAGTCTTTTTGTCACTTACCAATAGTCGATGGTATGTCTATCTATCTAAGAGAATGACTATCTTCATGCTTAAGAGGTAACTCTTGATGATGCATAGGGTGCATCACGTTGACTTGTTGCCTAAGAACTCTAGGTATGAGCTTCTTTTCAAGAGTTACCTCACATGATTGTTCTTCACATAATTTCTATTGGTAAATCCTTTCTTCCCATTGTTGGAGCTCATCCAACCTCTGTTGATGTGCTCTCTTTATCTCTATGCACTCATGCTCTAGATTCTCACGCTCAATGCATGCCTCCTCCAATTGGTCTTGGAGTAGTCACCTCTTATGAGCTACATGAGACTCAGGTTGCCTATACGACTGACTCATGGAGTAAGATCCACAACTCTCTACTTTGCTAGGATGAGACCTAACAATGCTAATTCTTTCCACATGTGTGGAAACCTTATCACCTCCATGTGTGGACCCCTTGTTTGATGAAGGAGTCTCGCGATGACTATCAGAGTGTCGCATCGTGAGGATAAGATCCTCAAGTGAATGATGAGTGTGATGCCTATAAAGAAGGCATGCGAGGTTTGAAATATCCTCAGGGGAATACCAGAGGCATTGAGGGCCTCTCCCTACATATTCTGAGTCATTAGCTCGTGAGTGATCTTGACTATGCCTAGTTGTCATGATGTTCCAAATAGACAAATCTTGAGAGGAAACATCTCTTACTAAAATTTTGGCCTCAGGGAAGGCCTTATCTTGATGAATTAAGCAATAAAGAAGCATACAATGTAAACAATGTGATTATCTCCTTTACATTTAAAAAGTGAGCCCTAAATTGTTTGGTGTTATTTTATGATTTGTTGTATTAGTAAAGAACTCTTATCATGTTTTAAATCTTGTTGGATGATATTATTAGTTTAATTGGCTTTCACCTATAAACTCGTAGCTTGACAACTTGGCTATGAACTCCAAATCACATAATACAACCTATAATGTGTGGTAATGAAGCCCACACATGGTCAGGTAGCACAGGTCCTCCCAGATCCTCACCCATTTTCCCCCAGTCAGCGTTATACCCTCCAAAGAGAATACGTGCTCATTTTCTAGGGTATGAAAGATTCTTGGATCCGGTATTGGTCTAGTAGCCAAGGGTACATAGGATTTGGACCAACGGATGGAAGTCACCTCCACCGTCGTTGAACCATACTAGTGGTTAGATGTCACTCCCAACTCACTAGCGTTTAATTGAAATGTGGTGTGTGTGTGTGGTTATTTTTAATATTTGCATAGAAAGGAAAATACATAATACATGAATGATTTTTTTATATGTGATATGCAAAAAGAAACATGTCATTTCAAAAAATGCATGCTATATCCTATATGCCATTTTGACTATGTAAATTACAATGATATAGCCTCTAATTGAGCCTCAAGCATGCAAACCAACACACAATTCTAATATAACACATTGTATTCTAGGGTGGACTACACTCAGAGGTTCGTTTTTCCTAGCAGCACCTAGCCAAAACTCAGAAAAAGAAACCCTAAGGACCTAATTCATTCTATGTTCATTTTATCCTTACTAAGTTTAGATTTCAATTTCTCAGTTCTAGAAAAACACAGAGGTAAAGTACAGAGATAGAGAGTTTCAGAAGGGCCTACCTCTGGTCCTCATCTGATTCAACTTTGAAATCCTACTCTGTGATGTGTTTTCTTCTAACCATGGATATGATGCATGATTGCCACTGTAGACTATGACTGTTACCCACGGGCCAACTTTTTGACCATGGCCATCATTCGCGATGAGCACCTATCATAAAAAACTAGATGCAATCAATGAAAAGTGGCAATAGTTATGGATTCCCATCGTGATTGCCTACTGTAACCACAAAAAAGGCTTCACCTGATATTTCAATTGCTATAATGAAGTAAAACTAGGCATTCATACACAAATTGACAAATATAAAATAAGTTAAATGAAATGCATCTTTTATTCCTCTTTTAATAAATTCATTATCTTTTACTAATCAGTACCTTTTAGGGTTACTCTTTTGATACTTTTATTACAATATATCTAATCCCTTTCTAGGGTAGATGCAAAAAAAAGCCTTCTAGGATGACACAAACTGCTCTAGGATGGATTCGACCCTCTTCTTCGCGTTGAGGAAGGAATTGGATTATTTGAATATCCTTCGATTTTTGTTCCCTGCGATCAAGAAACAACAATAACATGTCAAAAGAAAATGTAACCTCTCTTGATGATTTCTTTTAAGGAAGTTTCACAAAAGGATGCCATGACAAGAATACAATCAAGTAAATGAGTAAAGCATAGTAAACCTATGTTAATCATGAAATATAATCATTAAGCATATTCAAGAAAACATGTATTGTCTATCTATTGGATTAGTTAACAAATAGGAAGCAAAGGTGCATAGAACAAGCCACAATTACACTAAATATCAAATTGACAACATGAAAGTAAACCTACTTCAAATTTGTAATCCAACTGGTCATATGTCTCAAAAACACTAATTGAACCTATATTAAGCCTAACATGATCTAACTACTTAATTTGTAAGAAAGAAAACAAGGATATTTGTGGCCATTTTATCATCGTGGGTCTGAGATGTGGTCAACACTGTAGCCCATGGTTGACAGCCGTAGTGAGGCTTTAAATAGATTTTCCCTCAGAATTAGGGCTTCCTTTATGATCTACCTTGCCAAATTGATTGTTAAGGATCATCTATGTGTCCTCTAATAGGTTTGGTGGTTGAGTTCTTCAATTGGGCCTCTATTTTCTTGGATTCACGTTTCTTGGTGTTCTAGATCCTTAGGGAATCCATGACACAAGTTGGCATGATGATTGATGAATTGGCAAAAGAATTGACAACAAATCTCTCTCAATACACTCAGGTGAGTATACAATTCGATAGGGCTTCACTGCTCTAATATCCAACATACTTCATGATATATTTTCCCTAATTTTAAGGGGTACTTATAGTATTACCCAAGGGCTAGGAGTGGCTTCCTCAAGAAGCCAAGATCAAGATTAGGCAGTTGATTCTGTTGAATAGAAGGTTTTGGAACCTTCCTCACTCAAATCACTCCAATCTGCAACCAATTGGCCATTACAACCAACTTTTGGGGTCTAATGAATGCCAACTTAACTTTAGTCCTAACCACGGGTGTCATCTACAATCAACACTGTTAACCACATGTATCAGCCGTGGTCCCCAATTGACAGATTGAGGGCCACAACTATCTGTCGCGGCTAGTACTAACTAGGCACAAAATGCCCAATTGAGTGGTAAAAACCACTGCTATACTTTGGGTTTTTCCAAAGGTCTTCCATATAGTCTTGTAGTATGTCCCATATGAGTAGTCACCATCGATATGATGTGTTTTAGGTGTCTACATATAGCAATGGAATTACTTGGGAAATGCCCCTATGTCTTAACCACTTTTTGGAAAGAGATTGTTGAGATAATAAACATGTGGTGAATATGAATTTCAAATGTGACATTAGAATTTAGTGGAAAATATTTCTTGAATATTGACATGGAAATTTATTTTCAATTAACCTTATTTTTTCCTTGATAAATTTTGCTGACATAATTTATTTTGCATTTAAAAATAGGTAACACTACCTAATAGTACCTTTTTAGTATTCTTATCCTTTTTTTTTGGCAAGGGGGAAGGAGGGAATACATATCAATAGGATAAAATCAAGGTAAAATAATGGGAAAATGACCAGGTTGTTCAAATTCTAATTTGGTTATGATAAAGCACAATATATGGATGGATGAATTAAAATTGTATACTACTTAATATCAATCCCCACAAGATGTGATGTGTTGATGTCTCTGATGGGATCATGCCCATACAAAAAAATGTAAGAGACTTAGGAGGGTAAGGACACAAATTATTCCCATCATATAAATATATTATGTAAGCGTTGTATTTGATAGCCTCTATAATGATGTAAGGTGTATGCCATTTTTAAATAATTGTTTGTATTCTAATAAATATGATTTTGTACTATATCATCATCTATTTTTAAATGAAACAAATTATTAATATTAAATATAAAATTTTGACCTTTGGGGTATATGTTATGATGAGAAAATAGAGATAGGATATCTTGATTACTGTTGAAAATGATGTATTTGGAAAAACCTTAGGATACTATGTAAGATAAAAATGGATAGTATGATGAGGTTTAGGGGTTGGGTTTATTTTATGTATGAGGCTATGAGGCCTCCTTAAGTAGCATAAGAGTAATTGATTTATTATGGTTTATATGGACATAGCATAGGTGGAGAAATACAAATATTTTATCTTGCCAGTATATAGTTGGCTAAGAGGATGGTCAAATGAAGAGAAAAAGCACTTGGAAGGTCAGGCACTAAAAGCAAGTAAACATAGTGGATCATTAAAAGCAATACACTTATCATTTGAATTTTTAAATTATTGGGATTTTTAATATTATTTTTCATTGCATAACTCACTAATATTATTACTAAAAGTGTATTCCTCCTTGGAGAGGTAAAGTTTTTGAGACCCTTCTTATTGTTTAGAAACAGTAACTTGTAACTCACGAAACTTTGTTTGGTTTTCAATATCAAGCTTTGGTTTAGTGATAGCAATATTCTCATAACTTTCTCTTTTCCATTCATGATTATTTTATTCCTTTTTTGGTAAGATCTCAATATAGTTATAATGAATAACAACCTTAATGTAAATGTTTTATTTATAGATGCACCAGGAGGCTCTTGCTTAACAACTCTAGGAGGGATTTTTTTACTAATGGTATTGACATGATGAATTGAAATTTACTTTTATTGAGTAGCTAACATCCATACAAATAATGATGTAGTTTTCTATATTATTAAAGTAAATGACATTTTTTTTTTAAATTTTGAAGGTATTTTTGTAGGTATTTTAATGATTGGGTTATGGGCTTTTATAGATGACAAGTCTTTGATTGTATTGGATGTTGAGGGTTTTCACTTTTAAAATCATAAAATTTGTATTTCTATTTATTTTTTAGGAAACAAAATTCAAAGTTATATCCAAACAAATTAGTATACATGAAATTAAATCCTTTTTAATTTTCAAAACCTTTTTTGTAAATTCCATTTATGTACCATTTAGTCATTGGTATTTCTTTTATAAATATCAAAAGTTGGTTTCTCTTCTTCAATACCCATTGCTTTAGTATATTATTCTATAATAATGGGTAACACACCATGTAAAACATACAAATTCACTTGTTCTTGTTGTCTTTGGTTTTATTGGACTTTCTTCGTAAAGTAGATAGGATGGTTCTCTCTTTATTCATTAGCATTACTATTACTCAAATTATGAAATAGTTTCATGCTTGTAACTCCATATCCAAAAACAACTATATATATTTTTGAGGATTTAGTTTAAATTACCTTTATGTTCATCAAGTTTTCCCAGTGTACTAGTATATGCCATACAATCGTGTAGAGTATATAAGTTGTATTGTCACTTGAGTCCATTCCTAATAAGTGAAAAAGGTGTTTTTATGGACATTCCCTTAATATTTTTATCACAAATACTATGCTTTGCTATATATCAAATATCATTCCTTCATACAATATATTTTTTAAGTAAATTATGCTTGGATGTGCTTTGTAATAATAAATTATCTAAAAATATATTTTTGAGTAGTTCTAGTCCAAATTATTGATGTTTACCAATTATTTAATACTTGTAATAAACCATTTAGGTACATTTACATAAAAATCCAATATTTTACCCTTGAGAGACTCACTAATACTTTATTCATGGAACCTAGGTTTATATCTAGACAATCCTTATAAGCATTGGAAAATCCCTTAATAAATGTTTCCACCCTCTATAATATTATTTTTGGTTTTCAAATTCTTTGATTCTTGTGATTTTATATTATTTTTTTTAATATTTAAAATTTCCTATCTAGTTTTTATATTTTGAATATAATTGTGCAAATATGTTTATATATTCTATTTTTTTACTCAAAAAACCTTTTCAAAATTTCATCAAACTTTTCCATTCATTTATTTTTTTGATTAATGCATAAATTATCCTGATTCTCTTGCTCTATTCCCATGTTCATTTTCTATGTTTCTAATCTTATATTTTTTACCATTTCCATTTGAATCAAAGAAGAGAATGATAGTCACTTAATTCATATTGTTAGCATGTAAACTAGGTTCTTGATTTGTATCTTTTGATTTATATTATATCATAATTTTCATATTTTTTCTCTTTCCATTCTCATTTTCCTTGGATTTTTATCTCTTTTTTAGATTCATGAATGATTTCTCCATCACTTTACTAGGTGAAGAAGTTTTCAGTGTATTATATATTTTGACATTATAAAGACAATCCATTTCCATATGAATAATTTTGTAGAAAAATCTACATCTAAACATTAATTTTTCAAAATTAACATATTAAACCCAATTTATTGTTTTTATATCAAATCATATTTTACTTTATAAGTGTCTTGGAGATATATACATAGGCAACAATGTACAGATAGAAGGATAGGTGATGCATTTTATCAAATGATTACAAATCTTTTACAATTCATATTTTCTTGCATAACATAAAATAAAAACACAAATAATTTAACTAAAATTCGTGATTGGTTAATTTAATATAGCAAGATAAAATATTCATCCCAAATCCTTATGAATAGTTTTATGTTACCTATACACTATGTTTAACCTAAAAATATTCTAGCCCTTTTTTTCAAAGTCTTAAACCAAAGAAATAAACATAAGATAAAAGAATCATGAACAACTTATCATTCTTTACCATGTCACTACAATCTATGATTATATTTATTTTATCTCACTCCATTGTTCTTATATAAAGGTCTAGATAAAGTGGTAAGAGTGGTGATTAGGAATATAAGTTTTGAAAAGCTTAACTATCTAAGTATTTTAGAAACTTGTATCTCTAATAATTTTATGTTTTCTTATACTTATATAAATAAATTTAATTTTTAAAATTTTTATAACCAAATTTTTATTATCAAAAAATAATTTTAAAGTTATTTCCTTCCCATATAATAGAATAGTTCTCTAAATTGTTAGTTAAGTATATCTTCATGTTTGACTATCACTTTTTTTAGTTTTAAGTACTATATTATATTCTTATATTTGATTTTTAAAGCAAGCATTTTTAAATTCTTCAGAGGTATGTTGTTTTCTTATTAAATGGTTGTCTCCCTATAGCATTTTTTAACTTTGAAATCTTTTTATTTTAATATTTGGAAGTATTGCAGTCTAAAGTTGGAAGTATTCGACTATTTGGTACCTTGTAAGAATATTTCATGTATATTGTAATTAGATTGTAAAAAATTGAGTCTAAAGTTTTGTTATGTAAATGGTTGTATTTTAGTGTTTGTAATCATAAGAGTTTTGTATTATGTGGAGTGGCAAAATATATTTATTATATGAGAAATATAAATAGTTAGATCTCCCATGTGTTTGAGAAGATGAAGAGTTAGTGTAAGTAGAAAGGTCAAGATTTTTGTGAATGTGAAGAGTCTCTTGTCCAAGTATATATTAAAGAGAGGATTGTAATGTATAATATAGAACAAGAATTGCAATACATTGTATTTGCATTACTTGTGTTGGAATATTCATCAATAGTATTATTTAGTAAGTTTATTATTGAATGCATGTAATTATGTGAATATTATATATTCATAGATTGTGTGAGAATAGGATTGAATTATTATATTTCTAGATCTTGTGAGAATAGGGTTGAGTTGCTAACTGTGTATCAGAGCCACCATTAGTGTATTGAAGTGCTTGGGAGAAGAAAAAAAATTATGAAAGAAGAGAAGTTTATCCATGTGAAGAAAATCACATGAGGAGAGAAGCTATGAAAAAATGGGTTCTTATGAAAGACATCTCAGTTGAAGACAAAATTTTTACCGATTGAAAATAGCTAAATATTACAAGATAAATTTGTAAGGGAAAGGAGATACATGGGAGAAACCATAGAGGATGAAGGTTACGTATGATATATGATATTGAAGGGGGCACAAGGAGAAACTATAAAGAAGAAGATATAACAAAATTGAATGCACAAGTCGAATGAGGTAGAAGGAACATATTTGCTTTGAAAAATTTAAAACATATTTGCTTTGGAAGAGATGGAATATGCAGTCAAATTCTAGAAATATCAAAAGGTGTAACATTTGGAAGAAGCATTAGTTGGAGGAGTTATAGAGAACATAACATACATGACATATTTGCTTTGGAAGAGATGAAAAGTGTAGTCAAATTCCAAAAATGCTAAAAGGTGTAACATTTAGAAGAAGCATTAAATGGAGTTATGAAGAAGGAAATATTGAGATAAGCATTGAATATAATGCTTAGTGTTGTTGAAGAATGTTGTCCTAGTTTGGTGTAAACTTGAGGACTGAACATGACAAGGGCAAGTGTAGGCAACAATTGGTGGATGAGTTACTAAGGTAATATCTGAACCATTTATTCAAAAAAATAGAGAATAAAGGAGATTTCAGTTAAATACTTAAATTGTTTTAAGGAAAGGAAATATTGATAAAGAAGTTGATTTGATAATATTAATTATTTGGAGAAGTTATATTATTATTTGGAGTTATATTTGAAGGAGAGCATAATTATTTAAAGGAGGAAGATATATTATTTAAAAAATATTAATGAAGGAAAAATAATTATTTAAACATGAAGAAGAAGAATTGGAGGAAGTTATATTATTTGAAGAAGATAAATTATTTAATTGAAAATTAAAATTATTAAGGTGAGAAGAATAATTATTTGAAAACAAATATTTGAAGAAGATTAAAGAAAAAGAAATATATGAGAAGGGAAATTATTATTGATTTAAGGAAAGTTGTTAAGATATTTAAATAATATATATTATTTGAAATAATATTAATTGGAATTGTTAAAGGAAAACTGAAGAAAGAGAAAACAATTATTTGAAAAAAAATATATTGAAGAGAAGACTAATTTGTTTGAAGAGAAGAAGATTTAAAATATTAAATTAGGTAGTTAAAAAGGATTTCAACTACAAAGGAAATTAATTATATTGAAGGAAAAATAATTTATTAAAGTTGAAGATAAATTTAAGAAAATAGCAAACTATATTAATATTGACAGGATAAATTATTGTTGATTGGGAAATTATTCAAAGGACTATTGTTGAAAGAATAGATTTAGAGATAGAGGCACAAAAGTTTTTTTGAATAAGGTTATCTTAATCGAAACACATGAAAAAAAATGAAGATAGAAAATTGAGTTAATTATGAAGAAAAATAATTGTTGATTTTTTGAAGAAGAAATTATATAGAAAAAGGAAAACACATATTAGATTGAAGGAATAGTATATTGAATACTTATATCAGAGATAAGTGTATTCCAAAGTTTGAGTCAATAATTTTTTCATAAAAAATGTTCAAAATGAGTTCAGAGATATCATAAGTAAACAAGAAAGAAGCTAAATGGTACTTAGCAATTTGTAGAGAAAACCTTAACTTGATCAAGGAACAAATTAAATCTTCTAGAGAATTGATGCCAAAATGGTTAACAAGAATGGCAAAAGAAATGGAAGAACAATATGAAATAGTGAGCAATAAATTCAAAATGATAAATAAAAAGGACTTACTTTAGCATGACACTAGTAAACTTTAGTAAAATAAAAATGTGAAACTCATGGTAGAAGACATTTATAATTTGGAACCCATGAAGGCTCATGTGAACATGATAACAAATGTATATTAAGAATAAATTTAGCATATAGAAAATGGAATTGCGCTTAGAAAAAATGTGTAAAAGACATATGTGTTGGTACAAAATATGTTGGCTTAAAGTCTTCAAAGAGTAACAGGGATTATGATAACTTGTTAGCTATAGAAGGTTATGATGAATTTTAAAAATACACAAAAGCAATTGAGACTAAACAAGGATACTATAGAACAAGACCTACAAATAACAAAGAGGATGAATTGTTACATTCTATATTTGATAGCATTGATAATAATTTTGATAATAACAAAAACAATAATAATTAAACTATGATCTATATTATTGTGATGTCTTACTTCCTAGAATTAGAATAGAGAATGTTATGACAAGAAACAACAAACCCAAATCAATAACAAAGGACAATATTGATATCAATGATGAGTTATACTATGATTACTTGCTCAAAAGTGTGACAGGTACAAGTGAAAACTATTATTTGTATTGGGACAAAAGCAGGTACCTATTAAATAAAGACAAAGACAAGGATCCAAAATTATTCAAAAAATATCACCATGAAGAAGGAAAAAAGTGATAAAAAACCTAAAGTTACTACTAGAGTTAGAGCAAAAAGATCATGACTAGAATGAAAGACTAAAAGCAAATAAAGACAAAGGACCTTCTTACCAAATAATGTAATATGAGGGGGTGTTGGAAGTATTACATTATTTGGTACCTTGCAAGAATATTGCAAGTACCTTGTAATTAGTTTGTAAATATTTGAGTCAAGTTTTGTATATAGTATGTGTTATGTAAGTGTGGAGATATGTAAATGGTTGTCTTTTAGTGTATGTGTGTGTAATAATTAGAGATTTTTTATTATGTGGAGTCAATAAAATATAATTCTCTTATGATAAATATGAAGAGTTAGATCTCTCATGTGTTTGAGGAGATGAACAATTAGTGTAAGTAAAAAGGTCAAGAGTTTTGTGAATGTGAAGACCCTCTTGTCTAAGTTGTTTATATTTAATACAAAGCATTGTAATGTACAATGGAGAACAAGATTTGTAATACATTGTATTTGCAATGCTCATGTTAAAATATTCATCAATAATATTATTCAAGAAGTTTGTTATTGAATGTATGTAATTGTGTGAATATCATATATTGCTAGATCCTATAAAAATAGGATTAAATTATTATATTTCTAGATATTGTGAGAATAGGGTTTAATTGTTAACATTCTAGAGGGTATGTTACTTTATTTTATGTCTTAATATAAAATTAAATTGCAATAGATCATCAAAAACCATTATCTTCTTGCCTATTTAACTAAGCTTCAAAACACTGGTGCTATCACTAAAAAATATCTCTTAATTTATTACCCTATATTTTTTAAAATATCTTTGTTGATTTTTTATCCAGATTATCATAGGTTCGAATATCTAAGATCTTGAGTAGTCTCAAATATAAGAGCAATCACTATATTAAATGACCAAAATAATGAACATAACATTCATAATAATAACAATATGAACAAAATGGCCTATTTCATTCATGCAATAACATGAAGAAAACATATAGTATGATTGCTCAAAATATGCATACAAGCTTCGATATTATCATTGCTTGAATGTGATCTGACATCATTTTATAATATCTAAATTATTACATTACATGGATATTTATCTCTGTAATATAGCCTTAGAAAGCTTATTCTTTAATATTTGACTATTGCTCTACTCACATATCCATGAGATGCATCCTTTTCTATTCCATGCATAAGACATATCCTCTCACATATTTTGGCTTCTCATCTTACCACTTATATACATGACTCTTGAATATCTATTTACTCTTGAACACTTTATTCTATGAAACTTGCACACTCATATTTGCATGCTTGCACACTTTACTATATGAAACATTACACACCCATACATCTATGCACATGCACACTCTATTACATAACACTTTTGCACATTATTTTTTATTGATAAAAAGGGATTTTGAAAGGATCCAAAAACCCTTTACAAGTTGAGATACAAAAGGAGGTATCCAACAATGGAGAACCCCTCAATAGACTAAAACAACAAAAAGATAAAAAAGAAGCTAATGGATGGAAGACCATCATCCATAAGATAAACAAAAAATGAGAAACAAGATGTAGGATGATCCTGCATTGAGATCAATCATAAGGGGTAGGATGGTCCTGCTCAGCAACGTCAACATTCAGAGCAAAATCTGAAGCATGAAATACCATTTTTTAGTTCCTGATCCTACTGATAACCTTCCTAGCCTAAAGGAGCAGAGTTGAAACCATATTGACAAGATCATACAGGTTTGACATTGGATCAGAATCATCAGTCTGAACTATAGTTCCACCAATGGAAGAGAGAGTATTTTAGGATAAGCACACAACTAGGGGTAAATTCTAGGTTTTTCTTCTTATAGCTCAATGGAGATGTTTTAGAGATGGGATTGTCCTAGTCCAAGATGATAACACTCTTACGCTTGTCTCTAGAGGATTTACTTTTGGTCAAACATTGACATGGAGAGGAAGTGGTCTCGTATGAGTCAAAAACCAATTTCTTCTTGACCACTTTGCTCGAAATGGTAGTTTTGACCTCCACATCAAAGTCACATGGGTCTTACTCCTAAGGAGAACCCTGGTTGAGAGTTGAAGTAGAGGGGCGATCATCAGTTCTACTCACAATAGATAATATAGGGTCCTGAGCTTGAATTTGAATCATGTTCTTGTAAATAATCATGTGCACCCATGATTATTTGAATGCGAAGACTTACCTTCCTTTATGATGGTAAAAAAGAGCTCCATAGATCAAAATAGGTACTCTTGAATATTAATCACCTTGATATCCCTTAAGTGATTAAGGAAATCCAGGTGAAAACTATGAAGGGGAGAATTGGGATCATCAATGGTAAAGTACTGCATTATAGGAATGAGTACTCTATTCCAAGGAGTGGGAATATCCTTCCTTATGATACCACTATTCTCCTTGGTAAGGTGTTTTCCCTTGTCCATAAAATGACAAGCTTGGTAGCCATTGAATGCTTATCCCAATGAATTATGTCACTATCATTGATCAATTTGGTGACTTCTACAAGCAAATTAATGGTGAATTTGAATGAAACACCTTTGAGGGTCACCCTAATATTATCCCATATCTTGGTGAATTCCATGGATAGGTTAGGATCACTACCCCCAAAATTGAATAAAAATGGAAGAAACCCATGAGAACTTAGGCTCTCCTTTATCATAGCATCGAGGTACATGGTTTCAAGCTCAAGCAAAACCATTTTAGACCACCTCTAGAAAATAGCCACACACTCAACACCCTTTCAAACCAATGCTCGAACATTGCACAACTAAAAATCAAACACAAAAAAAAACTATTGAGGGAAGGTCTTATGGCTACAACAATATAAACTAATTTGGGAAGTCGGATTGACAGGGCTAATGTGAATTGACATGCTACCAATTCAAGAAATTTTGATGTTGGAGTTCCATAGATGGAGTATCTTGGGCCTGGATGACATAATCTTGTGTGCCAAATCTATCTCAAGGGTGGAACCACCAATATCTACCACCAATGCCAATTCAGTGACTTTTGCACATTCTAACTCCTAACACTTGCACACATAATTACATGACACTTGTGCACATCCTACATATGAACACTTATATAATGAGGAAATATAAATCACATGCTTAAACTATAGACTCACATCCTAATCTATTACATATTTACAATTGTACCAAAATTTTATTTTCATTACCATACTCAATTTGATTTTCAATTAGAATTCTTGTTGGAAGGGATCTAATTTCACTCTCTTTTGTAGCCTCTTCTATTTCTTGAATATCTTCAATTTTTTGTACTAAATTTCCTTTTTTATTTTCTTCTATTGATTGTAATTATTGTTGTTGTCTATATTGATACTTAGATTATTGCTTCGGTTAAAATTTTTGATAAGGTATATTCATTTTATTTCCTTGATTCAAGGAATTATATCTACAAAAAATTATGGTATGATATTTTTTTCTGTATATGACAAAATATTTATTTCCATTTAGACTGGGGCCTTGATGATGATGTTGTAGTATTACTTGGTACATTTTCTTTAGATATCAAGGCATTATTAGTCATTTTAACTTTGATTAAATTATCCACCTCATATTCTTGAAGAATGTTAACCAAATCATCAAATGTAGTTTTCTTATTTAATAATTAAAGTAAAGTAACTAAATGTTTGTAATTATCTAAAATTTCTCTTAATGTTGAACTAGAATTTATCTTCATTTTTTTCTCCTAAAGTTAATAATTTAGCCTTTATATTTGTTATTATTTGAAGAAAGAGTATTATACTCTTTCCACTATTAACCTTCAATGAATATAATTGAGAGTGTAAATTCAAGATGGTTGCTTTGTTCTTCCCTTCAAATATTTTACATAGTTTCTCCCAAGCTATTGTTGAAGTCTAAGCTTCACTAATGTATGGTAATATTTCATCAACTACCCCAAATGTAATTAGCATAAGTGCTTTTGCATCACTTTATTCAAGTTTTTGTATTTCTTTCATCTTCAATAGGTTTTACCTTTGTCCCATTTACTATTGGCCATAGTTTTTCTACAATGAGAATTGATCTCATTTTATTTTTCCAAGATGCAAAGTTAGGTCCTTTCAAGAGTTGATATTGTAAAAGGAATATCTTGTTATTTTGCATGACAAAAGTTATTAAAATTTTTAGATTTCAAATTCTATAAATTTCTTTGGAGTAGTATTCTTTATTTATCCATACTTTAATTTATCAATCAAATAAAAAAATGGAAAATTCAATAATAAAAAATTTCAAAATTATTTTGAAGTAGACCATTTTTTTATTATATGGACGAAGGGGTTTGAAAGGAGCTACACATATTTTATAAAAAGAGACCAAATAACCTACCTAGATAACTTAGGAAGTTATAAATGAAATAGCACCAACCTATGAACCTACCATCTAGGGACCAAATAGTCCACCAGGATGGGCCAAGGCAAAAATCTAAAACTTAATATTCAAGGAAAGCATACAAATAAGCAAAAAGAAGCAAGCATATGATGAAAGGGATAACCAACCAACCAAACCTACTAAAATATATACAACTCTAGATAAAATACATGGGTAGAGAAGACAAAAGCTAATATTTTAATCCACTAGACCTAGCACCATTTTCAGCTTTTTAATATTCCATTTACCACTGTTCCCAACACATCAGGACAAGAATCTCTTCAACACAAGAAATAGTCACTTGCACAGATTCAATGAGAGACCTATAGATCCTTAGAATAATCCTCTTAAGATATTTGGTGGTGGAACTTGAGACCTAGGCACTAAGTTCTAAATCCTTTTTAGTACCTATCAAACCAAGAAAGGGCTTAGATTTCTTAGAAGGATAGGAAAAATCATCATAATTTGAGTCCTTGATGTATAAATGGGATTTACCTAAGTTTTTTTGCTTAGCCACCAAGAACTTAGAGCATCTGGTCCTCTCTTCACTGCCACCCACCACTTTTGGAGAATAATCCACCACCTTGGCCCCACACCTTGAAGCAGGGGTTACGTTAACTTCTTGACTGATAGAATCACTCTTATCCAAATTGGAGGACTCCAGATAGTTCACAATGGGAGGTGGTACTATTGCAAGGGAATTCAAAATTTTCTCCCCTGGTAGACCTCTAATCTTAACCACATGCTCAAATATCATTTTGCCAATCCCTGATGGATTGGGTCAGAGGCTACCATTTTTTCACTATGCTCATCAACCTAGACATATATTGGAATAAGAAAGAGGAGATGTTCATAAGCCTCTTATGTCATAGATGATTAAGAAATATAACATGGAAGCTCTTAGGAATATCTTAATTCTCATTGAGCGTAAAATATTACATTATTACTAATGTAAATCTATCCCAAGGAGCCTTCAAATAGGATCTCTTGAAACAATTTTGAATTATCACCAACTCCTCTTTCTCACTCAAGAAAACCTGGGACTCCCTACCAAGAGAACATTTTTCTTTGTTGTGCACAAAACCATCCACAAGTAGACCCATCACCTTAGATATTAGGGGGATATTTACTTCAAATTCAAGGGTTCTAATCTTGACCACTCTATTATGCATGAGTAGGCCATATGCTTGAGCATTTATTTATGATGACCATTGAATTTCATCAAGAATGGTAGAATATTACCTTTTTTGATAAATTTTCTTATATCTTCATCCACGACTAGCAAACTTGTTTCCAAAATCAAGTATGTCATAGTATCTAGGATGATCCTAACATAGAAATAAACAACTGACACTAAGTAGAGCACCACCACCAATGCTAGAGACCCCCACATAGTTTTGAAAGTTAATTTTACTCATATGGATCAAATATTTTTGATAAATATTAAAATAGAAACCATCCTTGATAACCCATGCCATCGAATACTCAAAAAACTTGATAAGTGAAGAAGATAGGTTAATTTCCAAACTACATGGCTAGTTGGAAAAGCATGGGTGACTAAAAATAAACCAAACTATAGTCCAATTGCCACCTCTACACCAACTATCGCACTAGGAGTTGAACCGAGGAAAATACCAATGTAATATTTCCAAAGATCAACACAATGTTCTTAAAAGGGGGATTGGTCATTCTAGATCCCTAGCACCCCGTACTAGGCATAAAGGTGGTGATACTCAAGGTCCATGAATCTAAATCTTCACACATTCTCATGGATTTATAGCTAGAAGCAAGCACTACATAAACATCAAATGACCAACTTAGCCCACACAAAACTACCATGGGGAAAACCTCCACTCAAAGCAAATCGGGTTGGTCCATGTCTTGTAGAGAAAGAACCCTTTCCTTAAATTTTCTATCCACCAAGGTGATCTCATTCCATGAGGTAAGCCTAACTAAAGATAAAAAAGGACTACCTCCAGATGCCACTCTAAATTATGATTGTTGACATATCTTGCTCCAACTACCCCAATAATTCTAACACATAACCTAGGTAAAAAAGTGCTCAAATATATAGTCCATTATAGGTAATTATGACTTACCCTTGCACACCCTAGGGGTACCACAATGTAATTTCTATAAATCATAGCCTACCACCTATGATTTATCCATGTTAGGCTCGAGCGCCTCCTCTCCAAAGCATAGAATAAGGTAAAATTCAAAAATAAAATTAGGTTGCATGATTGAAGACCTTAAAAGCACTCCAAATATTCTTTCAAAACCTTATTTCCAATTAAATTCTACCATATATGACTACTTTTCAATATAACTAATCCCCATCCAAAGGACACGAGCTAGATCTAAATTTAAATACAATTTTTTTAGGCGATTTAGACAAAAGCCTTGACCATGATCAAATCCAACAACCAGGGAAAAGGTGGCTCAATTTCTTCTTTCCAATGAGGGGATGCATACAATATTATAGTTGTGTGTTCTCATTTCCAAAATGATTTAGCCCAATCAAAAAACCTTTGCACCGATTAGTGATGTCTTCATGAGATAGGCCCAAGTTGGCCATAAAATTAGCTAATTTGTTCCCTTTCCTGAACACATGCTTGATTCTAACTGATTCAAGCCTTTGGATAATTATTTGAGCCTCTAATAAGAGGTTAGTGATGGTCCATATGGGAGTCTAAGAGCTATTAAACATGTTGATAATATTGATAGAATCACCTTCTATGATAACCTTCCTACATTCTAGAGATTCCAGATAAGAGATAACTTGGAAGATGGCTCTCACCTCTACAAAGTGGCTAGTTTGGAATCCCAAATTTTAGCATAGACAAATAATATTTCACCAAATAACACCACTAGCTCCTCCCAACCTCGATTTTCCTTTAGAGACACCATCGAAATTCAACTTTATCCATCCATGGGGTAGATTCCCACACTATATTATCTTTTACATAAGATTATGTTTGGGGTAAGGGATTATAGGCTATGAAACCAAGGGCTGATTCCAAATTTTTTTACTTGTTTGTGATGCCATCCCTTTCAAGGGGGAGGGTTGAAACATTGTGAACCATCGTAGTTATAGTCTGAGGTATCACTTCTTCTATTGCACATGAGGTGTTTTTGAATGCCCAAGAGTTTGTTTCCTTCCAAATGTACAAAAGAAGATGAGGTAAACCAAAGGTCCAAAATACATGGTGCCAAGGAAAATTATGTGGAAAATCCTATTCAACTCCCACTGATCACAAAAAGGAATAAAAGACCTCCAAAGTGAATTGGTAACTGGATAGTAAATGTGTAGGGGATTCCTCCATGTGACCATAGAGGTAGCACCTATTCAAAATAATAAAGACTCAATTTCAAATATTGTAAATAGTGAGAAATTTACTCTGAATGACCAGCCAAAAGAAAATGTTAATTTTGGGAGTGAGCCCTTTGAGCCAAATCTTGTGGATCAAGAACCAAGGGTCAGTGGTTGCATCCAAGTGAAAATACGTTAATCTGAATGATAATTGACCATCACTCTCTAAGCCCCACACTAATTTATCTAGGATATATTTTTTTAAAGTAACATGAAGTTTAAAGAGATCAAACAAAAATTTGAAAGCTTCCTTATTAGCCCATAATAGGCCTGGGAGAGCAAAGGATTTCCACTACTTCTATGTATTAGTGATCTCCATGAAGTCACACACCTTAGTTCCAAATAATTGGTGAATAAGATGTTCTACTAGAACCAACCTTGGAAAATATTCTAGTGGGCTATCATCAAACAAAGTATCCCTCCAAAAGTCTATGCTTTGGCCATTACCCAAGATCCATATTCCCCCCTTCAGGATAGCTATGCAAATTTTGACAATACTTAACTAGAAAGTAGAGCCATGAGAGGGAGTAGGGTCAAAGAGAAACTCTTTAACATTGCCTACATATTTTGCTTTCAAAATTTACACCCAACACACATTACCATTCTAGCAAGTCCCCATCCTTTCTTAGAGATAAGCACTTTGTTCATAAATTTTAGTTTTCTCAATACAATACCCCCTAATTATTTCTTGCTGTAAACTTGATCCCAAGCCACCAACAAAAATATTTTCTTCTTCGCCTTGTCAGACAAAAGGAAGGAGCACTTGATTTGCTCAAATTTTGAAGAATATTTCTTGGCAACTTAAAGAGAAAGAAGAAATACTCTGACACACTCTAGAGGGTGTACTTGAATAGCATGGCTACCTACTTGACTTAAGAGGGCACCCTTCCATATGGCTAGCTTCCTCTAGACTCCTTCCATCATTGAGTCCCAAAGGATCACCTTGATGTCCCTTTTGAAGAGGGGCATTACCAGGTACATTGAAGGAAGAGAGGTAATCTTGCATCCTAGAATATTAGTTATTCTTTTCTACCTAGCAAGAGGAGTATTAAAGAAAAATATTACTTTTTTAGGAAGTTCACTTTTTGTCTTTCCACTTTATCATATGCAAGAAGAATTTATTTGACTACTCGGTCTTGGGTAATCGACACCTTGAAAGACAAAAGGATGTCATCAGCAAATTGGTGATGAGATATAGGGTCAAGAGCTAGGGATGGTTTAATCCCTTCAATTTTTGGATCAATTTGAGGGCTCTCCCTAGGACTTATACCAAGAGAATAAATAAATAAGGTGACATAGGATCCCCTTAGAGAATTCCTTTGCAGCTTTGGAAGTATCCTACTAAAGAGCCATTTATAATGATTGAAAATTTTGTATATGAAATACAAGATTTTATCAATCTTAACCAGTTTGAACTGAAACCAAATTTTCCCATGACATTTAATAGGAAATGCCATGAAACTTTGTTGTATTCTTTATTCATGTCAATTTTGAGAAAAATACATAGCCTTCCACTCTTGGCCATAGAGTGAATGAGATCATGCATCACTATAATTCCATCAAGGATCTGCCTACCTACCACAAAGTCACTTTGAGCCTGATATATAATTCCAAGAAGGAAAAATTCAAGCCTGTTGGCCAACAATTTAGTAAGGATTTTAAAAATAGTATTACAAATCCTAATGGGCCTATAATATTTGAACTCTTTGGCTCCCATGGACTTTGAGATGAGGACCAAGAAGGTGGAATTAACATCGAAAGGTATGACATTCAAAATTTGTATCTCTCTCAACACAACACAAATATCACTTCCTATTATGTGCCAAAATTTCTAGAAGAAAGTGGGGGGAAAATCATCCAGAATAGGGGCTTTCAACCAACCCATAGAAAAAACCGCTTCCCATAGAAGAACTTTTGTCTCCCTAATAATTTATGAAATTTTCAAAATTTTCAATCAATAATTCTTTCAAATTTTGATTGCAAAATTAAGTTTTGTATATATAAGAATTTTTAAAAATCTATTTAGAGTTGAATTCCTTTTGACTCCCTAATTATCAATAAATAATTTTCTACTTTTAAATTTTTCAAATAACTATTTTTGAAGTCAAATTCCTTTTCACTCCAATAATTCTTTAAAATTCAATAAAGTTAATTTCCTTTCTAAAACTTTATCAAATTTCAAATATATCCAAAAATTAAATCATGTGCTTAATTAAATATTTCTAACCTCATAGCTCTAATATTTGAAAGTACTAATATTATCATGCCCTAATTAAAATTTGTAACCCTTACCTTGGCTCATGTATGAACTTCAATGCATGCTCTTCTATATTTGTCAGGGAAAATGATAGGATTATTTTTAGGTGAATGAAATTTCTCAAATAGACATTATTATATGCAATTATGGGGAATTCTATTGCAATAAATAACTTCCTTAGACCTTATATTTGATTTTCCTTAACATAGATTATTTGGCACTTTGTCTAAGATCAGAGTGAACTCTACTCTTTCATTTGTGTTCAGAATACTCTGCTATTTCCTCTTAGCTTTCTATCAATAATGTTATGCTATTATGACTACTTATTTATCTCTCAACTTTCTATAGGTTTTGTTGCTTTGAGATATTACTTTGTGTAGGTGTTGCTATTTTGAGGTCTTAGTCTATGTAGGTACTAGTATTACCTTGGTGCTTTTGCTCTTCACAAGAAAGTAGATCATCCATTTTTTCTTAGGATTTTCTTATTTGATGCTTTCGCTCACAACAGTGAAGCAAATGTCCTTATACTTGGGCTCTTGATTCTGGTGCTTTCACTCATGATAGTGAAGCAAATATCCATTTTCTTGGGCTCTTGTATCTAGTTCTTCCACTCAATGTAGTGAAGAAAATGTGCCTTTTATCTAGATCTTGTCTCTTGTGATTCCACAAAACACTTAAGAAAAATGCTCTCTTGAAACATCTCTTCAAATATTGTAGTCCCTTATACACTATGAAGGATAAACTTGAAGATATTCCAACTTTGAAAACTCTATTTCTACTCTTTGTTGGTTTTATTTGACTTCTAATGTCAAATAGTACTAGGGTATAATAGAATACCTAAAATTTGGACTACATTTCCTTCACATGGTTCAAAAATTTAATTTGTTAAATTCACATCAAGGACTTCCTTCAATGCTAGCTTTAGAGACTACTAAAAGTAGATCTAATTATAACTCCTCCCAAAAGGATATAGTATAGTGGCTCTGATACCACTATTGACTTTTTAGCTAGATTATCATAGGTTCCAATATCCAATATCTTGAGTAGTCTCAAATATAAGAGCAATCACTATATTAAATATAAAAAATAATGAACATAATATTCATAACAATAACAATAATATAAATAAAATGATCTATATCATTCATGCAATAACATAAAGAAAACTTATAGTATAATTGCTCAAAATATGCATACAAGCTTCAATATTATCAATGCTTGAATGTTATCTAAGATACTTTGATATTTTCTAAATTATTACATTACATGGATCTTTGTCTCCATAATATATCCTTAGAAATGTGACTCTTCAATACTTGACTATTTTTCTCCTCACATATCTAGGAGATGCATCATTTCCTATTCCATGCATAAGATAAATCCTCTCATGTATTTTGTCTTCTCATATTTCCACTTGTATACATGACTCTTGAATATCTATTTACTCTTACACACTTTATTCTATGACACTTGCACACTTTACTATATGACACATTGCACACTCTATTACATAACCCTTGTGCACATTCTCACTCGTCACACTTGCACACATAATTATATGAAACTTGTGCACATCCTACACATGAAAAATTATATAAAAAGGAAATATAAATCACACTCATAACTATAGACACACACCCTAATCTATTACATATTTACATTTGTACCATAAAGGTTCTATAGGGGTACATTAGCATGTAGCAAATAATGTAATATTCTCCAAAATAATTTTACTTTTAATGTGGTCAATATAAACTATGACCAATATTTTATAATTAAAGTTTGTATTTTATATAATAGTTTTTAACATTTATAAGATGATATACTATATGAAGGTGGTTTCAAGGGATTGATGGGTTGCAATGCACATGCAAGTCAAACATTTAAACCTAATTATCTACTAGATCAAATTCAGAATATATGGAGAGTCTTTCTTTATCTCCATATATGGGCCTCATTTCTCTCCATTATCATATTGTTATAATATTTTTTGGGTTTGGCTCCAAACCTGAACTTAATTTCTTTCTTGGCCATCACCTTAAGTAAAATTATCTTAAAAAACCTCCTCCTTTAGGGCTCCTATTATAATATTTTTTGGGTTTGGTGTTGTTTTTCTCCTAGAAATAGATCTAGGTGTCGTAGAGATACTATGAAAGTTTTGGTTTATGGGCATCTATGTATATATTGATATATTTATTTTCTCTTTATCCAATGGTGTATGCTTTCTATATGAAAGGTGATTCTATGATATATTTTTTATATATTTTGTACGTCTTTGATTTAGAAACATATGTGAACCTTTTTAAAAGCTAACACCCCAATCCCACTATGATATATTAGTAAAATCTAATTTTGGAGTTGTTTTTGGGATTTATTTTTTCATATAAAGGTTCAAGTACTTATAAAATAAGAATAAGGTTATAGTCTATTAAAACTTCATAGATTTGGTCATTCATTTAGGTGATAATCTATGTAAGTTAGGGTTTCATGGAGATATGAATGGAGTTAAAATTGGGAATTCATAGGCCTTGAAGCAAAACCTAGGGATTGGTCATGAATGTACTATAGAAGAATTGTCCTTTCTAGGAGAGGATCTTAAACAATTTGCAAGAGAATCAAACATTTTAAAATATATTAAAATTATTGTAATTTTGCCCAAAATGTTACATTAAGATGTAAATGGATGTCAAAGGTGCATAGGTTTTTAAATTTGGTAATGAATAAGGGATAAATGGGATACAAGGAGGACAAGGAGAAGTATAGGTTATTTCTATAGTTATAATACCTATCAAATCCATTAAAAAACCCTTGGTTCTAGGTTGTATCACTAGAAAGATATAGTAGTTCAATAGAGGGTTTGAAGGAGGTATTTGCAAGGGGTTTACTGGAAATTTTGGTGTAGAAGATAGCAATGGGAGAGAAAGAGAGAAAATTTGAGAATAGGCCAAGGCTTTGGTCATCAAGGATGGAGTCATTGTCATGTGATGTGTATCTTAAACCTAGGGTTTTGAAGATGTGAACAAAGAGAATGGAATTTTAGATATTTTTTCTAACAAGACTTTCACCATGGTGACTGAAGTGGAGGGCAACAATGATAGTAGAAATTTATATATAGAGGCTAGGGTTACTAATACAAATACTAATGGAGAATGCCCAAACCTTGAGGTCCTAAGGAGAATGCAATATGATGAGAGGAAAGGAAGTTTTAGGATTTGTTTGGAACAAGGTCCTAAAGAATAAGTAGTGGACTATTTGATGGATCCATATGAGGGGTATCCATATTTTATAGTCAAATAAAATACATAAGAGGAAGTCATATTTCTAAGAGTTTAGGAATGCATCTAAGTCATTGAAAATTTTATAGGAGGGCATGTATCTCTTGGATAGGAGTGGTGACTAGGATACATCCTCTCTAGAGAAATATGGTAAAAATAAGATACAAATATATGATCAGGGCTACAAGAGATAGCAAAATATTTTGGAAGGAGAAAAATCATAGAAGAATCCCTTGGAAGCATACAAAAAGGAAACCTGGTGCATTCAAAATAAAATTAATAGAACATAACTAGTCCTAGGAGAAGATGTGAAAATAGGGGTAGTCATTGAACTCTAAAAGAAACTTCTTATTGAGAAGTTTTGTGGGCATGTGATATCTAAAAAATTCTTGATAGAATGGATGGCCAGGGAATGGATGGAAGTCTTAGGGTATGTACATAGTTTCCTGCTTTTGGTAAGAGGGTGGTTTTCATTTTAGTTTAGGAGTAAGGAATATGTGGCAACTATTTTATGAGAGAAATGGTTTCGGGGGTGAACTTTATTAATTCTCAAACTGTGGGACTCTTGTTTTTACCATAAGACCACTTTTATATTTTCTCACCCTATATGGATAAAGTTAATGGGGTTGCCACTAGAATTCTGGTCTAGAGATGTTTTCCAATATATAGGTAACTATATTGGTTATTTATTGGAGGTGGATGAGAGGTATTAGTCCTCATGTTTGAGTACAATGACCAAGATTTTTATTGATGTGGATTGGAGAGATGAATTGGTGGTGGAAATTGTTTTGAAGTACAAAAAAGGGACGCATGTTCAAACCATGGGCTACCTTAATATGCCTTTTAGGTTTATGCACTATCATAATTATAGGAATATTTAGGGACTATTATCTTATTTTTAAAGGAAGGTTTGGCATCATATGGTAGATATAGGGGTATTAAAGGGTAATAATGAGATGCAATTTTCCCTTCAAGCACATGACTCACAAATTGGTTTATTTGTTGAATCAATGCATGAGGAGCACAAGCTAGAGGAATTAAGAGAAAGAATAGGATATGTAGAGAAGGTGGAGGTTAAATTATTTGAGTTAGATCAAGTGATGGGTTTAAAATAATTTGAGACTAAAGCAAGGATTGTAATTTCAAAGAAAAAGTTGGATGTCATTCCCTTGGATCCAAAAACAAAATTTCAAAGTGAAAATATTTCTAAATATCAATTATCAAATGGGATTATAGATAATTCTTCCTTTGAATCCTTAAACTGACCAATGACCATACTTAATAGGTTGCAAAACAAAGTCTCCCCTATAAGAAGGCAAGGGTGGAGTTAAGGGGAAATGAGAACCCTCAAATTATTCTTCCTTGGAGGCAGTAGATCCAAAAATTAGTTTAGACTCTAGTAAATTTTCTAGTAATGCTTTACACACAAACCACTTTGAATTTGCTTCCCCACCTATTTTTTTCTTATGGTAATGAAGGTTCTATGTCCCCAGAAACCCATAGATATCCTCTATGATCCTTTAAAGGAAGAATAGAACTATGAAAAGGAGGAGTTGAGGGGGAAAATAGTAAATATGTGGGGATAAGGAGTCTTATTGGTAGAAAACATAGAAGATATTTTATTTCATTGACTAAGAATAAAATCCCTCCATGAGATTCAACAAGGTAAATAATCATCCTTAAAGGGGATCCTTAGAGCAAGGATGATCCTAGACGTAGTTAATCAATAAAAATGATCTCCTTTAATATCTAGGGATGAGCAAATTAACAATAAATATTGTTCTATATTTATAGGTAGAAATTCATAATCTAGAGATTGTGCTAATTCAAGAGACAAAAGGGTTAGTTATGAAATTTATGGAATATCATAGTAAATTGATTAAAGGATGGTATTTTCTAGGCCTATTTAATGTTGTAGGGACCTTAGGAGGAGTGGCTACAATGTGGAACGAAAATCAATTTAGGCTAACCAAATTTGCATTGCTTGACTCAAGAGTAGAGACTGAATGTTTTTAGTTGAGCTCGATGAAATAGTGAAAGTGGTGAATATTTTTGGCCCCTATAAAGACAAGATGTAGTATTGGTATAATATTATGGATCAAAAATTTCTAGAAATTGATAATTTAATTTTAGGAGGTGATTTAAATTTAAATATTTATAGGACTGAAGTGTGGGGTATTGCTGCTAAAAGTGATCAATTGGATAATTACTTCATCAGAAAGTTTAAGTCCAAGGGGATGGTACAATTGGTGCCTATAAATTTGGTTCCAACTTGGAGAAACATGAAATGGGGTTGATAGAATTTCTTAGAGACTATATAGATTCTGAGTAGATGAGAGTTTAGTAAATGACACTTATAGACTAGAGTCTTGGATTGAAGTTAGAGGAGACTTTGATCACTCCCCCATCATGCTTCTTATGTAAAAAGTGGATAAAAACCACATCATACTTTTAAATTTAATTTTGAGTGGTTAAAAGAGCACAACTTTGTAGCTCTATTCAAACCAAAATAGATGGAGTTTGATACTAGTATGAGAGAATTTGCTAGTATTCAATTTTTAGCAAATCTAAAAAAGGTTAAGGTAGTAGTTATTTAGTGGGCCTATAAAAAAATTGATGGATGTGCAAAAAATATAAGAGATTGAGGAGGATATTATAGTGTATCTCGCATATGAATTTGAAAAAGAACTAGATGAAGAAATAAATCTTAAGTATAACAATTTAGAATAAGAGAAGAGATTATTGTTGGTGGAGACAGAAACATGGCAAGGCTCAAAAGAATAGCATTATAGATTTCAAATGGGGATGAGAAAACTAACTTTTTCCATAGCTTTTAAAATCATAGAAAATAACAAAATACAATTTGGGAGCTATAAGGTCAAGGTGGAAGTAAAGTCTACTCCTTTAAAGGACTAATAGACATGGGAGTAACATATTTTGGTCAACTATACAAGGATCCTGGTCAATTCAATATAGTTAAAATAGTTAAAATAACTTCTCTCTTTCCTAGATTTATAGATGAGAAAGAAAATGGTGATTTGGTTAACAAAGTTTCAAAGGAGGAGCTTAAAGTTGTTTTAACCTCCTTCTAAGAAGATAAGAGTCTAAGACCTAATGATTGGACTATGGAATTATTTATTGATATCTATGAACTTTTAGATTTTGATCCACTAAAGGTTGTGGAGGAGTTTAATAGACAAGAAGTGTAAATACAATCTTCAACTCTACCTTCATTGTTATTATTCCAAAAAAGGATAATCCTTCTTCATTTGATGATTTTAGGACCATTTCTTTGTGTAACTATATGTACAAAATCATAGCAATATTAATTGCATCAAGAATTAAAAGGTTTCTCTTTGCTTCCATACCTATTGAGTAGTTTGGATTCCTACATGGTAAACCGTTTCATGAAGCAATTGGTGCTACTCAAGAAAGTATTCATACCATAAAATCAAAGAAACGGTTAGCAATGGTGATGAATTTGCATCTCTCCAAGGATTTTGACATAGTAAACTAGCTATCTTTAAGAATGATACTCATAATAGGTTCTATGTGGAGATGGTGAATTTTATTATGGGATGTATTTATTCTATTTCTTTTACAATATTGGTTAATGGGTTAGTGTATCAGTTCTTTAAAGCTTCTTGGGGTATAAGACAAGGCTTCCACTTATCACCACTATTATTTCTTTTAGTAGTTGAGGGTTTAAATAGGTGCATTTTGGAATCCAAGAAGGTAGGGGTAGTAAAGGAAATTAGAATAGGTATAATTGTGGAAGTCACGCATCTTTTTTTTTGTAGATGATGTTCTCCTTTTCATAGATGGAATAATAAGAGTTGTAGAGAAACTAAAATAATATTTAGATATTTTTTCATAGCAAAAAATATGCATATTAATGCATGGAAGTCAAGCATATGGTTTAACCATGTGGATAAGGATCAGACCATATTAATAGTTTAAATTTTTCCCTTTAATATATTTTATCTTAAAAAGGGCTTTAAATATCTGGGGTTGCTTTGAAATCCAATGACTACACTAAAAAGTATTGGAATTGGTTGATAAAGAAGGTGGAAGGAATAATTAATATATTTTTCAAAAAATGGATCTCTTTGGGTGGAAGATTGACTTTGGTCAAGTCTATGTTGGAGGTGGTACTATTATATTGGCAATATTTGGCTAATATACCAAAAGATATTTTGGAGAAATATATAGTTAAGCTATAGGTTTTTATGGACAAGGAAAAGAGAAAGAAAAGGTATTAAATCCTTAGCCAAGACCAAGTTAAATGGAGGATGAGGACTGAAGAACAACTTCCTATTTAGCAAGGCTCTAATAGCCAAGTGTGTGTTGGAAGATAATATCAAAGGTAAACTTATGGAATAAGATCATACAAGAAAATTATTTAGAGCCACTCACTATAGATAAGTGGATAAGGGCCCCAATGAAGCAAACCCATAATGATTCAATATATTGAAAGGTAATGATTCAAGCTTTTTATATTGTAGGTGATTGGCTTGCATAAAAAATAGGGGATTATTCAAGGATAAGACTTGGCTTAGATCCTTGCATTGGTTATGGTGGTATGCAAAGACTACTAAATAATGAAACTCATACTATAAGAGCTTAGGGAATTGGATCTTACACCCAAGCAACTGATCTAGAATTATCTTCAAACTAGATTAAGGATGGAAGGAAGAAAAAATGTTAGGTCTTCAATGTCAATAAGCACACTAGTGGGAAGAATATATAGGAAGACTTAAAATTGGATATACCAAGTTGTAAGGAGAAATAAAACAATTGGTATGAAAAATAATGAAGCTATGAGGGAGTACACTCCAAATTTGGAGTATACGACTCTATTGGAAGATAGGCATGATGATTTAACACAGTGGTGGAAATCAATTTGAAAGTAGGAAACCCCATTAAAGATAAGACTATTCGTGTAGTTTACTATATAAAATAAGGTTCTAACATGGGAGGTATTATAGAAGAGGAGTTGAAATGGTCCAGGAAGGTTCTATTTATGTAAATTAGACAATTAAAAAAATGATCATTTTTTTAGTAGCTTGCTTCTTTACTAAATAGGTTGGAGAGAAGTTATAGTGTAGTTAAAGCTTCCATAGGATAATGCTTGAAATAGGCAAATAGGAAAGAAGAATCCTTAGGAGAATGCTATAAATATTGGTTTAAAAATACGTCATACAACATTTTTATAGCTCTCCCACTATTTGTGTCATGAGGAGTATGGTAATCTAGGAACACAAGAATATTTGAGGATTAGGAGAAGCTTACTTGGCAGGTCCCCTTCCAAATCCTTGAAAGTTTCCATAAGTATAAGGTTTTAGTAGAAACAAAGCTAATCAAATAAATCATCCCTTAAAATATAGATAAACTAGGGTCCATGGTATTTCTTTATGGGGCTAGAAAAAGGATCCATAGAGTTTATGGAGTACGATAATTACTATATATTTTTTACCCTCATTGTCTCAAATTCAAGGCTATACTAGGAGAAGGTTCCAATAATTAGGTTTGAATTGTGACACTCATTTTTTTGGTTGAATAGGAAAAGTAAAAAGAAATAAAATATTTTACATTTATGGAAACTCATAGTGTTGGTTTTTTAAGCCTTAACACTACTTGAAATATCACAGTATCGAATATAATATAGCCACAATACTATAATGCCAAGATAATAATATGAGTAGAAAATAATGAGCAAATTAATATGTATATCAATGCTAATAATATATCAAATGAAATTCACTAATAAGAAAAAATATAAATGTAAATAGCCTGAATCATATATGTACTAAGCATGTAGAATAATTTATAATATTATTTCTCAAAATCTATGCAATATTTATTACTCCTCTTTCTCTTACATCTATGGCAAGAACTTGATCTTGTTTGTAATGTAATATCTTTTTGTTGGTACCATCTATATGAAATATCCTTATTAAGTATGTATTGATAGTAGAATGAATCTTAGGATGCTTGACTATTCCTTTCCATATCCCAAGTCTCATGACTCTTGGCTTGACTACTTGACACTTGCATATTTGATGAACACATGACTATATTGTATTGACACCTAGAAATGACTCTTGAACTTCACTTTGCACACTCTAATATAAGACAATTGTGCAAATTTTTACATTACATAATTGATATCTTACATATAAGACATTGTACACATAGATTCAACTTACATTTGCATACACACTCACATGACACTTTTGTATTTCCTGCACATTACAACTTTACATAACACTGTGCATATCTTGTATATTCACACTTACATACATGAAAATATTATTCACAATCTAAAATATGACTCAACCCTAATATATTTACAAGTTGTACCATGAAGGTATGATGGGGGTACATTAGCATGTACCAAATAATGTAATATACTCCACACTTCTTTGTATCACATTATTTGGTTATTGAGGACTTTAGTCTTCAATCATGGCCTTCGTCTTGATATTTAATATACCTCTTTTAGATCAATATTTGAACTTGCAACATAAGATCGCTTTTTATATTTGAATTCAAATTTTCTATTAAAATTTATGATGTGATTACTTCTCTTCTTCTTTATTCTTCTCTGTTTCTACATCTTAATTTGAGATTATACTTGATGATATACCTTCAAAATATTGAGTTAGTAAATCATCACAATAATATAAATTTGATTTCAATGATTCCTCATTGAAGTTAACATAAGCTTTTTTCCAGTTATATGTGTCATTCTTCTTTGTTTGCTTTTTCTCTTGAACAATCTCAAAACCAATTAATGACAAATACATTACTAGGAATTCTTTCCAAGAAAGTATAATAGTGTTTTGAGAATCCACCATGTTCTAAATTTTTTTCATTAAGATAACTTAGAAGTGTTATAAAGTTTTATTCTTTGTATCCTTGAGAAACAAAGATAATTTCCCATTTAATTCATCAATCATTTTTTTCTTTCCATCAAATTATTTTATCAAAATTTAAGAATAAAACTTAAGTGTGTGCATCATTTCTTCACTATCCTCATTGAATTCAGTTTTAATAATTTCTTCCATGATATGCAATCAATATTAATATTTATTTCCTTTGAAAAAGTCTACCTTATAAGTCCTTATATTTAAATAAATAGAAATTTCAAAGTTTCTAACTTAAATTCCTATGGAGTAGCAAACCTTAAGTATCCCTAGTTCAAGAAATTAAAGAACTAATTTTTCAAGTTTTATTTTCCAAAGTTTGATGTAGAAATCCTTTTTTCTACCAAATTAATTAATTTATAAAAAAATTAATTTTTATTTTCAAAAACATAGAAGCAAATTAAATAACTTGAAAACTTTAAAAAGCAAAAAAAAAAAAGCAATTACGTTCCTTATCACTCCAAACCTTAAGAAAATATTTTTAAAATATAAAACCAAATTAAAATTCTAATTTAAAATTATCACTCCAAAACTATATAAAAACTTATAACTCCTAAATTAGAAAACACTACTTTTAATTAAACCTAGAAAACCTTATTACTATTGTGCATTATACTGGATGACTAGAGTAAGCAGAGATTGGAACCAGAGATGATGAGCGATGGAGGAAGCAGAGGAAGCGGAGGAGGAGAAAAAATGGCAGGCAGGAATTTTGAAACAATGGAAGGAGAAGATCCAAAGGTAGGGTAGAATGCTATAGCTGGAAAGGAAAAGGATTCCATGTCAGCTCAGTTTGAAAAGGCTAAAGGTACAGATCCTCCATATAAACCCTTAGACAAAGGGTCCCACTAGGGTTCAGGAGCTGGCAACAAGGGCCCAACCTTTTTGGAAATGTTGAAAGGGAAAAAGAAGGAGCCAGTCAATGAACTACCGCCCCTAATACCAAACAATAACAGGTTAACTGTGCCAGTGGATATTATGGAAAGATTCTTGGATATGGAGGCATCATCCTTAGTTGGCAAGTTTTTGGGAGGAAGGTCAAACATTGAGACTATTCGCTCATGGGCCACGACAAAGTGGAAAACTTTAGGAAGCTTAGAAATCGTAGCCATGTCAAGAGGTTTTTTTATGATAAGACTCAACAAAAAATATGATGTAGAGCACATCTTGACAGGAGGACCCTAGTTTCTAGGAAGGCATAGCCTCTTTCTAAGGAAGTGGGGGGAGTATTTCAATACTGAGAAGCAAAAAAGTAATATAGTACCCATTTGGGTCTGCTTACCAAACCTCCCAGCCTAGTTTGTTAATGAGTATTGGCTTAGTGGCATAGCAAAGACGATAGGAGAGCTCGTGGCTATAGACCATTCAACTCATACAAGGACTAGAATGACGCATGCCAGGATCTATGTAAATGCAAACTTGGATTCTGATCTACCTTCTCATGTGGAACTAGCATATGGAGAGTTTCTAAGGATTCAGCCTATGGAGTATGAGAACAAGCCAACATTTTGTAGCATGTGCAAAACCCAGGGCCACCTTCAAGCCCAATGTCTGACAATAACTGCAAACAAGGAAGCCACGAGCGAAGGTTTTATGGGGAAAGCTAATGGGAGAGGGATCCCAAAGTTTCAAGGACCGTGTATTAACTTGGAAGGATACAGACAAGTTAAGAATAACCAGGCTGACAAAGACAACACAAAACTGGAAAAAATCCAGGAGAAGGAAAGCAACATAATGAGGGCGGCAAAAATCATAAGGTATGTAATAAAGATCCCAGCTTGAACATTTTTGATATCCTAGAAAATCTAGAAGTTGAAAAATAAAATAGTAAGGATGATACCATCAATGTCAAGTTTCCTAAAATCCTAGAATCCCCATCCAAATTGAGACCATCCACAATTATGACAAAAATCCCCAAAAGCTCTGCTCAAAATGAAGAAAAATTGCCAGGTCATTTTAGTTTAAACATGTAAAAAAATAGAGTCAAGAGTCGAAGTTGTGGAAACAAGAGGTAGGAATGTAGCTCCTAATCCGGTAGTGGAGCAAATTATCCCTTATCAGACGAGCCCAATGGTAAAAGGTTCCTTGAAGGAAAGCCCCCTGTTTAGGAACAAGATAGGAGAGGTGAACCAAAACAAGGCTGAGGATGAAGAGGGAATTGAAAACCCCTAAAATGAGGAAGAAGGTTAAAGACCTAGACTATTACAGTATATGCCCCCTCATTTCAGTCCAAAAAATACTAGAAGCACCACCAAGCCTCCGATATATTATGGAAGTGAAAGAAATAAAGGGAGAATATCTACAACAAAGCACTATAGAATGAGAATCAATGAAGAAATTGCAAACAGAAAGCAAAGAACATTGTTACAGCAAGCTATTCCTGGCCAGGATAATAGCAAAATTGACAAACCCCTTTTGGCTCAAGGAAGGGGGTGGGTAAAAAATATCAAACAGTCTAAATGAAGGTTCTCTCATGGAATGTGAGAGGCCTAAACGACCCACCAAAACAAAGGATGGTGAAGTCTATAAGGAAGGATTGGAATCCTACTATCATTTTTCTTCAAGAAACCAAAACAGATGCGGCACAATCAACACTTATAGCTATAAGGATTTGGAAGCAAGGGGAAGTGGCCTTTCAACAGGTGATAGGAGCATCTGGGGGCCTCATGATCTTATGGGCTCCTATTAAAATAGAAGGAAGTATTATTCAGGCAAATGAAAGAGTATTAAGCATATTATTTCATGATTTTGATATTAATAAGAATTGGATTATGTCAAATTTTTATGCCCCCACCTCTGTCCAATGGCGGTCTGAACTGTGGGATTTTTTGGGGCATTTGAGCCAAGATTTTAAAGACATTCCTTGGGTGATTGGGGGAGATTTCAATACCCCCTTTTACCCATCTTATAAGAAGGGAGGATCTGGGTTACCCTCAAGGAGCATGGAGGACTTCAATGAATTCATTAAAACAAATTAATTGATGGATGTAAGACTAAAAGGATCCAAATTTACATGGAGTAACAAGAGGATAGGAAGTCAGCTGATTCAAGAAAGGTTGGACAGGTTTTTTTTTATCCAAGGAAGCTACAACAATGTTTGGTGATTCAGTGTTACAAGCCCTTCCTAAATGTGCTTTAGACCATAATCTTATTCTATGGGAGGCATTTCAGGCTAACTCCTTTAAAAAGCCTTTCAGATTTCTGTCAATGTGGGTTAGACATCCGACCTTCAAGAAACAAATAGAGGAATGGTGGCAGCAGCCTATCCAGGAAAGTGCTTCCTTCAAACTATTTCAAAAACTTAAGATGGTCAAAAACAACCTTAGAATTTGGAATAAAGAATTCTTTGGAAATATTTTTGAGAATAAGAGAGCAGTGGGAGAAAAAATGAGAATAATAGAAAGCAAAATCCAAAATGGAACCTATGATGAGGCGACAATGACTGAAGAGAAGGAAACCCTTTGTGAGTTTTATAATATTTTAGCTTGTGAGTAGATGTATTGGAGGCAGAAATCAAGGGCATTATGGCTAAATGAAGGGGACTCTAATTCAAAGTTTTTCCATGTTACCACATTGAGCAATAGAAGCAATAATAATATTAGAAATTTAACTAAGGTGGATGGATCCTCAACTCAAAACATTCAGGAGATCAGGGATGAGGCTGTTAATTTTTTCAGTTCATTATTGGGTGAAGAACGGGCCTATAATGCCCAAGCAAAGGAATCTCTCCTTCAATTCATTCCACAACTCATTGATGAAATGATTAACGAGTGTTTTACAATAGATTTTTTAGATGAAGAGATCATGGAGGCTTTGTTTAACATGGAGGCCGGATGGGTTTTCACCATGGTTTTTCCAAGTTTGTTGGGATATTGTTGGAGCAGAAGTTATTGCTGCAATCAAGGAGTTCCAAATTTCAAATCATATTCCAAGGGGTTTCAATTCAACTTTCATTGCTTTGATCCCTAAAGTCCCCAACCCCAAGACTATGGCTAAATTTAGGCCGGTTAGCCTGTGTAATATATCCTATAAATTTTTTTCCAAAGTTTTAGCCAACCATTTGAAGAAATTTCTATCGGTTATCATTGATCCAAGTCAAGGAAGTTCTGTACAAGGAAGATCAATCTTAGATGGAGTTATTACTATTCATGAGGCTCTTCATACAGCCGCTCAGACCAAAAAAGCAATCATGGATTTAAAGTTAGACATGAACAAAGCTTATGACAAGATAAATTGGGAATTCCTAGAGGCAGTTTTATTAAAATTTGGCTTCAACATGAAATGGGTCAAGTTAATAAGAGAGTGTATTTCTAAGCCTTCTTTTTCAGTTTTGGTTAATGGGTCTACTGTAGGTTTTTTTCAAAGAAAATGTGGTCTAATACAAGGAGATCCCATAATTCCTATGTTGTTCATCATCATAGCTGAGGCCTTGGGAAGAACCATTAAGGCAACAATGGTAGCTAGACTCATATCTAGTATCAAGGCCACATCGCTAACTACCTTGGTGACACATCAACAATTTGTTGATGATACATTGCTACTAACTTTGGCTTTTGTGGTTGAGGCAAGAAGGATTAAAAATATTCTCATAATGTATGAAGAAGCGACTGGACAGAAAGTGAATTTTGATAAGAGAAAAATTTATTTCATCAATACCCCCATTCCTAGGCAAAACAACATAGTAAGGATCATGGAATGTCAAATTGCATCCCTTCCAACATCCTATTTAAGTCTTCCCCTATTTACGAGGAAACCTGAAGGATCAATGTGGAACATAGTTCTAGAGAGGATCCAAAAAAAGCTAGCAAGTTGGAAAGGACATCTATTATCTCAAGCAGGAAAAGCAGTTTTAACTATGGCTTCACTTCAAAGTATACCCGTATACTTCCTATCAGTGTTCAGAGCTCCCAGCAAGGTGTATCACAAAATTGAGCAGCTTCAAAAACAATTTCTCTAGTCAGGGACTGAGGATAATAAAAGGATCCATTTAGTAGGTTGGAACAAGGTTTGCAAACCTAAAGCTAATGGGGGATTAGGATTGAGGAGAGTTGCTCATCTCAATACAACTCTGTTAGCCAAACAAGCATGGCGGTTATTGACTAAGGTCGATAATGAATGGACTGCCATAGTTAAGAGGAAATACCTCCAAGGTGTGAACTTCCTTAATGACAACTTAGCTAGTAGGGGGTTTGCTTTTTGGAAGGCAATCCTCACGAGCAAGGATCTTGTCAAGAAAGGTCTTAGATGGATTCTAGGAAATGGGCAAAAAATAGACTTTTGGAAGGATCGATGGGTGAGAGTTGAGGATTTATCCCAGAATCCTCGTTTGGCTAGGATTCAAGAGCATATGGAGTAACATATTGGGAATAAGGTTGTAAATTATATGTGGCAGGATATAAATATCAATAGGTTGAAACACATCAGAGTATAGGGTTTTGAAGTGGAGTCTGAAGAGCTTTATAATATTTTAACTCAGCAAATTATTCCCTCTGGAGAGGATGAATATCACATTGTTTGGGCTGAGACTGAAAGTGGTGACTTCATAGTTAAGTCTGCATATAATTTTCTTCTCAATGTGGAAGGTCAACAATTTCAATCGAGTTTGGTTTGGATCAAAGGCTTAATTCCTAAAATATCCTTTTTTTCATGGCTGGTGATTCAAGGAAAAATCCATGGATAATCGAGGGAGTCATCCATGAAGTGAGGATTATTTTTACAGCAAGACAGAATAGGAGGGCTCGTCACGTGTACTGTGAGGCTAACAATTCAGCTGAAAAATTAGCCAACATAGGTGTTGATGTTGGTAGTTTGGTGACATGGACATAAGGTGTGCCACGTGAAGTGGAAAACATTATTAGTAATGAAAAGAAACCTACCCGTTAAGGAAAAATATGAATGGGTGTTATTTCCCCATGGAGCTGGTAATAACTATGAGGTTTCCCTCTAAATCATACCAAATTGGAAATGAAGGTAGCAGGGTGTAAGCCTTGGAGGATTTTGATAGAAATAGGAAATGGGCAAGCAACAAGTTTCACAAGTGCAACGTTCCAAACTTCAATTTCCTGTCAATGTAAGTAATTTTTACAGTTATGTTTAGGTACGAGTGTGCCTTGTTAGTAAGGTGTTGTAGGGGATTCAACACAAGATATGGTAAGAAAGTTTCAAGGATGACTAGGATCTACAATCTCAGCAGAAGGCTGGATATTGTAATAGGTTTTGGGTTAACCTGCAAAACCCAGTAATTAATGAAGACTTTTATTTACCCAAAAAAAGAAAACCTTATTACTCATTATATCAATTTAAAAATGTAAAGCCTTAGATTAGAAAAACCTAATAATTAAAGTCTCTTAAAAATCTTCCTCATGCTTCTTCAGGTTGTTGTACTGTGAGTGTTGTACCAGGGATAACTCTTGTGAACAAATCTTAATGGGTTTTGTTGAATTGTGCATGCCACCAAGGCAATTCATTCCTGAGCATTTCACTTCCAAGCATGTAGAGATAATTCTCTTCTAAATGTTTCAGTTCCAAAACAACATGTAGGGTGTTTCACTTCCAAAATTGCATGTAGGGAATTTCACTTCGAAAATGGCACATAGGGTATCACACTTCACAAAATGTACATAGGGCATTTCACTTCCAAAATTGATAGGTGAATATTGTTTAGAAGTAATACTTTAAATACATTGATGTTTTGATTCCACCAACCTATTACCAACATTCCTTCCTTTTTTCTTTGAATAAGATGGCATTTTTATTCCACAAACCTATTGCCAATGTTCTTCTTCCTCAATGTTTCAATTCACTTTCTTTCCATAATGCTTTACTTCCCTTTCAAGCGATTCATATTATTTCTTAGGTTGCAATTCTATGCTCTATTGATACCACATGTTATAGGGTTCAAGCCATTCTATTTTTCAAAGCTATGCTTAAGAACTTGGTTGTCCAGCTAAGGATGTAGCTGCACTTAGGATATTATCTTAAACTATAAGTCGTATGAATGGCACACTCTATTTGTTGTATTGATATAGCTTTCATTTTATATGTATCTTAACTTCAACTTGTAGTATAGCTCATGTTCCTCTATGTAGATGTTGTTTTATCCTCTACATAGGTATTGTTAGAGTTTTGCACTCTAAGTCACTTCTTTATTACATAGGTGTTATGAGGCACTATGCTCTTAGGGCACTTTTCATCATTAACATATGTATTTAACCTCTTTATAGCTACAAGTCCTATGTTCATTGAGTTGAATGACTTACTCTCTTTTTTTTACTCTATCTATAGTCAAATGGATTTGTCTTTTTTAGCTCTACCTTGACTCAAATGACACTATCCTTTTGAGCTCCACTTTGAGTCAAAAGGATCGAAACTCAAGTTTTTTCTACATCTTCCTCTATTATTTTGAACCTTTAACTTCTACTTTAAGCTTAATCCTTGAACATATTTCTTATATACCAAACCATGAACCTAGGGCTTTTTAGACCTAGAGTTCATTCTTCCTCTTTCTCATGTTCACTTGGCTTACTAAAACTTAGGCTTGTATTCCTTATCTTGTTTGCTACTTTATTATAGGCTTCTATTTCCTTTACGACCTTCTATTCTATTCACTCTGTTATAAGAACTTTCTTACTTAGAATCAAATCTCTTCTTCTTTGTAGCTGCTATATCTCATTATCTATATGGTTGCTCTTATCAATCCTATATATCAAGGTCAATACCTAAAAATTCTATTGTAAATAAAACTATATTTATGTCAAGGTCTATCTTCAATACCTTAATATCTCCTTATATCAAGTTTATTGTGACCTAAAAATTTAATATATTTTAAGTCTACTGCTAGAAGATAGCTTACCTTAACACTCATATATCTATCTCAAGACCTGATATATCCATCTTATGTTCTCCTTTATCTTATGCTTAGAAGCTATAATTCTTCTCTATCTAATTTAGGAAGCTTCTCACACATCTAAAAATCTTCTATAACTCCTAAGAACTGAGTTATATTCTCCTCTTTACTAGAGAATTTACTATTATGTCTAGGTGACTTTGAATGTGCCTAAATCCTTCTCAAAGTCAAGATGACTTGAATGCTCCTAAATTATTATTAATTTTTTATGTCAAGGTATATCTATGTACCTAATTCTTCTATATCTAAAATTAATATCAAGGGTTGACAATATGCTTGAATGATAAACTATCTTGAAGTTGATACACCTTCCAATATAGATAAGTCTTGATCTTCACTAGTTATTCTCCAACCATGAAAAGACTCTTGTCATGACCCTCCTTGGAGGACTTTGTGATTTATAAAACAATGTATTAATTTTATGGTGCTTTAATACTTGATTTTGTGTGATTAAGTAGCTATGTGATGTTAGTTGATGTGGAAGAACATGATACTCCTAACAAGTTACCAATGTATAGCATCAGGTACCCTTGTAGGTGGAAGAATTTGAGTCATCCACCAGAAGTGGGGTACTTGAGGTTGAGGAAGTGATGATTAAGGCAACTTAGGGATAACATGGATGGATACCTTCATATAGGTATGCATTATTGATTAAGGATAATTATCAATAGCTAAACACCTCAAGCCTCAGTTGATAACCTAGTAGCTATCGTAAATTATCTATCTAAGATGGGTAACTAGGTTGAGGGAAAGATTCCCTATTTGTTGGTTGTATATGTTTGACTGTATTTTACTTCATCACTATCTACATTGGAGGTTTGGAAAATAAAAGCATGCATAATTTTGTTGCCTCTGAAAGCTTCTTGTTTTACTTAAAACCTCTTACTCTCCATTTTATAAGAAATAGGAGTTTATTTTAAATGATAATTGAGTTTCATTTATAAATAATATGTTAGATTATTTTAAATGATAATTGAGTTTCATTTATAAATAATATGTTAGATTATTTTAAATAATAAATGAGTTTCATTTATTTTTCGTAGGTAGGACAACTTATATTAAACATGTTTTAACTAGTCCCCAAAACCAAGAAAATAAACATGGATGAAAGAGTAATAAGCTAAGATGAGCAAGGGACCCACACAGGGGACACCAGAGAAACTAAAACATATTAAATCCATGCAAAAAAATAAAAAATTGAGTGCCCACACCCGAAAAACTCAACAAAAAAGACTATACTAAGCCATACCCATGCATAAGCTATTGTAAGGATACACTAGAACTGAGATGAAACCCACGTAGGGGATACAAAAGAAAAAAACATACGCAACATAAGACCCACGTAGGGGTATGAGTAAAATTAACAAGACTAGAAAAATTGCCATGTAGGGGATCAGAATTCAAGAGAATACAAAAAACCATCCACACAGGGAAACCATACATGACAGAACCTGACCTTACGGCTAAGCAGATGTGATATTTTTTTAGAGCCTTTTTTTGGCATGGTTCTTGATTAGCAGCTTTAGGGCTTCACTAGTGCTTTTAGGATCAATCATGCAATTTTTAAATCATCAACAACAAAATTTAGCACACTTTAGGAAAAAATTTAGTGCCAAATAGATAGAGTTTTATGAAAAAACCCCAATATTGATGAGCACATCAGAAGACTTGTTTGCTTCTCAAAATACATGACTGGTCATGGTGTTGCTAAAATTATAAATGTACTTTTTGGCTTCTTAGATAACAGTTCTCACGTTCCATGAAGGAATTTTGTTTTTATTGATAGAATTTGTAATATTCAGGGAATCTCCTTCAATTTGTAAATTTCCATTGTAGTGTTTGAGTGTGCCTAAACCTATTCATAAATCTTGAGCTTTAGTATAGTGATTAATTTGAAATCCTAGGTGCTTAGCATAGGACACTACAATTTGTCCATTGTGATCCCTAACCAATCCTCTAGCTCTTGCAGATCCTGAATTCCCTTTAGGAGCACCATCATAATTAAGCTTAAGCCACCCAACAAGAGGAGGTGTCTAGTGAGCACCAATTATGGGATGGGGGATTGAAGGAATGGAACTGGTGTTATAGGTAATTTTTAGAGACAGGAAAATAGTGGACTTAAGTCTAGAATCATGGGGTTTGAGGCAATGGAAAAGCTAAGAATTTTTAACAGCAAAGGTAATAGCTTTATTGGCAACAGTGGTAGGATCATTTAAGGTATTTTAAAAGACTCTATTTTTTCTTTCAAGCCATATTTGCCACAGGATATGGTGAAGGCACACTTTCTATAAAGAAGATAGCCTAGAATTTTTGAATGGTATGGGCCACTGGGTGAAAAAATGTGCCAAGGAATTGGGTTGGACCCAGGATATGTGGAAGGTGGACATGAGGTGATCATGGAAATCTTAGAGAAATGACATTCTATAAAGATATGTTTACTAGATTCCCAAGCAACCATACAAATATGATATCTATTAAGAATAACCATACCTCTTTTCATGAGATTATCAGTCGTATGGATTTTGCTTTAGATATCCAAACAAGAAAAGAAAGTGATTTTAGGAATAAGGTGTTTATGCCAAAATATATTGAAAGGAAGGTGGACAAATTAGATATTGAGAGTCAATTGATGTGCAAATTTGATAGAGAAGATATCATAATCGATTTCTTTCCAAAAAAGGATATCATGGGATATACCAGATGGTATTATTATTGCATTCAATAAAATTGTTAATTCTATTATGGCATTTGTAGTTTGAGCATCAACATTAGCAATATGAAACTTATTTCTATATTTTGGGCTCATTGAATGTGTTTATGAAATATACAAAGGCTGCAACATTGAAACAACATTATCTTCAATAAGTGGTTGGATCGTGATCCACCTATCTATCCAAACGTTGATTTTATCCCCTGATCCAAGATTCCATATAGTCCCCTTTTAGATTAAAGATCTAGCTTGGATATTGGCAATATGGACTTCTTTCCATAATTTGGGCTCATTAGATGTGTTTATTAAATCTACCACCTTACTGTCTATTAGGATATCCAAGAAATGTTGCAACACTGAAACCACATTATCTTCAATAAGCGGTTGGATCATGATCCACGTATCTATCCAAAATTTGATTTTGTTCCCTGATCCAAGATGCCATCTGGTCCCATTTTAGATTAAAGATATAGCTTGGAGAATTAATTTCTAAAAAGTGGACCCATCGTTAGGAATATTTTCATCCATGAAATTCCTATTTTGGATGTATTTCTTGTTTATGATTGAAACCCATTCAAGGTTAGAATTTATGAACACTTTCTAGGCTTGTTTGGCCAATAACAGAATGTTCATATTGCAAATTCTTTGAAGTCCAAGCCTCCCCTAGATTTTGGAAGAACATACCTTTTCCCAAGTTACCAAATGGAACTTTTTCTTGCCTTCTGAGCCTACCTAGAGGAATCTCTTCTGAATTTGCTCTATGTTATTATAAACAAAGGCCAGAGCTTTGAATACTGACATGAAATAAAATGGTATACTTTGAAGACATGTCATTTTAAGAGTTTTTTTGGTTTCTTGAGATAGGAGGGTCCCTTTCCAACCTACGAGTTTTTTGTTGATTCTTCCAATAAAATTTCTCCACATTGACTCTTTGGGATAGTTGGTGAAGAGAGGAAGGCCCAAGTAGTAGGTGGGAAAATCAAATATAACACATTGAAGAATACGAGCTATCTTGGCCTGTCTGTTTAGGGGGATATTGATGAAGAAGATTTTGCTTTTATAATAATTTATATTTTTCCCTACATCCTCATCATAAATATCTAAAATACTTCCAATTGTCTTTACTTCCTATACTAAAGCATGAGTAGCTAGTATAGTGTCATCTATAAACTACTAATGTGAAAGGGCCATCATGTTGGTTACATTTTTAATATCCGATATCATACCATTTGAGTAGGCAACTTTGAGTTCTATTCCAAGATATTCTACAAGAATGATAAAAAGAATAGGGGATAGGGGGTCATCCTACCTAAGATCCTTGTTGCTTATAAAATAAACTATCGTAGACCCATTGACCAGAACTAAAAGCCAAGGACTAGAAATGCAACTGTGAAAAGATTCAACCCATTCTCTATGGAACCCAAATTTGAGAAGAGCAACAAGAGGGAAATCTCTATTGACCTTGTCAAAAGATTTATTCATGTCAATATTAAAGAATAGGGCAATATTTTTGCTTTGGGAGATAGAGTGATGGACTTCATGTAAAGTTATGATACCATTAGTTATCGATATCCCTTTCATAGAAATGCCTTGGCAAGGATCGATAATTTGGGGAAGAATTTCTTTTACTCTTATTGTCATAGCTTTGGTTAGCATTTTTTAGATCATGTTACACAAGTTGATAGGTCTAAAATATGCAATGGATTTTCACATAGGCCCTTTGGGTACAAGAGCTATGAAAGTAGTGTTGATACCTCTAGGAATGGATTTGGAATGTTGAAGATCTTTAATGGCCTTGTAGATGTCTTGGCCAATAATATCCTAGAAAGTATAAAAAATCAAGGAGAAAATCCATCAGGGCCAGGGGCTTTGTCAGGGTGCATAGAAAATAAGGCTTGTTTGATCTCATCAAAAGTAAGAGGCTTAATGAGCATGGAATTCATTTATGAAGTGACCAAATTGGGTATATGGTCGAGCAGTTGTCTTTTAGCTTGGCCAAAATTTTGAGGGTTGGATCCCAATAGGTCTTCAAAAAAGAAGAGGCTTCATCTCAAATTTAAAAAATATCCCTAGTAATGGAGTCATCACCTTTGGTCAATTTCTTGATTTTATTTGAACTTTTGTGCCTAAGGGTGGAAGCATGAATTTGTTTTGTATTTGAGTCACCTTCCTTGAGCCAAAGGGCTCTAAATTTCTATCTCTATAATATCTAATCTTTGGAAAAAATATTGTGGTAATCAACTAGAAGCTATTTATCTTTATTTCTAATTTGATCACTCAATTGACCACTCTGTATTTGTTGTTCAATATTTTTTAACTTTTTTAGAATCTGATCTTTATTTTCAAAAATATTGCCAAAAACTACCCTGTTCCAAATTTTAAGATTTTCTTTGATAGCCTTGAGCTTTTGGGAGACTTGAGAAATAGATGATCTAAGAAAATCCTGCTACCACCAATTAGATATTTGGTCTCACAAATCAGGGTGCTATGTCAACATGGCTTCAAATCTAAAAGGGATTTTGAAATTGGGTCCTCTATCAACTTCGAACAAAAGAGGGCAATGGTTTGAACCTACTCTCGAGAGACATATGAGAGTAGCATCACCCATAACATGAATAACTTCTTGGGATAGGAAGACTCTATCAAGCTTGACTTGAATATGTTGGTCCCCAATTCTCCTGTTGCTCCATGTGTATTTTACCCCTTTTATTTGGACATCCATCAGTTCACTATTAGTTACAAAATTGTGAAAATATTCAATGCTTTTTTATGGAGTGAGTTTTCCTCTTTCTTTTCTGAGGGGAAAAGAGGAGAATTAAAGTCTCTAGCAAGAATCCAGGAAATGTTTTTGAAAGTATTTATAATAGGGCTCAAAGTATAAGGAAATTTAGTTTTTTGGATTGTTAGGGGCGTAGACATTGGATAGGACCAAAAAGGAATTGCTATATTTTTAGTAAAAAATCATGTTGAGTACTTTTTCAAATGAAGATATTATTATACCTTCCATTTTAACAAGGTCCCAAATACAAATTAATCCCCCAAAGTACCTTGATTAGGGCTAAAGGTGAAATCACCATTCCTCCAAATAGATTTAGCAATTTTTTTAATTTTATTTTGATCAATATTTATTTCTTGCATAATAATGATAGTAGGTTTATAATATTTCTTAAAAGTGCTTGCAAGTCTATGCTTAATAACACTATTAATGCCTCTCACATTCCATGATAGAATCCTCTTTTAGAAATTTTGCAAACTTTTCTACCTCCCTTTGACTATTGTAAGGGAGGTTTGGATTTTTTTGAGTCATCCTTGTCCTGATTGAAAAAGTTTTAGAATAGGGTCTTTTGAATACCATTGGCAATATCATTTTATATAATTTTTCTTCTAATCATTTATGGAAGGCCTTCCTTTCTTTTTATCGCTATCGATGTCCACAGAGGCTTTCTTGAAACTTCTATTATTGATAAATCTAAAATCAGATTTGGCTAGGCTAGTATTACAGACATCATTCTCAAATTTATTTGGAATGGGGCTGCAAATTTTGATGTGACTTTTTGGATAAAGCAGAGGTTTAAAAGGAGTATGGTAAGGCCTAGATATATAAGGGGATTAGGGTTCCTCTAGGGTAAACATAATAGATTTAAGAGGAGAAAAATTAAACAAGACTATCATAACAATGTTTATATTCATAAAAAGGACTTTAAGGAAAAGTACCAAAATGGTTAGGGAAAGAAAAGAGGGAGCTTACCATGGCTTGGTCATCCACTAGATCTGATTTTGTAATCTACCTCCCTTTAAGTGTAGCAAAACTTAATTTTTTTGGTAATACCTAGAGTGAGTATGCTTTCCTTGAAGTCTAACACCTTGAAACCTAGCTTGAGGCCCACTGATGCAGAAACTAAGGAGCTAAACAGGCAGGTCCAGGAGTTGATAGAGAAGGGAATGATTCAGGAAATCTTGAGTCCATGCGCAGTGCTAGTGCCAAATAAATATGGAGAGTGGAGAATGTGTACAGACTCTCGAGCCATCAACAAGATCATAATAAAATACAGATTTCCATTGCCAAGAATGGATGACATAATGGACTATTTGAGTGGAGCTACATACTTCACCAAGATTGATCTCAAGAGTGGTTACCATCAGATCCGTGTCAAAGAATAAGATGAGTGGAAGACAGCCTTCAATACCAAAGAGGGTTTGTATGAGTGGTTGGTCATGCCATTTGGGCTGTCCAATGCACCAAGTACCTTCATGCGGCTGATGAATGAGGTACTGAAAGAGTTTTTAGGAAAATTTGTCATTTTCTATTTAGATGATATATTAATATTTAACAGAACCCTAGAGGAGCACCTGATGCATATCAGAAGGGTTTTTGAAAAGCTGTGGGAGGAGCAATTATTAATTAATCTAAAAAAGTGTAATTTTGTAAAGGAGTTAGTATACCTGGGATTTGTAATCTCAGTAGAAGGTAATTCCACTTGATGGGGAACCAAAAATTATTTCCAACCAAATTTGAATTTTCATGCAAAAAATTTGACACACGCTTTACAAGAAATAGAAATCCCAATCTTCTATTCGTTAACTTGTAAAGGTTACAATTACAGCCCGCAGGCTTTACAACAACTGGCACACAGGCACAGTTCTCTCACTCTCTTTTGTAGATCTCTCACTCTGCAACTCTAGAAGGAAAAGCACTCAAGTCAGTCCGAGTGGCCTCTGCCTCGATCTACAGCTCGACTGTGCAAGTCTCTGTTTTCCAACCCCCGTACACACCTCTGCTTCATCCTTTTATAAATTTTTGCGTGACTCTTTGTCTTCCATCTGGCGGTCCTTCGATTCATTTCCGCCATGACTGTTCATCTTCGTCTGCTCCATAACTACAATCCATAACGTCCTCTGTAACTGGCGTAACATCTTTCGTTAACTGTTCGTCTGCACCTATTTTCACTGCACCTTGGTGCCACATGTTTTTCTGCACTGCCATGTGTCATTCTGTAACGGTCCCTAAAAATACTGCCTGTCGTGATTTCGTGACATCTCCTCCTTCTTTCACGTCTTCTTCTCCTCCTGTCATGATATCGCAACATGTCATGAAATCATGACGTTTTGGCTTCCCTGTGCTCCTTCTCCCTTTTGGTCATGATATCGCGACATGTCATGATATCGCAACGTTTCCTTTCATCCCTACCTTCCTCGCCTTCGAGTCGCGATATCACAACATTCTCCTTGGAATATTCTTCCTCTTGATGCTAGTCGCAATTTCATGACATGTCACAAAATTGCAACATTCTCATTGGTTTCTTCTCCCGGTTGCCCAGCGTCACAATTTCATGACGGTCACGAAATCATGACAATCTCCTTGGCTCCTCCTCTCGACTGATCTGTGTCGCGATTTACACCAGGATCTGGTTGGAAATAATTTTTGGTATCAGAGCTAGAAGTTCTTGAGTGTGTAACAGATCGCTGGACATGAGGTAGTTACACCAGGATCTGTGGGAGAGCTTTGTGAGAGGAGTGAGAAGAATGCCGCCACAAAGAAACCATGGTGGTGGGAGAGATATGAGATCTGAAGATTCACAGTTACAAATGTTCAGATCTTTGCAGAGGCAAGTGCAAGCCCTGTAAGAGGATCTGCATAGAAAGCATGAAGATAAACTAAGAAGTAGAGGCAAAGAAATAGAGTTGAATCGGACTGCAAAGGCAGGTGCACATTTGGAGATGTTGCAAGAGGAGGCAACCGAACAACACAGAAGTGAATATCACTTCTCCATCAATCTCGGGTGTCTGATGCAGGAGCATCCAGTGGCGACCGAACAACCTTGCATCTACAAGAAAATTTCTCAGTATTTGCCTTGGTGTCACGAAATCATGACAAAAAAAGTGTCATAAAATCGTGACAGGCAGCAGGAGAGAGAAAGTGTCATGGAGGATGTCACGATTTCATGACATGTCACAAAATCACGACACAAAGCAGACAAGCATAGAAGGCATGGAGGATGTCATGATTTCACATGTCGCAAAATTGCAACCATCGCAAAATTGTGACACAGAGCAGTCAGGCGCAGAAGGATGGAGGATGTCGTGATTTCGTGACATGTCACAAAATCGAGACCATCATGAAATCACGATGTAGAGCAGTCGGGCACAGAAGCCGTGGAGGATGTCACAATTTTGTGACATGTCGCAAAATCATGATCGTCGTGAAATCACGATGCAGATCATCCGAGAGGAGGAGCCAAGGAGATTGTTGCGATTTTGTGACATGTCACGAAATCATGACCGTCATGAAATCGTGACGTAGGGCAGCCGGGAGAAGACACCAATGAGAATGTCATGATTTTGTGACATGTCATGAAATCACGATTGTCACAAAATCATGACCAGCAACAAGAGGAAGAAGATGCCAAGGAGATTGTCACGATTTTGTGACATGTCACGAAATCACGACCGGAGCAGAAAAGCAGAGGCATCCGAAGGAAAGATGTCATGATATCATGACATGTCACGATATCATGACCCGAAGGTGAGGAAGGCAGCGATGAAAGGAAACATCGCAATATCATGACATGTCGCGATATCGCGACCAAAAGGGAGAAGGAGTGCAGGGAAGCCAAAACGTCACAATATCGTGACATGTCACGATATCGCGACAAGAGGAGAAGAAGACGTGGAAGAAGGAGGAGACGTCGCAAAATCACAACAGGCGATATTTTCAGGGACCGTTATAGAATGACATGTGGCAGTGCATAAAAAAATGTGGCGCCAAGGTGTAGTGAAAAGTTAACGAAAGATGTTATACCAGTTACAAAGGACGTTATCGATTGCAGTTATGGAGCAGACGAAGACAAATAGTCATGGTGGAAATGAATCGAAGGACCGCCAGATGGAAGATGAAGAGTCATGCAAAAATTTATAAAAGGATGAAGCAGAGGCATGTACAGGGGTTGGAAAATAGAGAGTTGCACAGTCGAGTTGTAGAGTCGAGGTAGAGGCCACTCGGACCGACTTGAGTGCTTTTCCTTCCAGAGTTGCAGAGTGAGAGAACTGTTCCTGTGTGCCAGTTTTTGTAAAGCCTGTAGGCTTTAATTGTAACCTTTACAAGTTAACAAATAGAAGATTGGGATTTCTATTTTTTGTAAAGCATGTGTCAAATTTTTTGCGTGAAAATTTGAATTTGATTGGAAATAATTTTTGGTTCCCCATCAAGCTTCTAGTACTTCACCAAGATTGATATCGAGAGTGGTTACCATCAGATCTATGTCAGAGAAGGAGATGAGTAGAAGACAACTTTCAAGACTAGAGAGGGTTTGTATGAGTGGTTCATATTTGGCTCTTGTTATTCTTGTTTTCTGTCTTGTGGTAGATCTCTTTTGCACATTTCACCTATTTTTAACATATCAGATTTAGTGGAATACCATGAGGGAGACAGTACAGAGGCACCAAGTATAGAGTTATGGAGCATTCAAGCGTCTAACCCAACCACCGACGAGATCGAGGAAATATTAGATACTCGTGAAGGCAGAAGCACCAAGAAAAAATAGTATTCTAAATATTTGATCAAGTGGAAGGGTAGACCTGTAGAATATGCAACTTGGTTTTCAAAGACAGAGGTTGACCACCTGGGTCTTCCTCTCAAAGATCAGAAGTGAGGATCACTTCTCAATCCACCCTGGGTGTCTGATGCAGGACCATCCAAGGGCAGCAGAGCAATCTTGCATCAACCAAATTTTTCTAAGTGTTTTGCAAAGAAAAATATGTGTCACGATATCGCGACACAAAAAGTGTCATGATATTGTGACCAAAATCGGAGATAGAGAAGCGAAAGATAGAATGTCGTGAAATCACGACCAAAGCAGGGAAGCAAAGGCACGGAGAATCGAATGTCGTGAAATCATGACATGTCACGATATTGTGACCAAAGCAGAAGTGAGAAGGCATGAAGGAAGAAATGTCATGATATCGTCACATGTCACGATATCATGACCGAAGCAGGAGAAAGAAAGCACAGAAATGAAATTGTCACAATATCACAACATGTTGCGATATCATGACCAAACAGAAAAACATGCACTCCAAGATTTCATAAATGTGTCCCTTCATGCACGGCAAGCTAGCGATAGTGAAGCAGAAGTTTTAGAGGAATATTCCAACAAGCATGTTGGCCACTCGCACATGATATCTAGAGACACATTTATAGCAACTAGCAATGAAGCAGAAGTTCTAAAAGAAGATCCCGATGGTTATGGCAGCCAGTCATGCACCTCACCCAGAGTCTCATCAATGCAACTTTCTAGTATTGTTCCAGGTGGCAATTGCAGATCATGGAAAGTTTGAAAACACAGAGGGTCGAGACCTCGATAAAAACCCAAGAATTGTAATGAGAAGGGGTTGGCAAAATGACAAATTGTTGTATATTATTTGTAAATATTTTTGAAGCTACTAAATAAGGAATTTGGCTCTTGTTATTCTTGTTTCCTATCTTGTGCTAGATCTATTCTCCACCAAGTGGTATCAGAGCATTCAAGCAATAAAGAAAATAATAAAAACAACCTTATTGGTGTCATTTTGTCATTTTAGGTATACTAACTCCTTTTTCAGTGTGGAGAAGAGGGACATCACCAATACAAGTGTCCATAGCAATGAGAAAGGAATAATAGGAGGCCGAAAGGAAATGCCAGAGCTGTGGTCACTAATGAAGATGCTGGATCTGAGCACTCTGAAGAAGCAGAGAGAGGAGAAGTAATGATCGCGAGGAGAGTCCTACTAAATGAAGAGGGGAAATGACTCCATATTTGTGGTGGTTGACAGATTCTCCAAGATGGCACATTTTATTCCCTTTCAGAAAACAAGTGACGTGATTCACATTGCAGGGTTATTTTTCAAGGAAGTACGACTTCACGGTTTACCAAAAAGCATAGTTTCTGACAGAGATACAAAGTTTGTTGGTTATTTTTGAAGAACATTGTGGAAGAAGTTGAAGACATATCTAAAGTTCAATTCTGCATACCACCTACAGATTGATGGACAGATAGAGGTGGTAAATAGAAGTCTAGGTAATTTATTAAGATGTTTGATAGCAGATAAACCCAAGGGATGGGATTTGGTTTTGCCATAGGTAGAATTTGCATACAAAAATTCTGTCAACAAGAGTACAAACAAGTCCCCATTCCAAGTCATATATGGAAATAGCCCAAGAAATGTTTATGACCTGAGGAAATTAGAGAAAGGGGAGATAGTATAGAGGCACCAAGTATAGAGTTATGGAGCATTCAAGCATCTAACCCAACCACCGACAAGATCGAGGAAATATTAGATACTCGTGAAGGCAGAAGCACCAAGAAAAAAATAGTATTTTGAATATTTGATCAAGTGGAAGGGCAGACCTGTAGAAGATGCAACTTGGTTGTCAAAGACAGAGGTTGACCACCTGGGTCTTCCTCTCAAAGATCAAAAGTGAGGATCACTTCTCAATCCACCCCGGGTGTCTGATGCAGGAGAATCCGAGGGCAACAGAGCAATCTTGCATCAACCAAATTTTTCTAAGTGTTTTGCAAAGAAAAATATGTGTCACGATATCATGACACAAAAAGTGTCATGATATCATGACCAAAACTGGAGATAGAGAAGTGATGAACATAATGTCACAAAATCATGACCAAAGTAGGGAAGCAAAGGCATGGAGAACCGAATGTCGCGAAATCATGACATGTCACAATTTTGTGACATGTTATGAAATCATGACCAAAGCAGGGAAGCAAAGGCACGAAGAACCAAAGGTCGTGAAATCGTGACATGTTGCAATTTCAAGACATGTCACGAAATTGCGACCAAAGCAGGGAATAAAGGCACGAAGGACCGAATGTCACGAAATCGTGACATGTCACGAAATCATGACCAAAGCAAGGAACAAAGGCATGGAGGATCGAAGGTCACGAAATCATGACATGTCACGATTTCACGACATGTCATGAAATCATGACCAAAGTAGGGAGCAAAGGCACGGAGGACAAAAGGTCATGAAATCATGACCAGAGCAAGGAGCAAAGGTGCGGAGGACGAAAGGTCATGAAATCATGACATGTCGTGATTTCGTGATCGAAATTGAAGAACAGAGGCATAATAGAAAAACGTCGCGATATCGTGACATGTCGTGATATCGCGACCAAAGCAAAAGCGAGAAGGCATGAAGGAAGAAATATCACGATATCACGACCGAAGCAGGAGAAAGAAAGCATAGAAAAGAAATTGTTGTGATATCGTGACATGTCGCGATATCGTGACCAAATAGAAAAACACGCACTCCAAGATTTCATAAATGCGTCCCTTCATGCACGACAAGCTAGCGGTAGTGAAGCAACAGTTTCAGAGGAAGATTCCAATAAGCATGTTGGCCACTCGTGCATGATATCTAGAGACACATTTATAGCAACTAGCAATGAAGCAACAATTTTAGAAGAAGATCCCTATGGTTATGGCAGCCAGTCGCACACCTCACCTAGAGTCTCATCAATGCAACTTTCCAGTATTGTTCTAGGTGGCAATTGTAGATCATGGGAAGTTTGAAAACACAGAGGGTCAGGACCTCGATAAAAACCCAAGAATTGTAATGAGAAGGGGTTAGCAAAATGGTAGATTACTGTACCAATACTAACTCCAATATGAGTGTCCATAAATACTAACTCCCAATACAAATCCCAGGTATACTAACTCCTTTACAAAATTATATTTTTTTAGATTAATTAATAACTGCTCCTCCCACAACTTCTCAAAAACCCTTCTGATATGCATCAGGTGCTCCTCTAGGGTTCTGCTAAATATTAATATATCATCTAAATAGATAATGACAAATTTTCCTAAAAAATCTTTCCACTATGAGTTAGTATTGGGGTTGGCAAAACGGTAGATTGCTGTACCTATACTAACTCCAATACGAGTGTAATTTTGTAAAGAATGAGTTAGTATACCTAGGATTTTATTCTCCTTGATACCTGGCTCTGATACCACTTGATGGGGAACCAAAAATTATTTCCAACCAAATCTGAATTTTCACACAAAAAATTTGACACATGCTTTACAAGAAATAGAAATCCCAATCTTCTATTTGTTAACTTATAAAGGTTACAATTACAGCCCACAGGCTTTACAACAACTGGCACACAGGCACAGTTCTCTCACTCTCTTTTGTAGATCTCTCACTCTGCAACTCTGGAAGGAAAAGCACTCAAGTCGGTCCGAGTGGCCTCTGCCTCGACTCTGCAACTCGACTGTGCAACTCTCTATTTTCCAACCCTCGTACATGCCTCTGCTTCATCCTTTTATAAATTTTTGTGTGACTCTTCATCTTCCATCTGGAAGTTCTTCGATTCATTTCCACCATGACTGTTCATCTTTGTCTGCTCCATAACTACAATCTGTAATGTCCTCTATAACTGGTGTAACATCTTCCATTAACTGCTCGTCTATGTCTGTTTTCACTACACCTTGGTACCACGTGTATTTCTGCACTACCACATGTCATTCTGTAATGGTCCCTAAAAATACTACCTGTCATGATTTCGCGACGTCTCCTCCTTCTTTTGTGTCTTCTCCTCTTGTCGTGATATCATGACATTTTGGCTTCCCTATGCTCCTTCTCCCTTTTGTTCGCAATATCATGACATCTTGCGATATCACGACATTTTCTTTCATCACTGCCTTCCTCACCTTCGGGTCGTGATATCGCGACATGCCTGATATTGTGACATATTTCCTTCTGATGCCTCTACTTTTATGCTTCGATCGTGATTTCGTGACATGTCACAAAATTGCAACAATATCCTTGGCATCTTCTTCCTCTTGTTGTTGGTCGTGATTCGTGACAATCATGATTTTGCGACATGTCATGAAATCATGACATTCTAATTGGTGTCTTCTCCTGGTTGCCCTGCATCATGATTTTGCGACGGTCACAATTTTGTGACATGTCATGTAATCGTGACAATCTCCTTGGCTCCTCCTCTCAGCTGATCTATGTCACAATTTTGCGATGGTCATGATTTCATGACATGTCATGAAATTGCGACATCTTCCATGGCTTCTGTTCCTGGCTGCTCTACATCACAATTTCATGACGGTCACAATTTTGTGATATGTCATGAAATCACGACATCCTCCATGCCTTCTGCACTCGGCTTCTCTACATCATGATTTTACGATGATCGTGATTTCGTGACATGTCATGAAATCATGACATCCTCCATGCCTTCTATGCGGTTGCTTTGTGTCACAATTTTGAGACATGTCACGAAATTGTGACATCCTCCATGACACTTTCTCTCTCCTACTGCCTGTCACAATTTTGCAATGCTTTTTTTGTCACGATTTCACGACACCAATGCAAATACTAAGAAATTTTCTTATAGATGCAAGGTTGTTTGGCTGCCACTGGATGCTCCTGCATCAAACACCCAAGGTTGATGGAGAAGTGATCTTCACTTCTGTGTTGTTCGGTTGCCACCTCTTGCAACATCTCCAAACGTGCACCTGATTTTGCAGTCTAATTCAACTCCGTTTCTTGGCCTCTACTTCTTAGTTTATCTTCACGCTTTCTATGCAGCTCCTCTTGCTTCTACAAATCCATTCTGAGTAGCTCCTCTTACAGGGCTTGCACTTGCCTCTGCAAAGATCTGAACATTTGTAACTATGAATTCTTAGATCTCATATCTCTCCCACCACCATAGTTTCTTCATGATGACATTCTTCTCACTGCTCTCACAAAGTACTCCCATAGATCATGGTGTAACTGCCTCATGTCCGACGATCTATTACACACTCAAGAACTTCTAGCTCTGATACCACTTGGTGGAGAACAGATCTAGCACAAGACAAAAAATAAGAATAACAAGAGCCAAATTCCTTATTCAGTAGCTTCAAAAAGATTTACAAAGAATATACAACAATTTGCCATTTTACCAACCCCTTCTCATTACAATTCTTGGGTTTTTATCGAGTTCCCGACCCTCTGTGTTTTCAAACTTTCCACGATCTGCAATTGCCACCTAGAATAATACTAGAAAGTTGCATTGATGAGACTCTAGGTGATGTGTGCGAATGGTTGCCATAACCACTGAGATCTTCTTCTGGAATTGCTGCTTCATTGCTAGTTGCTATAAATGTATCTCTAGATATCATGCGCGAGTGGCCAACATGCTTTTTGGAATATTCCTCTGAAACTGCTGCTTCACTACCGCTAGCTTGCCATGCATGAAGGGACACATTTACGAAAGCTTGGAGTGCATGTTTTTCTATTTGGTCATGATATCACGACATGTTGTGATATCACGACAATTTCCTTTCTGTGCTTTATTTCTCCTACTTCGGTCATGATATCGTGACATGTCGCAATAGTGTGACATTTCTTCCTTCATGCCTTCTCGCTTCCGCTTTGGTCATGATATCGCAACATTTTTCTATTGCGCCTTCGTTCTTTAGTTTTGGTCACGAAATCATGACATGTTGCGATTTTGTGATCTTCCATCCTTCATGCCTTTGCTCCCTGCTCTGGTCATGATTTTGTGACCTTCTGTCCTCCGTGCCTTTGCTCCCTTCTTTGGTCATGATTTTGCAATCTTTCATCCTCTACGCCATTACTCCCTGCTCTGGTCATGATTTCGTGATCTTCTGTCCTCCATGCCTTTGCTCCCTACTTTGGTCATGATTTCGTGACCTTTGGTCCTCTGCACCTTTGTTCCCTGCTTTGGTCGTGATTTCACGACATGTCACGAAATCATGACATGTCACGATTTTGTGACCTTCGGTCCTCCGTGCCTTTGTTCCCTGCTTTGGTCATGATTTTGTGACCTTCGGTTCTTCGTGCCTTTGCTTCCCTGCTTTGGTCATGATTTCGTGACATTCGGTTCTCTACGCCTTTGCTTCCCTACTTTGGTCATGATTTTGTGACATGTCATGAAATCACGACATGTCGCAATTTTGTGACATTCTATCTACCGCTTCTCTATCTCCAATTTTGGTCGCGATATTGCGACACATTTTTCTTTGCAAAACACTTAGAAAATTTTGGTTGATGCAAGATTGCTCTGTTGCGCTCAGATGCTCTTGCAACAGACACCCAGGGTAGATTGAGAAGTGATCCTCACTTCTAATCTTTGAGAGAAAGACCCAGGTGGTCAACCTCTATCTTTGACAACCGAGTTGCATCTTCTACAGGTTTGCCCTTCCACTTGATAAAATATTCAGAATACTATTTGTTCTTGGTGCTTCTACCTTCACGAGTATCTAATATTTCCTCGATCTCGTCGGTGGTTGGCTTAGACGCTTGAATGCTCCATAACTCTGTACTTAATGCCTTTGTACTGTCTCCTTCATGGTATTCCACTAAATCTGATATGTTAAAAATAGGTGAAATGTCTAGCCCATTTGGAAATTCCACTTCATATGCATTGCCTGAATCCCATTTTTCTAGTATTCTGCATGGCCAAAACTTCTTCATCTTCAACTTGTTATAAGTTTTGGCTGGAAATATTTCTTTTCTGAGATGGACCATGACTTCATCTCCCACTTTAAACTCTTTGAACCGCCACTTTTGGTCTACTCTTTTCTTATACTGGGTATTCATTTTTGTAATTTATTTCTTCACTTCTTCATGTAGGCTTTTCATCTGTTTCACAAATTCCTCAGCCTCGGCACTGCACTTTTCCCCTTTCTCTAATTTCCTCAGCTCAAAAACATTTCTTGGGCTATTTCCATATATGACTTGGAATGGGGACTTGTTTGTACTCTTGTTGATAGAATTATTGTATGCAAATTCTGCCTGCGGTAAAACCAAATCCCATCCCTTGGGTTTATCTACTATCAAGCATCTTAATAAATTACCCAGACTTCTATTTACCACCTCTGTCTATCCATCAGTCTATGGATGGTATGCAGAACTGAAATTCAGATCTATCTTCAACTTCTTCCACAATGTTCTCTAGAAATAACCAACAAACTTTGTATCTTGTCAAAAACTATGCTTTTTGGTAGACCGTGAAGTCATACCACTTCTTTGAAAAATAACCCTGCAATGTGAATTGCGTCACTTGTTTTCTTGCAGAGAATAAAATGTGCCATCTTGGAGAATCTATCAACCACCACAAATACAGAGTCATTTCCCATCTGTTTTCTTGGTAATCCAAGAATGAAATCCATGCTGATGTCCTCCCATGGTCTCTCAGGTACAGGTAACGGCTGATATAATCCTGTGTTCTACTTCATGCCTTTCACCATCTGGCATATTTTGCAACATTGCACAACCATTTTCACATCTTGCTACAGTTGTAGCCAGTAGTAGTTCTCACTCACCAGGGCAATGGTCTTATCCCGACCAAAATGTCCAGCCAGTACCCCGCTGTGCTTCTCCTTGACTAAGTTTTCCCGCATGGAACTCATTGGAATGCATAATTTACTTCCCCTGAACAACATTCCATCTTGTATTAGAAAATCCAACCACTTTGTCCTATCCACAATAACAGGTGTCAAGCAAGCCGTCCAGGCTTTTGCAAAATCAAGATCTTCAAGGTACAAACCTTTCAGTTCTTCAAATCCTACTACTTCCACTGTCATTTTAATCAGCAAATTCTGCCTTCTACTTAAGGCATCTGTAACTTTGTTTGACTTTCCACTTCTGTGCTTCAACACAAAGGTATAACTTTGGAGAAACTAAACCCACTTCAAGTGCCTTTGATTTAGTTTTGTTTGGCTGTTAATGTACTGTAATACCTGATGATTAGTAAATAGAACAAACTCTTTTGGCAAAAAATAATGCCTCCACTTCTTTATAGCCTGAACTATTGCATAAAACTCTTGATCATAAACTGAATATTTTTTTTTAGCATCATTGAGTTTCTCACTAAAGTAAGCAACAGGCCTGCCTTCCTGACTCAGTACAGCTCCTATTGCACTACCACTGGCATCACAATCTACCTAAAATACCTTGTTAAAGTTTGGGAGTGCCAAAATAGGTTGTTCTATGACCTTCTTCTTCAATATATCAAAGCTCCTATTTTCCCCTAAAGTCCACTTAAATTCCTTCTTATCCCCTCTCATTGTTTCTGTGAGGGGTGCACAAATGCTGCTGAAATTTCTAATGAATTTTCTGTAAAAGTTGGCTAGACCATGAAATGATCTTACCTCTGTTGTGCTTCTCGGAGTAGGCCATTTGATGATAGCTCTCACCTTTTTTGGGTCCATTTTTAGACTTTCTATTGAGATTACAAATCCTAGGTATACTAACTCCTTCTTTACAAAATTACACTTTTTTAGATTAATTAATAACTGCTCTTCCCGCAGCTTCTCAAAAACCCTTCTGATATGCATCAGGTGCTCCTCCAAGGTTCTACTAAATATTAATATATAATCTAAATATACAATGACAAATTTGCCTAAAAACTCTTTTAGTACCTCATTCATCAGCCGCATGAAGGTACTTGGTGCATTGGACAGCCTAAATGACATGACCAACCACTCATACAAACCCTCTCTGGTCTTGAAGGTTGTCTTCCACTCATCTCCTTCTCTGACACGGATCTGATGGTAACCACTCTTGAGATCAATCTTGGTGAAGTACTTGGATCCACTCAAACAGTCCATTATGTCATCCATTCTTCGTAATGGAAATCTATATTTTATTGTGATCTTGTTGATGGCTCAAGAGTCTGTACACATTCTCCACTCTCCATATTTCTTTGGCACTAGCACTGTAGGCACTACGCATGGACTCAATCTTTCTCGAATTAGTCCCTTCTTCAGCAACTCCTGGACCTACCTGTTTAGCTCCTCAGTTTCTACAAGCATCATTCTATGTGAAGCTTTATTGGGCAAGCTTGATCTTGGCACCAAATCGATATGGTGACTGATCTTCCTTACTGGGGGTAAAACCTCAGGCACATTATCAGATATAATATCTGGAAATTCCTCCAATAGATCTAGGACTTCTGTCAAGGTATCTTTGCATTATTTCTCCCTGACTCTAGGAATTAATGCATAACACATATGTTCATGCTTCAAATCATCTAAAAATTTTCTCCCGTCAACCAAGCAAATTTTGGCATTGCCACATACCTTTTCTTCCACCTCCTTCAGGGGTTTCAGCTTATGATGCATTCCATTCTTTGTCACGGAGTAGGTTTTGGCACGACCATCATGAACTGCACACCTGTCAAACTGCCATGGCCTTCCCAATAGCAAATGGAACACATCCATGGGCAGGATGTCGCACAGGACCTCATCACGATAATTCCCAATACTGAATTTTACCAGGCATTGTTCACTAACCAAAACCTTACGGTCTTTTTGCAACCACGCGATCCGATATGGATGCGGGTGTCTCTTCCTCTCCAGTTGCAGCTTTGTAACCATTCCTTCTGAAACTAGGTTATCAGTGCTACCGTTGTCAATAATAATATTGCAAATCTTACTTGTGCATTTACACCTTGTGTGGAATAAGCTTTTCCTTTGATCTGCGGCCCCCTCTTCATTCAGTAGGACTCTCCTCGTGATCATTACTTCTCCTCTCTCTGCTTCTTCAAAGTGCTCAGATCCAGCATCTTCATCAGCGATCGCGGCTCTAGCATTTCCTTCTGACCTCCTATTATTCCTTTCTCGTTGCTGTGGACACTTGTATTGGTGATGTCCCTCTTCTCCACATTGGAAACAAGTTCCATGGAATCTTCCTCTTCCTTGGCCATGTCCAACTCTACCCCTTCCCCCTCGATAATCACCCACTTCAAAGAGTGTTGGGAAACTTGGAGCTTACCATATATTTGAAGGGTTTAAGAGTAGGGAACTAATATTTGATATGACCCTGAGTCTGACATTCAATGCAAAATGCATACTTATTTTCATATTTGATAGCCTGGCACCTATGATAGGAGTCATAGACTAGGTTGATGTGAGTAGGAAGTTGAGAATATAGATTAGCATTAACACAAATTCTTGCATGGATCATGTGAGTTCGAGCTCAGGTAACTGAGCCAATTGCTACTAGTTATATGATAGATCTGGTAATACCCTATAGAATGTCTTCATTCCAAAATTGGTTTTGGCAAGTATGGTAGGTGAACCTATACTAGGGCATAATTGATGCTTTGGGTCTCTGAATTAAATTATTCTCTCCACTTCCATAAAAAATAGATTTTTTGACCATAGAACCATGGTTCACTTGTAATAATTTGTGAGACATCATCCTAGTTGTTAATATGGATAAGAAAAAAATCTTGTGAGAGGGTAAAAGCTCCATGTTACGTAGGGTTCTTCATTTGGTACATGCCCATCAATGAATCAAATCCATGTTATGTCTACCTAAAATAAATTTCCCCACCAAAATATGGGACTCCAAGGAAAGATAATCAACCATAATTTTGTCAGGGATTACTAGCTCATTGCCTTTAGGGAGTAGGGTATTGCATTTTCTAGAAAAATATTGCTTGAGTCCTTCAAATTTCTCAGCATAAGAAGGTAGAAAGGAGATGGTACCTTTGGAATTTGGGGACCCACTCTGCTTGGGATGCTCAGTGGTTTTTTCCAAAGGGTCTTTTCCCCAAAAGGGTTCCTCATTCCTAGAACTTTTGTCAAGACCATCCGGGTCTAGTTCTGGTCTCTTTGAGCCATCACCACATGCCTCAACTAGCTTTGAAGAGTTTTGAGATATAATTCCTCCCATAAAAATTTTAAAATTCATGTTCCCACCTGAAGCTGCTCGCTGGCCTGAAGCCGCTAGCTCACCTGAATTCGCCATCTTTGCAAAATGTAATACACCATTTTAAATTGATCTAAAATGATCCATTGAAACTTAAATTTTAATTGAGTTTTATTTATAAATAATATATTATATTATTTTAAATGATAATTGAGTTTCATTTATAAATAATATGTTAGATTATTTTAAATGATAATTGAGTTTCATTTATAAATAATATGTTAGATTATTTTAAATGATAATTAAACTTCATTTATAAATAATATGTAGGATTATTTTAAATGATAATTGGACTTCATTTGCAAATAATATGATTAAGTTATCTTAAAATATAGAAGAGCTCTATTCACAAACAATGTAATTAAATTGTTTAAAAGAAACACAATGAAAGAATTTCATTGTAAAGCAAAAGTTGCTTATGTTAAAAAAAATAATAGTATTAATAATGGTTTTCCTCTCTTTGAATGGTGAATGGTCATTTCAAGCATGGATCAAGCTTCTTGAGAACCCAATGGTTCTATCATTGATTGTGTTGGAATTATACCTAAGTCCTAAGTTCTAGAGCATTAATTTTGGATTAAATTCATGTTTTTAGGATTATTTTTTTCGTAGAATTTCTAGAATATATTATTATTAGAGTATTTGTTAGAGGGTTTATTTCTGTCTATTCTAGACATAGGCTATTATGAGTTGATTTTTTAGCGTGTATTTTGGCTATCAAAGCCTATATAATATTGTAAGGTTTATTTGATTAATATAACAATGCATTATTGGTGCTCATTTTGGTATCAGAGCTTGGAGGGGTCTAAGTTCAAGCAGTTGGTAGAGCCAATCAAGTACTCATCATCTGCATCATAGATATGATTTGATGCAGATAGAGGACAACCTACTCAATAGAGACCTATGATGGACAACCGTTAACTAGAAAACCAGGCATGTGGACGGTGCAGATAGACAGTTTATGTGACTGGAGCTGATACATTAGGACTGGACAATTCATGACAAGGTGGTAGTGGTATCTATGTGATAGATGCTACACGATGTGATCAACCTACTAATAACCACAAGTGGACTCATAGTGATGTGGACATTTGATGGAGATTGGACACGTGATGAGGACACCTAGACTCTAATACGGTACATACACAGACACCTAAGCGAAGGCTAGGGATGTGTAACAAGATCGATGTGATGGACACATGACCTAGCTAGTAGAAACCTAATTGAATGAATGTGACAAGCACAACAAAAATTGACCTAGAACCTATGGTATACGTCATAAACCAGGACTAGTGACTCACATGAGATAAAAGCTTGCATAGGACTAATTACCCGAAGGCAATCAATGTGCATTATGTGTGTTTCTTCTTTTATTCCACACATAGTTCTGCTTCCTCCATATGTGGGATTAGTGTCTAAACATTGTTTGTAATTTTTTACCAATCAAATCCGAGCAAATGATCTGTAGACGATCGATGAGATGGTTGTTTTGCAATAAATCATGATGACTAGCTATCGTTTCAATCAGGTGATGATTTAGTTGACGTTTGCAAAATATTACTAGCAGTTTTTATAAGTGATAGAAATATTTCACAATTGTTTCATAAAACCTACCCATTGATAATATGTTGCCCGATGAGAGAAGTTGCATCATCTGCTAAAAGAGGCTACCTATGGGAGTAAGAGACTGCCTACTGATAGAGGTCACCTAAAGGAGTAAGAGATTGACTGTTGAAATAGGCCACCTATGGGAGTAAGAGACACCCATAATCATAGAAGTTTAAAGTTCTCCTATGGATTGTAGCAAGATGAAGCTCATAAATGTCATGCTTGTTGCAGCCACCCATCATGGTTGTTTGAGCTACCCATCATGGTTGTTTGATAAAATTCGAACAATTGGTTGAATTGTAACATGCACGATCAGTTACTGTAGGCACATTTAAGGAGATCAGGTGTAGCCACAAAGGAATTGTTATCCACACCTAAAATTTGCAAGTTACAGGTTTGATTTGAACAATATCACAAGGTTTTGTAGTAGATTTACCAGTTGTAAATTTACAATAACATCGTACAACCAGCTTAGAGTGAAGAGGACCACGTGAAGCTGGTTTCATAGAGTAACATTAATCTACGTGGAGTTTGGTGAACTACGTAGAAACGAGACAACTAGAAGCTACTGCTGAATTAAGTTTTTCTGCTATTATTTAGAATTATTGTTGATAGAGAGAGGTATTTTGTTTTATTCCAAAATCTTGTTGATTAAGCAATGGCTACCAATAACTACCTGTCCATTCCTGAATTTAATGGGTTGGATTATGAGTATTGGTCTATCAATATGAATACATTACTCATAGGTAACAGTTTTTGGGATATAGTAGTAGATGGCTACATTGAACCAGATGATTGGACTATTTTAAATGCAATTGATAGAACTAATAAGGATGCCCAAAATAAAAATTCATTTGCTCTCTACCATCTCCAAGAAGCTTTGTAGAAAAGTATCTTTCCTAGGATTGTTTCTTGTTCAACAACACTAGAAACATGGAATGCATTGAGAGATAGCTATCAAGGGAGAAATAAAGTGAAGCAAGGCTTCAAACTTTGAAGAGAGATTTTGAGAATCTCAAAATGCAAGAAGATGAAAGAGTGGGAGATTATTGTGTGAGAGTCGAAGCAATTGTAAACAAAATGGAGACACTTGGAGAAGATATAAAAACTGAAGTGGTTGTGAAGAAAGTATTGAGAATACTTCTTCATAAGTGGAATCATATTGCCATTATTTTTTATAATCTAAATATCTTTCTACTGTAACATTTGATGCACTAATTGGTTCTTTGATGTCCCATGAAGAGAGACTCCAAGGTTCTAAATCAAGATTTGGAGGTGATGAAAAAGCATTCTCATCCAAGGAAGATGAGACTCATGGTAATACACAAGGAAGAGGACAAAGGAGAGGACAATATTCAATAGGAAGAGGAAAAGGAAGAGTTAGATCAAGAGGTGGCTACCAAGGAAGAGGAAGAGGAAAAGGAGGTGACAAATCAAACAAGTCTTGTTATCATTGTGGTAAGCTTGGTCACTTTGCTAGATATTATAGACTAAAGGCTTCTCAATAACGGAGAAGTAATTACTATGAAAACTATGGATAATAGGAAGGAACTTCAAATTTATTCCTCACATATGGAAAATCAGATCAAAATATTAATGAAACTTGGATTTTTGATATTGGTTGCTCAAATCATGAGCGACAAAGAAGAGTTATTTGCTAAAATGGATTCCACATACAAGTCCAAGATCAAATTGGGATATGACAAGGTACTACAAGTTGAAGGTATGGGAGACATGGAGGTTCCAACAAATGAAGGCATAAAGAAGGTAAAAAATATCTATTACACCCCTAAACTCCAACATAATTTTCCTAGTGTTGGATTTATTATGGAAAATAACTATAAATTTTTTTTGAAGATGGAAAATGTGTCATTTTTGACAAAAAAATTGTAATATGATTATCACAAATGTGCCTATGATAAATAATAGGTTATTTCATCTTAATTTTTGGGAACAAGGAGGTTCTCAACTTGCTAGTGTAGCCATATAAAATCCAAGTGTGCTTTGGAACTTGAGATATGGTCATCTTAATTTTTCAAGCTTGAAGTTGTTGACTTCACAAGCTATGGTATGTGGATTATCAAATATTGAAAAGCACAAGGAGGTGTATGAAGGATGTGCTTTGGTAAAGCACTCAAGAACAAAGTTTCCAAGAGATCAAGCATGTAGAGCAAGCCATCCACTACAATTGGTACATTCAAACATTTGTGGTCCAATGCATACCAAAATATTGGGTAGCAATTATTACTTTCTTACTTTCATTGATAATTTCTCTAGAATGTGTTGGATTAATTTTTTGAAAACTAAGGATGAAGATTTTGAATGTTTCAAGGATTTCAAAAATAATGTAGAGAATTAAAGTGAGTATGTTTTTAAAATATTAAGGAATGATAGAGGAGGGGAGTTTTGCTCAAATGCATTTCTCAAATATTGTAAATATTGTGGGATCAAAAGGCAATTCACTACTGCCTACACCCCACAAAAAAAATATGTGGCTAAAAGAAAGAACCAGACTATTGTAGAAATGACTAGATTAATGCTTTAAACAAATAAACTAAGTAACATGTATTGGGCTGATGTTGTTAGGACAAGTGTTTACATTTTGAACAAGAGTCCTAATTCTAGTTTAGATGGTATAACTCCATATGAGGGACGGTATGGCAAAAATTTAAATGTAAAGCACTTCAAATGTTTTGGTTGTCTTGCATATGCACACATTCCTGATGAGACAAGAAAGAAACTTGACACCAAAAGTCAAGCATGTATTTTCATTGCGTATAGTGAGTTTTCAAAGGAATATAGACTCTACAATCCAAAAACACACAAAGTTGTAATATCAAGAGATGTAATTTTTGATGAAGGGGGAGTATGGGGTCATCAAAATTTTTTTGTTGATGATGTATCTCAAGATGAAAGCTCTTCTCAAGTGCAGCTCATTTATAAGAACAACAATGAAAGTCCTCCTCCAAGTCCAAGAAAGAGTTGTACTTCAAGTACAACAAGTGCTACTCCAAGTCCTCCACACAGACCACCTAGATAATCAAGTTATTCTCCAATGACAATGGAAGAAGATACAACCAAGAGGTAAGAAAACACTTCAGTACCATCCCTCCTTCCAAATGATGGACAAAATTTTTTAAAGAAGACACACTAGAAGTCAAGATAGTGAGATGAATGAAGTCTTGAAAAGACTTGAAAATTTGCACATGTATGGTGATGAAGACTCCCAAGATCCTAAGGGAGATGTTGTAAACTATGGTATAATTAATAGTGTAGAGCTAGAGCCATATAGTTATGAAAAATCATGTAATCATGATGTATGGAAAAAAGCCATGAAAGAGGAAATGACCTCTATAAAAAAGAATGACACATGGGAGCTAGTGGAGCTTCCTAAGGGAAATAAATGTATTGGATGTAAATGGGTCTATAATACCAAGTTAAATGTTTATGGGAGCATTGAAATACACAAGGAAATTTTAGTATAAAAAGGGTTTACTCAAAAGTATGGGATTGACTATGAGGAAACCTTTGCTCCAGTTGCTATACAAGAGACCATTAGACTAGTACTTTCCTTCGCTGCCCACAAAGGATGGAACATTCACCACATGGATGTTAAGAGTGCCTTACTTAATGGGTACTTGAAAGAAGAGGTTTTTGTGCAACAAACTCAAGGTTTTGAAGAACAAGGTAAGGAGAACCTTATCTAGAAATTGAAGAAAGCATTGTCTGGACTAAAGCAAGCACCAAGAGCATGGTACATTGATGGCTACTTTCAAAACTATGGATTCACTAGGAGAAAAATTAAACCTACTCTCTACTACATGAAATAAGGTAAAGGCATCCTTATTGTGTGCTTATATGTGGATGATCTAATATTCATGGGTAGTAGTGCTAAAATGAATGAGGAGTTCAAAAAATCCATGATGAAAGAGTTTGAAATGAAGGATATAGGTTTGATGCATTACTTCCTAGGAATGGAGGTACATCAAATAGGAATGGGATCTTCATATGTTAATATAAATATGCTCAGGACATCATAAAGAAATTTTCTATGGAGCAATGCAATTCTGTTGCAACTCCAATAGGTCATGGGATACAATTATGCAAAGAAGATAGAGCACTAGAAGTTGACAAGATCACTTACAGGAGTATGGTTGGGAGTTTAATGTTCCTCACCAACACACGGCCGAATATTCAATATGTTGTCTCTCTAGTTTCAAGATATATGACTGATCCTTCTAAACTTCATCTACAAGCAACTAAAAGAATTTTGAGATATGTAAAGGGTACAATGGATTATGGGATTCATTACCACAAAAGTGATGTTGTAAAATTAGTTGGATTTAGTGATAGTAATTGGGGAAGAAACATAGATGATAGGAAATCTACTTCAGGGAATTCTTTTAGTCTTGGGTTAGGACTAATTACTTGGATTTCTAAAAAGCAAACTACTATTGCACTATCATCTACTGAGGCTGAGTAAATAGTAATCATAAATGCTAGTGCCCAAGCCTTTTTTTTGGTAGATAAGATACTATAGCATTAATACTGGGTTTTACAAGCTGACCCAAAACCTTTTACAAAAATCAACCCAGGGTTGTTGATGAACATGTCCTTACTGAGGATCCTATATATGTAAAATCTACATGCCACCAAAGCCATTACATCAGGTAAGGCACATAGCCTGTTATCAAAAAGAAACTTCCCATACAACATTTTGGGTATACCCCGAGAAAACACACCTGTATCATAATTACAAAAAATAAACAGACAGAGATCCCTTCCTTGAAAAAGTGAAGAAACAAAAAGCTGTAGACACACATAGCAGAGTACTGAAAAAACTCCCACAAGCTTTGTATTGACAGTTACTCTTAATAATTCTTTGGTAATTGTTTTCTTCCGTATATGACATGCTTTGGGACCACATCTCTTCTTGGCCAATCAACCTTGGAGAAGTGAACTTGCTGGCTAGATTTATGGTGGTGGCCATCTGGTGGTCCATGTGGCTCTAGTTTGAAGTCTTATATTGTCGTTGCTTTCCTACCCTGTGATTATCAACCAACCTCAAATTACTAAGATGATTAGGAACCATATTATCTGACATGTGACTATCCCCATTAGTATTTGTGGTATTTCCAAGCAGCATCCACCAAGACTGATAGCTCGAATAATTTTTATTGTGAGTCCATTTCGAAAAAGAGACATGAATACTCATAGCCTTTGAACTTACAGTGCCTTCCCTGTTGGTAAATTCAACTATCATTCTTGGAATTATTGTTGAATAATCTCCTCTACTTCGCTCGGGACACTGTGTTCCCATTTGAAAAGTCTGTCACCATCGACACCCAAATTGGCCAGCTTATCAACAACTTTGTTAGCTTCCCAAAAGACATGTTGGGATTTTTTGTCCTGTCTTCCCTGGAAAAGGATCCTAGCCTCTTCAAAAATTATTTTAATCCTCCAAGGAGGTGTTTTCCAATTATTGAGGAGATTTATAACATGCATAGAGTCTCCTTCTATGATCAAATTGCCTTCTAAGTCTTGAGTCATTTGAAGGCCTCTCCATGTAGCTCTAGCTTTAGCTTCATTATTCGTCCTTGTTCCCAAATATTCAAAAAATGTAAGCATCATATTCCCATTATGATCTCACACAATGCTACCAGTGCCTACTCTTCCATGATTGAAATTAGTTGCTCCATCAAAATTAAACTTAAACCAACCCGTAGGAGGTGGGGACCACTTAACATTGGCTCTAGGGTTGACTACCCTAGGCACAAACTCATCTAAAAATGTTAAGCTTAAATATTGAGCAATCATGGTCTCTTGCAGATGAGGTTTACGACTATCAAAATGGACAACGTTCACATTCTCGTTGGCAAAGGATAGGATCTTGGCAATGATATTTTGATGATCATGGATAGACTCATTAAATACTCTATGGTTCCTTTCTAAACACACCTGCCAAAGATAGTGATTGAGACCAATTTTTGACATATATCTAAGTCTTTGGCTTAAAAAGGGGCAAGGCCACTAGACAAAAAAATCAAGTATGATGGCTGGTTTAACCCAAGAAATATTGAAGGCCTAAAAAACCCCACTTAGGACAATCAAGGAAAAAGGGCACTCAAGGAAAATGTGATAAATGGTCTCCCAATTAGCCCTACATAGATAACAACAATTAGTGATACAAATACCTTTACGCATCATATTATCAATGGTTATAATTCTTCCTTGGATAACTAGCCATGAAAAGACTGTAATTTTTGGAATTATTTTTTTAATCCAAACTAAGTCCTTTTGGAGGACAAAATCCTCATCATCAAGCAAAATCTTGTAAGCTAATTTAACAATGAACTGCCCATTTTCCGTAGGAGCCCAAGTCACTTGATCTTCCTTGGATCTCATGGGGATAAACTGTTGCCCGATAATGTTACAAAGATCATTTGATTCCACTTGAAATTCCTGAATCCTTATTTGTTTCCACTTTATTCTGCCTCTATCCTCAACCATATAATTAGAGACTTTTCTGCCAATGAGTTCTTTTGTGATATCTCTGATTCGGGCTAAGTTATGATATTGCGTCAGTGGTTCATCTTTAGCCCACCTATAATTCCAATAATTTATCCTCTCACCATTGCATAAAACCCATATTAAACATTTTTTGATGATTTCCTTACAATTAAGAATTTCTTTCCAAAAATTAGAACCTTTATTTGGAACCCAGTCACTTAAAAATTCCATATTTTGAAGATACTTTTGTTTTATGATAGCTGTCCATTCATTTTCTTCACTAGAAATGAGGCACCACACCTGCTTAGTTAGTAAATCTAGATTCATATGAGCAATTTTATCAGACCTAATCCCCCATTTTCCTTGGGTATACACACTTTGGTCCATCATACAAGGTGTATTCTTTTTTTCTCCTCTGATCCAGTCCATAATTTTTTTTTTGGATTTTCTCAGTTTTTTGGAAAACCTTCATAGGGGCTTTGAAAACAGAGAGGAAATGGATTAGAATGCTCTAAAGAGAGACCTTACTGAGGGTAAGCTTTCCTGCTTGATATAGAAGATGACCTTTCCATCCAACAAGTTTTTTTTGAATTCTTTCAATAACCCTGTCCCACATTGTCTCTCTCGGAGAACCAATGAAAAGAAGGAGAACAAGATATGAAGTGGGGATGTTTTATCTATCACACCCTAAAATTTTTACAATTCTTACTTGCCTATGAATGGGGGTGTTCAAGAAATATAACTTTCTTTTACTAAAATTAAATTTTTGACCAGCAACATCCTCATAGAGTTGCAGGATGTATTTAATTCTTTTGGCCTCAACCACCGACACCTTAGTCAATAGAAGGGTATCATCGATGAATTGTTGGTAAGAAATAGCCCTAGTGAGAGATGTTGCCTTGATTCCTAATATTACCCTTGAAATATAAGTATTTTTTATGGTTCTACCTAAATATTCTGCTACAATGATGAATAACATGGGGCTGATAGGGTCCCCCTGCCGAATTCCTCTACAACTTTGAAAGTAACCAGCAGTTGTTCCATTAATTAGAATTGAGAACCATGCTTTAGAAATGCATTATTTGATCAAATTAACACGTTGGTGGTGAAAACTAAACTTAATGAGGACAACAATCAGAAAGTCCCAATTTAGCCTATCAAATGCTTTGTTCATATCAAGCTTGAGGGCAAAAATAGAACTGTTAGTCTTATGAGCAGAGTGCAAAGCTTCATGAACTGTGATATCTCCATCCAATATTGACCTACCCTGGATAGAGCTTCCCTAGAATGGATCTATGATGCAGGGAAAAACATATCGCATTCTATTTGCAATGGCCTTAGTTAGGATATTATAAGAAACATTGCACAAACTGATTGGCCTGAAGTTAGCCATAGATTTAGGGGTTTGCTTCTTAGGAATTAGAGAAATAAAAGTAGAGTTGAGACATTTTGGGATATGATTGCTTGCTTGGAATTCTATAATAGAAGAAATTACATCCTCACTTACAATGTCCCAAAAAGCTTCATAGAAATGAGGGGGAAAGCCATTGGGTCCCGAGGCTTTGTCTGGCTCCATGCTAAACAAGGCTTTCTTAATTTCCTCATCAGAAAAGGGATCTAGAAGCTTAAGGTTTATATCCTCATTTATTATGCTAGGAATGGATTGCAAGAGAATATCTTTGGTCTCCTCATTGCACTGCGATTCCTGACCAAGGATAGAATTGAAATAAGCTACTACCTCCTTTTTTATTTTTGTTAAGTCCTAAGTAATAGAACCATCTGCATTTTTTAAAATTTTTATCATGTTATTGCTTCTGTTTCTAAGCATGGTGATATGAAAAAACTTGGAATTTGAATCTCCATATTTCAACCAAAATCCCTTGATTTTTGCCTACAATAGATTTCCTCACAGGCCAAAATGTTATGAAACTCTGCTAGTTTTGTCTATTCCTCCTACCTAGTAGCTTCATCAACATCACCATGTTGAATCCTATGATAAATTATATTAAAAATTTCAAAAACATATTTTTTATTTTCAAAGAGGTTCCCAAAGACCTCTTTGTTCCAAGTTATAAGCTTTTCCTTAACAAAATTTAATTTGCCAACAAGTTTAAAAGTTGCACTACCCCTGATAGGCTGCTGCCACCACTGAATTAAGTTATCTTTGAAACTAAAATGTCTAATCCACATAGATTGAAATCTGAAAAAATTCTTTAAGGACAAAGAGTTAGGGATCTCCAACAAACTGGGATTATGATCAGAGGCAACTTTAGGAAGTGCTTGCAGGGTAGAATCACTGAACAGAGTTGTAGACTCCTTTTATAGAAAAACCTGTCAAGCCTTTCTTGAATGAGATGACACCCTATCCGCTGATTGCTCTAGGTATAATTTGCTCCTCTAATTTTTACATAAATCAACATGTTGGAGTTCACAAAGTCATTAAAATCATCCATGCTCCTCATAGGTGGTCCATTTCCACTCATTTTTTTTAAGGGTAAAGAGGAATGTTAAATTTCCCAACTAGAATCCAGGGGACATTATGGAATATTTCACTCATATTGCCTAAGTACTCCCACAGTAGAGCTCTCCCTTGAATTGAATTTGAGGTATAAATATTTTAAAGGATCCACGACCTATTGCTATTTATTTCTTTAAATAAAATACTAAGAAACCTGTCATATTTTTGAATAATGGTGCCTTCTACTATCAAGGGAACCCACAAAGTCATAAGGCCTCTAGATGCTCCTCTCGCTGATTTGCAAACCATATCCCCTTGATTCCAGATTTTTTTTACTACTTTTTTTGACTGAATCTCATTAGTTTTTGTTTCTTGAAACATGATAATAGTTGGATTCACTTGATTTCTTATTGCACTAACTTCCCTGTGTTTGGGCAGGCCATTGAGGCATCTCACGTTACATGAGAGGAACTTCATTTAGATTATTTGGGATTTATTCCTCTCCCCCTCCCTTGAGGGGGTTTTCCTAATTTGTTGTCTTCAAAAACAAAAATAACTTGTTGAAAAAAGGTTCTCTATTTTCCATTGGCAATGTCATTATCAGTTTTAATTTTAAATGCTCAACATTTGATATTCTCTCTCTTCTTTTTTCACTGCTAAAATCTATAGGAGACTTCATAGTTCTCCTGGTTTGTTTAGGACTAAACTAGGGGGAGACAATTTTTTGCAAAACCAGAATGCTATATTCCTTAGTTTGAAGAGTTTCACATATCTCCACCCCTACATCCAAATATTCTCATTTTTTCTTGTATTTCCCTGGTCTGCGGGATGGTACCTCAATAGGATTCACCTGGCTCCTAGTGATGATTTTAGGGAGATGAGATTTTTTATTTTCCAATGCCTCAACTTTATTCCTAATTTCTTTAGCATTAGGGTTTTGCTTTGGGATGCCCACTGGGATTGAAGTATTTTTAGCATTGGGGTTTAAAGATCCTGACTTGGATGGGGATTCTAGAGATCGACCATTAGGGTTTGGCTTTGTGATTCCCATGGGGCTTATAGTAATTTCAGCATTAGGGTTTGAGGATCCTGACTTGGATGGGGATTCTAAAGAGTTAGAAAGGTTATCCTGAAGGTTTTGGGCTTCCATGTCTTTCGATAATCCTCCTACTTCCATATTGGATAGAATTGAAAATTTATTTGAAACTAGAGGATTGGAACTTGCCTAAGCATTTTGGTTGCCAACAACCTGTTGTTTTCCTTTGTCTTGTTGGGACCCTACACCCTCTCTTTTATTTTTTTGGTAGACATAGTTTTCTTGATTGAAATTGCCTCTGCCAAGGAGACTCCTCAAATTTTCCCTTTCTAGCATTCTCTACTTCTGCTTTTCTCTATTCATTTCCAAGTTAGGGCACTGATTGCATAGATGTCCTTGATTTTTACATTCTGCATAGAATGCCAGTCTACTATTGTATTATACCGATTGTTTTCTATAGTATTCTCCATACTATAGCTCCACAAACCTTGGTAATTCATTATCCAAATTAGCATTTATGCAGATTCGTGTATGAGTCATCCTTGTCCTGGCCTCGCATGGTCAATGGATATCAGGTCCCCTATAGTTTTTTCTATGCCCTACAACCAATATTCATTGAAGAACTGGGAAGGTAGACTCGAGATACAAAACCAAATAGGGGCAATGTTAATATTTTTCTTTTCAAGGTCGAAATATTCACCCCATTGTCTGAGAAAAAGGCTCATTTTACCCAAAAACCAAGGACCTCCTATTAAAATGCGGTTAGCATCCTCCATATTATTAAAATGGATAATGAAGAACCCTTGAGTTAGAGCTACCAACTCCAAGCTTCCTACCGGTCACCATTTACCCGTCGCCCAAGCCTTAATAGTCTCCATGTCCGACCTACCTCCCAAAAACTTGCCTACCAGGGAGAATCATTCCATTGAGAGAAAAGGGCTCATGGAACTTGCCAGGACCAAAATTTTATTATTTACTGGAACTAGGGGTGGAAGAGAGAGAACCTCCTTTCTTTTTCCTCTAAGAGTCTTAGTAAAAGATAGCCACTTCTTGGGCCCCACATTGTCCTTCGTATATTTTTTGTCGGGGTCTTTCTAAGGAGGGTCGAGTCCCCGTGTGATATGCCCGCCTCCAAATCTATCGCAACTTGACCGCCTTCATTTGGATCCTTTCTTGATACATGCTTAAGGTTCCCATCCGCCCCTTCCATACCTGCTTTACATCTACTACCTTGGCTGAGATTCCTGCCCAAAAAATTCAAACCCTCACTCCCATCGCACCCACTAAACCTCAGCTCACTCATTCCTGATGATGATCAATTTATTTAGGGAAAATTCTATTAGTGGGCCTTATGGTTGAGAAAAGTACTTGAATAAATAGGTGATAGACAAAATGATCCTACCATATTGTATTATGATAATATGAGTGCCATACAATTATCACATAATCCTATCCACCATAGCAGTTCAAAGCACTTTGACATGAAGTACCACTTCATTAGAGACATGGTGGAGAAAAATGTGGCTGAGCTAAAATATTGCATCACTTTGGATAACATAGCAAATTTATTCACCAAAGGATTTTCTAAAGCTCAGTATTTAAATATGATAGACTATCTTGTCAGCCCTCTCAACTTAAAGGAGGATAATGTTGGAATTATCCCTAAGTCCTAAGTTCTAGAGCATTAATGTTGGATTAAATTCATGTTGTTAGGATTATTGTTTTCATAGCATTTCTAGAACATATTATTATTAGAGGATTTTTTAGAGGGTTTATCTCCATATATTCTAGACATAGGCTATTATGAGTTGATTTGTTAGAGTGTATTTTGGCTATCAAAGCCTATATAAGATTGTAAAATTTCTTTGATTAATAGAACAATGTATTATTGTTGCTCATATTGAAGAGCACAACAAGTCACATGATCAAAGTGATGGGGGAATCTACCATCGTTGAAAGGGAGAGCTCCATTTATGGCAGAACTTGTCAAAATATTTGATAACACTTGAGATCCAATATCAACCACATATGCTTATTGTGGTGCAGTGGTAAATACCCTGGTTGTTGGTAGAGGTCGACCCAGGTTCCATTCCCCTTGTCCCCATCTTGTAGATAAATGGTATATTTAGAAATGTCCTATGTGATGGTAGAGGCCGACAAGGCTCCATTCCTCCTATGCCCAACCTGTTGAAAGTGGCACCTCAAAAGGGGTGTTTTCCACTATAAATTAGTTTTACCTAGGTGTTGTAGGTGAGTTGGAGAGGAGAGGGCAATCCTCCAAGGGAGGTCCCATGTTCAAATATCCACCCTACCAAAAAGCTGAATTGGGTATCTAAAATCCAATTGATAATGTTGGTGCGGCAGGGTCGGGTGCAACCCTCGGGTGATTTTGACAGTGTAGAACCCCCTATTCGTGGTCTCTCAGACCAAGGTGGCTCCACAAGGGATTTTTTGCTTAAAAAAAAATATCAACCACTGCGTTGGGTAGCTGGGAGTAGTTATGTTGGGTGGTGGAAGCATTAGAAGAAGGGAGATACATGGAGGAGGATAGGAAATTGATGGTAGTAGATAAGCTTAGAAAAAAGCAATAAGGTGAGGTGTGGAATACGTGAGGGAGGTTATTCATTCTTGATAAGGAAGAAGGACTGTAAAAAAAACTTGAAGAAATATGTAGAAACTAGTAGGGGATAAGACGAGAGTGTTTCACATTCAGAACACTTTCTATTTGTTCTATCATGTCAGTTTTAATTATTTTAATAGTTAAAGCCGATTATGCTCCTTAGTTGCTCTCTAAACCTATTACTATCAACTATTTATCATTGTTATGGCAATTTTACCTGTTGGCAGTAGAATACCTATAACCCAAACCATTGTTAGCTTAGTCTATCTAGGAGTTTACCTTGGTTGTTAGAACCTCATATTATGTGTTGTTTTCTTGTGTCCTCCTAGTGGTTTTGAATGTGTAGATGTTCTCCTTGTGCTCTAAGAATTGTTGAATCTTTGTTTCGAAGATGTCAAGGGAGGAGAATTCCTCCATGGGCATCGCCTAACCCTCACCACATGTACATTGGATTATGGGCGAGGCTTCCCATGGTAGTATAGAAGTCTACCAACCAACATGGCCTTAGCTAACCAAATCTGTTGTGTTAAGAAAAATTTTCCTTCCTATATTGAGTGGTGCTATATACAGGAAGCATCGTGGTGTTTGTTCACTTACTGAGTGGTTTTAAAACCTTGGTCACATCGAATGGTTGTGTAACCTGTAACAAAGGGGGTATTTGTATTTTATCCCATTTGTGTTTGGTTGTCACCCTGTGGTCTTGTTGGAACCCTCTCCACTTGAGTCACCATGATGTGATATCATTATTAGAAATGGGGGAAAGAGAGCTCAAAAATCGCTGAGCGATTGTGAGTCTTTTAGGGTAGGCACCATGGCTTGGGAAGCCACTGGTCCGTAGGCTTTACCTTGGTTGATGCTATGATGTTTTAATTTATTAAAGCAATAGTTTATTTCATAAATTAAGTAATGGGACTTAATTTAGGGAAATAATGTAAAGCAATAGTTTATTTCATAAATTAAGTAATGGGACTTAATTTAGGGAAATAATATAAAGTAATAGTTTATTTCATAAATTAAGTAATGGGACTTAATTTGGGGAAATAATATAAAGAAATAGTTATTTCATAAATTAAGTAAAGGGACTTAATTTAGGGAAATAATATAAAAATATGATTTATTTTATGAATTGAAGTAGGATGACTTTGATTTAAAGAAATAAATAAAAATGGTTTATTTTATGAATTAAAGTAGGTTGACTTTAATTTATGGAAATAAAAGAAATAATTTATTTTATGAATTGAAGTAGGATGACTTTGATTTAAAGAAATTAATGAAAATGGTTTATGAATTAAAGTAGGTTGATTTTAATTTATGGAAATAAAAGAAATGATTTATTTTATGAATTGAAGTAGGATGACTTTGGTTTATGGAAGAAATAAACCTAGCTTATTTAAATATTAAGGGTATGGGACCTTGATTGTTTGAATAAAGTGTACAAGAATTTATTGAAATAAAACATGTGATCTAGATGCTTAGTTGAAGACTCTCATTGGGTAATGAGAGGGGAAAATAAAAGTAATGATTCCTATGATATCAACTATGCATTAGATGGTTAGAAACTTGAATGAATTTTGTATAGTTGCAATTTGGTAAAGTAATTGGTAGTTGAATCTAAAGGAATACCTATCTTGAACCATGAGTGCCTTGATACCTTGCTATCCTTAAATGATCTATGGAAATAAAATAAGGAGCGAGGAGGTCGTTGGAACCTATGATTCAATAACTCTACTTATGATGGTTTATTTTTTCTCAATTTGACAATAATTATGGGGATATTTCCCTGATGAAATTGATGTAATATGTTATTATTTAAGAGTATGGAGGTTTTTACCATACTTGCCCTTATGTAATAATTATTAAATATTTGGAAAAAGTATCCTCTCTTTACTGCTATGAATCATTTATGTTGTATCAACTTCTATTTCAATTAATGTTATTCCTTTTTAAAATTTATTCCTTTCCTAGAATTTTGTATGCTTTTAAAGTTAGGCTCACTGCTTGTTTGATAGATAAAACTATTTTTACTTCTTGCTAATCACAAAACTAGTAACAAATTCTAGGGTGAACTTAGAGGGTAACCTAAGGGATTGAGACCCCTTAGGGTGAACATAGTGGACCTAATATATTAATACCCCTTAGGAAGAAATGCAACTAGGTTGTGGAATGACTAAATTTGGGTTAAGATAGCTTGTCGAAAGATGAGATTGATAACTTAACTCACAATACACATAGCATACCTACATACACTGGTTTGTGTAGAGTATGGAGATGCACGTATACCTTTGATTGACACAAGATCATAAGTCTAACTTATCAAGATTGATGATATTGATAGACTTATTTGCATGACATATGATATGCCTATGTAGATGGACTTGCATGAGGAAATCTTATGAGATATAGCTCTTTGAGGAACTTAGGGGATTTTGTTAAACATTAAGTTAACCTAAGGTTGGTTAGGGGTTTATGAATCCCTCTCCTTAGTAAAAATAATTTCTTTTATGTGTTTCTTGTTTCTTATTTTTTGGGTTTTTACAACTCTAATCATTCTACTTACTATCATCTTACAATAGAATCTGAATCTCACTACCTTTAAAGTAGAAAATCTAAAACAATTTTATCAAACTAGACAAAATCAAATTTTGCAAGTAGGTTAACTAATTCTATTAACTTAGTTAGGTGATAGTTCTAATTGTATCGATGGTAGATATGATACCATTAATGGATTTTTAAGACTTAATACTACTTGAAATATCACATGATCGAATACTCTATAAACACAATACTATAAGGTCAAGATAATGATATGAGTAGAATAAAAAGAGCAAATCAATATGTATATAAAGGCTAATAATATATAAAATAACATTCACTAATAAGAAACAATATGAATGTAAATAACCTGAATCATATATGTACTAAGCATGTAGAACAACTTATAATATTAATTTCTCAAAATATATGCAATATTTATTACTCCTCTTTCTCTTACATCTATGACAAGAACTTGATCTTTTCTATAATATAATATCTCTTGGTTGGTTCCATATATATGAAATATCCTTATGAAGTATATATCAATAGTAGAATGACTCTTAGGATACTTGACTATTCCTTTCCATATGCCAAGTATCATGACTCTTGGCTTGACTACTTGACACTTGCATATTCGATGAACACATGACTCTATATTGTCGACACCTAGAAATGACTCTTGACCTTCAATTTGCACACTCTAATATAAGACACTTGTGCACATATTTACATTACATAATTGATATCTTACATATAATACATTGTGCACATAGACTCAACTTACATTTTCACACACACTCACATGATACTTTTGTATTTCCTACACATTACAACTTTACATAACACTTGTGCATATCCTATTCATTTACACTTACATAAACATAAATATTACTCACACTCTAAACTATGATTCAACCCTAATCTATTATTTACAAGTTGTACCATGATGGTATGATGGGGGTATATTAGCATGTACTAAATAATGTAATATAATCCACACTCCTTTGTATCACATTATTTGGTTATTGAAGACTTTAGTATTCAATCATGGCCTTTGTCTTGATCTTTAATCTACCTCTTTTAGATCAATATCTAAACTTGAAACATAAGATTACTTTTTATCTTTGAATTCAAAATTTCTATTAAATTTTTTGATATGATTTCATCACAATAATATAAATTTGATTTCAATGATTCCTCATTGAAGCTAACATAAGATTTATTCCGGTTATATGTGTCATTCTTCTTTGTTTGCTTTTTCTCTTGAAAAATCTCAAAACTAATTAATTACAAATACATTACTAGGCATTCTTTCCAAGAAAGTATAATAGTGTTTTGAGAATCCACCATGTTCTAAAATGTTTTTCATTAAGATAACTTAGAAGTATTATAAAGTTTTATTATTTTGCATCCTTGAGAAACAAAGATAACTCACAAACAACTATAGTGTATGATCCATTGGTCAGTTAGTTTAAAAATAAATTTTAGATTTTCTTACCTGTAGATCATCTACCTATGAAGCATGAGTCCACCAAGAGCCTAAAAAATCCAATGGATCATTTATTGAAAAAAATAGAAAACACCTCAAGCTTAGAATATTCTAGAAATAGTTATTAAAGAGAAAATCCCATCCATTTGAGTCATCTTATCACAAAAACTTATTATACAAAATATATTAGTGACCAGGTTGACATCAATGGGGAAAATTCAACAATTATTTCAAAAGTATTCCAACAAAAAGGAAAAACTACCAATACGAGGAATAACCTCCATAATTAAAACAAAAATAGGAACATTGTTTAATGGTGTGATGAGTAAAATTTTATCTCTTGCTTTACATTCAAACACATTTCTGAAGAAGAAGTAATAATTTGAAGGAATGTCTATGATTTTTTGTCCGAGGTGTAGAGAAAATCATGAAAAAAATAAATGTTTGGAGAATACAGTAGAAGTTTATAAAAATTGTCACCTGGAATATTAAATCAGGTTGTGTCCATAAATTATAAAAGGAAATCTAGAGGATGTAGACACTTACCTCATGGATCTACCTCCATAGACACAACTATTAGAAAATCCCAACTTACCAGTTTCACCTTCTACCAAGCCAAAACAATTGTTGGAACCACAAGAGTCAAATATCAACAACTGTTTAAATTCACTAGCTAATTAGGGAGTTACGAAAATAAACCCAATGTGCCATAATAGTGTAGAAATAAATTATGCTGCTAAATAATCAAGTAATGAAGGACTTCCATCGTATCCCGAAAGATTATGGAAAACCAAAGAAATGACACCACCTAAATTTGATATTATGAAACAATTGAGAAATCTTACTGATATCATTCCTCAAACTATCGAGGATGTGCCTATTTATACTGAAGCCATTAGGGAGGTATGCCTCAAGAAACTAGAATAGATGGTAAAAACTGCAAATTTAACATTTCCCAACACTTTGGTAAAATTTAATGCTGACATTAGATGCAGAATAGGAAAAATGATAGTTAATGAAAAAACTGTAAAAACAATAGTCATCCACCTACCTACACAATCTACCAATAAGTTGATTGAATCTAGTTTTGAGGTCATCTAGGAATATTCTCTTTCCATGATGCAAAGAATCATAAGAATGGATAAAAAAGGGGATGAGACAAATAAAGACTTAGTTGTATCAAATTTTCGATATAGTCTAAGATCTTATTACAAGCCCCAAATTCCAAAGGCTTGCTCGATTGCAATCATGGGGGATACCCCACCTTCAATATTATCACCCACAACATGATGAACACTGTTACAATGTTCAATTGAAAAAAATAGTAGAGTTTTCTTTAATGCCATTAGTTTAGGTTTTTCTTTTTATTTTGTTATGTTTTGCAGACAACAAGAGGCTCAGTGCAGATTGTAGGTATCAAAGGCAATATGACCTACCAGCATTTGTCGCTCTATTCTATTTTCCTTTATAGAAGAAGGACACAGTTCCTAGGACTTCCCAGGTGGTCACTCATCCCAGTTCTACTCCATTCCATAATGCTTAACTTTAGAGTTTTTATGGGATCTGCTACCAGGTGCTCAATAAAACACATTTATTGCATACGGTTGACACCATAGGAAGATGTGCAACACTCAGCCATGGGAACACCAACTTTGGCAAAAAAAATATGAGCTCAGATGGTTTATAGAATTCTATTGAACGATACATATTTTCTCTAAGAAAAATGGCTATGAGGATTTCATGAAGTGAGGGGTTTTTATGGGGAGTTCATAACAATGCACAATGAAACAATACGAGTAATTAGTCGATTCCATTTATAGGCTTGCCATGCACCTCACATTTGCGATATTGAATCAAACAAAAGCATGGGGGATACTCCATATTATTTTAAATCCATACCAGCCATTTGACGAATATTCACATATTCGTCATTAAAAAAAAAAAGGAAAGACAACATAGACCTATTTTGCTTAACAAAAATTTTCTTTTATTTGTGTTTTTATTTTGTAGGTATCGTAATCTAATGCAATTTGTAGGTAGACTAGGAAACCTAGGCCTATAAAGCATAGACTCCACAAACTTGCGTTTTACTGTTTTAAAGTTTTATTTTGCAGGAACGATGCCCTAAGTGCAATCATTAGGCAGCTTGGGAAACCTATGCCTAACGACACAGGATCCATGAACCTGCACATTTATATCTTTCTAGGAGTAGGAGTAGCTCATCCCTCAGAAGGGGAATACTAAATATAAATCTACACGAGAGTGTTTGTATTGGTATTTATGGATAATATGACACTCAACTATCGATTCAGGGGCAGATTCTGATTTTGTTCATGTTTATAAAGAAGAAGCATTGAAGGGCCTAATCAACCTGATAGTGCATATATAAGGAAAATTCAGCACTTGTTGAATAAAGAGAAGCACCTATTTTTTTTATATGGCAAAAGATACTTGATTCCCATTTTACAACAGAAAGCACTTGATTCCTGTTATACGATACATGACGCCTGACTCCCAGTATGTTAAGGTGATGGCACCTGCACCCCATCTTCTGGAAGACCAACAACCGATTCTTGTATTCTCTAATAAGAGGGTATTCGACTTCCATATTTGGTAAAGCAACACCAAATCTCCTCAACATGGTGAAAAAAATGTTTTATATAAATTTTGAGTATGTATAAAGTTTATTTTAAAGCACGATGTCCAATTGACAGCAAAAGGCACATGCTTCCTATTTTAACACACTTGTGTGTCATGAATTAAAATAAGGGCTTGATTTCCATATAAAAGGCACTTGATTTTTGTTCAAATGGGTGTTTGTACCTAGTATGAATAATCTTTAGCATTGGAAAGTGGCCCATGCCATGTCAATAGCTCATCCACATGCATAAAGTCAAAATATCTCATGGATAAAATTATCTTAATTTTTCCATTAGATATTTATGCACATTCCAAGGTCATCAATGAAAAAATTTCAAGGAAAGGATGTGTGTCATCCCATGAAGACATTTTTATTTCTAATATTTTCTTGAATTTGTGCAAGAAACCTCAAATGAATAAACTGTAGCAACCAAGAACCAATCATGCAAAGGAAAAATTTTGTCACATGGGAAAAAGTGCCCATCATTCTTTTTTCCAGTACACATGGTCATCATAAAACAGCCAATACAAGTACACCATGAATGTTTGTGCATAATACATGCACAAAACACAATATAGGTGTGTACTTAATTTTTTGTTTTGTATATATATAGTTTTCATAGAAATATATTTCTATAAAATAGTGTCGGCATGATCCTTGTTAATTTGTTCATCCAACCATTTAGCCCCATTTCGTATTTTATCCACATGCAAATATTCTATTGGGATAATGCTCAAGGTCATCATCCACTTAAAATTTGACACATGCTTTAAAGATATCTTACACAGATAACTTTAATTATTTCTAAATTATGGTAAATGATTGCCTGCATTCATGGATGTAATTGGTTCAAAAATCCTATAAGTTAGCAAGAATATGTGCATAATAACAGAGTTTCTAGATTTAAAAAACAAAAAAAATTCAGAAAGTAGAAAAAACACAAATATTTACCATGGGGAAATCCACAAGTCATTTTCTGAAAAAGAATGAGTTGCACAGCCAAAAAGAGGAGAAAGAAAAACAAAGCTTATTGGATAACCATTGATAAAACTGAAAATTATAATCATAGGCTATCACAAGGGTGTACCACCCTTTAAGCATGGGGGTGTAACAAGGACACACCACTCTTTAAGCATGGGGGGATGATGAGCACCAAAAATTCTCATTTTTATACATGAATTTATAACATATTATGCAACATTATTATTATAGAATGTATGTTTTATGAAAGTTATATATATATATATATATTTAATAGTAAATTATATATATTATCTAATATTTATTTTTAAGTGAATTGTGTGCAAATTTAGTGGTTTTTACGGTATTTTAGCATGTTTACGTCAAGGTCCCCCTTGGACCTAGGACTTTCAATTTGATGAAGGAAAAACATCTATAGTACACCAGTATGAAACACTAACTCAGATGTTTGATTCCATTTAAAGTGCATGATTCCCACTTGACTCTAAATTGACAGTCGTCTACTTCTCATTAGGTGCCTGCTTCCCGTAGGTGCATGCTTCCTGTTAGGCGCCTAATTCCCGTTAGGTGCCTGCTTCTTGTTAGGCACATGCGTCCCATATAAAATAAGGTGTCTGCTTCCCATATAAAATAAGGTGCTTTATTCCCATGTAAAAAAAGGTGCTTGCTTACCATATAAAATAAGATACCTGCTTCCCGATGATGCAAAATTATAGCGTGATTTTTGTTGACATAAAATTACAGCACGACTCTATAGTCGGCAAAAAGGAACAGATATTTCAGCAATGGATGCAGATGATATTTCAAAAAATATGAAGACGAAGGACAATATTAAAGACCATGTGCTATCCATGTTTTAGCAGTACGTAAACAACAATGTAAATAGATAAAGCATATTATTAAAATATATTTTGTTATGATAAAAATAAAATGTGTTAAATCATATTGAAATTAAATGTATTTGATTTATCTCCCTATTTCCGCATATTTTTTGTAGCCAAAAAATTAGGAATTGATTTGCTCTCAAATTTAATAGGGTATGGTTGCATATCTTATAAATATGCAGACCACCCTTGATAAAAATAATCCGGGACATGAGAATTATTCAGTAATTTTTTGAAGCTACAATATATTAATTTGAGTGTTTTTATTAATCTCAATCTAGCATTTGGTGAATGAATTGAATGGGAGAAAGACTGCTGGAGCGTGGTACCACTTTAAACAGTACTCCTCCCCATTTTACCTTGCTTTCTGTAGTTAATTTATTTACTATTTTTTTAGATTATTTATTTCCTTGTTATTTTTCCTATTTTCTATTATTTTCAACAAAGTACCATTTTCATTTCGGTATGCATTCAGTCCTATTTTCATATATGTAGGTTAGATTATTGGTTTGGAATTTAGAATCAAAACTTCAACGAACATCAAACACCCCCCAAACCAATAGGCATAGAGGGACTCATTCCTCACACTATAGGCATATACTGTGTGTGATGCTCACAAGTCTACAAGCTACCCTGGGTTGATAATTAAATAGAGGCAATTAATTGAACTGTAGAAAAACTAACCAATTTTTTTCCCAACACTCTTCTTATTTTTTGCTAATATTTCTCAATCTCTATATGATTTCTCTTATCAAACCTCTTTGTAAAGGTCAATAGTTAAAACTTATATTGTCAAGGTCTTTCTCCAAGACCTAAAACTATTTTTATGTCAAGGTATATTTTCAAGACCTTAATCTATCTTTATATCAAGGTCACTATGACCTAAAACAATAATATATTGCAATCCTATTGCTATATAAAAGCTTACTTAAATACTAATTTATCTATATCAATACTTGATATATCTTTCTTATGTTCCACTTTATCTCACACTCAGAAACTAAAATTCTTCTCTATATGTTGTAGGAAGCTTCTCACACTTTTGAAGATCTATTGTAACTCCTATGAACTCAGTAATATTCTCCTCCTTACTAGAGAAGTTACTATTATGTCTAGGTGACTCTGAATGTCGCTGAATATTTTTCAAAGTCAATATGGCTTGAATTCTCCTAATTCTTATTATTTTTCTATGTCAAGGGATATCTATGTCCTTGATTCTTCTATCTCTAAAATTAATATCAAGGGTTGACAATATCCATAAATGATCAACAATCTTGAAGTTGATATGCATTCTAATATAGCCGAGTCTTGGTCTTCACTATTTATTTTGCAACCATGGAAAGACTAATCATTCTACTTACTATGACCTTACAATAAAGTTTGAGTCTCACTACATTTAAATTTGAAACTCTAAATCAATCTTATCAAACTAGAAAAAATCAAATTTTATAAGTAGGTAAACTAATTCTATTAACCGAGTTAGGTGATAGTTATAATAGTATGGATGGTAGCTTTAATACCACTAATAGATTTAATAAGCCTTAACACTACTTGAAATATCAAAGGATCAAATATAATATAACCACAATACTATAACGTCAAGATAATGATATGAGTAGAATAGAATGAGCAAATTAATATGTATCAAGGCTAATAATATATAAAATTCACTAATGGGAAAAAATATGAATGTAAATAGCCTGAATCATATATGTACTAAGCATGTAGAACAACTTACAATATTAATTGCTCAAAAAATGTATGCAATGTTTATTACTCCTCTTTCTCTCACATCTATGACGAGAACTTAATCTTTTCTGTAATGTAATATCTCTTTGTTGGTTCCATACATATGAAATATCCTTATGGAGTATATATCAATAGTAGAATGACTCTTAGGATACTTGACTATTCCTTTCCATATGCCAAGTCTCATGACTCTTGGCTTGACTACTTGACACTTGCATACTTGATGAACACATGACTCTATATTGTATGCACACCTAGATGATGCGTTGTCGTTATACACATCATTAATTCTCAATGAATTTGTCAATCCAGGGCTGTGTACAAGGCTATCTGCAGAAGAAGGGGTAAACAGGGTTATAACTTAGGTCAATCTAGAGCAACAAGTCTTACTGGTGAAACTGATTGTGTGGGGGTTTTAGGACATTATTATCTCTAAATTGCATGAATTAAACCTTAATCTAAGTTGCAGAATTGGAAACTAATCATTAACTATAGAAATGGAGTCCTAATTACAATTGCAGAATGAGACCTAATTATGTTGCAAAAATAACGGCTATGTGAATTGAAAGTCTGATTCTAATTGCAGAAAGGAAATCTATTTACTTTTGCAGCAATGAAAATATACTTCTAACATGGGAATGAAACTGTCAAGGCTCTGTAACAGAAGGTTGTCAATCTTTTGTGCAGAGGTTTGATAGCAAAACATAAAATGCAAGAAATTACAAAAAACAGTAAATTCTAAAAATGAAAGTCTGCAATAAATTGAAAGCTTTGCTAAAAGTGGGGATTACAACCAAATAATTAATCACAAAACATAAAATAATATAAGATTGCAAATATCATTAGTTGTTTATAAATGAATGAAAGGACAAGTTCTACAACTCATTCTGCTGCAGCAAAATCAGAATAAAAACCTGCTGTTAGTCCTCCTTCTAGGTCTGGAAGTGGTTAGCTTATTTATACAGAAGAATGTATGAGTCTCTCTCTCTCTAGATCTTACTCACACTCATTTAAAAACAATATGAAATAGAAACAATATACTTTTATTGATTCAAAAACATGATTACAATAATGCTGCTGAAAACTGTTACAGGACTGTAATAGTCACTTTCTGATTATCACCTATTACTGATTTCTCTATCTTCTATTCCACTTACTCTCTACTACTTTCTTCCTTCTACCTCCTACTATCTCAACATGAATGGGAGCCCTATTTATAGATGTCCTAAGATTTACTAACAAACTGAAAAGATCTAATCCTATTATGCTGCAGCAATTCCTAGTTTTTATCCTAGAAGAAGACCATATTTTGATCTTTCCATAAATGGTGGCTTTGGTCGGCAAGGACGGAAAATTTAGATCTAAGATACTTCCATTTATACTTTTAAATCTTTATTTCCATTTTTCCAGCTCAAAATTCGGTCAATAAGTCAAAAAGCACATTCTATTTTCATTCCAAAGATAAGTGGCTCATTCCAAAGACACTACAATTCTCATTCCGAAGATCTGCTCATTATGAAGATACTACAGTTCTCATTTCGAAGATCTGCTCATTTTGAAGACACTACAGTTCTCATTCCAAAGATCCGCTCATTTCAAAGATACTACAGTTCTCATTCTGAAGATCCGCTCATTTCGAAGACACTGTGTTTTCTCATTCTGAAGATATCTGTTCATTTCGAAGAGACTTCAAAATGAACAAATGTGGGCTCCTTAAATGATTTCCTCTACATTTCTCATGTGGGTTACTTCTCAGGATCAGATTCCAATGGTCTTCATATCTTCCCACATCTGAATTCTATGCCTTGCCATTCATTGGCAGCTGGCTAGAATTTACATGGGAAAACCCAATTTTTGTTGCACAGTAACAGTTTTCTTGAACTGTTGCCAAATTTAGGTAAAATGAATGTTTGAGACATATCAAAACATGATTAGTGAAATGTTGTTATTAATCTAAGCATATCTCATTTTAGCAAGTCATAACAAAACAACATAGAACTTATACAAAAAGCTGTAAAAAATAGAATATAGTATTTCATATACATTCATCATGCAAATAGTTAATACACAACATATTGAATTAACTTAACTAGCATATTATATTAAACATAAGAGTTTATAGGTAATTTTAGTGTTCAAAACTTGTTATGATTGAGGCATTTTTAGGCCTCATCATTTTCCCAACTTATATTGATGCATGTCCTCATGCATTCTGTTGGGCTATGGAATCACATATGTCCATGGTCAAATTCCATGACCTGTAGAACAACTTCTTGCCTATATAAAATCCCATGTTCTTCTGAAGGTCCTTGATCCATTTTTCAAATTGTTCATCGGGTTGGGCATCTTCCTCAAAGTAGAAAGGAACTAGAGTGATGATGGTTGGAGGCCTAAATTTGAGACCTATCCAATTATGTTGCATGAGTTCAATCAACTGTATTACTCCTTCTACCCTTCTTCTAGACCATTCTAAGTTGATGGGGGAAATGGGTTCTCTTTTCTGCAAAGACATGGAAATTTTAGCCCACTTGTTTCTACAGACTGATAATGTTGGCACAAAATTGTCATTATAGAAATTGTGGAATCTGTTCACACAGTCTCTCAAGTTTTTCAAGTACATTCGCTTCACATCATCCCTATTCATCATGGTGAAGTTTTGCCTTGTGATAATGGGGTGATTTGGCTGAATTGTCCTGACTAACAATTCAGATCTTGTTTCAATCTTCTTATTCTGCCTCTTTTCTTGGTCCCAATAAAACTGATTCTGCAAGGTGGACATGAATTCCCTCAATTGAACATCTCCAATGTAGATCTATGGATGAAACTCTAATTCTTATGGAATAAAGAAACTTTGTAAAAATAGTTCACACAGGAGATTTTTTTGCTCAAAAGGGCTGTCAAAGTATGCTTCGAGGAAATTTGTAGTGGTATCCAATTTATATGAAATATCTGAACTAATCCTCATGACATGCCATCTGAGGTATTTCTCCTTCAGAATAAGACTGTAGAATCTGGATGGTCATCTGAATTGGACTAAAAATTCAGTAATTTGACATAAATCAGACACCTTTTCTTTCAATGCCTGAATTTTTGTTTCCTTGGCTTCTAGCTATTTTTCTTCTAATTTGAACTTTTCAGTTTTAGTGGCAAGCTTCTCATACCTAATAATCCAGCTAGCTATGTTTGCATTGTATTTTTCTAAGGACACAGTATTAGGTGGTCTAACTACAGGTGGAATTATAGGTAGCAGATCTATCTGAACCCCTTTTTTTGCCACTTCCATTGGTTGTTCATCTGTCAATAACTCTACTTGCACCCCCTTATCTGTTATTTCTATTGGGTTGTCATCAAATAGTAATTCTACTTGCACCCCCTTATCTACTACTTCTACTGATGGTGTAACAGTTTGAAATATAGGGACATCAATAGGAGTACTTACTTGATCTATTTCATGTTGTTGCTTGGACTGTTCCTGTGCTGGTGACTCATATCCAATGTTTTCTACTGTGCTTTTTGCCACTTTTGAAGTATCTTCAGAATGAAAGGGTGCTTTTGAATGAGAAGGCACATCTTCAGAATGAAATGGTGCTTCTTTAGAATGAGCTCCTATGTTTGCCTCAGCAAAGTCATCTACCCTAGATAAATCCACAAGCAGTTGAGCTAAGTCATATTCATCATTGGATACAGTTGGTTGTTTTTCAAACTATGACAGCTTTTCTCTTAGTTTTGCCACTTCCTGCTGTAACTCTACAATTTTTCTTTCTTGCATCTCAATGATGTTTTCTTTCTTTAAAATCTATCTGGTCTGTGTCTTGACAACACTCCTTGCTACTCTCAGCTGCTCTGTGATATCTTCCTCCTCTATTTCTGCTTCAAAATTAGATGCAGATAAGTCAGCTACAGCAGGCTGCTCAACAACTGGTTCTTCTTATACAACATCTGTTTGCTTCTGTTTAGGAGGTTCTATGAAATTATCTATAATTGCATCTACTATTTTTTTAGCTTGTTGAACTATAGCCACCTCCAGATTATCTTGCCCAACCTCTTCCTCAACTATTTGTTCAGGGAATTTTGGGAAGTTTTTAGGGGTTGGTTGTATCTCTGTGACATCTGGACTGCTTTGTCCATCTTCTTGTTCTATGACCTGGTCCGTCATTTCCCTCAAGTGGAGTCTTGTAGACCTTCGAGTTACAGATGCAAACTTCTTATTTTTTCTCTATTTTTTGGTGATAGCAGGGGTTATGGGGTTAGTTTCAAATGCCTCTGTTTCCCTTTTTGTTTCTTCCCATGTTGGGCTAGGTGCTTCATTTCTCTGTTTTGACAAATCAATTGCAACTTCAAAAAAATGGACCTTCTTCTATTTTTCTATTCTGCTTCCAATTCCAGATCCTCTTTTCTTTTGCCTTTTTGCTTGTGAAGTTGAAGGTTCTAGAGTAAGGTGTTCTATTGCTGTTGTTGGGTGTGTTTATGTTTCTACAACAGCTTCTGTAGCATCTTCTGCAGCTTCTTCTGTAGCATCTTCTACAACATTTTCTATAGCAACTATTTCTTATTTTACAGCAACATCAGCAGTATCTATTTTTTCCTCTTCATCCTCATCTCCAAAAATTACATCATTTAAGGTGGAGTAAAACCTCTCAAAGCTCCTAGGGTTTCCTCTAAAATGGTGCTGGCAAACTAGTTTGATAAGACCATGGTGGCGAAGACTCCCTTTTCCTTCCTGATATATTTTTGCCATGTTTTTTAATTCCTGGTGCAAGTATAGGGGAAGATTTACCCTAACCTCCGGTTGTTGCCTACCATGTCTGAGATGATTTAAAATTTTTATGTGATGCCCTGACAATAGTACATACCGCCCTTCACAGGTTAGAAATTTGATTACCCATGTGGCTACTTCATCCCAGGGTTCCTACAGGCTGGCCCTTTTTACCCCTTTGCATGTGTTATTATGTGTTAAATACTCAGGTGCTCTATCATTTTCTTCCAAAAATTGATTGACTGTGTTTACCAATGTATTTTTGCTAGACCTAGAAATTGGAAGACCTTCTAATGGCATCTCAATAATTTGACTCAAAACTTCAAGAGTTACCTCAATAGTCATGTCGTTAACATGTGCTTGGTTGTTTCTGAACGTGTGGGTGAACATGCTGGCTAAGTCTTCGGAGGATCCATTAAATTTATCCAAAAATGGCATAAGCCCTCCATCTTCAAAAATCTGCACCACTTCTAGATGTTCTCAGAGATGGGTGGTATCTTCTAGTTCCATTCTTGTCTTTCATCCCATTTTTATGTCTTGGTTCATCATAAAATGCTCTCTTCTATCGCTATTCCTCTGTTGGATCTCTGGTTTTTGGTGTTTGCAACTTTTCAGGGTTTTTGTGTCATGCAGGGTTTTCAACTTCTCTGTTTTTGTTTTTTGGAATGAACCGTAATCTGAGCACTGTACTTCGTAATAATTTTGTGTTAGCAAATATGTCTTTGAAAAGAAGAGTTTCACATGTTTCTATTTTTTTTATTCGAACACATGTCCATCAATGGTTGTGTAGATGTCCTTGTTGTCAGATCCACCTTACTCGCTTTTAGTTTTTTTGTTTTTCTTGCAGATTCTCACGTGCATGTTTATTAGCATCAAAAATTGGTGGCATATGGTTGGTCACGTCCTCCGTGATTCTGGTATTTTCCAATGGGTGCAAAAGAAAACCATATGCTGACTGACACGTGTTCCTTTATCATATGCATCAAAAGAATTTTCACTTGATTGTATTTCTTTCCTTCTTTGGATGCCACGTGGAGATATTACATTGAATGTTATTTTCGAAGATTATAATTTATTGCAAAAACAAAACTTCATTCCGAAGATTATGACTTCATTCCGAAGATTATGACTTCATTTCAAATATTATGACTTCATTCCAAAGATGAGTCTTCATTTCAAAGACGAGTCTTCATTCCAAAGATCATGTTTTTTTTGTGATGTCAAATCCTCATTCCGAAGATAAATCTTCTTTTCGAAGAGAAATCCACTTTTCGAAGATAAATCCTACTGCATTCTGAAGACAAATATTGCTTCATCCGAAGACAAATCTTGCTATATTCTGAAGACAAATCCTACTTCATTTCAAAGATAAAACTTCATTCTGAAGATAAGAATTCATTCCGAAGACAAAGCTTCATTCCGAAGACAAATCGTCATTCCAAATACAAAGCTTCATTTCGAAGACAAATTGTCCTTCCGAAGACAGCTTCATTCCGAAGACAAATTGTCATTCCAAAGATGAAGTGCAACAATCTACTGTCATTCCGAAGACAATTTCAATCCGAAGATATCACAACAATTAGTCTGAAGAAGATAACAAGCACTATTTTTGGCATTCTTGTTTCAAAGATTTAGGTAAAAATCAATATTCTTATTCTAAAAACATGTTTTAAGTATGCCAACTCTTATGGATATCTTTTATGCTAATGGTTAATTGTTATATACTATATACCAATCATTTACAATAAAGAAATGTAAGAAATATATACCTGATTAAAACAAGTTAATCCAAGTTTTTGAAATATGACTGCTTCTGTTGATGTTCTGCTAATATTTTCTGCAACATTTCAAAATAAGTGCAGTTGGTGAATTTTTACAATGATGGTTTAGAAATTTTTAAGGCTATGCATACCAGAAAACTAGTTTTCATTCATACCAACCTAGTAGTTCCTTGAAAAAGGTTTTCACTGCTGAGTTATTCATTTTTCTCTCTCTCTCTTTTTTTCTTTTACTTCTCCTTTTTTTTTTTTCTTTCACCTCTCCTTTTCTCTCTTTTTTCTTGATTCTAACTATGCCCATGAAGGAATTTCATGATTTCTATGAAATCATGCCTATGAAGGAATTCATAATCATAATTTATTCATCTTTTTGTTTTCTACTTTCTTTTTATGATTTTTTTGTATTTTTCTATTTTTTCTTGAAATCAATGGTCATGCTCATTGTTTTGAAGTGGAAGAGGAAATTTCTTCCACCTGTTGTGTATCCAAACTATCAAGCTACTACAAGAATTCCTCTTTGGTTAGAGGTGTATGGTATACTCTGAGGCGATGTCTATTCACTACCAACTTTCTCTATGACCCATCAATAGGAGATAAATAGACTGCTCCATTATCAAATACCTCCTCAATTTGGTAAGGTCCAAGCCATCTAGTTTTCAGCTTTCCAGGGAAGTCTTCATAGCGAGAATCAAACAGTAAAGCCCAATCTCCTTGTTGAAGTTTCCTCTACTGAATGTGACTGTCATGCCACAATTTTCTCTACTCTTGAATTACTTTAGTTTTGTGCAGAGCATCCAACCTAAGTTCATCCAATGCATTCAACTACAGAATCCTGTTTGTCTGTGCCTATGACAATTCAATTCCAATTTCCAATGCTATGCGCAGTGTTAGTAGCTCAAATTCAATAGGTAAGAGGGGCTTTTTACCAAAGACTAGTTCATAAGGTGTGAATCCAGTAGTGGATTTCCAAGTAGTATTGTAAGCCCATATTGCTTCAGGTAATTTATCTAGCCAGTTCTTCCTATGAAAATCTACTATTTTTGTTAAAATTCGTTCTAGTTCCATGTTTGTTACCTCAACCTAGCCATTTGCTTATGGGTGATAAGGTGATGATTTTCTATGTTTGATTTCATATAATTATGTAAATGCCTCAATGAATTTGGATGCAAATTAGGGTCCTTGGTCTATGGTGATAGACCGGGGAGCTCCAAATCTCTAAAAAATCTGAGTATACAAGAAATCAACGACCTTCTCTTCATGAGCATGTTTGAAAGCATGCACCTCTACCCACTTTGTCAAGTAATCAGTGCATACTAGAATATGCACCTTTCCTTGAGAAGGTGGATCAATAGGTCCTACAAAATCAAGCCCCCACCTCTCAAATGGCTCTAAAACCAATTAAGGTTGCAGTGGCATTTCATTTGTATGAGTCGTTTTCCTCATTATTTGGCATGCATCATAATGCTTGATGTACTTTTTCACATCCCTGTGAAGAGATGGCCAATAATATCATGTCCCTAAGATTTTCCTAATTATGCTTTTTACATAGTAGTGTCCACCTAAGGGTTCATCATGACAAGCCCTAAGGATATCATACGCCTCATCCTTTCAGATGCACCTACATAACACATGGCCAGGACTGCACTTAAAGAGTATACCCTTGATCCATTCAAAAGAAGAACTTTGTTTGATCAATTGTTTTTTCTGTTTTGAAGTGAAATGTGGAGGAAATTTCCCTGTGACCAAGTAATTGGCTATATCTGCAAACCAAGGTGATTGGACTGATATAGCAAATAATTTTTCATTAGGAAAGGTATCTTCAACTAATTCCCCTTCATCTGTGTTCTATAATCTGGATAAGAAATCTGCTACAACATTAGCTTTTCCTGGTTTGTTGATTATAGTGATATCAAATTCTTGTAGCAACAGTAACCAACAAATAATTCTTGCACTTACCATAGGCTTATTCATCAAATATTTAATGGTTGTGTGATCTGTGTGAATAAATATTTGATAACCTGTGATGTAATGCCTAAATTTGTTGATGGCATAAATTATTGCTAAGAATTCTTTTTCAGTTGTGGTATAATTTTTCTTAGCTCCTGTCAAATTCTTGCTAATGTAGTAGATGGCATAGTGTTCACCATTGTCAATTTGTCCTAATGCTGCTCCAATTGCAGTATTGGAAGCATCAGTCTGTATGTGAAATGGTAATGTCCAATTAGGGCCTCTTAACACAGGTGGAGTTACTAATTTTTATTTCAGAGCTTCAAATGATTCCTAACATATTGCAGTCCAGGAAAATTTAGAATCTTTAGTCAATAGGGCAAACATGGGATTGGCTATTGTGCTAAAGCTGGGAATAAACCTGCGGTAAAAACCAATGTGTCCTAGGAAGCTTTTGAAATTAGTCTGAGTTTTAAGAGGAAGAAGATTCTTGATAATTTCCACCTTCTTTGGATCAAATTGGATTCCTTGAGGAGAGATGTGATGACCAAGAACTATTCCTTCCTTCATCATATTAAAACATTTTTTTGGATTCAAGGATAACTGGTATGTTTCACTGCGAGCTAAAACTTTGTCAAGGTTTTCTAATGTAAATTCAAAAGTTTGTTCGCATACTATGAAATCATCCATGTATATCTCAACACTGCTGGTAATCATATTAGAAAATATTGCTAAAACTGCTCACTGAAATGTTGCTGGGGCATTACACAAACTAAAAGGTAAAACCCTATAGGAAAATGTTCCCCATGGACAGGTAAAGGTTGTTTTCTCTTGATCTTCAGGTGCAATCTAAATTTGATTATATCCACTAAATCCATCAAGAAAACAAAAGTATCTTTTTTCAACAAGGGTATCTAACACCTGATCTATGAAAGGTAATGGAAAATGGTCTTTGTATGTCACCTTATTCAGTTCTCTATAGTCTACACATATTCTCATTTTTCCATTCTTCTTAGGAACTATAACCAATAGAGAGATCCACTGACTATCAAAAATTAGGTAAATGAATCCTACCTCCAAAAGTTTTTCAATTTCTTCCTTTACAATATCCCTTAGGGCAGGATTCAGTCTTCTCTAGAGTTGTCTTACTGGCTTGACTTCTTCAGTATAAATTCTGTGGGTACATATATCAGGGTGAACTCTTGACATATCTTTATAGTTCCAAGAAAAAGCATGAACATGCTTCTGCAAGACAACTATCAATTTGTCTTCCTCTTCCCTAGTAAGCCAGCTGTAAATGTTTAAAAAATTTCCGGGTTGGACTTCTATTTGTTTTGTATTTGGAAGGACTGAACTCACTTCTTCATACCTAATGGTTAGGGAGTTAAGAGGACACTGTTGAGATGGGAGAAAATAAGAAATTTCTATTTCATTATTTTCTGATGGAAGCATATCCTGTATGGAACAATGAGAAAGAAAAATCAAGTGATGGTGCCACCCATGTGGTTGTGAAACAGAGTTTTCCTGTGATAATACAGATGGTTTACCTTCAGAATTTTGGTTCTCCTCATTCCTTAACAATTGCTAGATATTTACTGCTTCTTCTTCTAACCCTTTTTCATGCAGAACATTCATTAGGATAGTTTCATTTTTTGAGTTTTATATGTCATGGAGGTCTTTTGTGTGTTCCCTTACTACCAAGGTGGCTAGTGTGGAAATAACCTCCTCTGATTCTTCATCTGAATCAGGAAACCATAACTGACTTAAAAAATTGTTGGAGGGTCTTACAGGAGGATACAAAGAGATCTGTTTTAGATTAATACCATTTGAAATAGTCATTTTTCTAGATCTGCAGTTTATGAAGGCTACTACAGTTGCAAACCAAGGTCTTCCCAAAATGATGGGATATCCATGTGTTGAATTTCTTGGTTGTAAAACCAAAAAATCTATAGGGAATTCCCAAGAAGAAACTTCTATAGAAACATCTTCAATGATACCTTCAGGTTTTGCAATTGACCTATCAGCCATTTCTAAAACTATAAATGTGGGGCTGAGATGTTTGAGCTATAATTGTTTCATTATATCCTTGGTCATGACATTTATTACAGCTCCTAGATCTACTAAGACATTTGATATTGGTACTGAACCTATAGTAACTATGATAACTGGACTTCCTGGGTCACTATACTTTGGAGGTAATAATTTTCCAGATAAGAGATCAACTATATTTCCTTCAATCTAAATAGTCTTGGGAAATGCCTTCTTTTTCCTTCCTGCTCTTCTAATGCATAAACCTCATATAGTACTTTTAATCACTGGTATATCCTTAATGGCTTGCAATAAGGGCAATGATATAGTTAACTTTTTAAGTTCCTTGACCAGGTCTGATTCAAAATTTTTTGTTGTGGTATTGAATCTTTCAGGATATGGAATTATCCTTGATGAAGGTAATTGTTCTACCTGTGGTTTTGTTTGTTCTTATTCTTTCTCTATTGTCGGGTTCAACTATAATTGGTTCCAAGGGTTCTTGCTCTTCATTTTCTTTGCTTTTATTGGAAATAGGTTCAGGTACAACTTTTCCTAAACGAAGTTGGATGTTACTACAATCAATAACATTGATTTCAATATTTTCTTCAGCTTTAGCCACATAGATAGGGGATGCCTGTCTCATGCTGTTTGGATTAGTGACTGATTGAGATGGAAGTTGAGGTTGTTTCACCTATTGTGTTTGTTGTGGTTGGTTCTATTTTTCTTGAAATTTTTGATAGGTGCAGGAAGCAAATGCTGATTTTGACCTTGATTTCTTTGCTACCTTGGATAGGACTGGTATTGTTGATTCCATAGTGGTTGATTTTGCATCCAATGTGTATTAGTCTAATTCTGATTCCACGGTGGATTGTTTTGATTCCATGATGGATTTTTTTTACTCCATGATGGGTTGTTTTGATTTTGATTCTAGGCTAAATTACTCCAATTTATTTTTGGCCATTCTTAGGAATTTTTCCATTGAGGATAATTCCAAGGACATTGGGGTGGTTCTGATTTTCCCCAAGGCATAGTACCAGGATTATGCCACCAATTTGTAGGAAAACAAGGGGGATTTTGGTATTGAGAGAAATTTCCCCCTTGTTTTGGTCTAATATAGTTGAGTTCCTTAGTCTGACTTTCTAACATAGTTTTGAGTTGTGGTAGCAGGTGGCATTGATCAGTTAAATGCATCTTTGAATAGATACTACAAATGGCTGAGATAGATGTTTTATTCAAAGGACATTCCTGCAAAGCATGTTTATTTATACATCTTGGGCAATAAATTGTAAAATGTTTTGTGTTTTTTGCTTTTGCAGACATTTCCTCCAAAGTTGTGTTTAATTGCACTAGAATATCAGTTTTAAAATTTGCAAGTTCCTCTATTAGTTTCTTCACATCAGTGCCATTTGTATATTTTTTCTTCTTCCTTGCTTATTACGAGAGTAATTCCTGCAAAGATCCATAATTTCTTCATTACTGAGAGTATTTACATCTCCTTTTCCCATCAAATCCAATACATCTCTGGATTCATCTTACAATCCTCTCAAAAATATAGTTTTGCATAACTCTGGTTCTACAAGTCCACATCTCCTTTGAACAAAGGAGAACCTATCAAGATAGTCTTCTAATGTTTCATCACCTTCCTGTTTAATCCTGAATAACTCATATTTCCTGTTCCTTACACGAAAATACTCTTAATATTTTTCTAAAACACAGTTTCCATTTGATCCCAAGTTCAGATGGAATTTGGCTCTAAACTCATGAACCAACGTAATGCTGAGTCCTTGAGTGTTGAGGGAAAAACCTTAAGTTTCTGATTGTCATTTACATAATCATAGGTTTGACACACTACCTTGAATTCAAATAAAAACTTATCAAGATCTTCAAATACAACACCTCGGAAGGTTGGAAGTACTGAAGGTGAAATAGTCTTCATGGGAGAGTTTTGTGTTGGATTCAAATGGATAGGATATTCAAATGTTCTGGAAGGTTGAGGAATATCCTTATCATATCCTTCATCATGGACATAGCCATGTTGGCCATTGCCTTCGTTTGCCATAGTTTCTGGTTTCTTAGTTAAACTTATCCAAATTTCTCTCTCAAGAGGTCCAAGATCCTCTGTTGATAATGAGTCTGATGATTCTTCTTTTTTAGGATGTTCTAGTGATGGTGAAACTGGTGATTTTCCTTTCTCAGAATGTTCTAATGATGGTGAGATTGGTGATTTTTCTTTCAATATTTCTGGTAATTCAAACATAGGTGATTCACCCCTTAGGCGTGAAGATCTCCTTAATGGAAAAATCTAGGGATCCTTTTGGGTAATTCTACCTTTTTCATCCCTAGACTTACTCATTCATGTTCACTCTAAATGACATAAATTATATGTCAATAGTTGTTATTTTAACTAGTTTTTCTATTTATATTTTATCCTGAATATTCACAGTTTAGTCTAACTAACAGCTATTGGACTGTTGTTACCTTCTAACAACACAATTCCTTGGCAACGGTGCCAAAATGATGTGTTTTCATTATACACATCATTAATTCTCAATGAATTTGTCAATCTAGGACTGTGTACAAGGCTATCTGTGAAAGAAGGGGTAAACATGGTTATAACTTAGGTCAATCTAGAGCAACAGGTCTTACTAGTGAAACCAATTATGTGGGGGTTTTAGGACATTCCTATCTCTAAATTGCATGAATTAAACCTTAATCTAAGTTGTATAATTGGAAACTAATCATTAACTATAGAAATGAAGTCCTAATTACAATTGTAGAATGAGACCTAATTATGTTGCAAAAATAACAGTTGCAGAATTGAAAGTCTGATTCTAAATGCAAAAAGGAAATCTATTTACTTTTGCAGCAATGAAAATCTACTTCTAACATGGAAATGAAACTTTCAAGGCTCTGTAATAGAAGGTTGTCAATCTTCTATGCAGAGGTTTGACAGTAAAACATAAAATGCAAGAAATTATAGAAAACAATAAATTCTGGAAATGAAAGTCTGCAATAAATTGAAATCTTTGCTGAAAGTGGGGATTACAACCAAATCATTAATCACAAAACATAAAATAATCTAAGATTGCAAATATCATTAGTTTTTTACAAAGAAATGAAAGGACAAGTTCTACAACTCATTCTGCTGCAGCAAAATCAGAATAAAAACCTACTGTTAGTCCTCCTCCTAGGTCTAGAAGTGGCCAGCCTCTTTGTCCATAATAATTTATGAGTCTCTCTCTCTCTAGATCTTACTCACACTCATTTACAAGCAATATGAAATAGAAACAATATACTTTTATTGATTCAGAAACATGATTACAATAATGCTGCTGAAAATCATACAGGATCGTAATAGTCACTTTCTGATTATCACCTATTACTGATTTCTCTATCTTCTATTCCCCTTACTCTCTACTACTTTCTTCCTTCTACCTCCTACTAGCTCAACCTGAACAGGAGCCCTATTTATAGATGTCCTAAGATTTACTAACAAGCTAAAAAGATCTAATCCTATTATGTTGCAGCAATTCCTGGTTTTTATCCTAGAAGAAGATCATATTTTGTTCTTTCCATAAATGGTGGCTTTGGTCGGCAAGGACAGTAAAGTCAGATCTGAGATATTTCCCTTTATCATTTTCAATATTTATTTCCCTTTTTCCAGCGTCAGAATTCGATCAATAAGTCAAAAAGCACATTCTGTTTTCATTCCGAAGATAAGTGACTCATTTCGAAGATACTGCAATTCTCATTTCAAATATCTGCTCATTCCAAAGATACTATAGTTCTCATTCCAAAGATCCACTCATTCTGAAGATACTATAGTTCTCATTTTGAATATCCACTCATTTCGAAGATACTATAGTTCTCATTTTGAAGATCCGCTCATTTCGAAGACACTGTGTTTTCTCATTTCGAAGATATTTGTTCATTCCAAAGAGACTTCGGAATGAACAAATATGGGATCCTTAAATGATTTCCTCTACATTTCTCATGTGGGTTACTTCTCAGGATCATATTCCAATGGTCTTCATCTCTTCCCACATGTGAATTCCATGTCTTGCCATTCATTGGCAGCTGGCTAGAATTTACATGGGAAAACCCAGTTTTTGTTGCACAGTAATAGTTTTCTTGAACTGTTTCCAGATTTAGGTAAAATGAATGCTTGAGACATATCAAAACATGATTAGTGAAATTTTGTTATTAATCTAAGCATATCTCATTTTAGCAAGTCATAACAAAACAACATAAAACTTATACAAAAAGCTGTAAAAATCAGAATATAGTATTTCAGATACATTCATCATGCAAATAGTTAATACATAGCATATTGAATTAACTTAACTAGCATATTAGATTAAACATAAGATTTTATAGGCAATTTCAGTGTTTAAAATATGTTATGATTGAGGCATTTTCAGGCCTCATCACTAGACATGACTCTTGAAGATTAGTTTGCACACTCTAATCTAAGACACTTGTGCACCTATTTTCATTGCATATTTGATCGCTTACATATAGGACATTGTGCACATAGACTCAACTTACATTTGTACACACACTCACATGACACTTTTGTATTTCCTGCATTAACAATTGCGCATATCCTGTACATTCACACTTACATAAACGCAAATATTACTCAAACTCTAAACTATGACTCAACCCTAATCTATTATTTAAAATTTGTACCATGAAGGTATGATGAGGGTAAATTAGCATGTAAAAAATAACATAATATACTTCACACTCCCCTGTATCATATTATTTGGTTATGGAATACTTTAGTCTTCAATCATAGCCTTTGTCGTGATCTTTAATTTGCATTTTTTAGATAAATACCTAAACTTGCAACATAATATTACTCTTTGTATTTGAATTCAAATTTTCTATTATCCTTTATGATGTTATTACTTCTCTTCTTTTTTCTTCTTTTTCGTTTCTATATCTTTATTTTAGATATACCTGATGATATACCTTCTAAACATTGAGTTAGTAAATCATCACAATAATATAACTTTGATTTCAATGATTCCTAATTGAAGCTAACATAATATTTATTCTAGTTATATGTGTCATTCTTCTTTTTTTGATTTTTCTCTTGAACAATCTCAAAACTAATTAATGACATATACATTACTAGGCATTCTTTCCAAGAAAATATAACAGTGTTTTGAGAATTCCACCATGTTCAAAAAAGCTTTTAATTTAGATAACTTATAAGTGTTATAATTTTTTATTCTTTTGCATCCTTGAGGAACAAAGATAATTTTCCCTTTAATTCACTAGTCATTTGTTTCTTTCCATCAAAGTTATGTATCAATTTTTGAGAATAAAACTTAAGTGTGTGCATCATTTCTTCACTATCCTCATTGAATGCATTTTTAATAATTTCTTCCATGATATGCAATCAATTTTAAAATTTATTTCCTTTGAAAAAAACTACGTTATAACTCCCTAGAGTGGAGTAGAAAACCTTGTCTCTCTAGTTCTAGAAATTAAAGAATGAATTTTTCAATTTTTTTTTCCTAAGTTTGATTTAAAAATCTTTTTGTATCCAAAATTAATTAATTTACAATTTGTTTTTAAAAAATTAGAAGCAAATTAAATAAATTTAAAACTTTAAAAAATAAAAAAACCAATTACATTCCTTATCATTCCAAATCTTAAGAAAATATTTTCGAATTAAAAAACCAAATTAAACTTCAAATTTAAACTTATCACTCCTACATTAGAAAACACTACTTTCAATTAAACTTAGAAAACCTTATTACTCCTTATATCAATTTAAAAATATAAACCCTTAGATTAAAAGACCCTAATAATTAAAGTCTCTTAAAAATCCTCCTCGTGCTTCTTCATGTTGTTGTACTGTGAATATTGTACTAGGGATAATTTTGTGAATGACTCTTAATGGGCTTGGTTGAATTGTGCATGTCATCAAGGTGATTCATTTATGAGTGTTTCACTTCTAAGCATGTAGAGATGATTCTATTCTAATTGTTTCAATTCAAAAAACACATGTAGGGTGTTTCACTTTCAAAATGGCATGTAGGGAATTTCATTTCCAAATGGAACATATGGTGTTTCACTTCAAAAAAGGCACATAGGATGTTTCACTTTCAAAATAAATAGGCGAATATTGTTTAGCAATAATACTTTGAATAGGTTGGTGTTTTGATTCCATCAACCTATTACCTATGATCCTCCCTTTCTACTTTGAATGCGTTGGTATTTTTAATCCACCAACTTTTTACCAACGTCCTCCTTCCTCAATGCTTCAATTCACTTTCTTTCCATAATGCTTCACTTCCCTTTCAAGTGATTCATCTTCTTTCCCAAGTTGCTATTCTAAAATATGTTGATGTTGCATATTCTAGGGTTGAAGTTGTTCTACTATTCAAAGTTATGCTTAAGAAGTTAGATATCCAGTTGAGGATGTAGCTACACTTAGTATATTATATTTAACTATGAGTCGGATGAATGGCCCACTCTATCTGTTGTATTGATATAACTTTCATTTTAGATGTATCTTAAATTCAACTTGTAGTATAGCTCATTTTCCTCTATGTAGATGTTTTATCCTCTACATAGGTACTGTTAAAGTGTTGCACTCTAAGTCACTTATTTGCTACATAGGTGCTATGAGGAACTATGCTCTTAGGTCACTACTCGTCATTAGCTTCTGCCTTTAACCTCTTGATAGCTACTAGTCCTACATTCAACAAGCTAAATGAATTACTCTATTTTTCCTACTCTATATATATTTTAATGGCTTTGTCCTTTTTAGCTCTACCTTGTGCCAAATGACACTATCCTTTTGAGATCCACTTTGAGTCAAAAGGATCATAACTCAATTTTTTCCTACATATCAAACTTTGGGCATCTTCCTCTGTACCAAATCATGAACCTTGAACTTCTACTTTAAGCTCAAACCCTGAGCATATCTCTTCTATACCAAACCATGAACCTAGGGTTTCTTAGATCTAGAGTTCATTCTTCTTTTTTCTAATGATCACTTGAATTACTGAAACTCAAGCTTGTATTCCTTATCTTGTTTGTTGCTCTATTATAGGCTTCTATTTCCTTTATGATATTTTATTCTCTTCAATTTGTTATAAAATATTTCTTACTTAGAATAGAATATCTTCTTCTTTATAGATTCTATATCTCAATATCTATATGGTTGCTCTTATCAAGCCTCTTTTTCAAGGTCAATACCAAAAAATTATATTATCAAGGTCTATCTCCAAGATCTATAACTATATTTATGTCAAGGTCTATCTTCAAGAACTTAATCTATCCTCATATCAAGGTCACTATGACTTAAAACATTAATATCTTGCAACTCTATTGTTATATGAAAGCTTACTTTAATACTAATGTATCTATATCAAGACTTGATATATCCTTCTTATGTTCCACTTTCTCTTACACTTAGAAGCTAAAATTCTTCTCCATTTTTTGTAGGAAGCTTCTCACACTTCTAACAATCTGTTGTAACTCCTAATAACTTAGTAATATTCTCCTCCTTACTAGAGAAGTTACTATAATGTCTAGGTGACTCTAAATATCCTCGAATCCTTCTCAAAGTCAATATGTCTTGAATGCTCCTAAATTATTATTAATTTTCTATGTCAAGGGATATCTATGTCCTTGATTCTTCTATCTCTAAAATTAATATCAAGAGTTGACAATTTCCCTGAATGATAAACTATCTTAAAGTTGATATGCCTTCCAATATAGCTGAGTCTTGGTATTCACTGGTTTTTCTCCAACCATGGAAAGACTCTAATCATTCTACTTACTATGACCTTACAATAGAGTCTGAGTCTCATTACCTTTAAAGTAGAAACTCTAAATCAATCTTATCAAACTAGACACAATCAATTTTTGTAAGTAGGTAAAATAATTTTATTAATCTAGTTAGGTGATAGTTCTTAGTATCAATGGTAGCTCTGATACCACAAATGGATTTTTAAGCCTTAATACTACTTGAAATATCACAAGATCAAATATAATATAGCCACAATACTATAAGGTCAAGATAATGATATGAGTAGAATAGAATGGGAAAATTAATATGTATATCAAGGCTAATAATATATCAAATAACATTCTTTAATAAGAAAATTTCACCATATGTTGCAGAGTAGGCAATTTAGGGTTTCAGAGGAGCATTATAGAGGAGGGAGATTAGGGTTTTAGAGGAGAAAAATTAAGGTTTCATAGGAGCATTGTAGAGGAGGTAGATTAGGATTTTAGAGGAGATAAATTAAGGTTTTAGAGGAGAATTGCAGAGGAGGTGGATCTAATACCCTTTATTTGGAGCAATGAATGGTTGAGGGGAAATTTTGGCCAAAGCTAGTGTTACTAGTGATGGATATTCTAATGATGCGGATAATGCAATCAATAAATATGAAGTCACAGGTGTTAGAGGGGAACCCCTAATAACTTATACTCATAACACCTTTTCTTGCTCCTTTGTAGATAAAGTTCACAACATAATGGTGCCTCCTATTTCTAGTGTGTAGGAATTTATTCCTCTCACTATTTTTGTAAGAGAGGTCATCATTTCTATTGAAGTCATGGCTCCCCTAGCTTTTTAGGAATATCTATCACTAATTGGAAAATTTGTTGATGCAAGACCAAACATTGAGTCCATTTGTAAATGGGCCTTCTCGAAGTGGAGATCTATGGGCAACATGGAGCTAGCTACCTACCCAAGGGGGTTTTTCCTAATCAGGTTAAACAATCCTCAAGACACTAGTAAAATTCTCACTAGAGGCCCTAGGTTCTTTGGTAGAAGAAGTATTTTATTAAGGAAATGGGGTGATGATTTTGACCTAGAAACACAAATCATAAACTCAACATCCATTTGGGTCAGACTCTTGAGCCTCCCATCGTAGTTCTGGCATCCTAAAATTCTCAAAGGTATTTCTCAAACCATCAGTGACCTTTTTTCCATAGACTCAACAACCAAAGCAAGAAATTGCCTTACTTATGCTTGCATCTATGTCATTGCATATATAGATTCCCAATTGCCAACTTATGTAGATCTCATTTCAGGATCATACCAAAGGCATCAGGCTATTGAGTATGAGAACAAACCTACTTTTTGTATTAAGTGCAAAAAATATGGCGATATTCATGCCTAGTTCCTCACTCTAAATAAGGAGTCAAAGAAGGATGCAAATCATGGCAAGAATGAATTGGGGACCAATCAACCAACTCAAAATTTCTAGAAAAGGAATTAAAACAAAAAAGGCAAGAAACCTATCTCTTAGACCCAGATTCATCAATGATCCGAATACTGGGTAAGCTTTCTTTTTACAAAAATTAATCATTTCATGCCCTTAAATGACCAAGACTTAGATATTGAAGTCGAGGATATCTCAACTAACCTTAAATCTGTAGATCTTACTAAAAATATAGCTTCTCATAACAATCTCACTGATCTATCTATTCACCTTTGTGATGCTCCCCAGTCCCCCACCAGGTCTAGAACTTTTGTTCCTTCTTCGACCAATATTTCATCAAATCCTAGATTAGTTCTTCCAACCCAGTAAGATTCTACTTTCCATTCAAATTCCTCCTCCCCCTGCCTTGTATTCCCCTATTCTGGAGCAACTGCTAAGTCCCCTTAAAACTAGTAGTCAAGGGAATAAAATTACTATCGATGTTGGTAGTGATAAGAGAAAGGGAAGACCTTCAAATCAAGAGATAAGAAATAAAGAAACTAAACTAAACTTTTTCAATGGCTTGTATCCTACCATTATGTCATCTCTATCAAATCAAACAAATATTGATTTTTCATGGATGACGTAAAATGATCCCAACCGCTCCCATCTTAGGGTAAAGAAATGGGAAAAAAATATTTCAAACATTCTAAATGAATATCCTCTCATGGAATATGAGAGGCCTAAATGGAGTAACCAAATAGATTTTGGTTAGATCCATGAGGAAATATTTGAAGCCTAGCATCATCTTACTCCAAGAAACAAAAAATGTTATTGAGAATAGTTGAAGGATTGGTAAAATGTTATGGAAAAATAGTGTTTTTTTTTAGTCCTAATAACAACTCTTCAGGTGGATTCCTATGCATGTGGTATCCACTCATAATTGAGGGCAGAACTATATCCATTTCAGAAAAATAATTAACATTATTTTCTTAAATAAATACTCCAATCATTAGTGGATTCTTTCATATGTTTATACTCCTAATAGCATTAGTGGTCATCCTTCCCTTTGGACCACTCTAAACCAAATGAGAAGCAACTTTCAAAATGAACCATGGATGCTTGCTAGCAATTTCAATAGCCCTCTCTATCCCTCGCTTCTAGATGTTTTAAAGAATTTACAAAAAAATTTGGTATGAATGATTTAATGGATGTTCACTCAAAAGGTTTGAAATATACTTGGAGAAATAGGAGATATGGTATTCAACTCATTAATATGAGACTTGATAGGTTTTTATTTTATAAATAATCTATTCAATTTCTAGGTGATGCTACTCTAACCTCTCTCCCTAAAATAGGTTCAGACCACAACTCTTTGATATTTGAAGGTTTGTAGCCTATTCTTTATTTCAAAATGCCCTTCATATTTGAGTCAATGTGGCTTCAATATCATGACCTTTAAACCTAAATTTATGATTTGTGGAAGAAAATTTTCTTTGGGCCTCCCTTAACCCAATTAGCCAAGAAACTTTGCTTTATAAAGTTTAAGCTAAAGTAGTGGAATAAAGAAGTTTTCAAAAATATTTTCTAGGATAAATAGTGAATCTCTAAACAACTGATGAATATTGAAACTAGCATCCAAAATGGAAATCCAGACCCAGGTCTTAGGCAGGATGAACAAAATATTCTTGTAGAATTTCACAATATGCTATCTAAAGAAGAAATATTTTGGCGGTAAAAATATAGAGTTATGGTTAAAATAAGGGGAATCCAACACCAAGTTTTTCCATGCATCAATGCTTAGACTTAGAAGTATTAACATAATCAGATAACTTTTCAAGAGTGATGGCTCAAGTATTAGTGACATTCATGAAATCAGGTTTGAAGTTGTTTCTTGTTTTGATAATATATTGGGACCCTGTGCTTCGTCCTCCCTCTAAACCTATAATACTCTTCTCCAAAATATTTCTTGCCTTGTTTCATAAGAATCAAATGCTGATATTCTTGAGAATTTCACAAAAGAAGAAATAAAAGATACCTTGTTATCTATGAATTTTTATAAGGCTCCCAGAACTAATTGGATTTCCTCCCAGGTTTTTCTAGCACTTTTGGGATATTGTCAAGCATGATGTCACCAATGTTGTCCAAGAATTTCAGCAATCCAAATCCATTCCTAGAGATGTTAATTCAAAATTCTTGGATCTTATCCCTAAGTCCCAAGTAAGAAAATCCATATCTAATTTTAGACCTATAAGCCTTTGCAATGTCATTTACAAGCTTATATATAAAATTTTGGCCAACAAACTCAAGGTCATACTCTCAGACATAATAGATCACTATCAAGGGAACTTCGTCAGAGGTAGATTCATAATAGATGGTATAATTACTATTCATGAAACTATCCATTATATTTCCAATAGTAAAAAACCTAGCCTCTTCCTAAAACTTGATATTAGCAAAATTTTTGACAAGGTTTCTTGGGATTTCCCCTTTGTAGTTCTAAAAAAATTTGGGTTTCATGAGGAGTGGATCACTTTAATCATGGAGTGCTTAACCTCTGCATGGTTCTATGTTATTGTTAATGGTTCAACAACATGATATTTTAAAATATTTAGAGGACTCAAATAGGGTGACTATTGGATCCTCAAAATCCAACTTGAGTTTACCCCAAAATTTTAAATTTGTTGGTGTCCTATGGTCTTTTCAAATTTGCAATACCCACTTGAGTCCTTTCCAATTATTGCAAAATTTTGGTCCGTTTGAAGTCTTGTTTCACCCTTAAAGAGAAATGAAAGTTTATATGTCACCAATTTTAGGCCTTTGTTTTGGTTTTCCTAAGATGTTTTTATTAGTAAATGTTTGGTCTAATTAAGGTTGATGCAGGAGCCTATCTTCCATAGGGCATAAATTTTGATCCGACCATTGGATCGGCTTGAAATTTTATAGGGTTATGGATAATTAGGAGTAAAATGATGTGGATAGGCCACTAAGGGGCTTAGATAGCCATTTTTAGGCCTTTCTGATATATATTTTTTTATCCTTAATTCCATCATTTAGTGCCCCAAAAATGGATTTTAGTGGTTTTTTAGAAAACTCCAAAAAAGAATTACTTCTAGACATGGGTAGGTATTGATATTTTATATAAGTATTAATATGGGTGATACGGTGATGGGTTTTAATTTTTATATTCATCCAAGATTTTTTGGTGACTTATTAAAAATAGGGTTGTTTTTAGCTAAAAATGGTAAATTTTCCAAAAATAGTTATTTCTTATCTTTAGGGCTTTAAGATATAGGGATTTGTTTTAAGTTTTTTTGCATTGTAAAAAGGGGAGAGAAACACTAAACCTAAAAAATCTAAACTCTAAACCTGAAAACCCTAAAACCTAAACTTGAAAACCCTAAACCCTAAACTTAAAACCCTAAACCCTAAACCCTAAAAAAATAAAAAAAATAAAAAAAATAAAAACCTAAAGGTGATGGAGATAGTGGCTATTATGGATCATTTCCAATTATGGACCATCATTGAGGTAGTTATATTTTTTGCAATTATGGACCAAGTGATCAAGCTATTTAAGAGAGTTATTGTAACAAGAAACATCATCAAGTTTTTACACAGTAATTTTGCAAGAGGTATACTAGAGTACCCATCCTTGTCAGTTGTATTTTACTTTGTGTGTCTTGTCTATTTACCCCCTTTTCTTCCCCATTATTGTGTAGGTTTTTACTGAGGAGGTGTCCAACTTACTGAGATCAGTTCCAATGGCTAGGACTAAAAGCCATGAGGCTCTTTGTTACATCATTTGAAAAAAGAGTTGCAGTTCTCCATTACATCATTTGAATGGAGAACTCATTTATATTTTCTTAGTGAGATTTTATTACATTGATCATACTTCCATTGTAATGATTTATTGGATAATACAATCCTGCTTCCTCCTTTTAGTAGTTATATGTGCAATTTTGCTTATTGTCTTATTTACATGTTACATAATTTGAATACGTAAATGACATATTATTTCATTGTTATGCTTAATAACCTTTGTTGCATTATTTGAATAAATGTGGTTGGCTCATTTTTATCTTCTCCCTCCTTATCTCTTCACCATATTTTAAGTTTGGCTATAATTACCCAATGGATAAGGCACTAGTCTACTTTTTGAAGCACTAGATGGGAGTTACTTTGAAGCTTGATCAAATTTTATGTTACAATTTTATTTTATTTTTTACAATCTAGATGATCATGAGCATATAAAAAATATTGTAGGCTTACCTCTAGGGTTTCCTTACCTTACTCAGTATATCTAGTCTTAGAATAATATTTTCCCGAGTTAAAGAGGTGGATCCACCAGAATCCACAGTGCTAATTGGATCAGGGAAGTCTTGCAACATGATAAATCTACTAAGGGTGCAATAATTTCCCCCAATAACTTTTGGCACCATTTTTTGGGAAGACCCAATAAAATTTTAAGTTTATTTTTCTCATAGTATTTCCTAGAATAAAATTTGTGAGATTTGAGTGAATATCAGGCTGAGCAATCTTGGCCCAAATATTGTTGAAGATCTTATTCCTTATTTACATATCCATGATGGCGATTCTGAATGAATTCATAAATTTAAAAATAAAAAAACCGAGTTGGATATGGCATCTACATGAAGAAGTGGTAAAGAAGTGCTTGTTGGAGTTCCAAATCCTGAGGTATTCTTCAAGTATCATAGAAAATATTCAATTCTAATTCATACTATTTCTATTTCTAGCCTGAATATTGGTTTCAACCAGTCTTCTCCTAATTTAAACCAAGTACCTATAGTTAAAAAACTTGTAGTGAGTATGCCAGCTCCTAATGCAGATCAAAAAGTCAATGTAAATCAAAATGTCAATCAAAATATCAATAAAAATGTCAGTCAAAATGCCAATGCTAATGTTAACCAATGGAGGACCAATAGATATAAAGCCTTTGTTTTACATGCAAATCTAAATCCTCTTCCTGGTAAATATTATAAGTACTTTCCTAAATTTCAAGGGAACAATGTTGTCATCGGTGAAGATAATGTTAGGAATTTTTTGTATTCCATGGATAGTCTTGAGGTGGATGATGATGTTGTCCTTAGATAGTTATTTCAAAATTTAGAGAAGGATGCTCAAGAATGGTTCAACAACATTGGAGCTAGTACTATCAATAATTTTCAAGATCTAGAGCACACTTTCCTTAGGAAATATGGAGAGAGGAAGAATGAATAGTCCTTGCTGATAGAATTGGCTACCATGAAAAATAAAAAAAATGAATTAATGGAATATTTCAATAGAATATTATTTAAGGCTAGAAATAATATTCTAGTAGCATTAAGGCCAAATGATGACCAGTCCATTCGTTTCTACAATAATGCTTTCCATGGAGATTTTGGTTATGAGCTGAGATTGCAAGCAACAACTACCATTGATATATGTATGGAAAGGGCCATTGAAATAGAGATACATATGATTGATAGTGGTAATATGAAAGCATAATTTTTAGAGCCCAATCAACCTAAAAGGAAACCCAAGAAGGTTGAGTTCTCTATCCCTAAGAAAATAGATAAGGATCCTATGAATAAAATAGCTAATCAGTTGAGTGAGATGTTTACTACTTTAAATAACAGATTGGCTAGGCTTGAAAAAGGTAAGGATAGTAGTGCAAGAACTTTACAATGTAATAATAGACAGGAGGAAGATAACAGACCTCCTTTCAAAAGGAATTTTAATAGAAATCAAAATAACAATGGAAATAAAGAGGGCAATAGGAATCAGAATGGGAATTGGAAAAAGAAAAAAGTAGAGAGAGATCTAGATTCTATTCTAAATCCCATGTCATAAAATAATATAGCATCATATTATACCTTTTATTGCTCTACCTGTGATGCACCACATAACCCTATTGATTGTGGTATTTATCTAAGTATGCATTCTAATGTTGATTTAAATGTTGAATCTAAAGATGAAGATATTAGAATTAATTTATGTTGGACTCAGGAAGATGAAACCAGAGAACATGAATTTAAAATGGATATAGATATATGTGACAATAATCTTGAGCAAATAGCATTTGTATTTGGAGAGGCATCAACCTCAAGTGAGCCTACTAATACTAGATTTGATAGAATAAAACAAGGAAAGCTTGTACCTACAATAGAAGAGATTGAGTCTTTAGAAAGAATACATGCTATCAATATTAGGAATGGAAAAGTGGAGGACAAAGTTGATGAAAGGCCTACACAAAAAGAGAAATCTACAGGAGTGATTTCACATAAAACGGTAATTCAGATGAAGTTGCAAATGATTCCTAAAGAGCCTGATGTAGAGGAGATTATCCAAAAGCAAAAAAATAACTTGGCTAATTACAAAAATAGAAAATGAATTGATGATAAGAAATATCAGTTTGATCTAGGTTTAGAGGTTGCCAAATAGAAGGTCAAAATCACTTTTGGAGAATTAATGACTATTCCAAAGTATTGGTATCAGGTATGTAGGTCCTTCAAATTAATTGATCAATCAAGAGGACAACCTCAAAATTGCATAGGCCTTGTGAATAATGCATTTAAAACCCCATATTCAATTAAGCTATTTTACATCTCACTAAGGTATACATCAGGCTATGGAGACCAATATGTTATTCATAATTGCATGCTTGATAGTGGTTCTTCCATGAATATAATGTTAAAATAAGTAGTTGATCATTTAGGCTTGATTTATCAGAAAGAGCACCCTCCTATTTCTATCATGGGCAATAGGAGAGTACCTTTTGTAGGTATTATCATTGGACTTCTTGTCCATATTGAAAAATATCCTAAGAAAGGAGTGGTGATGGATTTTGTATTATAGATATGGACCCTTTATTTTCCATCTTACTCTCTAGGCATTGGGCAAATCAACTAGGTGGTACTATTCAGTTGGATTGGTCATATGCCACTATTCCAATGTAGGGTAAAAAAAAAGTCATATTGAAAAGAGAACCCTTCAACAACTATTCAGTTTAATTTAGAGATACTAATGATAATATGGTTAATGTCATGAATTTTTTTATAGGAAAAAGACATGGGGGTTTACTCTATTTGAAATTCTCCTTTTTTTGAAAGTGCCTGGTGCTTAGAATATGGATCCAAAACTAAAGGCTGAAGCAGATGCAGAAACTGATAAAATTTTGACTTTTGAGTTATGAACTATGACCTTTTATGGGGAAAAATATAAAGAAGGAGTTGGAGTTGGAGTACTATTTAAAGATATTAATGATAGCTATCTTGGTATACCATACAAGTTAGAATTTTTTGGTACAAATAATTTTGCAAAGTATGAAGCTTTATTGCTAGGGCTAAGGAAATCCAAGGAACCAAGTATTAATTACCTCAAACTTAGTTGGGATTATAAGCTAATAATTCAATAGATCAAATGGATATATCAAACAAAGCACCCTATATTAAAGCAATATAAGTAGGCAGTGTTGGATAAAATAGATAGATTTTTGGTTTTTGATCTACAATTTATTGCTAGAGCAAAGAATAACAATGCTAATCTGTTGGCCATTAATTCTTCTAGAGCAAAAAACCTTGAGATAGACACTTGGTTTATGGAAAGGTTCCAAACCATATATTTTTATAAGCCATATGTCCCAGATAATATGGTAAATTTATAATGTTTTCATGATGATATACACATTAATGATTTTATGACTATGCAAAATGAGTTTTTTGATGTTATTTGTGATGAAAGTGATGAAGAAAACTAGTGTATGTTATTGAAGAGCCTACAAAATTCATACAACTAAAGACCAATAGGATCCCTAGGTGTTGGTGTCTTTAGAGAGCTCGTTTGATGACTTTGATAGAGCATATAGAACTTTGGTTAAAAAATATGAGGTATATAAAGTTAATATCAAAACAGAGGAAGAGCCCAAGATTGTTAGGATCAATAAAGCTATGTTAGGAAAAGAGAAGCAACAATATATCAAATTTTTGAAAAATAACATGGATATTTGTTGGACATTTTGAGTAATTGAGTTGTCATTAATGTCAAAATTCAATTTCAATGAGCAGTACAAGAAGAAGCAGTTCCGCAATCAGTGCAAAAGGAAAGTTCGCCTCCATTTGGTCAGATCTAGTTCCAGGTGGTCAGATGAGTTTCAAAGAGCAATGAAGAGGCCCAAGAAAAATAATATTATAATATTTTATTATAATATTAAAAGGGGAGATTTAAATTAATTATATATTAATTTAAATAATTTCATTATAAATTAATTTTTCAATTAATTTAACTTCTAAAGTAATTAAGTTAATAATAGATTAATTATAATTTAATTATAAAATTAATTTATGTTAATAAAATAACCCTAAGGTTGGGTTATAAAGGTTATTATTTATTTGAATTCAAAATTCGAATAAAGTGTTGATGTCTGTAAAACATTGGTCTTCTTGTATAAAAGAGGGCAAGAACCTTAGTAAAAAAATCCCATGCAATTATCGATTGAAAAATCCAAATATTCATGCATAGGAAGAGACAAGTTTTCACGTGTTTTAAAAAGCTTTCGATGGCAGAGGATAATACAAATAGGAGCAAGGCTCCTTTGTCTTCACACAACACTATGTAACAGTTGGAAATAGTAGGTGGCACTAAGACTTTCAGTAAGCTAGGAGAGCAGGGTTCGAAACCTGTCGAGTTGATTTTGCAATGGAGGAGTACATTTTGTTTTGCGTTGCATCAATCGAAATGGGAGAATAGAAAGGCTTGATCCTTCCCCTTTGTGTGGAGTCTCGTAGCCCATGTGGTGGGTTACCACCTCGATAAGGCACCCGGTTGGGAGTGGTCTCACATTCAAAATCCATCGAGGCCTTTTTGCTTGAGATAAAAGGTATGCACTATTATCTTTCCAAGGTTGCATGAGGTATTTTGGATTTGCTAAGGTTGAAAGAAAATTAAATATTTTGGAGGGTTATAAAGTTTATTTTTAAATTTCATTATTGATTATTTGAGGGAGATAAAAGGATAGGCAACATTATTTTTGAGGGTTTGATTTTTGAGGTTGTTAATTAAAGATTAGAGATTATAAGGAGTAATTGAGTAATTATATTTATGTATGCTTTGATGATTGCTAATTTTAAAGAAGGATTAATAAGGTGTATTTGAGTTTGATTATTTTTGTAAGTGAGAAATATTTTTGAGAGGGTTTTAGTGTAATATTTTGTCATCTAACCATTGAAATTGACAAAGAAGAAAATTGTGTTTAAGATAGTTTTTAAGGGCACTTCTTCATCAAACAAAAAGGTATGGGCACATCTTCCTAGTGAGTGATGTTGGATGTTGTGAATGCTAAGTTGGAGTGAAAAGGGTTTTTTGATATGCATTTTTGAGTTTGGTTTTTCAGAAATGAAATTTGATTCTAGAAACCTTATTTGATAAGCATTGTTGGAAATATTGAGTAAATATTTCATATGCTTGAACATGAGTACCATTGTTATGTGAAGTTGTGAACTATCTTGAACTAGGGTTTGTGAAAGAACATGAGTATCATTGTTATGTGAAGTTGTGAACTATATTGAACTAGGGTTTGTGAAAGTACATGAGTATCATTGTTATGTGATATTTTTTGATCAACATTGATTGGAAATATTGAGTGAGTGTTAATATGCTTGGACTAATGTTTGTGAGCAAGGATTATTTCATTGAGTGATTTATTGAGTGGAGTTGATTGAGCCTAGTCAATTGGAAGTGATGAAATGATAGTTATAGTTCTGTGAAACAAATCTTTCCATATTCTAAATTTATTTGAAAAAGAGGTTGAGTGTTTGTAAGTTTGAAACATATTGAGTCTCTAACAATTTTCTATATGTTTCTGTGATAAAAAAAGAGATTGAAAGTGATTGAGAATTGTGGTGAGTGTGGAGCACATCGAGTCTCTAAAAATTCTCTATATGTTTCTATGAGATTGGACAAGTTCTAGTGAGGACTTGTAGAGTAGATTTGAAGAAAGTCTTAGAGAAGACTTATGGACAGATTGGTGTGAGATTTTGTGGAAGCTTACAATACATATTTGAGGATAAATATTCTTGAGCAGATTGGACAAGTTCTAGAGAGGACTTGTGGACAAATTATTGTGAGTTTTTGTGGAATATTACAAGGCATATTTAAGATAAGTCTTTGAGAAGACTTGTGAGAAGAGTTGGTTGATTGATTTGTTCAAACCTTGAGTTAAGGTTTGGGGCATATATAGAAGAGTTGATTTCAAACTTTGTGTTAATTCTTGAGGATATATTTGAGGATAGATTTTGGTGCATATTTGAGGATAGGTTTGTGCCAGATCAAAGATAGATATTGAGTAGATTTATGCTAGACTGAAGTACTACATTTAGTATAGATTTGAGATAGAGCTAAGAGCAATCTTTGGAGGTGATAGTGTATAGAGGATGATAGTATACAGTGGATAGAGATCCATTAGCCAAGGTAGTGAGGATAGGTATTTTATGTGAGGATAGGAGTCTTCAGTGGATAGAAATCCATTATCCAGTGCAGTGGAGGTAGCATTTCTTCTAGAATATAACCAAGCATAGCAGAGGTGAAATGAGTTCTTCTATGGATAGAGAACTCCTCTCAGTATAAGATTGTATTCTTCAATTGGTATCAGAGCAGGTTCCTTCAAAATATTTTGACAACTTGAAGGAAAATCTTACAAGAACACAATGGATTCTAAGAGTGGATACTCAGATAATTCAGCACAAGTATTTGATTGAAGTGATTATGTATTTTGGAGTATGAGAATGAATATTCACCTGATGGAACTAGGTAATGAAATATGAGAAGTAGTTGAAAATTGATACACAACACCAGCTACTCCATCTACAAATATAGATGGTAAGCTTCTACATCATTACAATTCAAAAAAAATAAATGCAATTTTGAAAGGTTTTCATAGAATAGAGTTCATAAATGTTATGCATTGTAAATCAGCAAAAGGAATTTGGAATAATTTGAAAAGCATATATGAAGGAGATAAAAGTGTCAAAAAGGTAAAGATACATAAAGATACAAAATCTCAAGGGACAATTTTAAGAATTAAGAATGAAGGATGAGGAAAACACTAGTGCTTATCTACTTTGTGTAGACGAGGTTGCTAATGCCATGCAAGGACTTGGACTTGAGGTTAAAGAATCTGATTTTTGTGATAAGATCTTAATATCTCTCCCAAAAATATTTAGGGAAAATATTTCTGCTATAGAGGAATAAAAATATGGTGATATTTTGACAAGAGATGAATTACTTGGCATTCTTACAACTTTTGACATGAGAACAAAATAGGAACCTAATCTCAAAAATGAATCAACCTTTAAATCTACTAATAAGACAAAGGGTAAGAAGTCATATTCAAGCAATGAGTCATCTAGTGATGAAGAAGTAAATTATGGTAGAAGGAATAAGAATCCAAGAAGATTTAAAGATATGAAATCTATTAGGTGCTTCAATTGTGGAAAGTATGGTTACTATGCAACTGATTGTCAAGAAGCTAGAAATAGCTATGATGAAGAAAAACAAGATCATAAGAACATGGAATCAAAAAATACAGGTACCAAAAGAAAGGTAAGGATGGACAAGACAAACAAGGAAAGAAGTTCTTTCAAAGATAGAAGAGAAGTTACTATGCAGACAAGGCAAGTAAGTACTCAAGTGATAGTGATAATAGTTTCTAAGATAATGATAAATATGAAGTTCTATTTCCAACAAAAGAAAAAGAAGAAGTTAATAAAAGGTCACCAATAATTCTCATGTTTTTCGATGTTGTAACTTTGGTCATCTTGAAGATAGTTGTACAAAAAGTGGTTTCACTTTTAGTGATGATGAATATGAAGATGCACTTGAAGGACCAGAAGAGAATATTCTAATGACATTAGAAGAAGAAGGAGGTGATCCTATAGAAGACAATTCAAAAAAGAATAAAGATGTTTTCAAAAGTAAAAAAATAGAGGAAGAATCAAATAAAGGAGAAGTTGATCTTGAGGGAGAGATTATTTATGCTCTTAACACATTAAATAAGGTAAGAAATCAAAACTCCCAACTTAAGCTTCAGTTTCAAGAATGTGATGAAGAGAAAGGAAAGCTTATAGAGGATCTAAACAAGTCAATTTATAAGAAAATAAAGTTCAAAGATAATTTAGAAGCAAAGGTCTTAGAATGTGAAATTTTAGAACATGAAGTGGCTCTACTAAGAGAAGAAATAAAAGAGTCTAAGGACAAGTTATACAGGTTTGGAAAGATCTCAAAGATCGTATATAATGTGATCAAGGTAAAAATAAGGTCAAAAAACAAAATAGGTCTTGGTTTTGAATAGGTACAAAAGAAACAAGAAGAGGAGTCAACCTCAAATTTTGAAGAAGAAGAAACTTCAAAAGAAGATAGTGTAAGATAAAGTGAGATTTTTGAGGATGAGTTAGACAACAAAAAGTTCAACAAGGAAAGGAACAATGCACAAAGGAGAAACAGATGGAACATGAACTAGCATAGGGTAAAAGAGACTAAGAGACCAATGAGGTCAAGTCAAGGAAATTTTGATGGACTATGTTTCTCATGTCACAGATTTGGGCACAAGGCTTCATAGTGTAGGAAACATGAAAGACAAAAATATGGGATCTTAAAAAATAGGCAGCTTTTCATAGTTATTGCTACTCATGTAATCAGTTTGGTCACAAGGCAATGAATTATATGGTTCATGACAAAAATAGATATGGATTATCTAGGAGAAATCCCAAGACATTTGAACCTCCAAGGAATAACAATATTAAGTTTTACAAGTGCAATAATGACAGATATACAACAAAGTGGTGTAGAGAGAAAATTCCAGAGACAAACAGGAACAGGAACAGTCAGAGGAATCAAAAGGATCATATGAGAAGGAAATTTGACAAAGGTAAAGATCAGTGCATACTAGGAGTAGAAATACTCCCACCCTAGAATTAACCACCTCAAGAGGAGGTGGGAAAGGGGCTAAGATAAGAGATTCATTCTTAGCCTCAAGCCCCAAAGGTGAATCTTTGCCATTGATGTCAAATGGGAAGAGATTTGATTTAAAGGGAGAGCATTGAGTCAGGGGAGCAGTTTCCCAAGGGAAGTATAACAAAAAAAGGTAAAGGAAATTGTAAAAGATAATTGGGTTTCCATAAATGACAAAGGGGGATATTGTTGGAAATTTTGAGTAATTGAGCTATCATTGATGTCAAAAGTCAGTTTTAGTGAGCTATACAAGAAGAAGCAGTTTCGCAATCAGTGCAAAAGGAAAGTCTGCCTCCAGTTGGTCAGATCCAGTTCCATGTGGTCAGATGAGTTTCAAAGAGCAATTAAGAGGCCCAAGAAAAATAATATTATAATATTTTATTATAATATTGAAGGGGAGATTTAAATTAATTATAAATTAATTTAAATAATTTAATTATAAATTAATTTAATTAACTTCTAAATTTATTTAATTATAGATTAATTATAATTTAATTATAGTATTAATTTATGTTAATTAAAATAACTCTAAGGTTGTATTATAAAGGTTAATATTTATTCAAATTCAAAATTTGAATAAAGCGTCAACGTCTCTAAGACATTGGACTTCGTGTATAAAAGAGGGTAAAAAACTTAGTCAAAAACTCCCATGCAATTATCGATTGAAAACTCCAAATATTCATGTGCAAGAAGAGACAAGTTTTCGTGTGTTTTAAAAAGCTTTCGACAGCAGAGGATAAGAAAAATAGTAGCGGGGATCCTTTGTCTTCACACATTGCTGTGTAGCGTAGTTAGCAGTAGCATGTGGTACTAAGAATTTTGGTAAGCTAAGAGATCAGGGTTTGAAACCCGTCGAGTTGATTTTGAAAGTGAGGAGTACGTTTTGTTTTGCACCACATTGATCGAAAAGGGAGAAGATGAAGGCTTGAGACTTCCTCTTCATGTGGAGGCTCATAGACCACATGGTGGGCTAGCGCCTTGATAAGGCGCTCGACTGGGAGTGGTCTCACGTTCAAAATCCACCGAGGCCTTTTTGCTTGAGATAAAAGGTATGCGCTATTATATTTCCAAGGTTGCATGAGGTATCTTGGATTTGCTAAGGTTGAATGAAAATTAAATATTTTGGAGGGTTATAAAGTTTATTTTTAAATTTCATTATTAAGTATTTGCGGGAGATAAAAGGATAGGCAAAATTATTTTTTAGGGTTTGATTTTGGAGGTTGTTAATTAATAATTAGATATTATAAGGAGTAATTGAGTAATTATTTTTATGTATGCTTTGATGATTGCTAATTTCAAAGGAGTAAAAAGGTGTATTTGAGTTTGATTATTTTTGTAATTGAGAAATAATTTTGAGAGAGTGTTAGTATGATATTTTGTCATCTAACCATTGAAATTGGCAAAGAAGGAAATTGTGTTTAAGACAGGTTTTTAAGGGCACTTCTTCATCAAACAAAAAGGTATGGGCACATCTTCCTAGTGAGTAATTGTTGGATGTTGTGAATGCTAAGTTGGAGTGAAAAGGGTTGTTTGATAAGCATTGTTGAGTTTGGTTTTTCAGGAATGAAAGTTGATTCTAGAAACCTTGTTTAATAATCATTTTTGGAAATATTGAGTAAAGCTTTTATATGCTTGAACTAGGGCTTGTGAAAATAACATGAGTATCATTGTTATGTGAGGTTGTGAACTAGTGTTTTAGAAAGTACATGAGTATCATTGTTATGTGAAGTTGTGAACTATCTTGAACTAGGGTTTGTGAAAGTACATGAGTATCATTGTTATGTGAGATTGTTTGATCAACATCGATTGGAAATATTGAGTGAGTGTTCATATTCTTGGACTGGGATTTGTGAGTAAGGATTATTTCATTGAGTGATTGATTGAGTGGAGTTGTTTGAGCCTAGTCAAGTGAAAGTGTTGAAATGATAGTTCTAGTTTTGTGAAACAAATTGTTCCATATTCTGAATTGATTTGAAAAATAGGTTGAGTGTTTGTAAGTGTGAAACATATTGAGTCTCTAAAAATTATCTATATGTTTCTATGATAAAAATAGAATATTGAAAGTGATTGAACATTGTGGTGAGTGTGGAGTTGTAGCAACCCAGGAAGCATACACCTAAACTAATAATAATTGAAACATCACATAAAGCATGAAAGATAGACGAATTTGCAAATAACCACAAAGTAGGGCTTCCTTTTTATTAAATTTCCAATGAAGCTTGATTACAAATCCATCCCTCTTAGGGATACCCAATGTGATACAATTATTACAATCATAGAACAATCCCCACGCAAGGGTAGGTGTAATTCGTAGACTTCCTAAATGCACACGAACTGCTCCAAGGTATCGATGACCTTCTTCCCCATGATTAGAGGTATTTGTTGCCTTGCATATCAACACCCTGTTAGTCCTGCATACAATAAACAACAAGAAGCATATTAGTAATAAAGGAGGCCTCTCTTGATGAGGCTTTGAAAGGAAGTTATACAAAAAGATGCCATGAAAGCTTAAAATCAAGAAAGTGCAAGAAACATGGTAAACCTATGTTAAACATGAAATATTGCCATGAAAGATGTAAAGGAAAGACATAACTATCTATCTAATGCCCTAATTATGAAATCAAAAGCATGAAAGCATGAAATGTAAGCATTCTTGTCCTACTTACTACAAATGCCAAATGAGAAGAAAGATACCTAAACTCTTAATTCTACTAGACAAAAGTCTCTAATAAAGCAAATATACTCATGATATATCTATTCTACTACAAATGAAATAAAGTCTACTGCTAAAACCAAGGAAAAATGGGGATTGAACCTGACCATGGGTCTATCGCACGGTGAGCACTGTTAACCATGGCTGACAGCTATGACTAAGCCTAAAATGTACTTGCCCTCCAAATGTGGCCTAAATCTCCAATTTCCTTGATGAATTGATGGTTCAAGGGTCACCTCTGTGTCCTCTGATAGATTTGGTGGTTGAATTGCTCTGATTGGTGATGGATTGCTCGTAATCTCATTTCTTGATTCTTCTAGCCTCCTAAGACCTCCATGACTTCAATTGTCATTTCAATCTCTCAATGCTAGCTAAAGGATTCCTCTCAATGCAAGTAGGTGAGTACTGAATTCGATAGGGCTTCACCATTCAAATTCTCCTATGCATCTCTCTCATTTCCCATTTTGGATGGGGTTCTTATAACCTCTAGGAAGGCTATGTCCTAGCTTCTTGAGGAAGCCAAGATCAAGAATGGATAGCTGGAGCAGTTGGAGGGAAGCTTCTGGATATTTCCACCCCAAAACCACTCGGATCTGCAACCAATTGGCCGTTATAACCGAATTTGGATCGGCCAAAGTCCAACTGATTTTGACTGCTAGTCATGGCTCTGAGGCATGATCAGCTCTGTTAATCGTGGGTCTCAGCCGTGACCAACATTAGTTAGGCCAAAATGCCTAAATGAGTGGTTAGAACCATTGCTATACCTTGGTATTTGTCCAAGGTCTTCCATATGGTCTTCTAGCATGTCCCATATGAGTAGTCACCTCGACATGATGTGTTTTAGGTGTCTATAGATACCCCTTTTGAGATGCATTGTGAGATCGAACAACGTTGAGCAAAAATATACCTCCTAAAATGATGTCGTAGGTTGGATGATGATCATTAGTCTGATCAACATTAGATGCCCAAGGTCCAAAAAAAGGATGTGCATCCTAGAATCATTGCTTCCAACTAGATGGAAGGCTTAAATTGAAAAAGCTTTGGCAAGCTCCAATGGCGATCGGGTAGCTCAGGGCTACTATAGGCTTCCATGCCATATAGATCCGAAAGGAGGAGAGCTACTAACTTAACTATCATATTTGATTTTTGCCCCAGTAGAGGGTAAGCTTATGATAGTCATTGGCAATGATTCATAAGATGAACGTAATTTTGACAAGATCAAGGGATCTTCTGTTGACTTTGATTATGATTATGACATTATGACTACCCCCTCAAGCGATGAGTCGATGAGGGTAATGATAATTAACAAAGTGACGAGTCACTTGACCACTATGAAATACTTTGAACAAATTAAAGTTTAGCATTTGAATACTTGGCAAGGCCTAATCAGCTATGATTGCAACTGTTAATAGTAATTGTATATCTCTATCCCATGGAGCGGTCTAGCCGTAAAGGCCTTCTTAGGGAATCAAGATGATAGCAATTCCAATTAGGCATGTGTTGAATCATATTGTTCGATGATTTGCTAAAAATTTCATAGAAGAATTGACATGAATATCTCATTCCCGTGGAGCAGTCCGATCATCTAGGCCTTCTTAGGGATTGAAATGAAGCATAAAAATTCAACGATGACTAATTTACCCCAAATGTCCTTATGGTAATTTACTCATCTTTTCGGATTGCATGGAGTGCAAGTCGCTACAACCGCCAAGTGTAGAGGGTAAATCACTAGATACGAGGTGCATTTGGCTTTTGATTTATTTGATTTTTTTATTATTTTAATATTTTTTGATAATTCTAGCTAGATGGGTATTTTTAATTTAGCATTTTGAAACTCCATGCGATGGGATTTGAGAGAATTTATTATATATTTCTAGCCACGCTTGTCAACAGCAGCTAGAAATTTCAAATTTCTTAGCCATGGGTCAGACCCATGGTGGAAAACCCTAATTTGGGGACTGCAGTTGTCATGCACGATCAGGGCAAAAATAGGAAATATTTAAGAAATTTGCACAATTTTTTAATCTCATTATTTACTATTGCAATTGAGAATCTGAGAGCTCTGAGAGGTGAGAAGACAAATTTGATATGGAATGCTACCACAACTCGACCTCACTATCATCCACACCGATGGCAGACCAACCTAGAGGAGCCGGTGCTACTAAGGTAGAAGCACACAACTCGCTAATTATTTTCTTTTACCAGTTTTAAAAATTAACCTCACTAAATAATGGGCTAATGAACATCACTAAACTATCAATAATGAACCTCACCCTAGTTAGGTTTAGCTTAGGTTAGCTTAGGGGGTTAGGGTTTAATTTTTTGGGAGTCTCGAGATGGGAAATGACCCTAAAAAGGTCATTTCTCCTAGTCATGGTTGGTAGGCGTGGTTCCCAATTATCAAATTGGGGGCCATGACTATCAGCCATGACTGGATTCAAATTCCAATGGTCATCAAATTGACCACCCTCCCGACCATGGGTCTGAGCCGCGGTTCGACAACTTTAGGAAAATTTTTAATTTTTCAATTTTTTTAATTTTTTAGCAGATTTAATTGATTTTTTTATTTTAGAGGTGCTATTTTTCATTTTTTTGGTGTTTTTGAGATTTTATGATTTTTTTGTCATTTTTAAGGTTTTTTTTATTGTTTTTTATTTTTACCTTATTATTCTACTTTCCACTAGACTTTGACCACAAGGGCGAGGGAATCTGAGATCCTTCATAACCTACGCGGTGCACTGATACCCACAGAGCTGGATTGGTTTGGGGTCATGGGATTTGGCTACATCTTATGCCTCCCCACCATCTAGGCTGATCAGGCCTATATGACTGCATTGGCCTGACGTTGGGATGCACAGACCAATACCTTTCACCTACCGATAGGTGAGATGACTGTCACATTGGAGGATGTCTACCGCATCTTTTGAATCCCTCTAGATGGTGAGGCCATCACATCTTCATCGATCGAGGTGAAGTAGGTAGTGTTTGATCACATATTTGATGGTCGTAGCAAGGCAGCACAATGACACTCGGACCATGGAGGGGTCCACATTGAGCACTGGTACACTCAATAGGTCTTCTCTCAGTGAGCAACCATTTTTATGCACCTGATCATGTAGATTGTCCTGCCCAACTCTTCTAGAGTGAGGTTCCCTTGGAACCTCCTGGCTAGGACTATGGAGGTCCTAGCTAGCCTGAATAATCATCCCCTGATCCTATCCTAGGGGAGTGCCTTACTAGCATAGCTCTATAATGAGTTGTACCAGATTACATAGAGGAGTAGAGTAGGCATCGATTGTAGCCTACTACTTTAGATCTAGGGGTGGTAGCATATCAAGATTGAGCATCCCACTAGCCTACCACTTGAGATTGGTGCCATTGAGGAGGCACACCGGTGTTATATGACATGCTAGCCTCATGATCAGGAGGGCTTCAAGAGCAAGTCTCGCATAGGATATATAGCCTACTACATTGGATAGTTTTCATGACTATAGGTGGACCAGGTGGACTAGCACCCATACCTAGACTACCCTCCATGGATGGAGGCTGATGACTAGCTACATCAAGCATGTAGAGATAGATGGCTCCTCGAATGCAAGTCCAAGGTATGAGAGTTATTTTACTTCTCTCATGTCACCAGATAGTTTAGGATTAGGTAGGACATTCTAGAGCCACCTACCATCTACCATCACCTCGCTCTAGAGAGGGACTTGACCTGGCCCAAGGTGACTCCACTAGGTGATGAGGATGATGAATTTTAAGAGTCAAGGCTGACAGATGCAGGGACTACTCCTGATTATGACACCTAGTGGACACTCAGGGTATGGCAAGGTTTTGAGGGCCCCTTAGGTAGGACTCCAAGATGAAGCAATAGAGGGTGTAGAGGGAGTAGAGGTCGACCCTCATGATCATCGAGTCCATCAGAGGACTAAGGGTAGATGGGGTGAGGGAGGAGCTATAGAGGATGCACCTCCAATTAAGGAGGAGGGTGATACTCTCGAGGAGGGTGAGGCCCCACCTGACAACAAGATCAAATAGCTCAGGGCCTAGGTTTCCAACCTACAGACTCAGGTAGGCTCTCTATAGACACAACTTCTACATCGAGACACCACCATTACTACCTTATAGGCAAATGTTGGGGATCTACAATCTTGACTCATAGTAGGGTAGTCTTAGTGGCATAACTACGAGGAGGAGAAGACCACTCTATAGGCCAAGATTGACTCAATAGGGATAGAGATACAATGGGTTATAGGCCAATGCATCCTTCTACAGTCCCAAATGGATGCTCTAAGGGCATAGTATGATGCACTCAGGGCTAGGAGGGAGGACCCCTCCTCTTCATAGGTTGCTCTAGCACCTCCAACTACTCCAGTAGCTCAGACAACATAGGGATCAGTAGAGCTAGACCAGGTGATAGATATCAGATGACTACAAGATCTAGTGTAGTAGCACATCAATAATAGTGCAATAGATGCTTCCTATATCTCTACTCTAAGGGGAGAGATAGGGCTACTCGATGGTCAGGTTCCTGAGAGGTCCGATGCTCTAGGATCTCAGAGGACTCACACTCAAGAGACAGGGTAGTCCTCAGCTAGCTCTAGTCATAGATCACATAGGTCAGAGAGGACCTCTAGTGCTAGCTCTAGGAGGACTCACAGGGAGGGTGGAGGTGATGATGGAGCCTCTCAAACTAGGGGCATAGGTGCTTCTTAGTACTGATATGATAGATGATATTGTACCATTTTTTAGTGTAAGGTCGAGGACCTACATAGATGTAGCCTACGAGTATTTTTGACATATGTCGATGTACTATTTATTATATATTTTTGGTACACACACACACACACACATATATATATATATATGATCTGACATTTGAGACTTATTATATGTGTGGATTTTATGTGTTTTATTATTTATGTTTTATGAGATGCACATGGATGCAATGCTTATATGTTATGCTGATTTTATGTTATATGATGTGATGTATGGATGACATGCACTAGATAGCTATGGAATGTATGATTAGATGTGATGATATACATGTGTAGATGGACTACTTATGATGAATGTATATGTATGCAATATTTACTATTAAATGCAAGTGTAATTTATTGTACTTGTATGCATTTAATTTATGATGTTATGACATAATTTATGCCATGTATGTATTGCATAATTTTTCTATGATGAATGCTATGTAAATGAACATGTATGTTTTAATCACTTAAAACATAATGTATGAATGCAATATGGTTTTTAACAATCTAATGGATGACACCATAGAATGTATAACAATCATGAAATGTAATTGCTATATCTTTGTATAAAATTTGATAAATTGTACACCCCTATGTGAGATGCAATGATGTATTGTTTCTATTCATAAGTCTTTGTAAATTAAAATAATATGGATAACATAGTCAGTGGCCATTTAAATATCATTTCTGACATCCATCCGGTATCTAACCTATATTACAAATAGTTCTAATAAACAAACTCTCATAAAAGAAAATGATATTTGATAATTGCATTGAAAATTGGTTGTTGCTATTTGGGAATTTTTGAGGTTTACCATGAGACTCAAACACCCTAGTTGTCTAATCAAAAGTTGTATAATGACCATACTAGACTTCTGAAACATAAGGTTTTCACTAGGATAGACCCTAACTATTCATTACCAATGTGTGTGCAAATGAGTATATTAGATAAGGCATAAGCATACCCCGATGCCTTTCTATCCAATCCTAGGTTTAAATTTTAGTTGGATGTAGACCACTAGGTGATACAAGACACCTGAAGCTAGCTCTTCCACATTCAAACATTGGTCTGCACAAAAGCGAGATGCTAATGTATCAGACATATCATCATGCATAAGGTACGATAGTGCTGACAATTCCAGGGATTCAAGCTCACCCCCTTCTTTTCTTCAATTTATTGGGATACTTGCTCATGTAAAGTGATAAGAATCACTATTTATTTTGTACTTCTATTTTAGTGATAAAAACCACTATTTATTTTGTACTTTTTCTCCTTTATTCTCTTGAGCAAGGGATTTGATACTGATTTGATTTCATTTTTGAATTTGATCTTGATTTGACTTGATTTCTATGGGATTTCATTCTAGGATTTTTCTCCTTCATTTGTAAGCAAGGGATTTATTCAGGTAGGGGGTAAGCTTGTCCTTTTGCCAATTGCCAACATTTCCTGGACCATCTGCACAGGGGGATAAGCAAGATAAAATTTTCACCTCAGGATACCTAGTCCCACTTCGTAGCATTCATCTGTCCCTCATCCTAATTAGGATTGTTTAGTTTAGATATTAGTGATAGGATTATGATATGCTAAGGGCTATCAAAACTAGACCTCATCTACAAAAGCAAAGCAAGATTTCTACCAAACTCTTGAGAAGACCACTAGGTATGGCTGAGTGACCAAAAAACCTTAGTATATTCTTCATAGCAACAAGAAGGGTTGTGTTGAAAAATACAATTACTCACAAGGGTGACATATAATTATGATACTGCATAAAAGCATGATTGAAACACAAACGTGGTGTCATTTGTAAGATTGTAAACACAAACTATCCTAATGCAAGTGCAATGGATGGAAATGCCTAATGCAATGCAAAATGACATGCATGTGCAAAAATGAAATGCATGCGGTAAATGGAATGCAAATGTTGCAAATGAAATGCAATGATGCAAATGAAATGTAATGCAATGTTTTTGAATTTTTGATATTTTCCAAATTTTTTAGATTTTATAATTTTTTATTTGACCAAAGGGCTTACAGACGCCTTTGGAGCCTTTTACTGGATGACCAAAGGGCTTACAGATGCCTTTGGGGACTTTTTGATGGTTTTAGGCATAAAATGCTTTAAGATGAAGGATGTTGAGAGGTTCAGGCTCTTCAACCCCTTCCAACGATGTCAAGTGGTATGTCCCAGGTCCAATCTTCTCAGAGATGATATAAGGACCTAACCAATTAGCCATAAATTTGTCTCATAGCTCTGGTGGTAAATTTGAGTTATGTTGGTTCTCTTTCAACACAAGATCACCAACCTCAAAGTCTCTTAAATGGAATTTGTTATTGTAAGCTCATTTTAAGTGCTCCTGATAAATATGGAGATGCTCAAGAGCATTCACGTGATGTTCATCAAGTAGCATCAATTGATCTAGGTGAGCTTGTCATGTAGTGTCATCATCGATGAACTCTTTCAATGTGATGCACAACGTTGGAATCTCCAACTCTAGGGGTATAATGGCCTCAATGCCATATACTAGTGAAAATGGAGTTGCCCCAATGGGTGTCCGAATGCTAGTCCTATAAGCCCATAATGCAAGGGGTAGCTGGATGTGCCAATATTTGTGGTGTTCTTGTACCATATTTTTCAAGATGGATACCACTATCTTATTTGAAGCTTCAGCTTGCCCATTTTCCTATGGATAATATGGAGTCACAAAACTATGTTTGATCCTATACTTGGATGTTAGAGCCCTCACAGTCTTGTTCTTGAATGATGTTCCATTATCCAAGATTATTTTGGATGGTATCCCAAAATGACTTATGATATTGGTGAGTATGAACTCAGTAATACGTGCTCCAGTTATCATTGTTAATGGGATTGCTTCCACCCATTTAGTAAAGTACTTAGTAGCCATAATAATGAATGTATGTCAACCCGATGATGGAGGAGAGATCTTACCGATTAGATCCAAACCCCACTGAGCAAATGGCCAAGCCGCTTGAATGGGTTGTAAGGCCTATGATGGCAAGTGTGCAAGATTAGCATGATGCTAACATTTAATGCATTTCTTGACATACACATTGTAATCCTTCTCCATAGTGGGCCAATAATAACCCATGCAAAGGATGCACTTGATGATAGCCATGCCACTAAAATGGCCATCGCATGTACCATCATGAGCTTGCAAAATTGCCCAAGATGATTCTTGGGGCTCAAGACAATGAAGGAGAACTCCATCGTAGCTTCGACGATATAAAATATCTCCTAACAAGACATACTTTATCACTTTCTATTTAAATGTGCATCTCATGACATGCGATAATCCTTGAGGGATCATACCAAGCTTTAGGAAGTCATGTATCTATGACATCCAACTCTGATAGACCTCAGCCTCAACTATCAAGACAACATGTTCCCCCTATAGTTTAACATTTGCAAATGTAGACTAGGAAATAACCTTATGGTGAATGGTAGTACCATTCCCCATAGGACCCTACGAGATCAATGACCCCCAAGGCGCTCTCTTGAGAAAGTCTCTAGCTCTATAGAACCATTCATGGTTTGGTTCTACCTGAATCATGTTGATTGACTCTTTGTTATCCAAAGCTTCATATTGCACAATAGAGTGTGACAACATTTTTACATGGATGGTAGTAAAATCGATAGATAGATTTTGAGGGATTAAAGATCCCAAATATGCCATAGTGTCTACAAATATATTTGATGAATGAGGGATTGCCTCGATGTCGTACCATTCCAAATAAGCTAAATATGTGTCAACAAGATCTTTGTAAGACTTCAGGATAGGACATCGACACTAAAAAAGTCCCTTCACTTGGTTAACAATGAGAAGGGAATCACCAAAGATATTTAACCTTTTAATATTCATGGCGATAGCTATTTGGAGGCCCAAGATTAGGGCTTCATATTCAACATTATTGTTAGTGCAGGGAAAGTCTAACTTGAATGACAAGGGCATAGGAGCACCTTGTGACATGAACAACACTATTCCTGCACCACCCCCTTGCTCACACTTTGAACCATCGAAGAACAAGGTCATGTCAGCTTTATTATCTAGTTCTTCAGGCTTAGGTGCTTTTGATAATGTGAAGACTACATCATCAGGAAGCTCAATGGTGAGGGGCCTACTATTCTCGAGAGGTGCCTCAACCAGTTGATCAGCTATGACTTGTCCCTTAATGGACTTTTGGCTAATGAATTCCAAATCAAATTCTATCAATAGCATGATCCACTTTGTAGTACGTGTATTATGATACATCTTACTCATCATATACTACAAAGGATTTTGTTTTGATATGACATACATCGTATGACTTAACATATAGTGCCACAATTTCTTTGTAGCGAACACTACTGCTAAGCATAGTTTTTCCACGTATGCATATCCTAGCTCGTAACTCACCAAGGTTCGGCTAATGTAATATATGGCCTGCTCTTTGTCTTGCACATTCTTTTGGGCTAACATGGTCCCTAGTGCAAAATTAGTTGCCGATATATATAGCAAGAATGGTACATCTGGTCTTGGTGGAGCTAGCACTGGTGGCATCACTAGGTAGTGCTTAATCTCAGCAAAGGTTGCTTGACAGTCCTCATCCCAATTGAATGGGACCCCCTTGTGTAGCAGTCGATTCATGGGTCGACATTTATCTGATAATTGTGTGATAAATCACTTTATGGATGCTACTTTACCCTGTAGGCTTCTTAATTCCTTGATATTCATGGGGGGATGCATTTCTAAAATAGCCTTGACCTTTGTTGGATCAACTTCGATCCCTCATTTTGAAATGATGAATCCCAAGAGTTTTCCTGAAGTTATACCAAATACGCACTTCTTAGGATTCAACCTGACATTATGCTCTATCAGGTGATCGAAGACCTTTCTCAAGACCTCTGCATGCTCTGAACGCAGCAATGACTTTGCCAATAAGTCATCGATATAATCTTCCAAGATCTTATGCATATAGTCATGAAAGATATATGTCATAGCCCACTGATATGTAGCACCAACATTCTTAAGGCCGAATGGCATAACCTTATAACAAAATATCCCCCATGGCATTATGAACATAGTTTTATGTTGGTCTTTGAGCTTAATCTAAATTTGGTTGTAACCAAAAAAACCATCCATTAAGGAGAGCATTTCATGACCCATAGTTGCATCTACAAGAGCATCTATGTTTGGCAATGGAAATGAATCCTTTGGTGTTGCCCTATTGAGGTCTCTAAAATCCGTACAGATACGGATCCTTCCATCAAGTTTTCCTATAGGCACCATATTTGATACCCATTCTGGATAGTCGATGGAAATGACAAACTCTACATCCAACAACTTTTGCAATTCATATTTAACCATTAAGGCTACTATTGGATGCATCTTCCTAAGTTTCTGCTTGATTGGCTTCTTCGAGAGATCTAGCGAAAGGTTATGAGTAACCAATTTTGGATCTAGACCCGACATGTCCTTATAAGTCCAAGCAAAGAGATCAGGTCTCTCTTTCAGTAGAGGGATGAGGTTGGCACACTCATCAGGAGATAAAATTTCTCCAAATTTAACCTTCCTTGGATTGGTGGGATCATTACTGATATCCACTTCAAAGGTTTCCTCTACTGACATGTGGGATCCCTCCTCAAGCTGGTGAGGCATAGGGATCAAGTGGATGTCATCTATTGGGTTTATGGGTTCCACATTGGAAGCATCCTCAACATGATAAACATCATGTGCATAGCCTAGAACAAAATGAAAAGGTTGCAACATTTCTTCATTAGGGAAGAAATCTTCAGGCTCTAGTGGTGAGTCAGCATGATCCCAATCAATAGCATCTACATCAAGACACAATGGTTTGGAAGGATCGGCTGGATTGTGAAGTGGAGTGGTCAAATCAATGGAGATCATATTGATGGAATGGATCATATCTCTAGGACCACATGCATGTGACTCTATATTTATATAACTTCCATCCCCGAGATGTGGTTCTAGGGGTATGGGGATCTCTAGATCCGATCTATGAAAAGACTCAAAAATAGGATCACTAGGCTCGAGGAGCTCTCTATATGTCGATGGATCAGGGAAGACCATATGATAAATCCTATCTAGATTAGGAGCTCTTCCTCTGAGGCATGGGTGGAGATTGATATCTCTATGCATATCCATTACAGTGTATGGTGCATTACGATGATGCAAGTAGGGAGGTCCCAAATAGGCTCTCTCTATTTCATCTTCATCATCACTATCATAATACAAACCCTCACCACTCCCAACTAGAACTGGGAGATCAGGAAGATGGGGCCCCATGAAAGCCCACTCTCGATAACTGCTATCATCCATGGAGGATTGCTCATCCTCGATGACTATCTCCAAAGGTAACAATTGACATAAATTAAGAGGGCCCAAGTAAGCCAACTCAGTTTCATCCTCAGATTACTCCCTATTCGAGGACTCATCATCATCATCACTCTCATACATGCAACTCGGTCCACCTATCTCAAATATGGACTCTACACTATCCTCATCAGAATGATCTTCTGACTCAGAATCTATCTCTATGCTAGTGATCAGAACTTGTAGGCCTATATCATCGGCTGCCTCATGGATTTGTTCCTCCAAGTTATCTCTTGGGATATGCTCTAGACCGGTCTCCACCAAGATATCTTCGTGATATGTCTCAGGTGGTTCTATAGTGACATAAGACACTAGTCGATTATCCCTCCGAAAAGAGGTGGGATTGGGGTGATAAGGATTGAAGTTGACTTCACCCCCAGATTGAGGTACAAGTGGTCTAAAGATGTCATGAGGAGTTCATCCTATCCTCCAATATAATATCCTAACCTGAACCTATCAGTAGGAAACTGATACTATGGTTCATAAGGCCTCCTACGCCCCTACTCGAATAATCTGAGATCATAACCATGCCAATGGTAATGCTCAAAATATCATAAGGTGTACTCTAGGTTGGAAAGATAATGAACATTCATAGTGAATGGTTCATCATCATCCTCATCCATGGAAGTGTGAGATGCAAGTTGGTCGAGCCCTCCATAGATAAAATTGGTTTGGTTAGGAGGTACCCCCAATGGTACCACCATCCCTATGGGAAAGTGATGGGCTTGTGGTCAGCCCATGTCTTGTGTAGTCTCGATGATCGATATAAATGTCACATTCTACATGATATATTCCCCCAATCTAGGATTAACCAAATGTATGGTCACCTACGGAGCAGATGACCCTGCTGAAGATGCAGGTGAAGTAGGTTGAGGTGCCTCTTCGACTTCTCCTTGAGCATTCTCTACTTCCATAGGAGTAGGAATATTGATGACATCTAGTTTGGGTTATTTCTTTATCTATTTTTTTCCCATATTTAACTTTAACTTCTTATCATCCCTATGCACTATGGATGCAGATAATTTAGTAGAAGCAGTTATTGTGTGCTCCGATAATTGAGATACATATTTCATTGGTTTAGCACACACTTCCTTCATTTTACCTCTTGGATATTTGATCGGTGATGCTAGCCATATGTCTAGGTACATTTAGGGGAGCATGAAATCCCCTGTCAAGTCTGCTAGATTCACGTATTTGAATGGTTCTTCATCGGAAGGCACCACGTGAACCTGTCCCTCATGCACATATTTGATACATTGATGGAGAATGGAAGGGACACAATGCATTTCTCGTATCCAAGGCCTCCCTAGAAGTATGTTGTATTGCATAGCACCTTCGATCACATGACACATCATGGGGATGGTCTTCAATCCCACCTGAATAGGTAAGACTATCGTGCCAACAATTGAGCATAATGCATCATTAAAAGCTCTCAACGTGAAGGTAGAAGGTACAATGTGTATTTTTGGTAACTTCAGGTATGTCAATGCCTTGGTCATGATTATATTGATTGATGATCCTATATCAATCAAAACCTACTTGAACGGTATGTGATTTACACATGCTATAATATGGAGCGATGGGTCCATTGTGATAGTGGAAACCATCTTGACTTCATGATCATGAAATTGTATGACCGGTTCTTGACACTGTTGCACATGTCCCACGAAGTGTGTGAATGCTTCAAGATCCTAGGACTGCACTTCTATGGACCTTAAAATATCCATAAGCATCTCCCTATGCTTGGGAGACTACTGAATCAGCTCATAAATAGACAACTTCACTAGAGTCATCTGTAGGTTTTGAATTAACCTACTCCTGATCATCACCACCGGTCTAGTTGGTGGGCCTGGCACATTCTGGGCTACCCTCAGAGGAGGTGCAAGCTTGGACTCTAATGGGCAATGGAGGTTGATTTGGATTTTCATACCTCACATGTCTTGTGATGATGTTGACCATTCCAACGAACCCATGGGTTGGTGGTTCGATGCATACTTGATTGACTTGGCCAACATTATTCCTTGGTACCTCATGGTTGGGTAGAGGATTCTTGTAAATCCCCATATTCTGATTATCAGGCGCTTGTAGGTTGTCCACAAGAAGCATACCTCTTTCGATCATATTTTGCACTAAATGCTTGAATGACCAACATACCTCTATGTCATGGCCTTTCATTCGATGAAATATGCAATATTGATCATATTTATACCCCTTAGGCTTGGGTTGATTAGGGTCCAATAATTTAACCTCAGGTAAGTTTATTGCCTTTGCCTCACACAATTGATGGAAAATCGATGTCAACGATTCTGATAATTGTATGAATATGTGAGGAGGGCATCTTTATTTATCCTTACCCCTCTGATTGTTGTTGCACTGCTCGTACTACACAGGAGGAGGTTGGGCTTGATAATTTCATTGTTGCTACCCCTTATCCCCTTTCTAAAGGTTTAGAACCACCTGATTAACGTGTGCTAGCTTGGCCTATTGTTTCTCAGTGCTCTTCTTGTTCCATTCCTTCTTATTTTTGAGCTTCAAGTTACCCTCCTGTAACTTGATATCCTCAATCACTTTGGCCTATGCCAAAGCCTCCTCGAAGGTCTGATATTGTTGCAACTGTAATAATAATGAAATGTGCTTTGCACAACTTTTCATAAACATTCGAGTTAATTCAGAAGTAGGGATGGAGAATGATAGCTTTACCATCATATTTCTCCATCATTTCCCATAATCCATAACTGGCTCATCATCATGTTGCATTAAAGTAGCCAGATCAGATAGGTTTACCTTTTTCTTGATGCCAAAGGAGAAGCGTTCAAGAAATGCATCGACCAATTGTTCAAAACTAGTGATATTGTACCTCTTGAGCTGATTAAACCACTCCCAGGTTGGGCCTAAGAGGGTCATAATGAAGGTCCATAGGAGCAAAGCATCATTGCTCCTGATCTGAAAGCATATGTCTAGAAAACTCGTAACGTGCTCCTGAGCATCCTCCTCTCCTTTAAACTTTTCCAACCTAGGCATCTCAAAATGCTCAGGATAGGCCGGAGTAGGCACTGATGGGCATAAAGGTTCATTATGAATCTTATTCAAGGTAGGATTTTGATAAGTCATCCCTTGCTTCTCGATAGCTTTAACCTTTTCTACCAAGGTCTTATAGGCCTACGAAGATAGGAACTCCTCTTCTCTAGATTGCCTTGGAGGCACCTTCGGAGGCAGATTCCTCTTCTATCGAGGTGGAGGACTAGGCTCATCATCCACTTTGACTAGGGATATTTTAGGATATTCTTGATCTAATTCTTCTCCCACCTCTTCTTCATACTACCTATACCCATGATGTTCAGATATGGGGTACCGATCTCTATGTTGGGTCATATGGTGAGTATGGGTGTCTATATGCTTAAGGTGCAACTCAGGCTATGAAGTAGCTCATCTATCAATGTGCTCCCTATACTCACTATAGGGAGGTAAACCAACACTAGCCAATCGGTCCTCCCTCTCAGCATGCTCCTTTTGATCAAGGATGCATTGCTCATGCATGCACTATTCATATAAGCATTGTCTTATGAACCTTTGCCTCTAAGTGTTCTCATTTTTGAGGTATTCCCACTTTGCATGAACATCCTCCAATTGGTCTTGGAGAATCTGACATCTCTGCTCTGACACCAGTCTATGAGATCTATCTATATGATCAGTCGTATGAGGCCTCTGGTGTGTGTGCTCTATTCGAGTGGCTTTGTGGGTGTGTCCCCCAATGGACTGATTTGCTATGCTCTTGCCCTTGTCTATGAAGATGACATTCATATCTAGCTATCACATATACTCTATGCCCGCATGGGATGCAGGGGCACGCATATCATGAGAATGCTTGGAGCACTCTCTAGGCTCTCTGATGGTCCTAATCATACTTTCACTATGTACACTCATAGAACGAGAGGGTGCAAGTGAAGGTTTATAACCTAGCTGTCCTAGGACTTTATCCAGACCATCTAACTATCTACTATGCCAAGGCTCATGAGGTGGCATACCATTAACTCCCACTTTAGACATGTCTATGGTGATCTTACAAGGCTCACCTCTATAAGGAGTCTGCATGGGCCTACGCTCGAAAGTGGCCCTCTCTATTTACCCCTGAATGGGTGGATCCTAAACCTATCTATACTCAGATGGTGGAGGTCTCAAGCCTCCCCTAGCTACAAGTCGAAGGGGTACCAATCTGGATCCCTCAATGACATACTCTTCAATAGATCCTATGGATGCACATAGAGTGCGATCATAGTAAATGCTACCACATTTAGGACCCCCATGCTGGGAAGCCCCATGCTCTAATCTATGTCTCAAAGAGTGTCTAGCACTTCCTCATACCGAGGTATTCTCAATAGGATCCCCACGCGTAGAATTATCCCCTCTAATACTCATTGAATGATGTTCGAGAGGATTCTATGGTTGAGGGCCTTCTACGTTGTGTTGTGCATTGGGTGGAGCTTCGACTTCGATCTTGGGTCTATGCTCGGATCGGCCTCTCCATGTACACACCATGATATTATATTATCTCTTATGTAAGTTTTAAGGCAAACAAAGTAAACAATGATGATTATCTCTTTTTAAATTTTTAGTTTGTGAGCCCTAAACTGTTTGATGTGTTTTTCAAGTTTGTTGTATCAGAAAATAACTCTCATCATGTTTTCAAAATGTTGATGATATACTCAATTGTTAAAGGGCTTTCACCTATATACTCACAGCTCGACAACCTGGCTATGAACTCCAGGTCACGTAATCCCACCTATAAGTGGAGATGAAACCCACACCCTAGTAAGGGCACATAGGTCCTACTCGATCCTCACCCAACTCACCTAGTCGATTCATACCCTCTAAAGAGGAATGCATGCTATTATTTGAGTTAGGATGGATCTTGGGTCTGGTATTGGTCTAGTAACAAAAGGTTCGAGGGAGTTGGGCCAATGGATGGAAATCACTGCCACCATCATTGAACCCTACTAGTGGTTGGATGTGACTTCCAACTCACTAGCATTTACAATGTGTCATGGTGTGTGTGGTTCCTTTTACTTTGCATGAAATAGAAATGCATAAAACAACACTCAAATGATTTTCCTACATGCTTTTCAAAAGAATGTTTGATTTTAAGAGAATGCACGATTATGCTAGATGATATTCAGAGAATGCAACTATCTATGATGAAAATGGCCACTGATTGGGCCTCATACATGCAAAATCTAAACATACAATGGCCTAGACCACTGGAGACTAGGGCGGACTGCAATCAGAGATCCACTATTCCTAGCAGCGACTAGTAGAAAACTAAAAAGCATTTACGAATTTTCCATTCTACTTTTTGCTATGTTTTCTAATTAGCATCCATCTATTACATTATGCTTCTGTAAAAACACAGACATAAAAAGATAGAGAGGGGAAAATGATCCTACCTCAGATCCAAGTCTGATGGTGATGTCTGATTCTGCTTTTTTTCTATTTTCTGCTGATCATGGCTCTGTGGCATGGCTGCAACTGTTGCTCGTAGGTGTCAGCCATGGTTACAACTGTTAACCATGGTTCTCAGTAATGGTTAGTACCTGACATCACAAAACATAGTGCATCAGTATTTTATGGCATGAAATTTAGATTTCCCATCATGATCACCTTCTATAGCAACCCAAGAAGCATACACCTAAACTAATAATAATTGAAACATCACATAAAGCATGAAAGATAGATGAATTTGCAAATAACCACAAAGTAGGGCTTCCTTTTTATTAAATTTCCAATGAATCTTGATTACAAATCCATCCCTCTTAGGGATACCCAATGTGATACAATTATTACAATCATAGAACAATCCCCATGCAAGGGTAGGTGTAATTCATAGACTTCCTAAATGCACATGAACTGCTCCAAGGTATCGATGACCTTCTTCCCCATGATTAGAGGTATTTTTTGCCTTGCATATCAACACCCTGTTAGTCCTGCATACAATAAACAACAAGAAGCATATTAGTAATAAAGGAGGCCTCTCTTGATGAGGCTTTGAAAGGAAGTTATACAAAAAGATGCCATGAAAGCTTAAAATCAAGAAAGTGCAAGAAACATGGTAAACCTATGTTAAACATGAAATATTGCCATGAAATATGTAAAGGAAAGATAGAACTATCTATCTAATGCCCTAATTATGAAATCAAAAGCATGAAAGCATGAAATGTAAGCATTCTTGTCCTACTTACTACAAATGCCAAATGAGAAGAAAGATACCTAAACTCTTAATTCTACCAGAAAAAAGTCTCTAATAAAGCAAATATACTCATGATATATCTATTCTACTACAAATGAAATAATCAGTCTACTGCTAAAACCAAGGAAAAATGGGGATTGAACCCTGACCATGGGTCTATCGCACGGTGAGCACTATTAACCATGGTTGATAGTCATAGCTAAGCCTAAAATGTACTTGCCCTCCAAATGTGGCCTAAATCTCCAATTTCCTTGATGAATTGATGGTTCAAGGGTCGCCTCTATGTCCTCTGATAGATTTGGTGGTTGAATTGCTCCGATTGGTGGTGGATTGCTCGTAATCTCATTTCTTGATTCTTCTAGCCTCCTAAGACCTCCATGACTTCAATTGTCATTTCAATCTCTCAATGCTAGCTAAAGGATTTCTCTCAATGCAAGTAGGTGAGTACTGAATTCGATAGGGCTTCACCATTCAAATTCTCCTATGCATCTCTCTTATTTCCCATTTTGGATGGGGTTCTTATAACCTCTAGGAAGGCTATGTCCTAGCTTCTTGAGGAAGCCAAGATCAAGAATGGACAGCTGGAGTAGTTGGAGGGAAGCTTCTGGATATTTCCACCCCAAAACCGCTCGGATCTGCAACCAATTGGTCGTTATAACCGAATTTGGATCGGCCAAAGTCCAACTGATTCTGACTGCTAGCCATGGCTCTGAGGTGTGGTCAGCTCTATTAACCATGGGTCTCAGCCATGACCAACATTAGTTAGGCCAAAATGCCTAAATGAGTGGTTAGAACCATTGCTATACCTTGGTATTTGTCCAAGGTCTTCCATATGGTCTTCTAGCATGTCCCATATGAGTAGTCACCTCGACATGACATGTTTTAGGTGTCTACAGGAGCATATTGAGTCTCTAAAAATTCTCTATATGTTTCTATGAGATTGGACAAGTTCTAGTGAGGACTTGTTGAGCAGATTTGAGGAAATTATTAGAGAAGACTTGTGGACAGATTGGTGTGAGCTTTTGTGGAAGCTTACAATATGGATTTCAGGACAGATATTGTTGAGCAGATTGGACAAGTTCTAGAGAGGACTTGTGAATAGATTAGTGTGAGCTTTTGTGGAAGCTTACAATGTATATTTGAGACAAGTCTTTAGAAGATTTGTGAGTAGAGTTGGTTGATTGATTTGTTCAAACCTTGAGTTAAGTTTTGGGGAAGATCTAGCAGAGTTTATTTCAAGCTTTTTGTTAAGGCTTGAGAATAGATTTGAGGATAGAATTTGGTACATATTTGAGGATAGTTTTGTTCCATATCAAAGACAGAGATTGAGCATATTTGTGCTAGATCAAAGGACTGTGTTTAGCATATATTTGAGACAGATCTGAGAGCAATATTTAGAGGTGACATAGTATAGAGGATGATAGTCTCCAGTGGATAGAGTTCCATTAGCCAGGGTAGTGAGGATAGGTATTTTGTGTGAGGATAGGAGTCTTCAGTGGATAAATATCCATTAGCCAGTGCAGTGGAGGTAGCAGTTCTTCTAGAATATCACCAGCTAGAGGAGAGGAGAAAGGAGTTCTCTTATGGATAGAGATCCATAAACTTGATTAGGGGATTGGTGTCTCCTTTGGATAGAGGTCCATAAACATTGTAATAGGGAAAGGTTTCCCAAGAGATTTTTTGAGAAAATTTTAGTGAAATATTTTCTCCATGGAGTAGCCCACATTGGGTGAACCACGTTAAATTGTGTCTCTATTGTGTGTGGTGATTTGTGCATTGTTTTTATTACTATTATTGATATTTATATTAATACATTGCATAGTATTTATTTGTAAATAAAAGTAAAAAGTGGTCTTATATTGTTCACCCCCTCTCAGGATAAGCTTGTGTTCTTCAATATTTTCACTTGGAGTTGTGAAGATATGAAGACCTTCAATACAAAGGTAATGACTCACATAATACCCCTTCTTAAATATACAAAGCATTTCAGGTAGAAACAAAGGAAGTTCAATCCCACTTTGTATCCAATTATGCAAAAATAAGTGCAGAAGTTATTGGATACCAAGATAATCAAGAAGGTGAGATTTTCTACTTGGTTGGAAAAATTGGTTCCAGTTAGAAAAAAGAATGGTGAGATAAGAATTTGTGTAGATTATAGGAATCTAGATAAGTGCTCTCTCAAAGAGAACTATCCACTTCTAAATATGGAGTAATTGCTTCAAGTAGTGGTTTGGTCATCAAGAATGTCTTTATTGGATGGCTTTTTAGGTTACAATCATATTGCAGTGAATCCAAAAGATAGATATAAAATAAATTTCACTACACCATGGGGAACATTTGAATATCTTTGGATACCCTTTGTATTGATGAATGCAGGGGCAACATTTTAGAGATCAATGGATGTTGCATTCATGGGATTGATGTTCAATATAGTGGTAGTATATCTTGACAATATTATAGTTTATTCAAAAAATCTTGAAGATAATTTTGCACATCTAACTCAAGTGTTTGACAGGTGTAAGTTTAACAGGTGCAAGGAGTTTGGTATATCTTTGAATCCTAGAAAATATGTGTTTGGGGCCACACAATATAAACTTCTTGGGCATATTGTTTCAAAATATGGGATTAGCTTTGATCCACAAAGAGTAGAATCCATTGCTAAAATTCCTCCTCCTAAGAATATTAAGGGAGTTAGATCATTCTTTAGAAATATTAACTTTATTAGGAGGTTTGTCCTTGATTTTTCTCATATTTCCAAGCCAATAAATGATATGATCAAGAAAAATGGATAAATAATATGGACAGAGGAAAATACTACAGCTTTTCATAATATCAAAGATGCAATTACTCAGACTCTAGTATTGAATTGCCTAGATTATTCTAGATATTTCAAGATCTAATCATATGCCTTAGAACACACTATTGCTACAGTTCTAGCTCATCAATATGAAGAGAAAAATGAAATGCCTATAGCCTTTATGAGCATGATATTGAAGGCTACTCAATTAAAATTTTCTTTTATGGAAAAATAAGTTTATGCATTAATTAGAGCTTTAGATCATTTCAAGTGCATTTTTAGATTCAACAAGGTTATATCATGTATCCCTTACATTGTTGTTAAAGATGTTTTCACTCAGACTAAACCTTTAGGCAGTCCTACAATGTGGATGGCTAAATGGTCAGAGGATAGGGATTGAAAAAGCATTTGGCTAAAAAATAAAGGGAGGCTATGAATTATACTATTTCAGTAGATGAGCAGTAAGAAGCAAGAGTAGTTGATAATTTTAATTGTAGGTGGTATGATGGCATTATATTTTACCTTCAAAAATTGTCATTTCTAGGAGACATATCCCAAAACAAAAGGTCTATCAAGCAATTGGCTCAAAGGTATTACATTCAAGAAGTAAGACTCTATTAGAGGCATCCAGTTGGTGTGTTGCTTCTCTATTTGTATCAGAAAGAGATCACTCAAGTTATGATAGAATATCATTATGTATGTTGTGGGGCTCACTTTGCTAAAAATGCTACTGCTCATAAGATCATGAGAGCTGGTTATTATTGACCCTCCCTATTTAAGGACGTTTACTAGTTTGTTAGAAGTTGTCATAATTGTCAAATTTTAATAGAAAATACGAATTTTCCAGGCATACCCCTGAAGCCAGTGATTGTAGAAACTCCTTTTACTCAATGGAGAATAGATCTCATAGGTGAGATTAACCTCAATTATTTTGGAGGTCATAGGTGGATCATTACAACAATAAACTATTTTACCAAGTGAGTATAAGCAACATCTCTCAAGAAGTCCACTACAAAAGTGGTCATCAAGTTTTTAGAAGAGCACATATTGACAAGATTTGGGATTCCAAGTAAGATAGTCACATACAATGGTAACTACTTCACTTATTTTGAGATGATTCAATTTTGTGCTAAGTACAACATTGAGCTTTCTCATTCTACAAATTACTATTCTCAAGGGAATAGTTTGGTAGAATCCTCAAATAAAAATTTGATCACAAGAATTAGAAGAGTATTATGTAGAAACAAAAGAAGTTGGGACAGTGAGCTAAAGTTTGATTTATGGACTGATAGAATATCTATCAAAAGAAGTACAATAAAATCTTCTTATGAACTAGTATATGGTGATAATGCTCTATTACCTCCTCAAATGGAGAGTCATGCTTTATCTTTGCTTCTTATGGATCATGATAATCCAAATGTCTTGCAGAGAAGACTTGATCAAATTTTGAAGTTGCAGGAAGATAGAAAGGATGCATTAATGAAGATAGCTAAGCAGGCTTCACAAAATAATACAGTTGTTCAATAAGAAAGCCAAGAGTAAATTTTTTTAGGGAGGAGATATAGTGCTGTACTGGGATCCCAAAAATGAAAATCATGGTGATAAGGGGAAGTGGGAACCCAAATGGCTTGGTCCCTATCAAATCCTTCAGAATGTAGGCCAACATACTTACAAATTGCAAAATCTAGATGGTACACAATTTTTAATTCCTATCAATGGCCAACATTTAAAACTATATCACTCTACACAGAGGGATTGAGAAGCCTAAAAAAAAATGTGTGTTTCAGTCTTGTTCTTTCTAGGTGATTAAGGTGTCCTTTTTAGGTGATTAAGGTGTTCTTTCTAGGTGATTAAGGTGTCCTTTTTAGGTGATTAAGGTGTTTAGGTTAGGTGATTAGTTTAGTTTTTGAGTCCTTGTGGTTTGCTAGAGATTCTAGAGTTCTCAAGTGATTCATTTTTAAAGAGTATTTTCATCACCTATCCTAGTCGGATCCTATGTTGGATCCTCAAAATCCAACTTGAGTTTACCCCAAATTTTTGAATTTTTGGTGTCCTATGGTCTTTTTAAATTTGTAATACCCACTTGAGTCCTTTCCATGTCCTTTTGAAGTCCTATTTCACCCTACAAGAGCAATGCAAGTTTTAATGTTACCAAGATCAGGCCTTTGTTTTGGTTTTCCTAAGGTCTTTTTATCAGTAATTGTTTGGCCTAAGGTCGATGTAAGAGCCTATATTTCAGAGGACATAACTTTTGATCCGACTGTTGGATCGACTTGAAATTTTATAGGGAGCAAGATAATGAGGAGGAAAATGACATGGCTAGGATACATAAGGGTATAGATTGCCATTTTCAGGCCTTTTATAAGATTTTTTTGAGCCTTAATTCCTTCATCTAGTGCCCCAAAAATGGATTTTAGTGGTTTTTTAGAAAATTCCAAAAAATAATTACTTCTAGACATGGGTAGGTGTTGATATTTTATAGAAGACTTAATATGGGTTATATAGTGATGGGTTTTAATTTTTAGGGCCATCCGAGCTTTTTTGGTGACTTACTAAAAATAGGGTTGTTTTTGGTTGAAAATGGCAAATTTTCCAAAATAGTAATTTTTTATATTTAGGGATTTAAGATGTAGGGTTTTGTTTTAGAGTTTCTCGCATTGTAAAAATGGGGGACCCTAAACCCTAAACCTGAAAATCCTAAACCCTAAAATTAAAACCCTAAACTGTTGAAATAATGACATTGCCACGTTGAAGGATAAGTCACAAACAAGAAGGATAACTAAGCATAGTCATGTATGGAAGCAATCCATAATGTGGAAGTATAAAAGAGTGAAAGCAAGGTATTAGAATTTCCAATTCAACATGCAAGTAAGTTATCTAGTACTATACTTGGGCTACCTTTAAAATTTGATAAATGTGAGACATGTAGAAGCGATATACTTAAAGAATGTGAAGGACATTTTGGCCATTTGAAGCTTCCAACACCAGTATATCATTCTCTATTTATTGATCAAGGTTGGTGCCTTTAGATATGAGGTTGGTGCCTCAAGGATATTGGTGTATCCAGTAGGTTGGTGCCTACATTTTTCTAATAAGGAGATTGGTGTCTCCAACAGGTTGGTGCTTATGCTATTTTAAAATGAGATTGGTGTATCTTATAGGTTGGTGTCTATGCTATTATAAAAGGAGATTGGTTTCTCTCATAGTTTGGTACCTACGTTATTGTAAGAAGGAGATTGGTGTCTCCTGTGGGTTGGTGCCCACAAAATTGAACAAGGAGATTGGTGTCTCCTGTGGGTTGGTGCCCACAAAATTTCATAAGGATATTGGTGTCTCTTGTAGTTTAGTGCCCACAAAATTGTACAAGGGGATTGGTGTCTCATGTGGGTTGGTGCCCACAAATTTTATTGAAGAAATATAAGCAATATTTTGTTGTGGTTTTCTCTCGAAAGGGTGTTTCCACATAAAACTCTTATCTCTTATGTGTATGGATTTTGTGCATTGATTTATTATTGCAATTATTGTTTGGAAGGAAAATTTTCATATTATACTATTCAAAACCCATCTTAGTATAAGCATGTGTTTCTTCAATTGGTATCAGTTCAAGGTTTCTTCATGAAAGCCTAACTGCTTGAAGGAAGATATTACAAGAACACACATGCTTACCAAGAAGGTTTTTCATCAAATAGGACTCCATTGTTTGATGGGACTAACTATACTTTTTTGAGTGTGAGGATACGAACCTATTTTATGGCACATGGCTATGATATATGGAAATCCATCATGGATGGGTTCACACCACCTACAACCCCTCCCACGGATAAATATGGTAAAAAACCATTTGAAAACAATACCAAGGCAATGAATGCAATATTAAGTGGGTTATGTGAATCAAAGTTTGTGAAAGTCATGCAATGCACCACAACAAAAGAATTATGGGACAAGTTACAAAGAACATATGAAGGAGACGACAAGGTTAAAATGGAAAAACTTCAAACCCATAGGAGGAAGTTTGAAGACTTAAATATGAAATATGAGGAAGATATTACTAGATATCTGCTCCACATTTATGAAATTTTCAACACCATTCGTGGACATGAAGAAAATGTTGATGACTCTAATATTGTTCAAAAAATATTAAGGTCATTTCCCATGAGGTTTGATGTAAAGGTCTTGACTATTGAATAAATGAAGGATCTTAAAACCTTAAGCGTGGATTAGCTACACAAAATTCTTATAACATATGAGATGAGGACTAAAAAACATCAAACATCAATTGGAAGGCCACATGTAAAGCTTCAAATAAGACAAAGAATAAAGAACCAAATTTAAGTGAAGAATCGAGCTAACTTTGTGTGAAGAAATAAGAAAGGATCAAGAAAACATTAAGGTAAGCATACTTTGAAATGTTTTAATTGTGGTAATATTGGTCACTATGTAGCTCAGTGTCCACAAGCTAAAATTAGTAGCAGTGTAGAAGAAGAAGAATACAAGAAAAATAAGGAAATAAAATTTTATCATGAAAATAAAAAGATGCACAATCAAAGAAAGCATGAGAAGATATTTCAAAGGCACAAGAAGAGTCTTTATGTTGAGGAAGCAAGCAATTCTTCCAACAATAGTAATGAAAGTCTCTCCGATATTGAAAGAGAAGAAATCTTATTTCTGGCCATGGAGGTGAAAGAATATGCTCTTGTTGTTGAAAAATAAGAAGAGGAAAAAGACTCAAAAAATGAAGAGGAAGCCATAATTGACATAGAATAGGAACTTGTTTTTGCTCTTGAAGAGTTGAAGAGGCTTAGAAAAATAACTCAAGATTGAAGACTCAAGTACAACAGGATGAGAAGACAAAGGCAAACCTTTCACAAGATCTCATTGACTTAAAAATAAAAATTGAAAAGGTAAAGCGAATTGAAGAAGGTATGGTTGAGTAGTTAAAGGTAAAAGAGTTGGAATGTGAAAAATGGGAGCATGAGGTTGTATCTATAAGAAAGGAAGTGGAAGAATCTAAAGATAAGCTACATAAAAATATTAGGTTTGGAAAAAGCACAAAAACCTTGTATGATATTATCAAAGCACAGAGATCTTCGGTTATAAAGTCTGGACTTGATTTTGAAGAAGTCAAAAGAAATAAAAGGAGGAGTCGAGATCAAAAGGAACAAAGGCATCAAATAAAATAATTAAAGAAGAGCCTAAGACCTATGGTGATGTATTGAGAAGTGGAAACATAAATAATGAAGAAAACAAAGCATCATCATGGACCAATGTCCATCACAAAAACAACAATGAGAGAACCATGCGGCCATACCCTCCAAGGCAATCAGACATGTTTCAATATTTTTTCCAGGGTTATTACTTTTCATGTCAACAATTTGGTCATAAAGTTGTACATTGCAAGGTTCGTGCTAAAAATGATTTTGGTTTCACCAAGATAAATTTTAATTCATTTGCACCTCTCATGGACTACAACATCATTTGTTAAAAATATAATAATTTTGGGCATAGAGATAAATGGTGTAGAAGGGTGTTCCCTGAAATTCTAAAATCAAGTAAGAAGGAGGATGGTCAAAATGTTCAAAAGGATATATCCTCCAAAGTTTGGAAAAATAAAAAGGAACAAGAAAAGGAGCATAGCATGTTGGGAGTAGTTTCACTCTCATCTCATCATTGAATGTCTCAGTAAGAGCAGTAGTAAGGGGGAATTGTTAAGTGCCTTATATTTTATCCCCAAGAAGCCTTTGCCATTGATGTCAAAGAGGAAGAATTTTAGTAAGGGGGAGCAACTTATAATTTTAGTAAGAGGGAGAAACTTATCAGGGGGAGCAACTTGTGATCCTGTTGCAATAAAGGATAGTTTTTTTTGCAGGATTGCCATCAATGAAAAAGGGGGAGATTGTTAGAATTATTGATTTGTCATTGATGTACTTGGTTGATAGCAAATGGTGGACGAATTATTTAAGGTAAATATTTCTAATGTGTGTAATGGGCAAAGGTTGAAATATTATTATTGAGGTGGAAAATATTTACCCTTGCCTAAGGTTGAAATATTATTATTGAAGTGGAAAATATTTACCCTTGCCTAAGGTTGAAATATTATTATTGAGGTGGAAAATATTTACCCTTGCCTAAGGTTGAAATATTATTATTGAAGTGGAAAATATTTACCCTTGCCTAAGGTTGAAATATTATTATTATGAGTGCATGGGTTGACATATTTGGCAAAGTGAAAAGTTTGATATAAAAACAAGGTGGAAATTCATTTCGAAAGGCAATTGAATGATGTCATGCTCGTGAGATGTGAAGTAGAAGATCATTGAGGAAGATATGAGGAGAATCATTTGATTGTTGGTTGTATAGGAGATCATTGAGGAAGAAATTAGGAGCGTCGTATGATCACTATATGCATAGGATTTGTGCAACATCAAAGGAATATTTGGATAGAAAATGATATGGATAGAAGCTGGTAAACCCCCCGTATGCAAAGCAACAAAGTGGGATCTCTAAACGTTGAGTGGATGCATCTAGGAAAGGCATGATATAGTAGGGAAATCTTGGTTCATTTCAAAAGAGGATAAGAAAAGGTCTTCGATATTAGAGTGGAGCATCAAAATTAAGAACCCGCGAGATCATAGTGCAGTGTTGTAGGTGGTTGTAGTGGAGAAGATGAGCACAAGTGTGAGCAGATATCAGAGACATGAAGTCGACTTCTTAGGAGATAAATTTGGTTGATATTTCAATGCAATGGTATTGAATCAAGACATCTAGCAAATAACATCATAAGGTGTTCATCAAGATATTACGGTTGAGTTGTACCATTTGCATCAACGATTCTAGTGTAGTAGTTTTGAATCATCCTAGAGAGATTTGCATGGACAAGCCAACTTAAGTATTTTGCCATCAATATCTGAGTGAAGAAAGAATTTTTTAATATTGAAATAGTGAAATCATGTGAAGAATATAGATAAATGATCAACTTAGGTGGATCTTGCTATAGTTTTTTATCAGACCTATGAAAAACCTCAAAACTTGGTGATGCACAACAATAAGGAAAAACAACATTCTAGTCTAGAATGTCATCCAGGTAGTGAGAGTGTTTCATTGTAGCTACTATGATTTGAGGATGTTCACTAGCATCCACTACCACTGTGAATACCCATTTTGCAATATCTCCATTGGGAGTCAACGTGTTTGAGCATGAAAGAAGGAGTTTAGCTAATAATTCTAGACATTATCAAGGATTGTTACATTGGGATTTGAAATTGAAAGGTGGAACATTCGAATTTGTCACACTCTGACCATTACAAGAATTAAAACACAAAGAGAGTCATTGCATTACTTTATGCACATGAAGGAAACCTAAAGGTCTTTGCAAAAGACACAGTGAGCTTGTTGTCGAACTGGAATTATCATAGAGAGACTGTGATGATCACCATATAAGCTAAATATTTGGCATTGGAATTCATTTGGGTAATGAATTTAGCGTCACCTCTTGATCAAAATTGGATTTGGTTTAATACGAGTTGCTGATGCATCTGAGAAAACTGTAAGATAAAGCTTTTGCAGGTTATCTAAATTTGGTAGGATGTTTACTTCGTGAAGTATAAGGTAAAGCTTGTGATCTTGAACTGATGTAATGAGGGTTTTGAGAAATATTTAATGTGTGTTTTGATTGTGCTGCATTGCATTGAGCCCAAGGAAAATAGTTTGAAATATTTATTAGGTTTATCAGAGTTGTAATAAAATAATCAAGGGAGTCTGTTATGTTGAAATAATGGCATTGCCACGTTGAAGGACAAGTCACAGACAAGAAGGAGAACTAAGCATAGTCGTGTATGGAAGCAATCCATAATGTGGAAGTATAAAAGAGGGAAAGCAAGGTATTAACATCTCCAATCCAACACACAAGTAAGTTATCTAGTACTATACTTGGGCTACCTTTAAAATGTAATAAATGTGATACATGTGGAAGTGATAGACTTAATGAATTTGAAGGAAATTTTAGCCATTTCAAGATTCCAACACCAGTATATCATTCTCTATTTGTTTATCAATATTGGTAGCTTCAGATCTGAGGTTGGTACCTCAAGGAGATTGGTGTCTCCAGTAGGTTGGTGCCTACATTATTGTAATAAGGAGATTGGTGTCTCCCATAGGTTGGTGCCTACACTATTGTAAAAGGAGATTGGTATCTCCCACAGGTTGGGGCTTGCACTATTGTAAAAGGAGATTGATGTCTCCCATAGGTTGGTGCTTATGTTATTGTAGCAAGGAGATTAGTGTCTCCTGTGGGTTTGTGCCCACGAACTTGCATAAGGAATTGGTGTCTCCTATGGCTTGGTGCCCATGAACTTATACGAGCGGATTGGTGTCTCCTATGGGTTGGTGCCAACAAATTTTATTGAAGAAATATAAGCAATATTTTATCGTGGTTTTCTCTCAAAAGGGTGTTTCAATGTAAAACTCTTGTTTGTTATGTGTATGGATTTTGTGCATTGTTTTATTATTGCAATTATTGTTTAGAAGGAAAATATTTATCTTATACTATTCACCCCCCATCTTAGTATAATCATGTGTTTCTTCATACAATTGCCCAATGGATAAGGCACAAGTCTACTTTTTGAAGCACTACCTAGGAGTTACTTCGAAGCTTGATAAACTTTTATGTTGTAGTTTTATTTTATTTTTTGTAATATGAATGAGCATGAGCATATAAAAAATATTTTAGGCTCACCTCTAGGGTTTCCTTACCTTACTCGGCATATATAGAGTCTTAGGATAATATTTTCCCAAATTAAAGAGGTGGATCCACCAGAATACATAGTTTTGATTGGATTAGGGAAGTCTTGCAACATGAAAAATATATTAAGGGTGCAAGAATTTCCTTCAACAGTGACCCTTTGTCACCTTTTCTCTTCAGTATCATGGTTGAATCCCTTGGTATATCCCTTAAAAAATCTTACTCTTTGGATCTTCTCTCTGGTATTAAGCCCTCATACATTTCCAAGCCCATTACAAATCAACAATTTATGGATGATACCATCCTAGCAACTCTATCCTTGGTCCTTGAAGCCAAAATAATCAAATCAATTCTAAATTTTTTTTAAGAAGCTACTGGGTAGAAAATTAAACTTGAGAAGAGTAGAACTTATTTCCTTAATACTCCCATCCATAGGTAGCTTAATATTTCTAGGATTCTAGGTTGTACTACATCTCAAATTCCTTCTATTTACCTCGGGCTTCCTCTATTTCATGGTAATCCTTCAAAATTTTTATGGAATATTGTCATTGAGCGAATCAACAAGAAGCTGGCAGGGTGGAAAAAAACAATGTTAAGCCAAGAAGCTAAGGCTACTTTGGTGCAATCATGCCTACAAAATATCCTAGTTTTTTCATGTCAATCTTCAAAGTTCTTGTTTCTATTTACCATAAGATTGAACAAATCCAAAGGATTTCTTTGGGCTGGAAATAAAAATTAGAATAAAATTCCTTTAGTTGCCTGGGATAGAATCTACAAGAAAAAAGACCAAGGAGGGTTAGGCTTCAGGGAAATCCACAAAATGAATCTGGCAATCATGGCAAAGCAAGTGTGGAGTATCATAATTGATACTCAAACTACTTGGATTGATATAATAAAAAGGAAATATCTCCTGCAAACCTCTTTCATGGATAACCAACACCTCCCCAAGGATCATGCTTTTGGAATTCTGTCATTCAATGCAGGGACATCATCAAGAAAGGAATGAGATGGAAACTTGGCTGCGATAATTATATCAGGTTATGGGAAGATGTTTGGCTTAAGGACCACCCCTCATTTCTGAGCTAAATTTAGTAATTCTCAAGCCCTTCATAGATCAAATATTTGAAAGCAGAGTGATTAATTTCATTTCCCAGTCTCCTAACCGATGCCTCTGGAAATCCATTCCCACCAATAACCTGGACTTCAATTCCACCTTTACTGCTAGAACCCTTCAAAATTTATTGTGAGCTTTTATTATCCCAAAATTCTAGTCAAAATATAGTATCATCTGGAAACTTAGTGAGGATGATAAGTTCATGATTAAATATTTTTACTATATTCAAGAAAACCCCTCACCTAGGTGGACCCCTGCTAAGCTTATCTGGATTAAAATTTTGATTTCAAAATCTAGTTTCTTCTCCTGGATTGCTTCTCAAAATCAAATTCTAACTATGGATAATTTAATTATCAATGACCTTTTTGTACCTAACTACTGCCCTCTTTGCAAGTTCAATTGGGAATCAACCTTTCATATTTTTCTACAATGCCCTTTCTCTCTTTTCATTATGAATTCCCTATTTGATTTGGTCAACATCACCTGGGTCCAACCATCCTCCATTATCCTTTTGTTTGAGCAATGGCCTAACCCTTTATGTAATTCCCAGTTAAAATTCTTGTAGTCCACATGCTTACACCACTTCCTCTAGTAGATTTGGCTGGAACATAAAAACAGGGTTTTCAAAGAAATTGCCAAAGACTTTCAATCTCTTCTCCTTCGTATCACTACCTTTACCTCTAAGAATTCCCATCTAGTTTCATTGAATGGGGCCCCTAAACCTGGTCTCGAATCTCATTTATTTTCTAGTTTCAATATAACAAATTTGGTTGCAAGTCCTTATCTGATTTTGGATAGATCAAACATTACCTAGACACCTCCTCCTACAAGGAGAATAAAGCTCAACTTCGATGGAGCGGGTAAAGGAAATCCTAGAAGGGTTGGGAGTGGAGGCATAATCAAGAATTATAGGGGGAAAATCATTGTGCCCTATGCAGAGAGCATCAAATTTTAATCCAACAACTTGGCTAAAGTGAGAGCTCTGTATCAAAGTCTACTAGTGTTATAAGGTCCTGGTTTCAACAACTTAATCATTAAATAAGATTTTGTGATTACCATAAACTATCTCAAAGCATCTCAATCCCCTTCATGGAGCCTTTCCAACATCATTTGTGAGTGTAGGAGGCTTGCTAGTAAGTACTCTAATGTGATTTTCTAGCATGTGTTAAGAGAAGGAAACAAAGCTGCTGACTCACTTGCTAATAGAGGCATAGAGGAAGAGACCATTTAGGTTTAACATGTTGACTTTCCTCGGGACCTCAAGTCTGCTAATTAGGAAGATGACATTTGTTTACTTTAAAATTCCTTTCCATTTGGCTCACCGATTTGTCACTCACAACATGTTCCTTGGTGTCGGTTTGTGCAATGTGAGTGTTAGCCTCTCCATGGTTGAGTAGTTGTTGGTATTTATGATGTTTTTGGTTGTGGTTATGCTTAGACTATGTTAATCTTGGGTTTCTTTCCTCTCTCCTATTGGTTAGAGTTGATTTTTTTGTTGCTTCCTTTTTGGTTTTCCTTGGGTCAATCTTGCTTATTTGCCCTGTTTCACTTTATTCTTCTTTGTAAAAGGTTTAAGGTCCCTTTCAAAACCCTTTCCCATCAATAAAAATGAAGAAGCAATAATATGAATGTAAATAACCCGATTCATATATGTACTAAGCATGTAGAAAAACTTACAATATTAAATGCTCAAAATATATGCAATCTTTATTACTCCTCTTTCTCTTACATCTGTGATAAAAACTTGCTATTATCTATAATGTAATATCTCTTGGTTGGTTCCAACTATATGAAATAACCTTGTGGAGTATATATCGATAGTAGAATGACTCTTAGGATACTTCACTATTCCTTTCCATATTCCAACTCTCATGACTCTTGGCTTGACTACTTGACATTTGCATACTTGATAAACACATGACTCTATATTGTGCATATACCTAGACATGACTCTTTGCCTTCACTTTGCACACTCTAATCTAAGACACTTGTGCACATATTTACATTACATATTTGATCTCTTACATATAAGACACTTGTGCACATAGATTCAACTTACATTTGCACACACACTCACATGACACTTGTGTATTTCCTGCATATTACAACTTTACATAACACTTGTGCATATCTTGTACATTCACACTTACATAAAGATAAATATTACTCATACTCTAAACTATGACTCAACCCTAATCTATTATTTACAAGTTGTACCATGAAGGTACCATGGGGATACATTAGCATGCACCAAATAATGTAATATAATCCAACATACAAGTGGTAATAAACTAGATACTTGGTGTTTTTACGATAGAAAACATGGTTTTACAACTCATATTCTCTCAAATAAAAGTTGTATATTGAAGTGAAGCTTTTACTTTTTGGCATATTTATAGATGACTGAATATGGAAGCAAATAAACTCTTATAGGAAAGACTTTAGATTGAACTAGGTACATGCTTAGTATAGGATTTCATTGAGGGTAATGCATTGCAACTAGTTTGTATCTCTATCTAAGGGGGTTAACCCATTCTAATTAAAGCAAGGACAATTAAAACAACTTTTTTTTAAAACTCACAAGTCAATGATTTAAAGAATATTGGTTGACAATTTGAAAAGGTGTCTAAGGATAGAACTTTACCTGATAAAGATAACTAGCTATGATGTATAAATAACCTGATTTTTAAATCATTACTAAAACTTTGAAGAAATGCTAAAAACATTTCAAAAATAAAATTTCATTTTTACTTAATTTAAAATTATATCTTTTCAAAAAAATTTATATATTATATAAAATTATGTAATTATTTAATTAATTTTTATCCCTAATACACGACCCTATCTCTTTAAATTTAAAGATTAAACTAATTATAAAAGCCACTTAAATTATACAAGAGATTCAATAAAAGTAATGGATATTGTGATATCAATCCATGCTAGGAAACTATAAAAAATAAAAATAATAAACAAATAAATCTATAGAGGACCTCGTCCATAGAAAGTGACATGGCAACTACCCTCTTAGCCCAGGTTACCACTCCAACTCTTTACTTTAGCCACTATGACAGGGAGGTGGTATCATCGACAAAGTCTAACCTAAAAGTTGAAAATTCAGGAGATAAAATGTAGAGTCTACACGAAAATGGCTGTCTTCTAAATAGACATTGTAGTGAATGATATACACCATTTTTAAGCTTGGTGGTCCATCATCTTCCAAAACGAGGGGCCTGCTAAGCTTAAGAAAATATTTAGTTAAAGGAAATAGGCAACCTCATTCATATGTCCTTTGAATGATAATTCCTGCAAGACTCTGACTATGCTAATTTTTTAGGAAAATTGTAAAAGTGATTGTAACGGCTAAACTAATCAAGGTAGTGGCAGCTCTAAAATGTCCCTTTCTTTAATTTCAAACAATGGTGTATTTCGTTCATAATTCAGTTTTGATTTCCTGCCAGCTTTAATTTCAAACAATGGTGGCAACCGTTTACAGGTCAGGCTATACACTTTATCATCTTTGAAAATTTGAGTTCTTGTTTTTATTATAATATGAAATTGGAATCAAGTTACGTGTCACTTTTTTTGACGAAGTTTCGGTGGAAAGATCAAGGATCCAAAGACATAATATATCCCATTCCAACAAAATATTTATAAAAAACCATTTTAAAAAATTACGAATGTTTAAACCAAGAATAGATAATTTGTGGGTGATAATAAATAGGGGAGTGCAATGGTTCGGGTTTTGGTTTTTTTGGGAGGTTCAAAGTTCAAATCACAGTGTGTGGTTGTGTATTATTATTATTATTATTATTATTTTTTTGGATAAGTTCAGCTCTCCTCTAGTTTTGGAAGATGATGGACCACCAAGCTTAAAAAATGGGTGTGTTATTCCCTCATTGACAAGTGTAGCTCTCGGTCTTACGAGGGATTATGGTTGGGAGGGGATTGCTCAGCCCTATGCATCGGTCATAGGGGTTTATCACACTAACCACAAATTTAAAATTTTGTTTGTCTTTGTAGCGCAAATGGAGAAGGCGAGCCTGGACCTATTGAACATGAGGTCCACAATTCGAACCTCTCCGATGAAAATGGGGACACAAAGACTGTGTTAAATTCCTTATTGATAAGGCTTTACAAGGGGTCATAGTTGGGAGGAGACTGCTCAGCCCTATGCTTTGGTCGTAGGGGTTTCTCACACTAACCTAAAATTTTTAGTCCTTCTTTGTAGTGCAAGTGGAGAAGGTGATCCTGGCCCTGTTGAACAGGAGGTCCATGGTTCGAACCTTTGCAATGCAAAGGGGGACACAAAGGTTGTGTGTTAAATTCCCTATTGATAAGCATAGCTCTTGGCTTTATGAGGGGTCATGGTTGGGAGGAGACTGCCTAGCCCTATGCGTTGGTCGTAGGGGTTTCTCACACTAACTTAATATAATTAGTCTATCTTTGTAGTGCAAGTGGAGAAGGTGAGCTTGACCCTATTGAACACGATACCCACGGTTCAAACCTTTGCTATGCAAAGGAGGACACAAAGGTTGTGTGTTAAATTCCCTATTGATAAGCATGACTCTCGGATTTACGAGGGGTCATGGTTGGGAGGAAACTTTGTAGCACAAGTGGAAAAGGCGAGCCTGGCCTCGTTGAACAGGAGATCCACGATTTGAACCTTTGCGATGCAAAGGGGGACACAAAGGTTGTGTGTTAAATTTCCTATTGATAAGCATAGCTCTCGCCTTTACGAGGGATCATGGTTAGGAGGATATTGCTCAACCCTATGAGTTGGTCGTAGGAGTTTCTCACACTAACCTAAAATATTTAGTCCATATTTGTAGTGCAAGTGAAGAAGGTGAGCCTAGCCCTATTGAATAGGAGATCCATGGTTCAAACCTTTGCGATGCAAAGGAGGACACAAATACTATGTGTTAAATTCCCTATTGATAAGCATAGCTTTCAGTTTTACGAGGGGTCATGGTTGGGAGGATACTTGGGGTCATTGTTTGGAGGAGACTGCTTAGCCTTATGAATTGGTCATAGGGGTTTCTTACATTGACCTAAAATTTTTGTCCTCCAAGGGCTAGGTGTATTGGCAAAGGATTAATTGGCCAAGTACTTGCCAAAATTTTTGGCTTGCAAGGGCTAGGTGGATTGGTAAAGGTTTAATTGACCAAGTACTTGCCAAGAAGAGACCTAGGTTCAAACCTTGGGGGCACGTTGCTAACTTTAGCAAAGGTAGTAGTCTATGTTGAATCCTTTAAGTGCACGCCAAACTAACAATGATGGTACAAACCCCGAGCCACCAATGATATCCATATCACGTTGGATCAACAACAACGAGATAAATAGGTTGTTGGGAGCAATCCTTGTGGTTTGAACCTTGCACTTGCCAGTTACTAAAAATAGTGGTTGTAACCAACTCCTCTATGTAACCAAAAAAATGTTTAACTCTCCTCCTTATAAGAAGTCATGGTGGGATGAGGATGCCCACCCCTTTATAAGGATTTCTCACACTAATCAAATCTAAATAAATAAATCAACTATGACACAACATATGCAATTAACCTTGACACTTTGGTAGGAAAACCTCTATAAATCCTAGTCAATTATTGAACCAAGGCAGCCCCGACCATTAGCAACTGACCTATCTCTTTCAAACAATAGTTGAAGGTATATTGAAAGAAGTGAAGTATTGTGATGCTTTGTTATAATTGTTTAGAGTTTCACTTATATATATATATATATATATATATATATATATATATATATATATATATATATATATATATATTTATTTATTTATTTATTATAAATAAGCAATGTGTGATTTTTATTGGGGTCACCCAAGGTTACATTGCTTTTATTTTATTTCTATTAAATTAATTAAATCATTTTTTATTGTTTTTTTATCAAAAATATTCTTTATTTGTCTTTCTTATCAAAATATTTGTCATTTTTTTCACTGCTCAATTTTCACAATCAACTCATTTTTATCATTTCATACAAATGCCTTTTGAAATAAAAATGCTTTTTGAAATTAAAATTTTGTGAAGATAAAATTCAACACTATAAATAGATAAAATATTTGTTGCCCATTTTTTATATCTATAAATATAAATATATTGTCTATAACAATTTGAAAGTTTCTTAATATTTTTTTAGGGTTCTTATTCATGCCCCTGATATTCCAAGATATTATTTTCATTGTTATTTTTTTTTTTATTTGTGGGTTTAGCCCCACTTCTTGTTAACACTTGCCATATTTGCATTTGTTTTTCCATATCAATATTCCTTTGCATTTATTTTTTCTTTGTTTTTGCTTCTTGGGTATATATATGTATATTTCATTTCCATCAATACTTTTATCTTCTTACATCTCTTCAATATTCTCACATTTATCAAAGTAAGACTTATCATCTATAGGTTTGTCTTGCTATGCAATATTTGTAGGACAAGGAATAACCTCAAAAGCACATTCCTCTTTATATTACCCTATAAACCCTAAATTGCAAGAATGATATTCCAAAGCAATTGCCTTTTTTTTTACCCGTAAAATCCTACATTGTTACAAACTTCCTCTACCATCATTTCTTTATTATGCTACTCTTGAAATCCTAAAATGTGAGGGATAACCTCTATACCACTTTCATTTTTATTACCAGGAAAGGATTCTATAGTACTTGAGGAAAAAGAAGATGATTTACCTAGAAAGATATTGACTTCTTTTGTCATCTTTGTATTTGGATTTTCCTCCACATTTACCTTTTCACCTCTAGTTCCTTTTGAACTTGAACTTACATATTGTACCATCTTATTCTTTATATGCTTCTTTGTTTCTTCTAACTATTGATCCATGTGAGTTATGGTGGCCTTTTTCATAAGATGGTGTAGATAGGTTTTCTTTGTCCCTTCTTTAGGAGTGGAATATCCTTTGATCTGATATACCTTCTATTAATGTATGATTTCCTTGCTTCACCTTTAAGTTTTTCTTATGACCAAATTTTTTTCTCTTTCTTTATAGTTTTTACTTTGCAAACTTTGCAAACAATTGCTACAAAAAAACACAATGTTTTCATAATCCAATTGTTGATCCCATTCTCTTTATTTAGATTTAATATTAATGCATTGTAGAAAAGGTTTTAAAATATCCATAGCAACATATAATTTAGTATATATAACATGCTTCCCCTCCTTAATAGTTAGTCCTTCCTTGATGAATTATCCTAGGGTATTTCCAATATTCTTCAAAACATCCTTATTGATAAGTTGATATGGAAGTCCAAAAAGCCTAATCCAAATCAAAATATTTTTAATAGTCTCTATCTCATTAGAAAAAAATTATTCCATGGTCTTAAATAAAGGCTCCCTCTAAACCATGGGCCACTAGTCAATATTTTATCCTTGATTTTTGAATTAAAAAAGATGACAAGGAAAAAAATCTTTAGGAAGAAAACTCAAAGAGTAATTTGAATTCAATCCCCACTTCCACTTGATCTAATATTGAATCTCAAAAAACCTTGGCTAGGATCTATGGAACTTACATATTAATCCCCTATTTTTCAAAACCATTGTATCATGCTCAATCATCTCATCCTTAATGGTCACTTCTGGTGCAACATATGCTACTTGGATAGAACTTTCCATATATTTGCTCTTCCACTTATCTTCAACTTGGGCATCCATACTTCCAGCTAGAAAATCTTCACTTCCCATTAGGACTTTCAAATATGACTTTCCTTCCAAACTAACTACTGGTATTTGGGTTGGGGTTCACTCCTAGCTTGCATTCCCTCCTAGCTCGCATTCCCTCCTAGCTTGCACTCCCTCTTAGCTCACAATCACTCTCAGATTGCACTCCATCCCAGCTTGCACTCCCTCCTAGCTCACACTCGCTCTTGGGCCCCTCGTACCGAGGTATGACTTGGGTCTCTTGGATGAAAACCCAAGGACTTGCCACTATGGTGTTTCTCACAGGTAGAAAGTTTGAGTAAAAAATGTAAGTTTTATAAGGGGTCTCAGTCCCCTCATACCGAGTGGGGTTTGAACCTTGGACCTCCCAATAGGGAGGCCAAAACCCTTACCACTACAATAAGCTTGCAACTTATTTCATGTGTATTATATTTAATTTGTATACTTTATATTTTAATAAATCTAAAGTATATTTATTTATTTATGCGATTTAACTATTTAATTTATTTTACTTTATTGAGATAAAATTTTACGTGAAAATTTTTCACTTTGTAGGTATAAAGGTCTAATGTGTTTATATGGTCAGTGGTTGACCTTTAAAATATTTGTCTTGACCTTTTTATAAATTAAAATTTAGTAACCCATTAGCATTGTAAATGTTTACTTCATATGATTGGTTTAGTCTTACTATAAACTAATATTGATGGTGAGCATAAAGGTCCTTTGTAAGTAGTGGGTACTTAATATTAAAATTAACCTCACTATAAACTAAAATTTAGGGTACTTGATCCTAGAGGTGGTCTCACTATAGACTAAAATTTATAATAACATTTTTTTTTTAACTCATTATACACTAAAACTCATAGTAATCTATTTGTTGGTTAGCAAAAAGATCATTATGTGTGAGTGGTGGATATTTAATCTCAAATAAGTTGACCTCACAATAGTCTAAAATCCATAGTAACGAGGACATAGAGGCCTTGTCTTCTGTGTGAGTCATAGGTACTTGACCCCAAAGGAGTTTTTCTAGATTCACTATAAACAAAGTCCATAGTCCCTCTCTATATGTGCTTTGTATTTCATCAATAATGTCATATTGGTAGGTGTGACAACAAAATTTAAGTTTTATATAAGTTTATTTTACCTTTTAGCAAGTACTTGATCTCAAGTAAATTAAACTTAGTATAAATTAAAATTCATAGTAACCCAATTGTTGGACACAGCCTTACCATAAACAAAGTATATACATACACAAGTATATATAATAAGTGTATGTGTGTATTATTTCATATTGGTAGGTGTTATGAAATATGCACAATTCAAGTTTCATAGCACTCATATATAAGAAAATTTTATTTTACCTTTTGATTATGAAATAATTTTAAGAAATTATTAAGTATTTTATTTTCATATGTTACCTTAGTTTATGTTATTATTTTAATTTTGACTTCTCATATATATTCTAGTGGTTTAGTTATTTGTTTAAATCTATTTCAAATGTTTTCCTTTTATCACAAAAAAATATTATTTTGAATATATATACATATATATATGTATATATATATATATACATATATATATGTATGTATGTATGTATGTATTGTGTTTAAATGATCCCATTCATATTGCATCATGGAATTAATGAGATATTTTAACAAACCATATTATCATGGACTTCCTTATCACATGATTATTAATCACAATGTGAGGATTTGAATTTGGTTCATAGCCATACAATTACATTCCATTTACCATTGTTTCACAATATAACAAGTTGATGTTTTAATCTAGATTTTGATGGGTTGTCTTATATATTTAGTTTATAGTGTGGTCAAGCCAATGCATTTGATTTTTAAGCACCCACTATTCACACACACTATGTCTCACTACCTACCAAGACTTGAACTTGATTTTTCTCCATAGAAGATGACATGTATGATCCACTTGAGATTAGAAAAATGAACTAAAATATTGATGTTAACATTAGGAAAAATATCATAGAGTGTAGAGAACATGTGGGTGATGATGAATATGTAATATGGTTACACTTGATCAAATATCTATGGATACTTGATATTATATCCATACATCATTGTTATAATTTTTATCCCTACTTCCATGTCTCCTCATGGCCCTACAATGTTCCTTTCTATGCGGTTGAAATTTTATTTTATGATATAAAACACATTGCTTCCCCATCATGTCCTAAACCCATCAAGTTAAGTACTAAGGTTCACCTATTGGATTGGAATATTGGCTTACAACATGAAATTCCTTCCGACCAATTTTCCAAAACCATGTGATAAATTTTAGGCTTTATTCATGGGATTGATTCATTGGTTTCAAAATCCTTACTTCCTACCTCTTACTCCACACTCATTGGGTGATGTTTTGATTTTGCTAATCTTAAATTATTCGGGTTAAATTAATTATTTCATTTACTTAATTTTATTCCAAAAGCCCCAATTTGAAAATTCTACTCCATCGACCAAACCCCGTAAGGGGGGCTGAGGTCCAAGGTTCAAATCTTGGGCCTTATTGGGCCGAATGCTTGTCCCTTTCCTGGTGATTTGAGAGTCATAAAAGGTTTAAAATGATTGTGGCATGGTGGTTATAGGAGAAGACTATGCGAAGATCTGTGTGACAACTTCGAGGGCGGACAACACAGAATACTGTGGTGGCCATAAAATCCGGACAACCTACTCGGATTCGTGCTGGTTATTGATTCCACCATGTAAATTCAAAAAAAAAATTACTCCAAAGTTTAGACTGAGTTCACATTTTTCAAGAATGAATGTGTTATAACATCAAAATAATATTTTTTTATCATATCTATACCAATTGATTGTCATTTTAACATTTAATTTCTAAACCATAAAAGATGTTACAAATATTATAAGTTTTTCTTTTCAATGCTAACAATATGTTTATGTTATGGTTATATTCAATTCATAGATATTTCATCATGATTGAATTTTATTATAGAATATTTTAGAGGAAATTTAGTTATTTCTCTAAGTTAACTTGGTCTTATCAAGCAAGATTGTACCATCAACATATGCAAATAATAATATGGTCAAGCTAGACAAATTACTTTTGATGCATTCTTCTTTAATATTCACCATATATAATAAAAAGGAGTGGAGAATAACAATGTTTTAGTGGAATTTATCTAATAAATTTGGGCTAATTTGGAGTTTAGGAATGACATATTTGTATAGCTCAGGTATTATTATGTTAATTTTACTAAGTATTCATATTTTATTGTAATTTTTTTGCACATTAATCCTCATCACACTTTTTTCAAAATCATCAAAACATAAAAGTAGATATTTTTATTGTCTTAGTATTTTTCATTAATAACATTTTAGTGCAATGATATGGTCTACTACAAAGTGATGTATTTTGAATCATACTTTAAGTCTAGGTCTTTGGTTCTTATTGATGAAAAAGCATATGGGTGAATTAACTATTAAACCAAGGAAATCCTTACAAGTGCTCCAATTACTTTATCATTGAGCTACAAATTATTTATAAGTAAAATAAAAAGTGTCAAAATATTTAGTATCCCAACATAACCTATACTTGAGAGGTTCATTTATATTGAATCTATATTATATTAATATTTTATACTTTTTAAAATACAAAGAAAAAATTAAAATACAGAGAAAATTGAGATGCATATTCTTTATTAGATAGAAATTAATGTGCAATTGATGATGATATAATTGAAAGAATTAAATATATTACCTTATAAAATTAATATGGTGGAAATATATTAAAAATGTCATCTAAATATTCAAAAAAATAAAATATTTTCAATGGTTTGCCTATAAACCAACTATAAGTCCTTTCAATTTATGGACATGGTGAATGAGATAGTTTTAATGGGGAATCCCAAGGGGAAAATATACCCTTAAATAATGTAGAAGTCATCCAATAGAGAAAAACTCAATCAGCCTTGAAGACAAGTATCCAACCAATCCCAAACCATATTACCATAACAACTTCAAAGGATCCCAACATTGCTATAGTCTTGGTTGATATGGATGTCTCAATGAAATATAGATAAATGTAGAGATAATTCTACTCTTGGAATTTTGAAAGAAAATAAAAAAACACCCAATCCAAGAGTGTGGGAATAAAATCAAACCAAAAGCAATTGGCAATGGAGAGTGACTAGCTAGTAAATTAGGGGAGTAAAAAGTAGATTGATACTTACTAGGTTTTGGGTTCCCAATGATAGTACAATCATGGAATATTAGAGGTTTAAACAATAGATCTCATCAAATTGTTATCCATATTTTAATTAAAATTCATCATTTATATGTCATTCTCTGTCAAGACAAGCAATCTTAAATGTAAATGAAGAATAAAATAACCAATAAAATATGGATATAGGTAGAGCATATGGTTGTAGTATTCTAAGGTGCTTCGGGGGGTATAATGACTTTGTGGAACCCTCTAAACTAGACAACAATTGATCATGTTATAGGAAGGGGGATTCCACATCTCTCTTCAAAAGTAAGATTTCAAGATAACTTTTGTTAATTTTAAATTTTTACGATTCAAAAATTTTTGGGAAGCAACACCTCAAATGAGTAGTTTTACTAGCAAGTAGGATAGAAAATCAAGAGGTGAATTGTATAGTAGTGGGTGACTGCAATGCTAAGTTTTTAGCTACATATTAGGAAATGGGTATCCCATATTTAGATCAAGGAGATATATTTATGATATCTAAATTAAAATAGCTCAATTTGATTGATGTCCAGTATGCAGGGCCTTCTTATACTTGGAGAAATAAACAAGTTAGGTTGACAAACAAGAAGGTAATGTTGGATAGATTTTTGGTGTTCAAAGAGGCTTTTCTATGATGGTCACTCAAGCTAGAAAGCCTCAATCACATGAAAATAAAACTACTTTTCAATTCCCTTGGAATGGGATATGAGACAAATATTTCTCTAGACTATTTTGGTTTAAGAAATTTTGGCTGGAAATGGAGGAGATTAGGGATACAATCCTAGTTTGATGGGAGGAGGGGCACCCTGCCCATGGTACAACATTTTTTGGAGTCCTTAAACAACTCCAACATGTCAAATTCCAACTCAAAATATATAAAAATAATAATAAATCAGACTTTTAGGTATAGTGGCTTTCATTGGTTGCTAGGATGCAAGAGCTAGCCACACTCTTTCAGACTAAAAAAAGCATAAAAAACTTGAAATAGGAAGATGATATGGTCAAAAAAGAGTTAGGGCATATAGGAAAATAAGATATCTATTGGAAATAAAGATCCATTTCTTCTTGGATACTAGAGGGGGCCCAAAACACTAAGTTCTTCTACTTCTTGGCCTCATTAAGAAGAAAATCCAACACACTACACAATCTAAAAGACCTTCATGGTAATGTGATGGATACTATCCCAAACATGCAACAAGTTGAAAATATCTACTTTGAAAATATTTTCTTTGTTTGTGCCCATGATAACAAGAGATGCTTAATTGTATCCCAAAAATTATAACAACGAAACAAAACTAGGGCCTCTTCAAAATTGTGGATCTAGAGGAGGTGAGAGACACAATTTTCAACATGATAACCAAAATGTCCCAAGTCCTTGATGGATTCCCAATAGAATTTTTTTAAATATTTTTGGGATGACATAGGGGAGGATGTAACCAAGGCAATAGACGAATCTTGTGCACATAAAATCATGTAAAGGGATATGAACCACATTTTCCTTGCTTTGATTCCTAAAGTGGGAGGGGCTTCCAACCTTAGAGACTTTCATCTGATTGCACTTGCAATATAGTCTACAAGATCATTACTAAACCAATGGATAAAATTCTCAATAAGTTTCTAGATAATATTATCTCTCTAGAGTAAGGAGGATTTGTGAAGGGATCACAAATTTTGGATGGAGTAATCTTGATACAAGAAAGAGTTCACACATTGTATCAGAAATATCGAAGACGTATGTTTATTGAATTAGACATGTCTAAGGCCTGTGATAGATTCCCTTAGTAGTTTCTAGATCACATATTAGAGACCTTTTATTTCTATCAATGTTGGAGAGAGTGGATCATAAGTTGTGTCTCCTAGACCTCATTTTTAGTCCTCATCACTAGTATTCCCTCAACTCTCTTTCAGGCCTCTAAAGGAATTTGACAAGGAGATCATATATACCCATATATATTTATTATTCTTATTGAATTTTTGAGCATATTTCTTTGAAGGAATATGCAACAAGAAGTTATCTCATGAGTGCAAATGGGAGTGATGCATCTGACCCATTTACAATTTATGGATGACATAGGGTTATTGGAGGTGGAAATTGTCATGGAGGCAAGAGCACTCAAAAATACCTTAAATACATATCTGGAAGCCAAAAACCATGAAGTGAATGCATCCAAGTCCAAGGTAGTGTTATTTAATACCAAAAGTAGGATCCAATATTAGATTCTAAACATTTTAGGCTTCTCTCAAGGCTCCCTCCCACTAGAATACCTAAGGTTTCCACTCCACTATAATAAGATGAAGGTGGTGGAATGGAAAACACTGGTGGATGGAATTGGTACAAAGATAAATTATTGCATGCACCATTGGATTTATTCTAGAGGAAGAGTGGCTCTTCTTCAATTAGTCATTCAAGTAATGCTAGTTTGCAAGTTCTCTATCCTTTTTGCTTTGATTATGTTGAGCAAGGTGCAGCAAAAGCATTGCAAAAGTATTGTCATTGTTGTCAACACAAATAGATTGATGCAGTTGATGCAGTTCAGAGGTCAGTCAGAACAAGTACAGTGAATTTCCAAGAAGAAAGAAGTGGCCCAGATTCAGAAATTTGCAGAAAAAGACAAGTAAGAAAACTGTCGCGATATCGCGACATGTTTTCTGTCGCGATTTCGTGACAAAAACGGAGGAGAGAGAAGGCACAAAATGAGAAGAGAAAAGAAAAATGTCATGATTTCATGACAAAAATGAGGAGAGAGAAGGCGCAGCCAAAAATGTCATGATTTCATGACAAAAATGAGGAGAGAGAAGGCGCAGCCAAAAATGTCACGATTTCGTGACATATCGGAGGAGAGAGAAAAAGCTAGAGAAACTGTCGCGATTTCGCGACATGCTGGAAGGAAAGAAGCAAAGTTGAAAAACTGTCGCGATTTCGTGACATGTTTGGAGTAAAGGCGCCAAGGATGAAAAGTGTCACGATTTCGTGACAAGTTCGGTGAAGAAGCGCCAAGGATGAAAAGTGTCACGATTTCGTGACAGGTTCGGAGAGAAGCGCTAAGTCAAAAAGTTGTAACGATTTTGCATTGAGTTAAAGAAAGCGCTAAGTCAAAAAGTGTAGCGATTTCGCTACATGTCAAAGTTTCTACGAAGAGAAGAGAAAGTAAGTCAAAAGTGTAGCGATTTCGCTACAAGTCAAAGTTTCGCGAACCAAAGCAAGGCTGGAAGTGCAAGGCACAAAGGTGTAGCGATTTCGCTACAATCGTAAGTTTACGAAGCAAAAGAAAGTGCTAAGTCACAAAGGTGTAGCGATTTCGCTACATGCAAGATTTTTGGAAGCAAAGGAAAGTGCAAAGGCAAAAAGGTGTAGCGATTTCGCTACATGTAGGACTTTCGTGGGCTGAAGCAGAGAAGAAGCACTAAGTGAAAAAGTTGTAGCGATTTCGCTACATGTTAGATTTTCGCTGGTCGAAGCAAGGAGAAAGTGCTAAGTCGAAGAGCTGTAGCGATTTCGCTACATGTCTTGATTTCGCTAGTGCATGAAGAGAGAGTTGTACGGATGCGAAAGATGTCATGATTTCATGACATGTTGCATTTTCATGGGTGAAAGGCAAAGAACAGCGCTAAGGCAGAAAAGCGTCATGATTTCGTGACATGTTTCGATTTCGCTGAGGCATGCGGAGAAAAGTGTACGATAGCGAAAAGTGTCACGATTTCGTGACGTGTTCCATTTTTGTGGGTGCAAGCGAAGTAGAGTGCAGGAAAGCAAAAAGTGTCACGATTTCGTGACATGTCCCATTTTCACGGGAAGTGACGACAAAGAGCTCGATGCAGCAAAAAGTGTCATGATTTCGTGACATGTCCCGTTTTCATGGGTAGGAGACAGAAAAGAGCTAGAGGCGACAAAATGCGTCACGATTTCGTGACATGTTCTATTTTTACGGGTGCATGCCGAGACAAGGACTAGGAGGAAAAAATGTCACGATATCGTGACAGGTCAGGTTTTCATGGTCAACTATCCAGAAAAAGTCAAATGGGCAGAAATGTCACGATATCACGACAGGTAATAGTTTGGTGGGTAAAAGCCGAAGAAGCATGCACAGTGACAGTTGTCGAGGAAAGCGCAAAGGAAAATCATGCAACCAGTTACGTAAGAGTTAACTGGAGTCAGAACTATAGTTACAAGTGACAGTTGTTGGGAAAGCATAGAGGAAAATTCATGCAGCCAACCATGTAAGAATTAACTGGAGTTAGAACTGAGTTACAGGTGGCAGTTACAAGAATAGTCCATTAAAGTCAGAACAGCTATTACAGGGGTGGATACCGAGAATCATGATTACAGAGAAATTCATTAACAGGTTGCGTATATCAAGAAATCACAGTCACGTGCAGAAGTAAAAGGTAGCACAGAATTCAAAAGAGAAGAAAGAAGAATAACAGAGCATCGAGATACGCAAAAAGGCTATCAAGATACGCAAAAAAGGCTGTCAAAAAATGCTATCAGAATGTGCAGAGAAGAATGTCAGAATAAGTCAGAAAGAAAGCGGCTAAAAGACAGAGCACGTCAGAGAGGGTTTGACAGATTGAACGTAGCCGTAAATGCATGAAAAATTGGAGGGAAAATTAGAGTCATTTCAAAAATAGTCGTTCGAGGAAATCAAGTATAAAGAATCAAACAGGCACTAGTAAGTGAGGTTACTGCAACCGTGTTTTATCTTGAAAAACCAAAAAAGGTGAGTTAGAGGTAAGAGTGTTGTATGAAAAACGAACTAAATGAAACCTGTTTTACATTTGAAAAATAAAAGAGAGGTTTTAGATTAGCAATAGAAGATATTGAGTTTCTAACAATTCTCTTTATGCTTCTATGAGATTGATTTGAATGAGCAATAGACCGAGAGAGGGTCTTGTAAAAGAGAAGACATTTTTATGTCAATCTATTATTCAAAATAAAAATCCAAGTTGGTGCTTGGTAAAAGGGGTTGGTGCTCCTATCTGTTGTTGTAGATAAATCAGGGGTTGGTGCTCCTTCCAGTGGGTGTTGGTAAACTATTTGTAAAGATTGAATCCTTGCAAAGGCTGGATTTGGATTGTAGTCCAAACAGTCATTATTTGAGGAGTAGCCACATCGGTGAACCTCGTTAAATCTTGTGTTGTGTGATGCTCTTGTGTTATACTTGCTATATCTATTTTTAAGCTTGCATTTTTAAGTTTTAAGAGTTGCAGATTCAAGTTTTAAATAGTTACATTGATTCACCCCCCTCTCAGTGTCATTGTGAGAATATCAATTGGTATCAGAGCAAGGTACCTGAACAAGCTTAATCAGCTAAGGTGATCTTGGAAGATACACAATGGCCGATGGTGAAGGATTTTCTTCCAACAAAGCTCCTTTGTTCGATGGAACAAATTACTCTTTTTGGAGACTCAGGATGCAGACATATCTGTGTGCATTGGGATATGACATTTGGGAATCTATTGAAAATGGATACACAATACCCTCTGCTCCTCCATCAGATGCGGCTGAGAAGAAAAAGTTTGAGAACAACTCTAAAGCTAAGAATGCTATTATGTGTGGGTTAGTAGACAGTGAATTGATAAGGATCATGAGTTGTAAATCGGCAAAAGACATATGGGACAAACTACAGAGCATTCATGAAGGAGATGGCAAGATCAAGGAAGCCAAGCTGCAAACACATCGAGCCCAGTTCGAAGCATTAAAGATGAATGATGATGAGAACATAGAGGCCTATATGCTTGAGAGTAAATGGAATCATAAATGCTATTAGAGGACTCGGTGAGGAAATAGAAGATGCGGTTGTTGTGAAAAAGGTACTAAGAACTCTCCATAAAAGATTTGATGCTAAAGTTTCTGCCATAGAAGAAGCTAAAGATTTAAATTTTTTTAGTATGGATGAAATGCATGGTTCTTTAACAACATATGAAATGAGAATAGGACAAACTAAGCCCTCAGACAGAGAAGCGGCTTTTCAAGCACAGAAAAATATAAGAGCTAAACAAGAATCCGAGGAAGAAGAATCTACAGATGAAACTGAAGCAAACTTTGTTAGGAAACTAATAAATGGAAAAGGAAAGTACAGAGGTAAGCTACCGTTCAAGTGCTTCAATTGTGGAGGCATCGGGCACTTTGCAACAAAATGCCCAATGAATGAGAAAAACAAAAGTGATGAAGGGACACACCAAGAAAGAAGTGTCTGGAAGAAGAAACCACATTTTAGAAAAAGGAACTTCAAGAAGAAAAGTTTCATTTCCAAGAATGTTGACTCTTCTGAAGACAGCTCCAATGAGGACTCTGAAGAAGAAAGCTGGTGAAGCCTTGTTCATGGCTTTTGAAGAAGAAAGAACGGAGGAAACCCAGGAGTGTGAGGAAAAATTAGAGGATGAGGCTGAGGTAGATCTGGAAGGTGAGTTGGTTGCTGCACTTGAAGAATTAAGTACAGAAAGGAAAAAGAATAAAAAGATTTCAAGAAAATTTGAGGATGCCAACGAATTAATAATCAGTTTGAAAGTACAGACTGAAGAATTTAAGAAAAAGTCTAAAGATTTTGAAGCACAGCTAACCATGAAAATAGATGAGTGCAATAAGCTAGAAGAAGACATAGTTGGATTAAGGATGCAGCTAGAAGAGATGAATCGGAAATTGAGTTGTCATCATAAATTTGAAGACAGTTCTACGAAGCTGAATAAAATGTTAAATAATCAAAGGCCTACGGGCATCAAATTTGGTTTGGGCTTTGATGAAGGAGAATCCTCAAAGGATTCAAAGGCTATAACTATAGAACCAATAAAGAATAAAGATAAGATCCGGGTTGATCAAGAAAAACCGTATCATGCAAAAGAAAACCATAAGGCCAAGCATGAAAGAAGTACTGCCAATGATGGATTCACCAAAGTCACATATCAAAGAAGAAGAAGACCCATGGCTCCTACTACAACATGGCAACAACCATTACCCAGGTACACTCGTTCCTTTTCTGGTTATTGTTTTAAATGCAATGCATATGGTCATAAAATTTCAAATTGTAGATATAATGTAGAACAAAGGAATTTCACTAGTAGAAATATTTTTTCACCTTTGATAGATTATGCTGTAGAATGTTATAACTATCATAACTTCGGACATATTGCAAGAAATTGTCGTAGCTCTTTTGCAGGAAATAAATACCAGGGAAGAAAGTTTCAACCAACTGGATTGAAACAAAACAGAAAATTTCTCGAAAAATAGGCACAAGCCAATGAAAGGGAGAAGGCAAAACAAGTGACCAGATCTGCTGTCAAATCACAGTGGAAAGAAAAGGAACAACCTAAGAAAGATAAGGAATCCTTGATCGTTCAAACAGCTCTCAAAGCCCAGAACAAATCTGCACCATGGATTCTGGATAGTGGATGCTCCAGTCATATGACCGAAGACAAACAGAAGTTTGATAAGTTACAGACTTACGAAGGTGGTTCTGTAAAATTTGGAAACAATGATGGAGCCAAGATAGTGGGTAAAGGATCAGTTAAGTTAAGTGACGGAAAAATCAACTCTAAAGAAGTCCTTTTTGTGGTGGGTCTGAAGCATAACTTACTGAGTGTAAGTCAAATTTGTGACAGAGGTCATGAAGTAATTTTCAAGAAGCAGGGCTGTGAAGTAAGAAAGACAAAAAATGGGAAGTTGATAGCTACCGGACTGAGAACTTCTGGAAATCTGTATACTCTCTCAGAGACTTCAGAAGGAGCTTGCTTGGTTGGACAGGAAGAAGAAAATTGGTTGTGGCACAAGAGACTCGGTCACATAAGCTTTGATAATCTGGTAAAAATCAGCTCAAAAAGGGCAGTAAGAGACATACCCACTATTGGTAAACCTTCAAATAGTATTTGTGAGTCATGCCAAAAGGGGAAGCAAACCAGAGCCACTTTCAAAGCAAAAGAGTACTTCACGAGCAAGCCGTTAGAACTAATTCACACTGATTTATGTGGACCCATGAGAACGGAAAGCATAAATGGATACAAATATTTTATGTTGTGTATAGATGACTATTCAAGAATGACATGGGTACTATTTTTGAAACTTAAATCAGAAGCCTTTGAGATGTTCAAAACTTTCAAAAATCTTGTTGAGAATCAATCAGGAAAAAGAATTAAATGTTTAAGATCAGATAGAGGAGGAGAGTTTATTTCAGATGAGTTTGCAGAATACTATGAAAAACATGGGATTAGAAGACAGTTTTCGGCAGCAAGAACACCTCAGCAGAATGGAGTAGTAGAAAGAAAGAACAGAACTGTGCAGGAAATGGCACGGACCATGTTGACAGAGAGCAGAATTGCTGACAGGTTTTGGAAAGAGGCAGTTCATACTCGTAGTTTACATCCAGAATAGGTGCATGTTGAGGCCGCATGAAAGCAAAACACCTTATGAACTGTGGTTTGGCAAAAAGGCTACAGCAAAATACTTCAAAGTGTTCGGCAGCAAGTGTTACATTAAACGAATTGAAGACAATCTTGGCAAGTTTGAAGATAGAGCTGATGAAGGTATTTTTCTTGGTTACTCAACAAAAAGCAAAGCCTACACATGCTACAACAAAAGACTAAAGAAAATTGTGGAGAGTGCGGATGTTAAGGTTGATGAAGGTAGGAAACAAGAAATCAGCCATAATGAAAACTACCCGACTTATGAAGAATTTATTGAAGAAGATGAAGATCAAGAAAAAGAAGAGAGACAGAAATCAGATTCAGATGATTTAGAAATAGAAGAAAACAGGAAATTCAAAATAGGCAGCTGGCAGAAAAATCATCCCAGAGAGCAGATTATTGGGGACCCCACAGTTGGTATTCAAACAAGAAGAAGAGTAGTAAACAACTACTCTCTGTTATCCAGCATTGAGCCCAAAAATATTATTGAAGCAAGCACAGATGAAAGTTGGATGGAGGCAGTAAATGAAGAACTAGATCAAATTGAGAAAAACAAAACCTGGGAATTAGTACCAAGGCCTAAAAATAAAAACATAATCGGTACTAAATGGATATTTCGAAACAAACTGAATGAAGACGGAAAGGTTGTAAGGAATAAAGCAAGATTGGTCTATAAAGGATATGCTCAAGTTGAGGGGATTGATTTTGAAGAGACTTTTGCACCAGGTGGCCAGACTTGAAGCTATCAGACTGTTTTTGGCTTTAGCGAGTTCATAGGAATTTCAAAGTTTATCGGATGGATGTGAAATCAGCATTTCTAAATGGAAATCTTGAAGAAGAAGTGTATATTGAACAGCCTCGATGGTTTTCAACTCTGTGATAATCCTAACTTTGTTTGCAAGCTGAAGAAAGCATTGTATGGCTTGAAACAAGCACCTAGAGCTTGGTATGCAAGATTGGACAGCTATCTCACTAAGCAAGGATTCAAGAAAGGTATGGTGGATAGCAATTTATATATCAAAACTGAGAATGGCAATTTCATTGTCCTTGTTGTTTATGTAGATGATATAATATTTGGGAGCAGCAATGATGAATCATGCAAAGACATAGCAAATAAAATGCAGAAAGAATTTGAAATGTCTATGATTGGTGAACTTTCATATTTCCTCGGATTGCAAGTTAATCAAACTGAAAAGGGGATTTTTATTTCTCAAATTAAATATGTGAAAGAAATGCTGAAAAAGTTCACAATGGAGGATAGTAAGCCTGTTAGCACTCCCATGACAACAGGCTGCAAGTTGAGCAAGGATGACAAATCTCCAGATGTTGATCAAACAATGTACAGATCTATGATTGGGAGCCTGCTGTATTTGATAGCCACCAGACCGGATATCTTACAGGCAGTTTGCATGGTTGCAAGATTTCAGGCTAGTCCCAAAGAGACTCATGTGACAGCTGTGAAAAGGATTTTTAGGTACCTCAAGGGTACTATGGAGTATGGGCTATGGTATCCAAAAGGAAAAGACTTCACTCTTTTTGCATATTCTGATGCAGATTGGGCAGGATGTATTGATGACAAAAAAAGTACCAGTGGAGGAGCATTTTATCTTGGAGATAAGCTGGTAGCATGGCACAACAAGAAACAAGAATCAGTCTCTCTATCCACAGTAGAGGCTGAATACATTGCAGCAACAACATGTTGTACACAGATATTATGGATGAGACAAACACTGAAAGACCTTGGTATTCACTTCAATGAGCCAATTTCAGTTAAATGTGATAACACTAGTGCAATCAACATCTCAAAGAATCCGGTCATGCATTCCCGCACCAAACATATTGCAATCCGGTATCACTTTTTGAAAGATAAAGTTGCAGAAGGAGAGGTCAAATTGGAGTTTGTTCCAACTACAGAGCAAGTAGCGAGATATATTCACAAAACCATTGCCCAAGGAAGTTTTTGAGTACCTTCGGAATAAGTTGGGAGTAGTCACACTACCCAAGCACTGACTAGCTATGGGGAACACATTCTCAGGGGGAGCATTAAAATTATTTATGCCTGAGAATGTTGTGCATAGACTCGGGGGAGTCTGTAGCAGCCCTTTGGTATTATTGGCAAAGGGGGAGAGAAAGAAATTAAATGGAAATTGCACATGTGTTGCCAACAATTCCAAAGGGGAGATTGTTGAGCAAGGTGCAGCAAAAGCATTGCAAAAGTATTGTCATTGTTGTCAACACAGACAGATTGATGCAATTGATGCAGTTCAGAGGTCAGTCAGAACATGTACAGTGAATTTCCAAGAAGAAAGAAGTGACCCAGATTCAAAAATTTGCAGAAAAAGACAAGTAAGAAAATTGTCGCGATATCGCGACATGTTTTCTGTCACGATTTCATGACAAAATGAGGAGAGAGAAGGCGCAGCCGAAAATGTCATGATTTCATGACAAAAATGAGGAGAGAGAAGGCAGCCAAAAATGTCACGATTTCATGACAAAAATGAGGAGAGAGAAGGCGCAGCCAAAAATGTCACGATTTCACGACATATCGGAGGAGAGAGAAAAAGCTAGAGAAACTGTCACGATTTCGTGACATGCTGGAAGGAAAGAAGCAAAGTTGAAAAACTGTCATGATTTCATGACATGTTTGGAGTAAAGGCGCCAAGGATGAAAAGTGTCATGATTTCGTGACAAGTTCGATGAAGAAGCGCCAAGGATGAAAAGTGTCACGATTTCACGACAGGTTCGAAGTAGAAGCGCTAAGGCAAAAAGTGTAGCGATTTCGCTACATGTCAGTTTCGTTGGTAGAAGCAAAGAAAAGCGCTAAGTCAAAAAGTTGTAGCGATTTCGCTACATGTCGAGTTTCACGCGAAGCAAAGAAAAAGTGCTAAGGCACAAAGGTGTAGCGATTTCGCTACAAGTCGAAGTTTCACGAACCAAAGCAAGGCTGGAAGTGCAAGGCACAAAGGTGTAGCGATTTCGCTACAAGTCAAAGTTTCACGAAGCAAAAGAAAGTGCTAAGTGAAAAGTTGTAGCGATTTTGCTACATGCTAGATTTTCGAAGGTCGTAGCAAAGGAAAGTGCAAAGGCAAAAAGGTGTAGCGATTTCGCTACATGTAGGACTTTCGAGGGCTGAAGCAGAGAAGAAGCACTAAGTGAAAAAGTTGTAGCGATTTCGCTACATGTTAGATTTTTGGTCGAAGCAAAGGAAAGTGCAAAGTCAAAAAGTTGTAGCGATTTCGCTACATGTCTTGATTTCGCTAGTGCATGAAGAGAGAGTTGTACGGATGCGAAAGATGTCACGATTTCATGACATGTTGCATTTTCATGGGCGAAAGGCAAAGAACAACGCTAAGGCAGAAAAGCGTCATGATTTCGTGACATGTTTCGATTTCGCTGAGGCATGCGGAGAAAAGTGTACGACAACGAAAAGTGTCACGATTTCGTGACGTGTTCCATTTTCGCGGGTGCAAGCGAAGTAGAGTGTAGGAAAGCAAAAAGTGTCATGATTTCATGACATGTCCCATTTTCATGGGTAGGAGGCAGAAAAGAGCTAGATGCAACAAAAGTGTCATGATTTCGTGACATGTCCCATTTTCGCGGGTAGGAGACAGAAAAGAGCTAGAGGCAGCAAATGCGTCGCGATTTCATGACATGTTCTATTTTCACGGGTGCATGCCGAGACAAGGACTAGGAGGCGGAAAACGTCGCGATATCGCGACATGTCAGGTTTTCACGGTCAACTATCCAAAAAAGGTCAAATGGGCAGAAATGTCGCGATATCGCGACAGGTAATAGTTTGGCGGGTAAAAGCCGAAGAAGCATGCACAGTGACAGTTGTCGAGGAAAGCGCAAAGGAAAATCATGCAGCCAGTTACGTAAGAGTTAACTGGAGTCAGAACTGTAGTTACAAGTGACAGTTGTCGGGGAAAGCATAGAGGAAAATCATGCAGCCAACCATGTAAGAATTAACTAGAGTTAGAATTACAAGGGAAGTTACAAGAAGAGAGCATTAAAGACAGAACAGTTGTTACGAGGGTGGATATACCGAGAATCACGATTACAGAGAAATTCATTAACAGGTTGCGTATATCAAGAAATCATAGTGCGCAGAAGTAAAAGGTAGCACAAAATTCAAAAGAGAAGAAAGAAGAATAACAGAGCGTCGAGATACGCAAAAAGGCTGTCAGGATACGCAGAAAAAGGCTATCAAAAAAGGCTATCAGAATGTGCAGAGAAGAATGTCAGAATAAGTCAGAAAGAAAGCGGCTAAAAGACAGAGCGCGTCAGAGAGGGTTTGACAGATTGAACGTAGCCGTAAATGCATGAAAAATTGGAGGGAAAATTAGAGCCGTTTTAAAAAGAGTCGTTCGAGTAAACCAAGTATAAAGAATCGAAAAAGCACGAGTAAGTGAGGTTACTCGCAACCGTGTTTTATCTTGAAAAACCAAAAAGAGAGGTTGAGTAAGAGTGTTGTAAGAATAACAACTATAGAACTGAAACCTGTATATTATTCTTGAAAAATCAAAAGAGAGGTTTTAGAAAGCAATAGAAGATATTGAGTTTCTAACAATTCTCTTTATGCTTCTATGAGATTGATTTGAATGAGCTATAGACCAGAGAGGGTCTTGTAAAAGAGAAGACATTTTTATGTCAATCTATTATTCAAAATAAAAATCCAAGTTGGTGCTTGGTAAAAGGGGTTGGTGCTCCTATCTGTTGTTGCAGATAAATCAGGGGTTGGTGCTCCTTCCAGTGGGTGCTGGTAAACTATTTGTAAAGATTGAATCCTTGCAAAGGCTGGATTTGGATTGTAGTCCAAACAGTCATTATTTGAGGAGTAGCCACATCGGTGAACCTCGTTAAATCTTGTGTTGTGTGATGCTCTTGTGTTATACTTGCTATATCTATTTTTAAGCTTGCATTTTTAAGTTTTAAGAGTTGCAGATTCAAGTTTTAAATAGTTACACTGATTCACCCCCCCTCTCAGTGTCATTGTGAGAATATCAGATTAGAATCCTAAAGGAGCTAGAATATCTCATGCAAAAAATTCTTTGGGATGGCACAAGGATGGGTGAGTAATGGGCTCTAGTAAGTTGGGATAAATTTTTCTAGTCTAAAACAAGTGAGGGACTAATAATCTTTATTGGAGATGGCTATACAATCAGGAAACATTGTTTAGAAAAGTCATTACTAGTAAGTATTTGGGTAACATTCCCCATGAAGAAGCAGGTTGCATCTATATGGGTGACCAAGGTTCTTTTGTTTGGAAGGTGTTGAAATTAGTAGAGAAAGTGGTAAAATAAAAACTATTTTGGAAAGTGGGTAGAGGGGATAAAGCAATTTTTTTGACCAATTCTTGGGAACAATTCCCCCATTTAATTTTAGAATTTCTAGAGTTGTAGCCCCTAAAAATAGGTCCTTGAGGCTAGTGGTTTGATCAAGACAATATGCTCTCTACATATAAGGCAGATTTTGTCCTTCTATCTTAAAAAATAAAAGCAGTGGAAGAGTGGTTAGTCCCAATCTCTTAAAATTTGGAAGAGGGAAATATAACTTGGGGTCATGGGAGTTTAGGTATCTATATAGTTGGTAATGTTATGCTAAATTACTTCCTTCCCCACTAGTGTTGCTAGATGTTCCATAGGATAAAGTATGGTTGGAAAAGAGTTGGCCAAAAATCATTATTTTTTCTTAGCAAGTAATGCATCAGAGCTTCCTCACCCATGATAACTTACAAAAGAGAGGTTTTTATGGCACCTCTAAATGTATCATGTTAAATATCTAGGAGAAGACAATAGATCATTTGCTCTTCCAACGTGACTTTGCCCTAGAGTTGTGGAGTCAATGGGTTGATCTCTTCAAGGCCTGTCTCAACCAACAATTAACACTTACTAATATATGGGAGGTTTGGAAATGAAGAAGGTTAAAAAATAAATCATTTCAATTAGGGTGGTCTCTTGGTCCAAGCTTTATTTGGTGGCACATATGGCTAGAAAAAAATGCTAAATATTTTAGAGTAATACACTTTGATAGAGAGAGTTTGGTAGAAAACAATTAATAATATTACAAAAATAGTAAACTATCATGTGGAGGAGTAGAAAAACTAAGAGGGAGATAACACAACCATGAGGTAGAATCATGGGGATTGGAAACCCCCATCCCTAGACTGGGAATAATCAACATGGATGGAACAACCAAGGATAACATAGGAACAATAGACATTGGTTTCCTTGGAAGAGAATACAAGGAGAAGGTACTTCATTGACAATTGGAATACCTAGGAGTAGCAACAAATAATGAAGTAGAGGATTTGGAAATCATACAAGGCTCTCTCAATGCTTGGAAGAATGGCGTTTGGAAAATCATAGTGGATTCTAACTCATAAATTTTGGGGGGGTTTCTAGACAAGATTAGGAACTTTAGACTGAGTGCAAGGTAGATCAAGAACACAGTGATTTAAATCAAAGCCATCTGGCAACAATTTGAGGATGTCATTCTAGTTCATGTAGGTAGAGAAAAGAATGTTATGGCTGAATTTTTGGATAAAAGGAGAAGTGAGCATATTTTTTGTTAATTGCTGAAATTTGATAAGAATAGGGGTACTATAGGTAATATGGACTTGAAAAAACAACTTTTATTACTAGACAACATGGATCTAGGCAATGAAGTAAGCCAGATTAGGGTAGATGATTATGATGAATAACCTCTAGTATGACATCATGCTGCTAGTTGTAGCACCTTTAGTCCAAATTTAGGGTAGCCACCAAAGTCATGGCTAGAGGGAGAAACTAACCCAATATCCCTAGAATAGTATTAAACAAAATTGAAATCAAGATAGGAGTTTTTGCTCTTTGGATCATAGTAAGAAATTTATAGTCCAAGAGGATGCTAGATTTCATTTTAGTAGGATCTTGGGTTTTGCCAAAAGTGGCAAGACAATTATTGTAACTTTGATCCTATCTTATTAATAATATTTTCAAAAATTAAAAAAAAAACTATAAGTCCTTTTAACTGAGTACAAATGTTGAAAGTCAATTTACATATTCTAACAATATTTGATGCAAATTTAATGAATATTCACATCAAAGAAAATGTATTGCTTTGATAAATTAAGAAATATATTTTAATAAAATAAACTAATTAATTCATTTACAAATAAATGATATTAAATTTTTAAATTTATTAATTTACAAATAAATGATATTTTATACATTATAAAATGATAAAATGCAAGGCAGAAGTGAGTGGGAGTCAAAAGCAAGTGTAAGCCAAGACCAAGTTTCATTTTTTTTCTTTTTTTAGAATTCAAGTGTTGTGAGTGCATGCAAGAAGTGTGAGCATGAAGTAAAATATGAGGAAGGAGTAAGTGACACTTCTTTTTGTCTAATATCTTAGAAGAAACAAAAAAACTAAAGGTTTTTTATGATGAAAATCTAGGTAAAATGAATGGAAAGTCAATTTTTAAAGTCTTTACTAGAAGTAAGGATGCTTTAGTTAGAATTAAATATGCCCTAGTTGGAATTATGGATGCCTTGGTCATGGATAAGAGGAAGAGTTAATCCAGGTAATAAATACTATACCAAAAATGATTATCAAGGATAGTATGATTAAACATGAATTAATGGTTCTTAAAGGATGAGGGTGAATATATAAGTTCCATGGACATTGGAGAGGTTTTTTTGTAGATTCAAAATTGGATCAAGTGGAAATGATGATTGAATTAAAATTACTCTGGATTTTCTTGTGATCATTTTTCTCATCATCTTCTCTAGTTCAATAATTAGGAATAAAATAATGGATTTTGGCCATTGGTTTAGGGGAAAATATGAATTATTTAGGACCATAGAGTGAGAATTCTTGGGTGGATATAAGTACTATTTAAAGGATTCTGGTGTTGATTACGCTTTTTGTACTTCTTTATTAGCTTATCAACAAGGAGGTTTCAAGAATATCAACAATACTCTAGTGGATTTCATTGAGGCATTGACTAATAAGGAGAAAATACATGTTATATACACTCAAATATGTGTTGCCATTGTAATTTTAAAGTATTTACCACCATCCATTATGATTAAATTTGAATCAAGAAAATTGGATCAACAAGTGGATTAAGAAAAAATTGCATTCAATTTGCAAATGTGATGAAGCCACACACATGGCAATAGATTACAAATTCAATATAACTGAGAAAGGGATGAGAAATATTGGGTAGGATACAAACTTCAATATGAAGCAAGGAAACCATATCATAGTAGAATTTAGGTCAAATCTATGATTTTCCACTCTAAATAAAGGGTAAAAGATGCCCCTTTGCATCTTCAAATATAAAATTCCATTGTATATTATTTTTATCAATCATTAGAAAAGAATGATACAAGATATTATGAAATATAATATTCAAGTTCAAATTCAAAAGGAGTTAAAGTTGTGAAGAAAGATGAAAAAGAAAATTTTAAATCAAATGAGATAAAAGATGCAATGGTTAACAATCATACTAATTTTTTTCCAAGTAGTATAAAGTACTCTCCTTTAATAAAAATTAAAGTAGAACAAAGTATATCTATTGCACTTTACGATTTGAAGAGTAACATAATAAAGAAATGCATATGGAAGATTTCCATGGAAATTTAGGGTTTCTAGGGAAGCATAAGAAAGTAATTGATATCAAGGATAATCCTTATACTTTAGGTTTTTTAGGAAAACATAAATAATAAAGTGTCTATGTGGATATCACTCAAATTTTAGTTTTTCTAGGAAAACATAAATCTTTAGATGATAAGTCTCCTTATGAACAACATGGAAAAATAGAAGATATGAATGAATATAAAACTATTGGTGAGAATGGAAAAAGGAGAGGAAGGTTGTAAAATAAATAACAAAGAGGAAAGCCAATATAAAGAGATATAAAATTGGAAATCCAAAAAATACATATAATAGGTATTTACAAGAAGTGGGGCTAATCCCCCTAATAAAAATAAAAGTGGTGATGAGTATGGTGTCATGGAATATTATGGGTATAAATAAGACCCCTAGAAAAAAAATAGAAATTAATAGGTTGTTGTAGTTCTATGTTTATTTTAATACAAAAAATAAAATTGAGTAATGCAAAAATGCTTTAAAAATCTTTTGGAAAGTGGTGAATTGTCTAGCAGTTATGCCTATAGAAGCTTTCTATAGTATTATAAAAATATGGGGAAATGCAAATAGGACGAATAATTAATATAAGAAAAATATATTTGGGTTGCAGTACTATTTTATAAGGAGGAAAACATCACATTTTAGATTATAAATGTATATGCTCCAACTATAGCTACTCCTCATAGAATATATTGGAAGAACCTTGGCATATTTTTGTCAAACAAATTTATGATTCATAATTATGATGTACAAATTCTTGGGGACAACTTTAATACAATTATATATAACATGGAAAAGAAGGATGGCACTCCTATATGCTATAAATCAATGCAATATTTTCTTCATATATCAATTGAAATGACCTTTGGGATTCTATCCCTTCAAGTTTTCAATACACATGAGATAATAAACACATTGAGCAAACACATATAGAAAAATATTGGCTATATATTTTTAATCCAATACGTTTACAAATAGAGTATATAATTTCTTCTAGATATTTTATTGTGGAAATGATTGAATCACAAACCCAATATTTTGACTTGTGATTTACTCAATAATGGTCATCCAAATTCATTTTTGTTTCTAATCTATGCGACTTCAAGACCTTAAATTTTTCTAGATGGTTATGTCATGGTGCGATGAAGCAAATTTTAAAGAATCATGTAGGTATAGGTTTGCTCAAAATATGAAATATTTAAAGGGGTAGATGAACATTTGGTATTCCAAATATTTTGGTAACATTTGTAAAAGAAAATAAATATATTGAATCCAATCTCAAAAAATTACAAGAGATAAATAGAAATCAATGGAGTGGACAAATATTCTTATGTGCAAGAAAAATAATTATTTTCTAATTCTCATAATGTATTAAAAATAGGAGTCATATTGATTCCAAAAATCTAGGGATAAATGGCTCAAGGAAGGATATGGAAATACCAAAATGTTTCATGCTATATAAAAAATAAATCATCACATAAAAAATATTCTAACTATAGATGAAACAAATATTGAGGAAAAAGAACATACGATGAAGAAAGCAATTAAATATTTCAAATATATTTTGGAAGATGATAGACAAGCTAAGGAGGCACATGGCAAGTTTTTCCAATAATATTCCATCAATTATCATATAGGGACATAATAAAAGCTTTATCAAGAAGATATCTATGGAGGAGCTATATGAAGCAATTTCTTCTTTCAATCCTAACAAGACACCTAGATCCAATGGATTTCTTGTAATTTTCATTCAAATTTGGGATGTTTTGAAGAGTGATATGTTTGTTTTTATTTAAAGAGGACTAAAAAATAAAGGCTACAAGAAGAGAGGTCAATGCAACCTTTATGACATTGGTTTCAAAGAAATACAAGACATAATATATTGATAATTTTCATCCAATAGGCCTTTGTAAAATAATTTATAATATCATTTTAAAAATTATGGAAAAAGGTTGAAAAGCATTGTATATTGTGTTATCTTGAAGAAACAATGTGGTTTTATTAATTATAAATAGATTCTTCATGGTGTAATCATTGCATAGAAGGCTATACATTCTTTTCATTCCATGAAAAAATTAGGTATTCTTATAAAACTAGATATAAAAAAAGCACATGATAGGGTTTGTTGGAGTTTTCTACATGATATTCTTAGGGAATTTGATTTTTATCAAGGTTTATGTGAATGTTTTAGATGTTGCTATAGCTCTCCAAAATATTCTATTTTGATAAATGGTTCCCTTGATAAATATTTTACTTCATATCATGGACTTAACCAAGGTGATCCACTATCTTCTTATCTATTTATTATTCTTGTGGAGGAATTAGGGATAGATTTCTCAAAGGTAAAAATGAAAGGAAAAATCAAATTTGTTTAGGTTACAACAAATAGTCCTTTCAAATATCATCACCAATTTATTTTTGATACTCTTCTTTTGGCATACCTTAGTCAATGAGGACATGGATTTTAAATCAATATTATCATGCTATGAGAAAGTTTCTAGATAGTTGGCTAATACTACAAAATCTAGTTTTTTTCATTAACACTATCATAGATTTACAATAAATTATTATGGATATTTTACAATTCAAAATTACATTTTTTTCTTTGTCTCATAAAGTAAATAGAAATGGGCACTAGGAATCATGTTTAAGATGATGAACATAATTCATTAGAATAAAATAAAGTTCAAGATGATGATCATCTCAAAGGAGAATACAAGTGAAGTACACAAATTCCAATAAATTGTATGAGGAATATGATTTATATTTTTGACTTAATATGGATGTGGATGTATCTTTATCAATTGAAATAATTTATTATACCCACATTGGTCCCATCATTTGAAAATACCAAAAAAAAACTTATTTTCATGGGTAAAAATTCTAGGAGTTGGATTTCCAAAATGAAAATTTTATTAAATTTTCACAAGGTTCTTGATAATGGTATGGAATATTTAATAGTTTATTTCCTTGATTCAATCCTATATTAAATTTTATTATGCAGAAAATGAAGCATAAGGGTCATGCACCTTCATTCATAAAGTTCAAAAGCATATCCTTAAAATTTTTTGATAAGGGTTCTTCATCATATACTATGTGCTAAGGCTATCACTTTCCATACATAATGAATTTTTTTAATAATACTATAATTAATTCATGATATCTCTCAATTACACTTGGGATTTATATATATAAGTGGTACGCTTAGAATTGAGAAATATAGGATGAATAATGAGATTGAAAGTTAAAATAATATGTGATATCCTTGCATAATTAATTATATAGAAATATTGATTGGTATAATAGAAAATAAACTCAATATCCAAGGTTCTATCCATGAAGAGACTACAATACAATATGGTAATATTTTAAACCAATATGAAAAGAAACAACAATAATTTTTTTTTTGAGAGAAAATCTAGCATCTTAAGCATCAAGCATGTGAAAAGAATATTTTTTTCACATATATTTGGATAAATAATGAGCTAAAATGTTTATAGAAACAAAGGTTTAAGATTAATATATGTTCACCTCATGAAGGACACATAGAAGGATGACCAAATAGACTTATCAATATTTTCACTCATGTGAACTCACCCAACCATCAAGGTAGAATACTTTATTAAAACTTAAAGAGTGTCTAAAATAATTGATTCTAGTTACACTTATAATTTCATTATTAGATAAGTTGCAAAGAGATAAATATTGTATATCCATACTTTTATAAAATTTAATATACTAATTACTAATGATGAGAGTTGTTTATTGTCTCTAATGCCAAAACCTCATGGGTGGAAATAATCAAAAACAAGTACCTCCAAAAGAACTCCATCCTCAATGACATGCCTCTCCCCGAAGGCTCTTTGTTCTAGAATTATGTGGTTAAAATAAGACATATTATCAATAAAGGACATTGGTGGAGACTTGGTGATGGATATTCAATCTATTTCTAGGAAGAACCATGGTTAAAAGAAGAACCCCTTTCGTCTCTCCCTTGATTCTCTCCTATCAAAGATGTTACTGGTCGCATATTTGGGAGAATGGTTTTTTATTTCAAAGAGGATGGTCCGACACAAACGTGGAAAGTTATTCCCTTGGAAGGCCTCTCAAGTGCTCAAGTGGATGCAACTAGGTACTTATCCATGGCCCTCAGAATCACTATCATTCTTAGATATCCCAACCTTGTTTCTCCCTTTTGGAACGCTAATGAGGATGGAGCCTTCACTATTAAATCTGGTTATTTCATTAAGAATGAGGTTTTTTCTCCATATTTTACTTTGAATATTATATGGATTTATCATTTGAATCCCAAAGTCATTAATTTTTCTTGGCTTATTTTTCAAAATCGCGTGATGACAGTTGATAATCTTATTTTTAGGGGCCTAGTTCTATCGAACCACTATGTTCTTTGCTCCAGTGATTGGGAGTCAATTTCCCACCTATTCCTCTCATGTCCCTTCTATTATTCCATCCCATATTCCATATTCACACCCTTCCATGTTGCTTGGATCCAACCCAATTCCATCCTTGAACTATTCACCCAATGGCCTAAGCCCTTCTGTCATCCTCATCTCTGATCCCTTTTGTCTTTCTATCAGGACCACTTTATTTGGACCATTTGGCTTGAAAGGAACAAAAGAATTTTTATGGGTCCTACCTTGGATCTTCTT